>CM077254.1:15757527-16957527 GCA_039654775.1 Spinibarbus caldwelli
TTATGCATATGAGAAGCGAGGAGTTTAATCCCCTATTGACTGGGAGAGTGGGCGGAGTCTAATCAGACACATCGGGCTTGGCAGGAGCCAAGCAGATTTGTAGAGAGAGTGGCTTCATCAGATTAGCAGGGTTATATGAGGTAGGCAGGCAGCTGTTGTGATCTATATTAAGGCATGTCTTATGAGAGCCCCAGCTTTGAGTTTAGAGTTTTCCAGGCATCAATCACTTGTAACAGCATTTTAGACTCTTTTCGACACACTTGGTTCAGCTCACATGGCGTCGTCTCTCACTGTGAATGTGGATTTAAATAGACTCAAAGAGATACAAGTGCAGAAGTTTGCTGAGATTGAGAAACTAAATGCAAACATTTTGCACCTATGCTTTTTTTCAGAAGCTCCCTTGTTCCTGTGTTTTCCACCAAAATGGTGCCTGGGCCAAAGCTGGTTTGATGCTGTTACCACACAAACAAACACTCTTGGAGTCTTTCTTGTAGTTTTGAGAACATATTTTAACACCCAAACTAATGGGATTCACTGTCGTTGCATTGCAAATTGGCTTTGTAAAATGTGTGTGGGATTCATTCTTGTAAAGGGGTATGCCACAGAGAGGTTGATGGCTGGTGTTGTACAGTATGTCCAGAGAGAGCATGGCCCAAGTTCATCAGTAATGCTTTGTAATGGTGTGTGGGGGGGCAGAGAGATGGATAGTGTATTCTGAGGAGTTTCCTCACCTAAGCTGTGTGTGGGATTCTCCCCTTAACCCCTCATCAGTCATTTACACACACATACACGGATGCTGACTATGGCTAACAGCAAAGACTATGTGTGTGTGGCTAACCCCTATTCTCTCAGGCCCTTTCTCTCTCTCCCTGAACTCTCATCACCTTGGTTTTGCGCGTGTGTGTATATGTGCATTCATAAGAATGTACGAGTCAGCACCCTGCTGTTAACTCTTTAAAAGTGCAGCTCAGTAGTGACAGTTCTTATCATTTACTCACCCTCATGCTCTTCCAAACCTGTATGAATACTGTAATTTCTTCCAGGGAGCATAAAATGAGTATTTAGTGGCATGTAATGGTAACTTAAGAATATAAAAGTAGTTCATATAATAGCTTTAGATGAGATACAAACCAAAATTTTAGTCATTATTTAATGATAATCTTGCCCTCCAGTGAGCTGGTGACAACTGTAGATTATTGAATCAGTGAATTGGAACTTAAGAACCGTATGTGAGCATATCAGACCAGTTATTGTATTTTGTGAACTAGATCATCAAATTCATTAAAAAAAAATCTCACTGAGAAGAATCATTAATTCACTCATCTACAATGCTATTTCTCTCATGAACTCTCTAGTGCTAGAGCAGTTACTGTTCCACCCTTAAAGGGATAGTTCACCTCAAAATTAATTTCTGCTATTTTTGCACACCCTCACGTCGTTCCAATCCCATAAGACTTTGGCTCATCTTCGAAACACAAGTTGAGATATTGTTAACAAAGTCTGAAGTCTGGGCAGTGGCTTTGATTCACATTCGACTGAATTAATCAGTGGTGTGCGTACGTTAGCAGTGATTGCTATTGATTCAAACCAAAGTTTCACCTTCCCAGTATTTATTCAGCATTGTGAGATTTACTTGTATCTCTAGCGGCACACTGTACTGTATCCAAAAGAATCAATATCAGCACAACTTTAAGGTCTCTCAGACATTTGAAACTATCATCTCTATTCATTAAAAACAGGTTTTGTGACCTGTGTGTTACAATTCAACCTTATGTGATTAAAAATAATCATAGTTCTTTTAGAAATGTCCATGTTTTTAATGCTTTCTTACTTTAGCAAACTGACCTTTTCCATAGCTATGATAATGAAGCGTGTAAAAGCACATAATAATGCCATTTAATGTGGAAACATACATTTCTTCTCTTGTGACGTTTCTCTAAGAGCCTATTCTTGTCGGCAAGTCTTCTGTCAAGGTGTTCAGCCAGGGATTAGACCAGCTCTTATGTTATTATTTTCTATTATGCTGCTGAATAGGCATAATGGAACATCCTCAGCCTTCTGCACATTTTCCACAGAGCTGTTATTGAACATCTAATAACTAGTTCACTCAGCGTTCAGGGTAGGCCCATCTGCTCCTGAACGCTGACTCACGCCGGAGCTGTCATACACCGAGGTGCTGTCGACTTAATCGTTGCGCCTGTTGACAATCTCTTACTCTAAACTGCTATTGATGCTTTACCTAGTGGTCACTGCGCGAGAGGTTGCATTGACTTATCTGTCACATGCGGTCAAAATGAGGCTACCGGTCGCAAACGGAGCACGTTAGGCAAGATCTCCTTCTGTATAGTGCTTCTAAACCGGGTCAAGGAATCGCCGGCATCACTTCCTGTGTAGAAAGCCCAACTGAGCAAGTTGCTTGTTTAGAAACAAGCTTGAATGCGAATTATTTAATTGCCTCATTTACTTTGTGACTTTCACTATATCAAATTGGATACTTGAGTAGCACAAGAAAGTCAGTTCCTTCTAGCAAAATGTTGCATTTGCATTCAGCCAACATCAGTTAAAACTAACAAGTAATAAACAGTGAATTAGAAGTCTAAAAGGGTTGAAGGTAGGGCAGGGTTATTATGAATCCCTCTCTTGTATTAGTGTTGATATTGATGTCCGTGCTACAGAGCATGAGGTCACGCTCCGCTGCTTTTCATTCTCCCCTAATTCTAATGAAAGTGTTTAAAGCGCTCTGTGTGTGTGCACAGTCACACAGCTATGGAGAGGAAAGCTGATTTAGCCCACCTTCCATCTCGATATCCTCAGGATTTACTGTGATCGCAGACTGTGGCTGTAATCTGCCGCACGCAATGGGGAATAAGCCTCGTTATCATGTGACTTATACTCTTTCCCGACCTGTCGTCAATAGCCATATTTCCTGCTCATTTAAGGGACCACTGCTGCAACTATGGATCTGTTGGAGATCTGTGAGCTGTTCAGAAAATAGACAGCGAAGTCTACTTTAGCCGTCTACTAACAGATTTTTTGTTTTTGGTCAATCCAAAAACATCAGTCATTTTTAAAAGAACAGCTGAACATCAGTTCATAAATAAAATATCTAATTGTTTAAATAAAATATATTAAGTTGTTACTGCCTTGAGTTATTATTTTAGAATAAATGTAAAATTCTTAAAGATTTACATACTTAAAGATTTTATATTTTTAAATTTGGTTTTATTAAATAGAATAGCCTATTAATTACATTGTTAATGTAAAAATACAAGGTGTATTTTTATTCTGGTGGTGTAAGTAATGTTTATTTAAACAAGAAAATGTGACTGGGACATGAATTTACATTTAATTAAAAAAATAAAATAAAAACTTAAGTGTAAGGGCTTTGCCTCTTAATTTCAGAGCACCAATACATCTCTCTCTCTCTCTCTCTATACATATATAAGCAAAATACTGCTTAGTATTTGTCTATCTGAATGTGTGTGAGAAAAGTACATTTTAAGCCCAGGATATGTGCATTACTTCTGTAAATACATTTAACTACTACTAGAATCCAGATTGGTGTACTCATACCCTTATTCAAATTATTGAATTATGAATTCAGGTTATTCCTCAGCCTTCTTTATATCTCCATTTGCATTGAACTCGCTCTCCCCACTCTTTCTCTCCCACTTTTTCTTTCTGCCTTTTCTCATTAAACCTGTTCGTCTTTTGCCTCTTACACCTTACCTTTGTGTAAGGTGTGCCACTAGCTCTTTTCCACACTTAGAAATACATCCATTATCTGGAAAAGGCTTTTAAGGCTGCAGAGAGAAAGAGAGCCGAAGAAAGAGGCATATGAAGTGTTAGGACAAGGTGACTGCTCTAATGATGTTTCTTTCTGATAGCTTGCTCTGATTGCCCAAGTGTTCTTACACCTAGAAAAGTAGCCCTCATCAAACCAAAAGAGGAGTTATAGATTTCTAACAACCCTCTTCAACCGCTAATGGTCCGAAAAGAAAAGAAAGCAAGCAAGGAGGGGTAATTTTGATGTGTTCTTGCCCCCAGATTTTCTTAGAGATATTTGAAGTGTTCAGATCATTGTCAAAACCTGGGAATAAAATGCCTTAGTTAATTAGAGGTCTCTTTCTGCAGCAATTTACAAAACTTGCTTTGCTTTCATAATGTTCCTACTTTCAGGTACATTTTTGATGTTATTGAATATGCAACATTGCATTTTATATACTGTTGTGCAGTCAAATAGATTATGTAACTAATTATAATTTTGATTGCGATCAAAGTTATTCATTAGTGTTTACAAATGTCAACCTATCAGCTGTTGCATTCATATTATGTGAATTAGTTTAATATAGACGTGCTTTTTCAAAATATTTTTGTTGTTGGGATCACTTGCTAATATGTTAATATTAATATGTTAACACTTGCTATATGCTAATAAGGTTACAAAATAGTGTTAAAACCCAAGTAAGCCTTCAGGAGCTGTATAATGACACTTTATTTCAGTAGCGTAACAAACAACAAATTTAAAAAACTCTCACAAAAGGTGGGGTTTTTGTTAAAATGACAACTGAATGACACAAATTTCCTGTTTATAACTTCAAGCCTGTTTAATATGGTTTCAGCCACATGTAGCTTAATCGTCAAGTCATTTGGGATGGGTCAGTCAGGTGTTTTGTTGCTGCAGAAAATGGCAGTCTTGTCCGTGTGACTGGCACCATGGACTCTTTGAAGCATCGAGCCATTTTGGGGAAGAGTGTGATGCCTTCGGTGTGTAAATTGAAGCTTGGTTATCATTGGACTTTCCAGCAAGACAGTCATCCAAGTCTACCAGTGCTTGGTTCAGGGATGGGTCCTGGAATGTCCTTGAGTGGCCATCTCAGCCACCGGATTTAAATCCCATTGAAAATTTTTGACAGGATTTGAAACAAGCGGTGGCAGCACAGAAAGCACAAAATGTCAGTGAGCTGGAAGCTTTTCACATGAGCAGTGGGCAAAGAGTCCAATAGAGAGGTTTCAGGATCCTCTGAACACTTGCCAGAAGCATTTATTGGAGGTTATAAAGGGTAAAGGATGCTCCACCAAAGACTTACTTTTGGGGTTGAATAGTTTTGCAAATAGACATTTGTACAGATTCAACTTGGTTCTCAAAATCATTCAAATGTGTATTTATAGACTGTTTGCTGAGGCTTTAGTTTGGTGCCACTCAGTTTTAATAACATCAGTCTTGTAGGTCAGGAGAGTGAATGGTTTTGATTGCAACTAAAATTCAATTTGATGGATGGAGTGTATAACTGACTCCTGAGCTAAAATTCAGAAATATCAAATAGTTTATTGGTATGACATGCACAATATTGCCAAAGCATCAATACAAAGAAACAAACAAACAGGAGACAGCAGTAACATGAATACAAGATGCAAGGAATTGTATTAAAAAAAAAAAACTATTTACTAATACATATTTTGTCAGCAATTTGTTAAGTTTGCATATATAAACTTTTCTCAGACAATATTTAATAATCAGCACTATATGCTGCTTTTCAAAAGTTTATTTCTTTTTTTTTTTTTTTTTGATGATTGGTGATGCAAAATCTGAATTTTCAGCAGTTATTACTCCAGACTCCAGTGTCACATGATCCTTCATAAATCATTCTGATATGCTGATTTGCTACTCAAGAAGCATTTTTTTTTATTATAATCAATGTTGAAAACAATTTTGCTACTTAATCTTTTTCCATGAAAACTGTGATGCATTATTTGTGTATTTATTTTTATTTATTTATTTATTTTGATGAATAGAAAGTTCTGCTAAAAAGTAAAAGTACTGCTATATGAACAAAAGTGCAAACACTTTAAACAAATAAGGTGTTTTTTTTTTGTTTTTTTTTTAACAGCAGTATTCCTTTTAGCGGTTAAAATATTTCTTGTAGATCTCAACTTATAACATTAATGTAATCAAATTAAATATAAAACCAAAGCTATTTGCCATGGCCAGGCATTAACGTAGCCATAGACTACACTTGATGGGTGAGTGCGGGCGGGTAGAGACTCGTGTGTGCGGGATGCGGGAGAATAAGGATGTACTCACACTAGGCAATCTTAACCATGCTCGAGCGGGTTTGACCTACAAAGCCCGGTTCGTTTCAGCAGTGTGATCGCTCCGTGCCCTGGCTCGGTTGGAAGAGGTGGGCCAAAGTACGGTCCAGTTGGGCTCGGGCATGGTACGCATGTAGTGTGAATGCTAACAGCACCGGGGCGCTGAACTTCCGATACGTGCAGCATGATTGCGATAAATGTAAATCTTAATATATGCTTATAAGTCTGAACATATAGAAGTAAATCTGAACATATAGTTTTAAATCTGAATATATAAATGTAAATTGTGAATATATAGAAGTAAATCTGAATATATAGGTATAATTCTGAATATATAAATGTAAATCTGAATATATACTTATAATTCTGAATATATATATATATATATATATAAATCTGAATATATGTATGTACTGTATAAGTACATACTGTATATACTGTATATGTACGACTAATTTGACTGTCGTTTAAACGGAAGTTTTGTATCCGACTAGCCGACTAGTCTAAAAGCTTGAAACCCCCCAAAAATGGCAAAAGAAAAAAAAAAAAAACTCTGTGTAATACTGAAATAAGTACATTGCATAAGTATTCAAACTTTTAACTCAGTACTTAGCTGAAGCACCTTAACAGCCTCAAAGTCTTTCTGGGTATGATGCGACAAGATTTGCACATCAGCATTTAGCAATTATCTGCCATTATTCTCCTCGCCTCTTCACCTCTCAAGCTCTGTCAGGTTGGACGGAGGCAGACACGCATTTTCAGGTTTCTCCAGAAATATTTGATTGGGTTCAAGCTCAGGCTGTGGCTGGGCCACTCAAGGTCATTCACAGAGTTGTCTATAAGCCACTCTTGCTGTGTGCTTAGAGTCATTGTCCTGTTGGAAGATGAACCTTCTGCCCAGTCTGAGGTTCTGAATGCTCTGGACTGGGATTTTATTAAGGCTATCTCAATATTTTGGTGCACTGAGCTTCTCTTCTACTCTGACGAGTCCCTCAGTCCCTGCTGCTGAAAAACAGCCCCACAGCATGAGGCTGCTACCACCACACTTTACTTTTGGGATGATACTCTGCAGGTGATGAGCAGTGCCTGGTTTCCTTCAAACATTATACTTGGAATTGAGGTTCATCAGACCAGAGAATCTTGTTTCTCACAGTCTGAGGGTCCTTTAGGTGCTATTTTTGCAAATTCCAAGTGGGTTTTCATGTGTCTTCACTGAGGAGAAGATTGAGTCTGGCCACACCGCCAAAAAGCCCAGATTGGTGGAGTGTTGCAGTGATGTTTGTCCATTTGTAGGTTTCTGCCATCTGCATATATGATCATGGACCTCAACTAGAGTGACCATCAGCTTCTTGGTCACCAGTCTAACCAAAGGCCCTTCTCCATCAATTGCTCAGTTTGGCCAGGAGGCCAGCTCTAGGAAGAGTTCTAGTTGTTCCAAACGTCTTCCATTATGAATAATGGAGGCTACATGATTCTGTGAACCTTCAATGCAGCAGAATTTTTCTGAACTCTTCCCCAGATGTGTGGTTTGATACAATCCTGTTTCTGTGCTCTGCAGGCAGTTCTTTTGACCTCAGGGCTTGGTTTTTGCTCTGATATGCATTTTCAGCTGTTACACCTTTTATTAAGATGTGTGTGCCTTTCCAAATCATACCCATTCAATTGAATTTGCCACAGGTTAACTTCACTCAAAGTGTAGTAACATCTACAAGCAATATGAATGCTTCTAAGCTAAATTTCAACTGTCCCAGATAAGGGTTTGCATACTTATGCAATGGAATCATTTAAGTTTTTTATTTTTAATAAATTTGCAAAGATGCTGAAAACCTGTTTTTTGCTTTGCCACTATGGTATATAGAGTGTAGAATGATGTGGGGAAAAAAGTAATTTAAAGCAATTTAACATAAGGCAGCAACATAAAACATTAAAAAAAAATCAGGGGTATGAATACTTTCGCAAGGCACTATATATATATATATATATATATATATACACACACACACACACACTTTTATTTAGCACAGTTTGAACGGTAGTGTATGTTCACTTGTAATTCATATATACAAGTTTATTTATTTAGTTATTGTCATTTTTGAAGTCAAGCCTCTGTCAGGTTGTTGAATATAAACGTTTAAATATTTAACTGTGTAACACAACGCTAAAGATCTTTAAGCACTGAAGTGTTACCACCAAACACTGAACATCTATTGGCTTCAGACTTGTTTCCTCAATAGTCTGCTCTATCTCTGTCTTTTTTCTCTCTAGCAAGCAGTGAAGGAGAACGCAAGGAGAAAAGAGGCGGAGGAGAAGCAGAGGAAAGCGAGGATAGCCAAAGAGAAGGCGGAACGAGAGAAGCAGAAGCGGCAGATGAAGAAGAAGAGACTGCTGGAGGTCAACAAAGGTGAGATGTTTATCAGTCACTCACTGAAAGTTTTCACGCGAGTGAGCTTTAGAAAAATCACCTTTGAAAATGGATGAAACAAGTCCCTGCACACGTTCCTAGGAGCTCGTTTTAAACCAGCAGAAGTGTGTCCTGTTGTCAGTCTGTTACCATCGCTGATATAATACCACAAACACGCAATAAAAATTCAATTCTGTGACTGATGATTTTGAGGATGTTGCTTTGTAGTGACTCTGAATCAGGCCGATCTGCATCTGCGCGCTTCCTTTAATGTTTACACAGGCTTTTATACACAGCTATCTATCAACATCATAATGATACAACGGAATGCATGATGATATTAGAGATGTGATTGGATTACAAACAGGTTTTGTGCACTCATGAGACACACATGAAATGAGTTTGCTATAATATATGTTTGCCACTCGTACTTGCCTCCTGCTGTTCAAGGAATGTGTGTGAGGATGTACACGCACGCAGTGGGCTCCCAGTGTTCACTGGGATGAGTTTTGTGTCCGTTTGAAGGTCTCACGCTGAGTCAATACAGCAGAAGAGCTGCCTGCAGTGTGTTGTGCATGCACTTAATGCACACAAAAACACACAAATGATAATATGGAGTGTGGCTCGATGAGAACTCAGTAGTGAATATAGTGTTGGCTTATGGTAGAATGTGTGGTGGTAATTAGGAGTGGTACAATGCAGTCCGTTGAGGAACGTTGACGTGAATTATGTGAAAGTGCTTTGAGAGGTAAGTTAAGAACTGGAGTATGAATATTAGGAGTTGCATTTGACATGTTTGTGTGATGGTGGGAGATAACTGATTTTTTTGTATGTTTAAAATCATAATCCTCAGTAGAGTTGAATAAGTCAAGGTTTTTTAAAGGACAGCCGCTGAAGCTCATCTGATTCTCCTTGGTTTTGTTTCATTCATTTCATTCACTCTCTCTCTTTTTTTTTTCTTTTTTAACTCTCTTGAAGGACTGCTGTCCTTCACTTTCATTTAAAACAAATCTCAGTGTTTAAGTCTCTAGAGCAGGTCTCTAATAAACCTTTTTAGGTTAATGTAGATTTCATTAGATGTCACATGACAGTCATTCAGAACCAAAGTGCTTCTGTTTCAACTCTTCTATAAGGGTTTACTGACAACATGTCACTGCTGTCTTTGCTCAACAGGGGGCACTACACACTGTCCAGGCAGTCAGTGTCTGACTTATTTATACATTTGGATGAATTCAAGTCAGAGACAGAGTTTCAACTCCCTGCTTAAATCACTTGCCTCTCTGATTATGTCTTTTCTTTTTGTCTTGTTCTCTCTATTGAACAGTATTTCCATTGTAATGTTAAGCATCTCTGAGCATGAGTCTGTCTGAACTGAAGAAGGTTTCTTCTCTGCTTGGGTCCAGTTACACCTCATTCAGCTACCCAGTGCATCAACAGTTTGCTTTTTATTTCTTTATTTTGCTTTGTTTGAGATCCTTCTCTTTAATTGTAAACTTTGCTTTAAAGTTTTAAGGAAAATTACGGTTTGTTCTTCTAGAGTGGAAATTATAACTTTTGCAGAGATGAGTTCTTGTTTATGTGCATATTGCTCATTCCGGCTTTCTTACTGTTTGTCAGATAATTTAAGGTTTTTTTTTTTTTTTGTTTTTTTGTTTTTTTTCAAGAACAGATTACTCATCGGCATTAGGAAAGGCCAGTACCAACCCAATTATATCAGCATTATTTTGTGGCCAATTATAGACCTAAAAAAATCCTGTTAAAAATAATAATAATAATAAAAACTAAATAATTAGGCAGCACAACTGTTTAATTTAATAACAAAATAGCAAGATTACTACTACTAATAATAATGTTGTTCAGCATAAAAAATTCTGAAGGGTCATGTGACACTGCAGACTAGAATAATGATACTGAAAATTCAGCTTTATCACAGGAATAAATTATATTTTAAAATATATTCAAATACAAAACAGTTATTTTAAATTGCAATAATAGTTCAGAACATTACTGTTTTCACTTTTATTATTATTTTTTTTATTTATTTTTTTTTACATTTATTTATTAATTGGTTGATTGATAAAAACAAAGGTGATTATAAAAGGCTTTTGATAATTATGAAAAACTTTTCAAAAAGACTGAAAAAATCTTACCCCAAATCTAACCCCGACCCCAAACTTTGTTGCTGTATTTTTAAAACATTATTTTCCATTTTTCTTTTGTTTAGTTGAAAACCTTGCAAATTTGAAAGTGAATTTTCTATACATTTTGAATCAGTTTTGGACTATGGCTATTTTGTAGTAATAATAGGAAATGAAAAATCACAATTTGAAGCCATTTCAGAGCAAATGCATTTCAAGACTTTGGCTATTGTCAAAAAAACTGAATATATATATTAAGATGTTGAGGTTTTTTTTTTAAGCTGTATTGCCCAGCCTCATTTCTAAAGTGTCCTGTGGGTACTTCCCTGTTTGTGGCCACTCTCTCTATCTCTCTTTTCTCATCCTTTCATCATCAATCAAACACCAGCAGTGTCCTCCTACAAGGACTGACTCCTCCACGCCAGAGTATGCAGGCTCTTATAGAGTCAGACCAATCTCTCTCTCTTTCTTTCTCTTTCTCTTTCTCTTTCTTTTTCTCTGTCTTTCCACTTGCACTCCAGGATGAGTGGCTGAGCCACAAGTGGAGGAGTGTGTGCTGATTCAGATAGAAAAAGAGAGAGATACATGAGGTGGAGAGTGTGTAAATGAGCGAGTTAGTGTATGTGTGTTGAGCAGACTCTGGCAGCCTCCCAACTGGTCTGAGTGTGTATAAACGCAGCTCTTTCAGGAGGCCTCAGGTGTCTATTCAGCTAATACTGCGTCCTGTCCAGTCAACCAGTGTGATTGCTCTCTCTCTCGTCCATAGATGCCGAGCCTCAGAGCAGCATCTCTTGCCCTGTAGCTCCCCAGCCCGTTCTAATCGGTGTTATCAATAAAATGAGCTCGGGATAGACTGGAGCCAAAGAAGTACAGACTTTTTTACTTGGAGCAGGAAAGCTCCTCTTTCTGCCACAGTCAGTGTTTTTGATCAGGAAGCCACTCAGACGGCTAACTGCTACCTGCCACATGTAATTGCATCAGTGTGCCGTTTTCCTGCAGTGTTTTGTTATTGCGGCCCTGTTGTCGTAAATGCCGTCACACGTATTCCGAGACTCTGGCCTTTCTCATCAGTGCAACGTGTGCAGGAAACATAAAATGTACACAAATAGCAATCCTGCCATTTTTCCCATCTTACTCATTTTATAGCATGCGTTATTCCGATCTCATTTGCCCTTCAGTCTAGTTAGCGTGTGTGTGTATTCATGAACTCATTGTTTAGTGCCTGAGTGGTTGAGTTTATATTGGCTCTCTTAGCAGGATGAAAAACACAGCTGCTTTTAGGTTCTAGAATAAATTACACAGTGACAATACTGGAATCTGCCACTGAACACCTTATAATCACTGAAGCTGTTACTGATTGCAGGTATAGACGGTTTCATGCAGCTGTTTTGCAGTTCAGTGCAAGCTCCCGTTATAAACAAAGATATAAACACAAATTAAGATATTTTTGATTAATTCCGAGACTTTCTCACCTTGCTTGGACAACAATGCAACTGAAACATTCAGGGCCCAAAAAAAGTAGTAAAGACATCGTTAAAATAGTCTATGTTACATCAATAGTTCAACCTTAATTTTATGAAGCTATGAGAATACTTGTGTGCAAAGAAAACAAAAACGCCTTTGAGTGATTAAAAACCATCATTCAAAAGTTAATTGTTGGTGAGACTTTTCTTTGTTTTTCTTTTTATTTAATGTTTTTTTTTTATTTTTTGTTTTTAAATAAGACCGTTATGCTCACCAAAGCTGAAATTATTTGTTAAAAAATGCATTAAAAACCGTAATTTTGTGAAATATTATTAAAAATTAAAGTTTTTATATTGTAAAATATTTTGAAATGTAATTTATTGAAATTAATTTTCAGCAGCCATTACTCCAGTCTTCAGTGTCACATAATACTTGAGAAATCTATTTAATAAAATTGATTTGATTGTCAATAAACATTTCTTTCTATTATCAATGTGTAAAACAGTTGTGCTGCTTAATATTTTTGAGGAAATAAGCTTTTTTCAGGATTCTTTAATGACTAGAAATAATGTGAAATTCTTTTAATCATTTTAATGCATCCTTGTTGAACAAAATTAAATTATGTGTATATATATATAAAAAAAAACAGATCCCAAACTTTTGAACAGCAGTGTATATCTTATCTTATTTATAAAAGATTAGAGTTTGTTTAAACGTAATATTAATTATTTTATGTATATAGTATAAATAGTTTGCTAGCTATGAAATAATGCAAAGTCAGCAATTTTATTACAAGAATATAATTTCCACCAAAGAATGGTACTTAACACTCAATTTTGATGTGTTGGAAATTAAATTATGCTGAGCTGAGAATTTTTATTTTTACAAAAAAGACACTGTTGTCTTGTGATGTATATTTGTGCAGGAAAAAAAGAAAAGCTAAGTCCATAGGGCCCAATGTATCCATAGTTCATAGTTCAATACAGAATTTTAAACTTGATCACAACTTGGTTCATTCATGCTAACAGTAAACTGTGATTGGTTACAACTATCATCCATTGCAAAGGGAATGCGTGTTGCAAATAGAATATTTAGTTGTTGTTCTAAAAGAAACGTTTTAATGAACACTGTTCCCAATTTGTTAATTGCTGCAGTTATTTTGCGAGTAATTGTACAGCCCTAAGTGGCAAGGAAAATACTGTGTTTTAGCACTCGTCCTGGCTCAGGTGCAGCAGGAGCTACAGACAGAAGGGCAACATCAAAGAGCTTCTCAGAGAATGTCGCTTTCAAAGAGAGACCATCCTCTGCTTCCTCTTCCCCCCGTCTGCTTTCTATCACAAATCTCTTTCACACCAATTAGTTTCTAATCATGTTCCTCTTTATCTCTCTTTTCTTTCCCGTGCTCAGAGCTCTGATTTGACACGCGTGTGCTGGCAGCGAGTGTGTGCGTGCAGCTCTTTAACACACGGGGCTGCACTAAGCGCAGTGTGCGCACTGCTTTGGAAAAAAGAACAAGCGGCTGGTTTTTATTCAAAAATAATAACAATTCTCCCTCTCTCTCTTTATCTCTCACTCACAGTTTTTGATGATGTCTGTCTCCCATCTGAAGTCAGACAGCACAAATAGGCTCTTTTGTGTTTCCTGGTTGTGAGACAGAGAGAAAACATATAATAAATTGGTTTGGCACTGTTAGCAGGAGAGGAAGCTGTGCACTAGTTTCCTCTGAAATGTTTTGGAGCCACACACACACTGAGAGAGTGATGATTCAAGACCAGATCGGAGGAGTAGAGGGAACAACATGAACATGTTTTCAGAGAGAGGGGAGGGTCTCTGTGCATGTGGAAAGCAACAGACCAGACATCTAACAGAATTAGGCCACATATCCATAGACACGGAGCAAACGCAGTCGCCTGTGCGCTTCCTAATTCCACCAAGTGCTGTAAAAGCCCAGCGTTCCGGTTACTCTGTCCCAGATATCGGCTTTCCTCCAGGAGGAAGCCACAGGGGGGCTCCCAGCTCCCTGGAGCTCAGAAACGAGCTGATGAAACCGACTCTGAAGCCTACAGCCTATGGAAAGGAGTATGTACTTACACAGACAGATGCGATGAAAGCTTAATGAAAGATTTAAAAAGAAATCAAGCCTCACAAAGAGACTAGAATTTAACAGGCCTTCGAAGAATTTCACTCAGCTACAAGTAATTTGTCTCTCCACACCGAATGAAAACACTGCTCGACCGTCACAGTCTTTATTATAAAGCCATATGAGCAGGATTTTGGACCAGTAAGATTTCTCAGTGGACAGAGCTACCTAACACAATGCTAAAGCTGAAACAAACTCAGATTTACATTAAGGGAGACCTATTATGCCACTTTTTACAATATGTAATATAAGTCACAGGTGTCCCCAGAATGTGTCTGAGAAGTTTCAGCTCAAAATACCCCACAGATAATTTATTATATCGTTTTGATAATGCACACTGTTTTCGTGCATGTCTCTTGAAATTCAAATGAGCTGCTGCTCCCTGCCCCCTTTTCCAGAATAAGGCTGTGCCTTTACAGCTCGTACCTCAGATACTCTGTCAAAAAACATCAGTTTGGTTTTGATTATCATGTCTATCGTGCTGAAATCATGCATTTTAAATTATTAGTAAAATATTAGTTTAAACTTCTGATATACAGCTTTTAAGTGCACACATCTGAAGCACGCGCACAGAAAGCAGCTGTCACACAGCATGTGAGTACTAAACTAAGTTCTCTTTCATGTCTTATTGCACGTCAACTGTCAAATACATAAAAGTTGATGTTAAAAACACACGAGTTATAAAAACAGTTGTCTTTGAAGGTAAACAGCTGGGAAAGAAATCACATGTTTATATTAGATCTGTGTGGCAGCAGCATAATATACAATAAATAAATCAATAAATCCACTGCTCTCTTTTCTCCTCTGAGGCTGGGACTCTAAATAGTGTTCTGTGCTCGTCAGTGCAGCCAAAGACAGAACAGTTAGCATGCTTTGCTCGAACGTTTGCCATGACATTAGAACTGGTACACCGTTGTCGCTTGTGAAAACACAATGGCGGCACCATGGATGGAAACGTGCAGATTAAGGGGCAGTAATAATATAATAAGATCCCCTTTCTACATCACAGGGGGAGCGAAATCTGACATGCTCATTTTTTTTCACAAGCTTGAAGAGAAAGGCTTACAAAAAATTTGCGGGTTTTTTTTTTTTTTTTTTTTTCACGTTTTCTGGGTTGGTAGATACACCGGGGACCCAATTATAGCACTTAAACACAGAAAAAGTCAGATTTTCATGATATGTCACCTTTGAAGAGGTTTATTACTTACTATGCTATTAGTGCATCCCCATGTTTTTATTTACTTATTTTTTTATTGATATATATATATATATATATATATATATATAATAGAAAATGTTATGATATATACTTTGTATGTGAAATGAGTATGCTACATCTTTGTGGGTTTCCTATCAGGTCCAACTACTTGTTTGCAAAGGCTGCATCACATTAGCCAGATACTTTTTTCCTAAGTGATCTCAATGTATGCATGTTATCAGCTTGTGTGTTCTCTGGAAATCAAACCCATGGGATTGGCAACATTACCGCTCTGCTGGGTTCACAAATCATGAGTTTCTTTAAGATTTCTACGATAGATTGAACCTTCTAGGCCTCAGATTAATTCCAGCTGAGCTTATGCATTAGATCCAACAATATTCTCTTTATCTTTCACTGACGTTTCTTCCTTTCTTTGAGGATAGGGAAAATATTTGACCTTTACGGTTTAATGATCAGAATATGCACCTGACAAATCAGATTAGCAGGTGGCATTTTGTCAAAGCCATAGCAGACAGACAGCTGAGCAAATGTGATCTTTGTATCAGTTCAGGAAAATATGATGTGAACGATGAGAACAAGAAAAGAGGGTTGATGAAAGATTATAGGGGAGGTAATTGCGGTCTTCATTATTTGTCATCTTTCTTTCACCCTCTTCAGAAAAACACGAGAGAGAACGGACATGAGCTGTGAGCGCCTCTGTGTACGTCAGAAATTACTGTGCTGTTCTGTCATTATAGCTCATCCTGTGCAGACGCCTGTCCAGCTCCTTGACACACATTTGTTTGATCTCAGATCTGCAAATATCATGCATTTCTGTGATCTGTATGAAACATTTCAGAAATCTGAGCAGGGCTGAAGTGTAGCTTCTCTTTTAAGGCCAGTTCACATCACACCGACAGAACTTGTCTGTTGCTGTTTGTCTGCTTCTGTTGGTGCACTGAAAACTGGCTTTTAAAAGACCTTCTATGCCCATAATAGCATGTGTTCATAAATTGTGTTTTTGTAACGATTAAGAGCAAATGCATCGAAAGGCCTTTCACTTTAGCAGCAGGACTTTAACAGGAGCGTACCGCTTTGACCTCCATAAGAAAAGTATCACAGATGGCGTCATGGAAGGGCAGTTTCATAGGTTGTTAGGTAGAAGGAAAATGAAACCATATCAGGATGTTTTTTAATCAAAATCTACTAGCTACATTTTTATAATAGAGAGAGAGAGAGAGAGAGAGAGAGAGAGAGAGAGAGAATGTATAATAGATAGTTACTCCTTTATCTATAATCACAGAATTATAGTAATCTATATCCATACCCATGGTAAATATGATCAAAGGTGGCTGTGAAGATAAATCTGTATCGTTAATCCTTTTGATCTTTTATTTTAAAAATTTACAAAAATCTAACCTTTCATTGGAGAATAAGAATTTAAAATGGGAGAGAAATCTCATTATGAAATAAATGTTTTTCTTGAATACACATTGGCCACAATTAATCATACCCTTTTATTCAATACTTTTTGCAACCTCCTTTTGCCAAGGTAACAGCTCTGAATCTTCACCTATAATGCCTGATAAGTTTGGAGAACATCTGACGAGATCAGAGACCATTCCTTCATCCAGAATCACTCCAGACCCGTCAGATTCATAGCTCCATGTTGGTGCTTCTTCTCTTCAGTTCACCCCACTCATTTTCAACAGGGTTCAGGTCAGAGGACTGGGACGGCCATAGCAGAAGCTCGGTTTTGTTCTCAGTGACCCATTTTTGTTTTGGTTTTGTTGTTTGTTTCTGAATCATTGTCCTGTTGGAAGATCCAACCCCCGGCCCATTATAAGATTTCTAGCATGGACAGTCAGTTTTTAATTTTTTATATCTTGGTATTTAATTGAATCCATGATGCCATGTATCTAAACAAGATGTCCAGGACCTCCTGCAGAAAAATAGGCCCACAACATTAAAGATACAGCAGTATATTTCATTGTACACATGGGGTACTTTTTTATCCCTGTGTTCACCAAACCCATTTTGAGTGTTTGCTGCTAAAAAGGTCTTTTTTTTTTTTTAAGTTTCATCTGACCATAGAAGCCAGTCCCATTTGAAGTTCCATTCGTGTCTGATAACAGAATATGCTGGAGTTTGTTTTTGGATGAGTGGGGAGAATCGCAGAGATTCAGCTAATCTCTGCAATTCTCCAGCTGTGATCCTTGAAGAGTCTTTGGCCACTCAAACTCTCCTCCTCACTGTGGATTAGGGCGATATAGACACAGGTCATCTTCCAGGCAGATTTGTAATATCTTTAGTTGATTGGAACCTCTTAATTATTGCCGTGATGGGGGAATTGTGGATTTTTTATGCTTTAGCACTTTTCTTACAGCCACTTTCTAAATTTGTGAAGTTCAACAATCTTTGCTGCACATCAGAAGTATATACTTTGGTTTTACTCCTTGTGATCAATGATTAAGGGAATTTGGCCTTTGTGTTCCTCATATTTATAATCCTGTGAAACAGGAAGCCAAGGGTGGACAACTTCATGTTCCTAGTCACCCTGGTGTGATTAAAAAATACAAATATGAATGGGAATATACTTCATATTAGATATTTTAGTCATAAGAATTTCTAGAGGTACCAATAATTGTGGCCATTGTGTACTAGAGAAAAAATATTTATTTCCTAGTGTGATTTTTTTTTTTTTTTTTTCCCCCACTTTCACTCCCCCCCCCCACTTTCACTTTTTTTTTTTTTTACTTCAATTAAAGGTTAGACTTTTTAAAAAAAATTTAAATGAAAGATCAAATGGATAAATAATGCAGACTTATTTTCACAGCCTTCTTTGATCATATTTACCAAAGGTATGAATAATTTTGAGCAGAACTGTATAAGTGAAACATGCTTAAAAATGTTTCTGAAATGTTTATTGTTCATTTTTAATACATTTATTAAACATGTAATATTCATTTATCTATTTATTTTTATTATTTGTATATATTATTTTTATTTATTTTTTTATTAATATAGTGTTCATTGCTTAATTTTTTTTAATTGATTCATGGAACATAGATGCATATGGTTTTATTTGAGGAACAACTGCCCTCTCTCTCTGTCTTTCTCTCAAGTTTGAGTGCTTCTATTCACTCTCTCTTATATTTATGGAAGAGGGAGAGCGAGAAGAGAGGCAACAGCAATCAAGCCAAACGTCTTTTCCGTTCCTTGCTAAATCACACCATATCCTTCCCTCTCACACCTCCTCTCTCTTCTTCACTCAGCTCTTTATTAAAGCCACCCTCCATCCCTCTCTCCTCCATCAGAGACCCAGCAGGCTACCTCCTATCACTTATCACTCTTTGGGTTCACTCTCTCTTTCTCTATTTCCCTTAAATCACACCCTCTCTGTCCGTCTAGCCACCCTTCCTGCATCCTGACTACCTAGTCCTATCTTGTGAAAAAAGAATAACCATGCCAAATGGAAAACTGTGTGCATGCTAATGCCATTCACCCCAGTCCGTATTCACTCTCATTTCCTTTGACTCGCGCTCTCTTTCCTCTCTTGGTCTTCTCAGAAAGAAGTAAATATTCTAAGCATGACCCTTACTTGTAAATTGTGTTGGTTCAAGGCTGCATGTAATTAGTCAGGTCTGATTGAACAGTAGGTGTGCATGTGGGTAGCGAAGAGTCTCACACACATGCACAAATGCAGTTGGACATTCACCTGCTTTTCCATGATTGCATCTCTTTCCTCAAGCCCCCACTCAATAGCATTTTAGTAGTCATTATTTCTCCCCTTTCAGTCTTAAGTATTCCTCTCTTGTTTTCTTCCTGCTCTCTTATTAACTGTATTTTCTGTAGTACCGAGTTACTTGCTGGTGCACCTTTGTCTTTACACCTGTCCGTTAGCGCCTGTCTGTCTGTCCGTCCGTCTGAAAACTCTGTTTTCTGAAGCATTGCAGTGACAGCTGTAGCAGTCCAAGGTTCTGTGGGTGAAGAGTATGGTGTTGGAACACTGAGATAAGTGATTGACATTCACGCCTCATTTTCTCGTGGTCAGGTTCAGTGCCAGCCACTCGCTCTTGGCCTGGCACTCGGCAGTAAAATAAAAAAAAAAAACTAAAAAAAAACTCATTTGCTCACCACTCACTCACACACTGTCTGCTATAAGTGGAGGACGAAAAAATTCTACTCAGCTGTTTTCAACATAATAATAATAATAATACATGTTTTTTGAGCAGCAAATCAGAATATTAGAATGATTTCTGAAGGATCATGTGACTGGAGTAATGATGCTAAAAATTCAGCTTTGAAATCACAGGAATAAATTACATTTTAAAATATATTCAAATATAAAGCAGTTATTTTATTTAGTAAAAATATTTCACAATACTGTATTACTGCTTTTGCTGTATTTTGGATCAAATAAATCATAGATGCAAACTCCTCCCCTTTAGGTGACAACTCACTTTTTTGAGATCAAAATAGGTCACTTATGAGATTTGCTTAGAACCAATGAGAAAGTGTTTTATGTGGGGAGGGGGGTCTTACAAGGGTACTTGTGATCTTACAAGGGTAAATAAAGAACTGGGGCTAGTTGCAGACTGGTCATAACTTTTTATATTCAGTTATGAAAAGGTAGACTGGTCTTATTTGTGTTGGAAAAGTAAGACTGATAACCACTTGGCAACTGCTAGTAAGTTTTGTATAGTATTTTCTTTACTCTTTACTAAACTATCTAAAAAGGGTAATATTTTATGTATTTGAGGTCTGAGATGTGGGAACTGGGAACAGGGAAGAGGGAGAGGGCAAACATTTTGCATTTTAGGTCTAATCAGTCAATATTGTCTTAAATAGCCTGCATAGCACTTCATCTTTTATAACATGGGATTTTGACCAAATATATACAATCTTGATTTTTGTCAAATGTTGCAACAAGATGTTTACAGTTACAGACATATAAGGTAATAAAAAATATTTGTAAAAATACCTTAAAGTAATTACAAGTGATCATGTAAAACAAATATCTTTTTTTTTTTTTTTTTTTTTAAATTCCATGTGGAGCATGTCCCCGGTTCTAACCTTTCCCCCCCTTACCTGTTTGCATCTCTGAATAAATGCAGGCTTTGTTTTTTCTTTAAGAAACATTAAAAATCTTACTGTTCTTTTGACTGTAGTGTATATATTTTATACTGCAAATTGTTTGCAGTTTTAATGGCTAAATTCACTTCTAGAATTAGAAAAAAAAATGTTGATTTAATTTTTACAGTTTTATTTTTGACTTTACTATATACTATCAGCCATTTATAGCGGATAATGATTTGTTGTTACCAACCAAAATATAAATATCTAATAGGCTTGCATTTGAAAAAAAGGGACCAAAGAGATTCAGTAATGGGCTCTTTTAGCTTATGCCAGTAAGCAACCACCTAGTAACACCCTAACAACCACCCACAAGAACTTAGAACCAGTTTTGCACAAGCACACAGTGTAACAAATCTGAAACTTAGTTATTTAA
This sequence comes from Spinibarbus caldwelli, assembly GCA_039654775.1. Taxonomy (NCBI): domain Eukaryota; kingdom Metazoa; phylum Chordata; class Actinopteri; order Cypriniformes; family Cyprinidae; genus Spinibarbus; species Spinibarbus caldwelli. Next base: position 15,778,474 of record CM077254.1, read on the forward strand.
AGTTATTTAAAATAATTTTACCATGGCACTAGACAATATTATGACAGATGAAAACTGAAATATGCTGTTTATATAAATATTCAGTATCTGACTCTCCAGTTACACAGATGAAATACAATTGCTCTAATGAGGACACGATTGCTTTATAATTGGTCTCTACCTGTGAATCATTAAAATCACTTGCACATATTCTTGATCAAAAACTCCCACAGTTGTGGGAGCATTATTCAGTCTGTGAATTAAATTATACAGGTGAAAATAATGACTAAAGAGCATTAGTAAAAACAAATGCATAATTTGTCCAAAGAGTAGACAATTGAAAATAATGCCAGTGTTTGGTTGTCCCAGTGGGCATTGTTGATTCAGGAGGTGAAAGCTATATCAAACCAGCCAAGCACTGTCTAGACAAGGTTCTTCCACAACATTTTCTGCACAAACAGGAGACTTGTGATGGAAGAAGCTACAGAGAGGCAAACAAACACTTTGAAGGGGCTACAGAGTTCTGGAGCTGAAGGTGCACCAGACAACATATCAAGAGCCCTGGACAACACTGGCCGATTCAGGAGTGTGACACAAAAGAGGACAGTGTTCAAAAAGAACCATGTCGCAGCACTTCTGGAGTTTGCCAAAAGGCTTGCCACATGGCACTTGTGCTCATAGGGGGAATGTGGAAAAGATTTCATAGTCAGATGAGACCAACATAGAACTATTTTTAGCTTCAAAGTGAAGTGTATACTACAAATTTAGCACTGGTCAAGAATATGCTGTTAAAATCGAAGGAAGAATAGCTGATGCAGAATACAGGAAAATTGTGCAAAATTACGTGTTTCAGTCTGCCAAAAAGTGAGTTTTTCGACAAAACTATTATTTATTTATTTATTTATTTATTTACAAAACAAAGGTCCCTGATGCAAGGCCTGATGAATGCTCAAAAGCATAAAATGTCCTATAATGGCCTTGGCAATTGAGAATAGGTGGCACTGTTTGACAGGTTCAGGTTGTTTAGGTGTCATCTGACTAACTTTAACAGTCTGGAGCAAATCTGCCTGGAAGAATGGAAAAAAATGATGCCAGAACCACAGCAAAGCCAGTATGTACTCGAGGGAAAAGACTGTCAAAATAATATTATTATTAATGTATTTTATGCAAAAATATATTAACTTAAATCATATTTTTATATAATCCTTTGAAAAGTTTCTTCATAATATCAAAAGAAGGATTTTTTTTTTCTTAAATTGTAATAAAATATATTAAATTTAGCAAGGCACTGAATTTCTTTTGGAGAGTGTGGTGATAATGGTTGGTCTATCACACACACTTTATCACAGACTCACACTCTTTATGTCTAATTGAAGCTTGGCTAGTAAAGGTCAACAGTTCTGTGCTTTCTCTTCACTTGATAGTTTTCCATTGTTGGTTGGCTGCTCCTTCTGATCTACTGACAACACTCTGTACAAAAGAGCTAAACCTTCTCCTCAATTCACTTTCTCTCGCCTCCATACGCTCTATTTCTCCATCCCTCTCTTACTCAGACAATAGTTGCTGATTGAAAATGGCCTATATTATCCGAGCCTGTGACTGAGTCTGCCTGGCTTTTTACAGAGAGCAACGCACCTGTGACAATGGCACAGTCCCACAGATGCTTCAGACAGTCTCTTTTATAAAGCCCCTAATTGTGTGTTTGCTTTTACATTTTATATTTTATGTAAACGCTGAATTACAAATAGAATAGAGGAAGATTTGTTCTATTTAGTGAATATAGCAAAAAGGAAACCTTATTTTACATTCAACTGCTTTTTTCATATATATTGTTTTTGTCATACCAAAAGAAGGATTTTTAAAATATTATACATATTAGTAAATGAAATTATAAACTGTAAATTAAACCATTTAATTGAAATATATATTTTATTTATTATTGTAATTGTTCCATTTTCTATCATATGTAAGGATGATTTAATTGTAATATGTTTATTTCTTTTTTATTGTAATTTGCATTTTCTTTTCTATAATATATATTTAGTGCTGGGCAAAAATTAATCACGATTAATTGCATCTAAAATAAAAGTTTTTGTTTATATAATATGTGTGTGTACTGTGTATATTGATTATTTATATATAAAGACACATACAGTATATATTTAGAAAATATTTACATGTATGTGAATGTGTATATATATAATATATATATGCATGCATAACTGTACTAAGACCAGCATGCGACTAACTCTCATGAAATAATATCATGACAGTCAGGTTATTCTGTAAATAGTTTTGGATTAATTCTGAATCAGCCCAGATGATAGGTGTCACAACCTATCGGTGGAAAAGTGGGCACTTCTGCAGTGTTAGCACAAACGCTCACATGCTTTTTGATTTGTTTTGTGTTGTGTGCGTGTGTGCACTTGCTGTGTCAGTGTAAAGATAAATATTTGGAGGTTACAGTGTCAAGGCCCGTAATGCTTACCCACGCTCACCCATCCACGGGTTCAACACACAACAGACGTCCTCTCACACAAGCCTTTTTCTCCAAACCTGCTGGAAAGCACACTTTCCTGCCAAGCTGATTTATTCTCTGTCACTGGATGTATGTGTGTGTGTGTGTGCGTAAAGTTTTGTGTAAGCAGCAGTGTGAGCACATGCGTGATGTGTTTGTGACTGTGAGCGGTGTGGTGTGGTGTTCCTCCTGCCTGCCGTGGGTCCCACAGGCCTCCTTGTGTCTCTGGAGTCCCTCTATGTGAAAGCCTATGGCCTGAGCTTAACTGCCTGCACCACTCAGCTGTTTTACGATCGGCCCTCCAAACGCTACAAAACACCCGTGGATTTGTGTAGAGGTGCAGAGGAGATGTATAGAGGAGTTTAAGAGCCTGTCTGCCTCTCAAATTGTCCGAGTCGACGCCGTGATATACCGTCCACAGAAGACCGCTTTAGTGTTTGTTTGTTTTTTTTTTTCTCAGCATTCCTGCAGAGACCCTTAAGGCCGGTTTAAGTGATGCTATGAAATGACCCTCCACATCTTAATGTTTTTCTCTTCTTTCTTCCTCTTTCCTGTAGAGAACGATGAGACCGGTGTGATGGATTGTCTGCTGGAGGCGCTGCAGTCTGGAGCTGCTTTCAGAGACCGCAGGAAAAGAGCACCCAGACCCCGAGGTGAGTCTCCTCACACTCCTCCACTCACATCCTTCATCTGTTGACTCTCTTCTCTTTCAGTTCTGTTTTCTTTCTTTTTCTCTTTCTTTCTTTCTTTCTTTGACTCTTGTTCCAGACAGCTTATTTTTTCCATATCTGTACTAGTTTTATGTCTATTTGTTTGTTTTATTAGTTAAGTAGCTATGTGATAAGTGCAGTAATGTACAGTAAGCCAGCCAAAGAGTGCAGGAATAACTGTGTATTTTCCCTTATATATACTGTAGTAGCAGCCTAAAGCGGTTGAAAGTCTCTTTCTCCTGCGCAGTGAGGGGCGAGATAAGCTAGAGTCTTCTGTGCTCTTCATGTTGTGTCCTACCCAGCTGAGAGGCTCAGGTTTGTTGACTGCAGACAGTTACAGACAGATGATGGGTGGCATCAGTATAGCCTGACCAAAAACTCTAGAGTTTTCCTTTCAAAAGTCTGGGATATTTTTTATGTTTTTGAAAATCTCTTATGCTCACCAAGGCTGCAAAAATATAGAAAAACTGTAATATTATTAAATATTACAATTTAAAATAACTCTTTTCTATATTTTTATAGTTTTAAGTGTAATTTATTCCTGCGATGACAAAGCTGAATTTTCAGCAGCAGTGTTAATTTCGTCAACGAAGACATTGACGAAAAATATTCGGCAACAAATTTTTTTTCTGTGACTAAGACGTGACGTTGACGAGCTAAAAACTAATATCTGATGATAAAAACTATGACGGAATGTATACCGCGTCTTCGTTAACAAGACGAGACGGGACTAGAATGTTATTTGAGGACTACCGGACATTCAAAATACATCCTATAGGCTACGTTAACTGTCTTGTCTTTCAAAATGTGCTTCGCTGTCATTGGATTACAATGGAATAAGGGGCGTTTGCATATCTAGTCTCAGTATGGCAGCCGCAGTGGATGGACTGGCTACCAAAACACAAACTAGCAATCTGAAACAATGGCCTCAGGTTAGAGATAGGGTGACCTGACGTCCCGTTTTTCCCGGGAGTCACAATTCTTTGTCGAGTGTATGTAAAATTTTGACCACAACTATAGTCTATTGTTCTGTAAATGCACAATTTACAATCTGTAGCTCCTTTTAAAGATCTTTTCTATAGAAATCAGTACAGAATCAGCCCCCTGCTATGAGCGCACTTCCTCTGGCATTACATGAGCCAATGGAGGATAATGCAGCTGACCACCTTCAATAGAAATCAGGAGAGCCCAACAACTGACCGGTCAAATCAGAAAGACCTGTTAAACGCTTCAAGAAATCTGAACTTTTTTTTTTTTTTAAAGCATGTCATGTCTTTCTTTACTCTAGGAAGTAAAAATCTAATGTATGGAGACTGCAGGTGTGTTTATGTCTCTCACTCTGTCTTGTTCCATGTCCTGATTTCCACAGATGAACCAACACAAGTGCTCAATCTGAGTCCACAAAGACCTGTTCTGAAAGACTGCAACCATGGTAAAATCAAGAGTTAAAAAAAGAGAGAAATAACATTTCTCTCCACTATTTGCTTTCCTTTTTTCTCTCTTCGCTATTAACTGCATTATTATTGCTCACTAACCCTGATCTACCAGCCCTGTGTCCTGAATTTCTTTTCTGTTTGGGTTAATGTATGTGTTGCCCTGTCTCAATCATGTGTCACTCTTTTCATTGATTTTTTCACTTTCGTATACACACTAATGGTCAATAGTAGGTCCAGATGGGGCCAATTACTTATTTGAATGGCTCATAACAGTTCCTCAAGGCCTCTCCTATCAAAAGGGAGCCGCTTCTTAAGCTGCTGGTCATGAACACAACAGGTGTTATAATGTGATACGGGTTCAGCAAAAGCTTCAGACTGCTTCTGACCGCAGATATTCCTTTACCACTGAAACAGTGTTGGTGCTCGGCTTGCAGATACTGTGTGTTTGTGTGTCTCCGCTGCCTTGAGAGCCAAACAATGATTTAACTGGTTGTTATTTTATAAACTGCCCACAAACAAACAGTGCATCATGATGAAATGGTGCAGCAGTGAAAATTTTTATGGCGTATCTGTAGCCGCTTCCAGTATAAATAACTTCTGATTCTTATAGGATATTTTCATGTTCTAGATTTGGATTAGCTAATAGATTTCTGGCCACTGATGTTAATAATTCTTGGTTCAAAACCTGGTATTTTGATCAGTGTGGAGACATTTTTTTCTATTCTTTTTTTAAATATAAATGCACAGAATATAATGTACACTGGCTGCTGCGGCACCGTCACCTCAACCTTGTTGGTGGAAAAGGGGTAAGAAAAAAATGATTGCTACAGTTTCCATATACAAGTGTCTAATTTCCTCTTGTGACTTTCTTATTGCATGAATCAGTATTTTCTGTCTGCTTGCACGTACATTGTGTTCTGTCTTATTTCAGTCAAGCGTGCTGCTTACAGCTCACAGCTCATGTCTGGTTGTGATTGGACAGTTGATGTAAGTGTCAGAGTCAGCAGGGTTATAATCAATGTCATGCACTCGCTTTAGCTGCCGTTACCGCCAGGTGTTAATATGTCATCAAGAAACTCGCTGTGAGCTGAAAATGTCACATTTCCAGCCAAACTGAACGCCCAGAAATAGTGGGAAGGTTTTTTTTTTTTTTTTTTTTGCTGAAAAAGCTTTTCCACTATTGTCTGTTCACAATATTGTCCATCACAAAATTGCAACATGTTGCGCTCTGATGAGCCGTTCCTTTTGACATGACAAGCATTAATGTAACAATCCAGTTTTTCTGTAATGAATGGGATCGGCGTTCATCAGCTGATGTGTAGTTGGAATCAGAAAAGCCGTCTGGAACAAGATCTTGTAGCAAACTTCCATCTGTACATTAAAAAATAAAGGTTTCAAAAGGAGGCTTTCACAGCAGTAGAAGAACCTTTCTGGGTTCTGAAAAAAAAAAAAAAAAAAAAGAAAAAATCCACTAGAAAGAGCCTTTGTGCAGTGGAAAGGTGCCATGGATGTTAAAAGTTTTTGCCTGTTCCGCTTCTCAGATCTTCAGTTTGCCAGTGTTACGTACAGTGGTAATCATTCTATTATGCATCAGCAACATAAAACAAACAGATGTGGCTGTCTTGTCAAAGGTTACTTCATAATCATTATCGAGGCACTTAAAAAATTAAGCTGTAACCCTATTAGCAGTTGTTGGTTTTAATAGGAGTCCCTGCAAGCATACAGGAATACAATTACTCCTAGATCTCCTCCCACACCCACCCAGAGCACTGATAAAGTCTGCTCTCGCTCCCACTAGTGTTCTCTTACGACTTATCTCAAATTAGATTGTGAGCAGAAAAGAGAGAGTGAATAGACAGAGAGAAAGATGTGTGCGTATGCACGATCCATCATAAGAAAGACTGCCGCAGCTCACATTAACTCCCCTCATACTTCTCTCAGCAAAAAGTAATGAAGGACACAGGGCATTCTGGGATGTCGAGTGTGGCGCCCTCCCCTCCCGCGGTCCTCTGAGGCATTGGAAGGCATGTGGGAGTCTGGCTACGGGGCAGGGCACTGTTGCCCTTGTCCCTGTGTTTTATTCCAGGCTAGGCTGACTAATGGAGCCCCGGGCTTGTGTATGTTCATGCAGGCCTCTGCAGTTCAGCAAGCCCCTTTGTTGGCCAGGCTAATTAGTTCTCATCTCACACCAGGCTTCAGTCCCATTCATCTTCATTTCAGCTGTGCCATCTGTTTTTTAAATAAAACTCTAAAGTGTCTCGTGTTGCACACACTTTGTTCTCTTGGTGCCTCCCAGCCTAAATGTAACGCTTTATTCTCACTGAGGTGGGTGACGAGCTTGTCTGTCTCTGGAGAGTTATGTCATGTAGGAGATATTGTGTGTTTGCGTGGTAGGACCCTTTATTTATTTATATATTTAGACTTACAGTGAACCTGAAATGGTCTTTGCAAACTATTTTAGTTTCACATTCCTTGATATTCAAAAAAAAAAGGAAAAAAAAATCTAGGGCTTGATTTTTATTCATTGAAAACTGATTGAGTTAGGGATGGGTGGTATATCATATCAGTTATCAGACAATATTTTGTATGAGTTTTAATTATTATTTTTTTTTTCAATTGCTTTATTTTTTTGAGCAATATGCACAATAACACCAGGAAAATGAATTAAGAAAATAAAAAAGGGTCCATTTTAAATGTGGTGTCTCTGACTATGTTTAATTACTTATATATTTAAATATATTGGAATTTGAATTGTGCTAATTTTCCTTCTTTTTACATTTAGATTACATTTGCGACACCTAACGTTCACTTAGTTAATGTTTAAAAACAATGAATTAATAACACTCTTAAATCTAATCTTTTTTAAATAATAATAATAATAATAATAATAATAATAATAATAATAATAATAATAATAATAATAATAATGTGCATTATAATGTTGTGATGCTTAAAAATTCGCTCGTAGCTTTTAAAATGATTTTAGTTTTTAATGTTTTATTTTACATTTGTTTCCATCATCTATTATATATTTTATAATTTTAATAGTGGCCATTTATCTTTTTTTTTTTTTTTTTTTACCCATAACATTATGAAAATAATTATCAGGTTTGTTTTTGTTTGAGCTGAATTTTAATATCTGACTGTGCATTCTTATTTCAATGCTGCCCACTTAGGTTAAAGATCAGGCTGACTCTCCAGAGCATCTCCACATTTCCCAGTAGTAGCTCTTCTTTCTCAAATCTATCATTATTTGCTTTTATTGCTGTGACCTTTATTGAAGTAATTATCAATATTTTACAAAGGCTGCATGACCTTTAAAGTGGCCTAAAACAATGACTATAAAGCTAAATTTGGCTATTTGTTAGTATAATTTTTCACATAGCCTTGGTGACCTCAGCCGAAAGTAATTTCAGAGGCAGAGCAAGTTCACAAAAACATTTAGATCTTTATAGTAATATACACTGATGAATTTTATTCACAGTAAGACCATAAAATTGTATTTAAGTAAACAAACAGGGTCCATTTTGACTTAATGTTGATTTTAAGGCTTGTTATTTGCACAGTTTGTCTGTCTCTGAAGAGTTTCGTCAAATAGGAGACATTGTGTTTGTGTGGCAGCCTAATTTATTTATACAGTATAGGCAACCTTAATATCTGTATATTATTGAGTTGGTTCCCTTCTTTCATGGCAAGAGGATATAAATCTGAATTAGATATTCTGTCTCTCTGCAATATGTTTTTGACCGTTAGCTGATTGGCAGTGTAATGAGTGCAGTGGGAAAAGACCAGTGGCTGGGCGACCGAACACATGCTGGAGTATGTCAGCCCCGTCCCGGTCCCCTCTGCCCATAGTGTAAATACCCCTCAGTAATTGATCTCCAGGGCTTTAGTGTTTCCACTCCAGCGGAGCAGCAAAGTGTATTAAAATCAGACACATCTGCAACAGGAGACACCGTAATTAGACACAAAAAATAAACTGGTCAGGCTGGTGTGTGTAGCCATTAGAGCAGTGGGAAGAACATGGATGTGTGTGTCTGAGCGTAAGCCAATCGGAATTGTCAGACGCAGGCCGGAGCAATGAGACTTGAGATTGCATTTTCCTGCAAGGCTTTTGGGAGATTCCCTTTACACGGGCGGACAGCTGCTTTAAGAGTCCGACTTTCTCAAATCGAGTAATCTATGGAGATTCAGGTCCCTAGACTTATGCCTTTGGCTGTCTATTACTCTCTTGGACTCAAAGGTGTAAATGCTGAAGTCAGAACACACACTCATGGATCTTTACACTGCCTTTTTTGTGCACTACACACATCCAAAATGTGTGCTGTGGTCAAGATTGAGGGGTAAAAGCTCTCCGACTCTTGTTTTAGGACCCTCTAAGGACTCTCTCGTCCCTCTCTCCCTCTTCCTCTCTCTTCATCTGAGCCTGAGGCAACCTTTAAGTGTGACCGGAACCTCACATCCCTCCTCAGGATGAAGATAAAGATGCTTTATGACTTGAGTGACCAGGGTTAGGATAAGACTTTCGGCAGAGAGAGGACGAGTGAATGAATTGAGGGAGCGGTCTGGGTCTTAGGGGGGGCTTGGGCTTCAGAAATGATGGATTGATTGGATTTGACCACATGGAGTACTTGGAATCCACATCAAAATTGATTCAAGAAATATAGTTGTAGCTTTTACAGGCAACTCTTGCCTTGGCTTCTCAGTTCAAGCATACCTTTAATGTATCGGTGAGTCAGGAGAGTAGGCTAAAATGTGCCACAGATGTCTGGCATCTATTGAAAAGAGAATTTTCAATGTTATATTTAACCATGTTATGGAGTACCTTAAATATGTTGACGACTTTGAAGCAACCAGTGCAGCTTACCCCAAGCATCTGAATCATACTGGAAGAAATTTGGAGAGTGCATCATATTCATTATCTTTTTTTAAAAAGGTTAATTATGTGATGTGAATCTTGCAGGTAGCTGTATAGGAAGGGCCCTTTTTTAAATATAAGGTCACTAGATGAAGGGAGGTGGCACGTCTTACCCCACTCTCCATTATGTCAGAAAAGGCACCAATACTTTTGTCACCCTGCTGCCTTAGATGCTGCTAGAAAACTCTGCTTTTTACTGAGATATTAGGTCCATGCTCTGCCTACTGATTAATATTCCACCCAACAATGATCATGTAACATATTTCTGAATTAGAGCCTGAAATTGCCTGAAGTATAGCTGGCTGGGAAAGGTCACTCCGCACTTGGTAAATGAAACCAATGGAAGGTTTGCAGTCAGAGTGGTATGCACCACTGCTAAAGGTTTTATGAGCACGTTTGATAGACAAGATTGATTTTATGCGTAATTCTGGACCTGATCTGTTAATTAGGAAACACTCACGATGGACCTTTGAATTACTGAAAAATAATGCACAGTCATGGTGGTTATGTATATATAACGCAAAGTGCATCTAGTATACTGTAGATACAGGATATGTTTATTGCATTTTTCAAAATTTTGCCACTAAAATACTTGTCAATTAAGCATCTTGCTTAAAATAAATGGTCGTCATTACTACTTCAAAAATGTTTATTTCTTTCATAAGAAATAACAAGGTTTTGTGTGTGAGCCTATGTGTGTTGTGTGAGAGAGAAAGAGAGCAATCACAACTATGTCCTGTTACATAATATTTAAGGAATATTGTATAAGCAGAGAAAAACAACATAACCACTGTGCAATCTACACACAGTGGTGGTGGTTTGTTATCTTTCTTTTCTTTTTTTTGAAGGAATCATTTGAGTGAATGACTTATTACTTGTTCATAATGACTTTCACACATTTGAATGATCCAGTTCAGAATTTTCGAATGAAGTTCGGTTGAATGAATGAGTCAGTTACTCATAGGGGACTTGCACACTGGGCACGTTTGCTGCAGTCCAAATCTAAGTGTGATTATTCCTGGTGCTTCCTGTAGAATTGGTCTGGTTTTACACTAGTGGTCGACCGATATTTGGCATTTTTCAAATATCGCCATCGGCCGATAAGTTTTTCTGTTTGGCCGATGCGTTCAAGGCGTAATTTTATTTTGACGGCACTGAGAGCAGCAGCGCCTGAGCACACAATGCTCACATTCTCCCTCTAGTTCGCTGTCGTCGTTAACAGGATAGAAGTCTGTCTAATAATCAGATAGAACTGTTAAACAAAGGAATTAAATGTATACAAAAGGTATTATAACGATTGCTTTTATATTATTAGTAACAGAAAGGAAAACATTATAATAGTTTCTCGTTTGCCGACAGCATTATGCAAATACGCATTTATATCATTTAAACAAATCTTTGAATGACTAATGGACATTTAATTTCACAAACCTTGCAAACTTAGTGGAATCCAGTTGTGAGATCTTGTGAAGTGTGCATTTGTATCCTGCACTGATCGCATGTGCTCTGCGTGACGGTTCATCAGGAGGAAACGCGCGATCAACAAACTCTAAACTCGTGATTTCAAATTATGTTGCGCTTTATGCATTTACCCACTGTCGTATTCATCTCATTTTCACTGTGTGCTGTATGTAAAATGACTGGTACCTTGGCTTTATTTGAACAATATGATTCCCAATGCACACAAACTTTCCAGAATACTGAGTGACCTGTTAGTTACAGTGTTTACTTTCTTTTTAATTATATTTTTATTAAATATTTATTTATTTGTGAAAAATACTTTGTTATCTAAAGTATAAGTATGTTTATTTTACACATTTATTTTTAATCCATTTTCAAATGATTTCAAATTTCTTAAATATTAATTAACATTAAATAAAATGTAATGTTCGTTCATTCATTCATTTATTCATTCACTCATTGATATTAATATTTATTTATCTGCAAATAAAATTAGGAAAAAAGCACATGGTAAAACATGGAACCATGAATGGTTTTGTGTTGATCCAAGTTAAGAATTCACCAGCGTCATGGTTTAAATAAAAATGTAGTCTAATGATTTGGACAGTCAAACACTTATAAACGGCTTTAGTAAAAAGAATGTAAATTACAGTACACCCCTTAAAATCCAATTATACCCCCCATTATGAATCTTTCAGTATGCACACTCATAATAAATGTCTCAAATGATTTTATTTTAGGTAATATGTCTATTATGAAATCCTTTTTATATCATCAAATGGCTTATGCTCTCAGTCAGGCTGTTCTGGAGAGCCACACTGCTGATGTGGAGAAAATTTGCTTCAGGCTAGAGGTTTAGTGATATATTCTCTCTCTCTCTCTCTCTCTCTCTCTCTCTCTCTCTCATTTCTGCCTCATCCCATCTCTCAGGCCCGAGAGCCTACAGGGGAGGAGAGAAATAAAGTGTACAGATGAAAATGGAGATAATATACAAACTTATCCTGGTCCATTCTGGATTTAAGGCATTCATCACCGCCCAATACAATACGCTCGCACTTGTTCAGAGAGCCTGCAAGCTGTTGCAGCACTTGCAAAATAGATGATGTGATATATAGTCTCAAGGCAGTTTGTAAACAGTACATACATTAAGAAATTTATGCCCTATGAGCTCTTTTAATCATCTGCTCACTACCAAGACTCATACTGTGCCCATTTAATATCTAGCACCCCAAAAAGTCCCATTACTTTGCTATCGAACACAAGCATTGTTGCGAAAGTACATAAATACAAAGCTCTTTTTTCACACCTCCTGATTTCTTAAATGGATTTATCAAGATGAATCAGGCCCGTGCAGCGCATACAAATGCAGGATTTTATTTAAAACCCCCATCAAAGCAGTGAAGTGCACCATAGCGCAGTCATTTTTCCTTCTCTCTCGTACTGATGTGACAGAACCAAAGAAGGGAGAAGGAAAAGCAATATTTAATCAGCACGTCTGAGAGCAACTTGCGTTCTTCTCTTTCTACTCTAATTGATGCCTCGTGTCATTGTTCAAAAAGTTGGACTGTCAGAACTCTTGATTTATCGGTGTTTTAGAGCCATACATCATCTGCACCTCACATGCATTTCATTAGAGTGAAAGATTAATTCAAAAAGAGTCCGTTCAGGAACATTGACTGAACACACGCACCGCTCCTCTTCCGCTACTTTTTGCGTGGCAACATATACAGTCTTTTGGCATCTCACAAATAGCGAAAATGTCATACGGTGCGAGATCAAATCTCATCCCATTAAACTCCTCTAGGCTGGACAAACACAGCATGTCCTCTGTCAGCTCTCTCTCTCTTTCTCTCAACCCTCATCCATCTCTCCAGGGCTGTTGTGCTGCTTTCTGAACACTAGCTGCATCTCTCAGCACTTCCTGTAAATCAAAGCCGTTCTCTCCTCACCAGGCTCGTACGGCAGGTCTCTGTAAAGTGAGTTTGTACACACCTTGCCGGCTGAAGATTTGTGTGTGTTTGTGAAGGAGAGGTTGCAAGCATAGATAAAGTTTCTGAAACAAAATCGTAGGCTATGGAAACTAGCAATGCGAAAGAGTGGATTGAAGAATAATAGTGTTTAAATTCAATAATGACTAATATGGCAGTCAGTGCTGGGTAGATTACTTACAAATTGTAGTCCGTTACTGATTACAGATTACATGATGAAAAACTGTAGTCAGTAACGTAATCTAGGTTATTTATTTTAGGCAATGTATTCTGACTACTTTTTAGATTACTTTTTATTAAACTTGTTTTAAACTTACCATTAAACATACCATATTGAAAATATATTCCTTGAAATATTTCTGTCTCTTTTTTTTTTAAGTACTTAATTTTTGGAATCTGATTACGTAATTCAAATTACATGTAATTAGTTACAAACCAGCCCGGATGGCATTTTAAAACATTAATGTTATGCACTTGTTGGTGTATTTATTCTCAGAGTTGCATTTCAGATAATTAATTAAAAACACAAATAGCACAGTAACTGCACTTTTAATGTCACTGTGTTCATATGATATTGACGTGGCGCATAAATAGCCATGCTTTTATGAGTATTTATAACTAATTCATTTAATTTGGGAGTGTATCAGATAATGCCTGTTTTCAAGCATGTGTAAAACACAGCTCGATTACATCTTCACGTAAGTGAGATTAGTAACATTTTGGTCTATGTTTAAAATAAATGAAGCATACGGCAATGTCTTTGTAGAAAGATGTCTGTATATGTGTGTAAAATATGGTGATCATTTCTGTAGGGAGTCAGATTCACTCTTTGTAGTAAATGAGGTTGCTTGTTCCATTTTAGATGGTTGTGATCATTTGCTCACCATTATTTCATTCCAAACCCATATGACTTTGCTTTCTTCGCCGCTGCTCTTTTTCCATACAGTGAAAGTGTGGGGGCGAGGGATCTGAAGCACCTCTAAAAGCACCATCAAAGTCTAGACTACTTGTGTGATATTTTCTGAAGTGTGAAAAGACTTCTGAACCTATACAAAGATTGTCTGTGAATGGTCATTAAGGTTATGCTCCATTCCTAACACAGTGCTATTATATGACTTCATATATGTTTAATTTAGTTTATTTATTGTCCTTTTTGACTACTTACATGGTGCTTTTTCTTGTACCTCTTTGAAACATCTCAGAATTTGAGCTTCATTATTGAACTGTAGAATATACAACCCTATACACACACCACAACCCATTTTATTGTATGGAAAAGTGCAGCTTAAACATTTTGTAAACTCTCTCTTTTTGTGTTATGGCGGATGAGTAAATGCTTTTTGGGTGTACTTTTCTTTAAAGCCGTGTTTGACCATTGGAGCATGCGCTCTCTTTCCCTCAGATTATTCCTCATGACAAACAGCTGAAAGTAATGGAAGCAGGTGGTGCTGGAGCGCAAAGAGAGAGAGAGAGGGAAAGCGCCCTAATCAGCCCACTGACAGAGGGCAGACTGAGCTGTGGGTGGCTCGCTAATCTCTGATTACTCTCCTTTCCTCCATACAAACCTCACAATGACTCAGCGTGTAACGCTGTAATGCAGGATGCACTGATAGGCCCTCCACTGGAACCTCACACTCCAACCGGGAGAGAGTGAGAGATAGAGAGGACAGTACAGACGTGGATAAGATGGAGAGATAGACATGGAGAATACCTCTTGAGGAAGGGGCGGTGACTGGATCAGTTAGTGGGGGATGATGCTCAGACTGGTCAAGGGAGGAAAATGACTCCGATAGAGAAGGGAGTAAAGAGATTAAAGTCTAAGGAAAGGTGCATGTAGTTACCCAAAACTCTCTCTCTCTCTCTCTCTCTCTCTCTCTCTCTCTCTCCCATCAATTGTTAATTGAAATGAAATAAAACATAAGCATTAAATAATAAAACGTAAGCTTAAAATGCATTGAAGGTGAAAAAAAAAGATATCAGTATCAAAATATCAGTAAATCAGTAAGTAGTATAGAAATAATAGTGAAATAACACTGAAAAAGGCAGGGCTCCAAACTGCGACTGCAACTACTTTTTTCCTATTAGTGCGACTGAAGTTTGTTAGGGGTCACACTGGTGCCTCTACAAATGATAAACTGATAAGCACTGCCATTTCTGTTACGTATGAGAAACATTTAACAGCAAACCTGCCAAAAGCTGCTAGACTTTAATTACTATTATATAATAATATTGTGTATATATATATATATATATACACACACACAGTTTTTTAATAAAATCAATTATTTAGAGATGCTTTTGATTATTAAAATTTTATGAAACCATTCAAATGGAATCTAGAAAACTAATTGACAACAGAATTTGGTATAAAAAACAAAATAAAAATACTAATGTATTTCATAGGGACCTACCTTTGCCACTTTTCTCAAATTAGTCTGGAGGCCTAAATGGAGAAAGCATAGACAGGTTTGGAAAGGTATATTGTGGTGTATACCAGAGGATGTAGATGTGAGAGCTCCATTGGCGATACATGGTAGACGCAACAACCTTGTCAGAGCTCTTTCTCTCTCTCTCTTTCACATCACTGTTATTAGTTTGAACAGATTGTACAGGAAGTCCAAATTTGGTGTGCAATCAAAACGCATAGACAAAAAGGGAGAGAAGAAATAAAGGACTAAGGAGGGATGAATGCCGAGTTTTTTTTTTTTTTCCAGTTAATTGAATTTTACACTCCTCTTATCTCACAGCAGCATGCAGACCAACCCCTCCCATAACCGCTCAACACGATATCTCTCTCCCTGCAATGGCGTGAGGGAGGGACGACTGGCACGTGCACATCCGTATTAAATGGACCTCCACACGTCCCACGCTCTCTAAATCACCCACGTAGATCATCCAAAGGACAGATAAGTTTTAACAGTTAGGAATTATGTGCAGGATTGCAGATAGCAGGTGCTAAAAGTATTCAAAATGGTTTTGAAGCACGTTCAGATTTGTTTAGGCAAATCAAACCCTGATTTGATTTGCTGAAGCGGTTGGGAAGGTACTAATCACGGCCCTTGTTTAATTATCCCCTTCCTTTCACTCTCTCGCTCACTCTTTTTCTCGTTCTTCTTCACTAACAGAAGAGATTGATCTGAGGTGGGCTATGCAGAGCGGGCTCTCCGTCTGGCGCACATCCCACCATAGTGCTAGGGTGTTTGCCATGGCAACAGAGTGGCTGAATGAGTGGATTGGTTGCGTGAGGAGACACATGTTGAATGCCGAACGAATGCTGTTTGTGCCAGAAAGGGAGAAAAGAGGATGTGGATCTTTGTGGATGTGGATGGTTGTCGCTGTATGACCAGCGTTGGAGTGCGCCTGTTGAGCTTAAGCTCTGATAAAGCTGTTAGGTGGTAAGCGTAGTAAAAATCCTCAAGACGTTTTTATGACATAATGAAAGCTTCCTTCAGCCTGACTGGCATATCATCCTCAAGCTCTTCTCCAAATCCAGACCATGACATTCTGTATCGGAAGCTTTCAGAGGATCCGTGTCTCTGTGACTCGCACCTAGTCCCCATCCTGACTTCCTCTTCCTCCCTTTCTATTGATCCGGCGGCAGGGAGACGTGCCGCTCCAGTGAAATTACTCTCAGGGCATCTGGTGGGTGGTTGACCCCTCGGCGCTTGGCCGTGGGGCAAAAACCCTCCCCTTCAATGGACCCCTAATCCCATCGCCAACCCCTTGTCGTCGCCCCGGGGCTTAGTCCTAGTCGTGTTCCCCCAGGCGGGTTGGGATCATTAGGGCAGCGCGTGCTGTGATCACCTCCCTCTAAGGTATAAATTAAGCAGCCCTGCCTCTCTGATCGGCTGCAGAATGATCCCTGTCGGGGCTGTTCAGCTGCTAGACTTCATTAACATCATCTCATCCAGCATCACGTATGGAACCCTTCAAGGCAAATCTGTAGCATGACCGTAATACTCGGACTACTGCCGGTGGAGTCACAGGTGGTTTTCACAGGTTTTATTGTCTTTGTTGCAGATCTTTCTTGTGCCAAAGACCAATTTCCTGCATAGTTCACTATGTGCCATGAGCAGTGTTGGGCAAGTTACTCTGAAAATGTAAGTAAATTACTGATTACTGATTAAAAGTGATCACGTTACTGTTCTGATTACTTTATTTCAAAAGTAATTAGTTACATTACTAGTTATGTTACTTTTTTTCTGAGGCTCCATCCATGAAATTTACATGAATTCCCAGCATAAACACTCCCGATAAATATTTATTAAAGCATCAACATTCACAAAACACTAAAGCAAGCATAGGCTGCTGTGTACGTGGTTTGGTATGGCAGAATGGCAGCACATAGTGCTGCTTTAATAATCTCTAAAAAGATCTCAGTTCATCGCAATCTCACAAAGCTCTGTTATAACACAATGAATATATGCATAATGAATCTTTCATAATGTCTACAATTCGTGTGTTATAATGAGAGAATTTGTGAGCATGCAAATTTCAGAGCTGCACCCCTGACTGGCCATCTGTTGTGTCGGGGCTCGCGGGAGTGCAGGTCTCTAATCCACTGGCACTGGACTTGACAGTGCGTGTGCTACACCCTTTTCAGAATCTAGATTATAAAACACTGCATTCTGTCAGCAATGTAATGCTGCAGTAACATATAGAGACCTCGGCTTGTAACTATACTCTAATTACTATTTTGAAAATTATAACGTGTTAAATTACTCCGTTACTAATAAAGTAATCAAATTACAGTAACTAAGTAATGCGTTACTAAGTAATGCGTTACTGCCCAACTCTTGCCATGAGTTTTCTGTAACTTGATATGTAAAAGCATGCTATAACAAGGACCATTAGCAATGAACATATATCACTTAGTTTCTGTTTGTCTACCAAAAACTCATTCCAAGTCTGACGCTTAATAATATGAGAAATTATAAGTCAGCAAAAAAATTACTAAAAGAAACATGACTTACACTACCAGTCAAAAGTTTTTGAGAAAGTAAAACTTTTAATGTTTTTTTTTTTTTTTTTTAAAGAAGTCTCTTCTGCTCACCAAGCCTATATTTATTTCATCCAAAGTACAGTAAAAACAGTAAAATTCTGAAATATTTTTACTAATTAAAATAACTGTTTTCTATTTGAATATAATGTAATTTATTCCTGTGATTTCAAAGCTTGATTTTTAGCATCATTACTCCAGTCACATGATCCTTCAGAAATCATTTTATTATTCTGATTTGGTGCTCAAAAAACATGCGTTATTGTTATGTTGAATACAGCAGAGTAGAATTGTTTCAGGTTTATTTGATGAATAGAAAGTTCAGAAGAACAGCATTTATCTGAAATAGCATTGTTTGTAACATTATAAATGTCTTTATCATCACTTTTGATCAATTTAAATCATCCTTTCTAAATAAAAGTATTAATTTCTGTAATTTCTTGAATGTTATAGTGTATGATGTAACAAAAGCTTTTATTACTTTTATTACAGGTAAATGCTGATCTGGATCTTTCTATTCATTTACGAATCCTGAAAAAAAAAATGTACTCAACTGTTTTAAATATTGATGATGATGGTGATGATATTGATGATGATGATGATGATAATAATAATAATAATAATAATAATAATAATAATAATAATAATAATAAATGTTTCTTGAACAGAAAATCAGCATATTAGAATGATTTCTGAGGAATCATGTGAAACTGAAGACTGGAGTAATGAAGCTTAAAATTTTGCTTTGATCACAGGAATAAAGCAGTAGAACGATATTTTAAATAGTAAAAATACAGGTGCATCTCAATAAATTAGAATGTCGTGAAAAAGTTCATTTATTTCAGTAATTCAACTCAATTTGTGAAACTCGTGTATTAAATAAATTCAGTGCACACAGACTGAAGTAGTTTAAGTCTTTGGTTCTTTTAATTGTGATGATTTTGGCTCACATTTAACAAAAATCCACCAATTCACTATCTCAACAAATTAGAATATGGTGACATGCCAATCAGCTGATCAACTCAAAACACCTGCAAAGGTTTCCTGAGCCTTCAAAATGGTCTCTCAGTTTGGTTCACTAGGCTACACAATCATGGGGAAGACTGCTGATCTGACAGTTGTCCAGAAGACAATCATTGACACCCTTCAAAAGGAGGGTAAGCCACAAACATTCATTGCCAAAGAATCTGGCTGTTCACAGAGTGCTGTATCCAAGCATGTTAACAGAAAGTTGAGTGGAAGGAAAAAGTGTGGAAGAAAAAGATGCACAACCAACCGAGAGAACCGCAGCCTTATGAGCATTGTCAAGCAAAATCGATTCAAGAATTTGGGTGAACTTCACAAGGAATGGACTGAGGCTGGGGTCAAGGCATCAAGAGCCACCACACACAGACGTGTCAAGGAATTTGGCTACAGTTGTCGTATTCCTCTTGTTAAGCCACTCCTGAACCACAGACAACGTCAGAGGCGTCTTACCTGGGCTAAGGAGAAGAAGAACTGGACTGTTGCCCAGTGGTCCAAAGTCCTCTTTTCAGATGAGAGCAAGTTTTGTATTTCATTTGGAAACCAAGGTCCTAGAGTCTGGAGGAAGGGTGGAGAAGCTCATAGCCCAAGTTGCTTGAAGTCCAGTGTTAAGTTTCCACAGTCTGTGATGATTTGGGGTGCAATGTCATCTGCTGGTTTTGGTCCATTGTGTTTTTTGAAAACCAAAGTCACTGCACCCGTTTACCAAGAAATTTTGGAGCACTTCATGCTTCCTTCTGCTGACCAGCTTTTTAAAGATGCTGATTTAATTTTCCAGCAGGATTTGGCACCTGCCCACACTGCCAAAAGCACCAAAAGTTGGTTAAATGACCATGGTGTTGGTGTGCTTGACTGGCCAGCAAACTCACCAGACCTGAACCCCATAGAGAATCTGTGGTGTATTGTCAAGAGGAAAATGAGAAACAAGAGACCAAAAATTGCAGATGAGCTGAAGGCCACTGTCAAAGAAACCTGGGCTTCCATACCACCTCAGCAGTGCCACAAACTGATCACCTCCATGCCACGCCGAATTGAGGCAGTAATTAAAGCAAAAGGAGCCCCTACCAAGTATTGAGTACATATACAGTAAATGAACATACTTTCCAGAAGGCCAACAATTCACTAAAAATGTTTTTTTTTTTTTTTTTTTTATTGGTCTTATGAAGTATTCTAATTTGTTGAGATAGTGAATTGGTGGGTTTTTGTTAAATGTTGAGCCAAAATCATCACAATTAAAAGAACCAAAGACTTAAACTACTTCAGTCTGTGTGCACTGAATTTATTTAATACACGAGTTTCACAATTTGAGTTGAATTATTGAAATAAATGAACTTTTCCACGACATTCTAATTTACTGAGATGCAGCTGTATTTCACAATATTACTGCTTTTGCTGTATTTAAGATCAAATAAATGTAGTTGATTGTAGAAGTTGAAAAACATTCAATATTGAGTACAGAATCATTTCTGGTTAATTTTTTGGTTAAGATGGTAACACTAGGAGCTGCATATTTGGGAAACATCAGGTCATAATTACAGAGCTTGACATTCCACTGCGTTGGTTTTGAGAAATTAATAAATGCATTTTATTTATTGCATTTGCTTGGGTTCCCTCTCTTATTCTCTCTCTGTTTCATTCAGTCATCAATTCCAAGTGAAGCAAACAGGACTCAACTCAGAACTGATTCCAGCAGACATTATCATGTTACTATTAGCATTATAATATATTGTAATCAACATTTATGTCCACTTGTCTGCCATTCACTATGCTTTCTGGCATGCTCTGCAAAGTGTACTGGATTTATACATCCAACATACATCCTTCACCTTGCCTCAGAAGTGCACCTAATTATACCTTAAATGCTGTCTGGGTAGGCAGCTCACTGGTTTTTAAAAACAAACAAACAAAAAAAAAATCCTCTCTCTCTTCATTTTCCTTCAATTTAAAATCCCAGCTCTAAATGCAATCATGTGCTAGATTCAGGACAACAACAGTTTTTACCCTTAACACGCAGTTAGTTTTCCATTCATCTAATGAAGATAAAAGGCAATTAGGTTGGTGTTCATTAACTCCTATTTTCAAATTAAATTAGCCTTTTGTGTGGTAATGGGGTTTATTTGTGTGTGCTAGTGCATGTTTTTGCCATTTGCATTTTTGCATTTTAGTGTTTGTTTGGCCAGGCTAATGAATGAGAAATTGCAGAAGTGAGGCAGAGAAAGCTGTGTAAAATCTGCCCCAGCCATGAGATGCCCTGAGGAAATCACACACCGTTCTGCTTAAACAGTGATATTAGAGTTGTATTTCTCTCATGCCAGCTGTATCACTGCTCTTTTAGAAAAAACACTCATGAATGCACTGTTGCCAATGACAGTTTCCCACACCGCTTCTATTGAAGTATGCACTCGTGAGTGCACATTTCCAATCGCTTTTATTTATTCTATACACACAGATGCATGTCTATCCGACTGTAACCCACAGCATGTGTAAAGCTGTTGGGTTGCCATACCTCCATTTTTATGTATTTGCCAATTACTGGTTGAAACATCACAATTTTGTTAAGGTTCACACAGAATGAACACCGAACCTAATTTAACAGAATATAATTTCTATTCAGTATTCATTTATTATTTAGAGTTTCTGTTTCTTATCAAGTTTCTGTGTGGGCCTGGTGATTGTTTGGCCTTGGCTGTGGTTTGAATTGTAAAGAGTTAATCAAGCGCCTCACGTGTGATTTCAGAACCTCTACACAGCTGGAATCACTCTCTCTCACTCTGTGCTTCTCTCATCTATTTCTCCCTCATCCCATCTTCTCAGGATTATCACACCTTTAATGGCTTAAATCCGCTTTTGTTCAGGGAAGATGAGAGGATAGAGAGCTAGACAGAAGGGGGGGGGAGAGGAGAACAGGCGTTCTCGCGTCTAATCCTCTGAATCCTGCAGCCACTGGTGCTGTAACAAGGAAGTAACAATAGTTAGAGAGAGAGATGGAGGAATAGCATTAGAGGAAGAGAAGGACACGTGTAACCTATCCATTAAAGGAGTGCAGGATTGTCCAGACAGGAGATGAAAAGATGATTTATCAGGGCATCGTGCAGTTAGGCCTCTTCCTACAGTGTGCCGACATTTGCATGCATTCAGGCGTGTTTGTGCACACGTTTATAGTGATTGAGAGCCATTGTTTGGTGTTGAATGTGTATTGATATCTTGACAAGAATTTGCTCAGGTAGTTATGTTTTCAGTAAATCGAATTGATTGATCCTCTGTTCACAGTCTGATGGTTTTCTGTTTTGCATGTTAATACTCTTGGCCCAGCTTTTAATAAGGTCTTCTGAAAGGACATCTTTCAGAAGCACTTATATTACTGATGTGTGCCTTCACACCGAAATCAGTTGATGCAAACCAGGACAAAAGTATCCCAACCCAGAGTCTCATCTTTAAAAGATAATTACCCGTCTTGAGCAGTCGGAGGAAAGATGAGGAGTGTAAAAAATAGATCAGGAAGAAGGCAGCATCTCTGATCACTCCTTTCGTAGACCTGCACGTCAAAATTATCAAACGCACAAATTCAACACCACCATTTTCAAGAGCAAATTCCATTTTACATGTTGACAGTTTGGATGAGTTTCACCCCTCTTGTCTTTCTCTCTCTATTTCCCGCCGCCTTTCTCCTTCACTTTTATTAGCGGCAAATGTAGTACATCTAATCCTCTTAATTCCTGTGAAAGAAACCACACAGGAGGAAAAACAACTGACATCTGTTTTTGTGGGTGTAATAGTTCTTTTAAAGATGCGAGGAGAGATTAGTAAACAACAACAACAAAACAGCTGTCGTAAACTGGCTTTGAACAGAAAGGAGCTCACGCTGTGGGGCGGTCAACAACAAACTGATTTAAAGATGTCAAGACAAGCAACGCAATTACAGTGCCGTTTCTTTTGGTGACGTACATGTGTTTAAAGACGCTTATTTTAGGTCATGAGGATCTGTAGTCTTTTATCTCAATAAGTGAAATTCAACATATCGAATCGCAATTCTTGTCCACAGCCTGTCTGTTGATATCACATCGGAACTGAAATTGGAACAAATAGTATTTTTTTTACACATAATAATAACAATAATAAGCAGAATACATTATAGGGCTCAACGTTAAGGATTTTTCTACTGGCCCGGTCGGCCAGTAGTTCAAATTTTTACTTGCTGCCAACAATTTCACTGGCCCTGCCACAAAAAATAAAATAGTTAATAGTAATAAAATAAATAAAAATAATCTATGTTATCTTGCATTCCAATAAATAAGCATATATGACACCAATATTTTAGATACCAATTAAATCTGACAATTCTCGATTTCAATTTTGATACCACAGCAAAAACCACTAGCTATAAATAAATATATTCAAACAAATTTCAAACATTATTAAAGACAAGTGAACAGCCAGTGAATAAGAACACATGAACAAATTACAAGTAATAGCACAACTAAATATAGGCCTATAGCACAAAGATAGAAATGAAATGACGCTTTAGGTTTTTATGTTTTTAGATGTTCAGGTACAGAAATTGAAAAATCACATAAAATAACATTCATATTATAGCATATTCATATTATAATAGCATATTCTTCACTCTGCACCTTTATTTTTCATAGCCATTTGAGGTTCGAGGCAACCACTGCATTTTAATCATGAATCAGTCAAAACAAAAATATGCAATCTTTGACTTATATTAGACTGTATAATTTCAAAATCTGAATCTGAAACAAAAACAGAATGGTCTGACTTCAGCTTTGTAAAATTATGCTGCATAAAACATTTCACGAAACAGAAACAGCACAATTTCACTCTCTACCAGCAGGTGGCGCTTCACAGCAATAATATAGCGTTTCCTTGGTTACCACTGTTAAACACAGCAGTGCTGCGTGTATTAAAGAAACACTCCACTTTTTTTTTGGAAATATGCTCATTCTCCAGCTCCCCCAGAGTTAATAAGTTGAGTTTTACCGTTTTGGAATCTATTCAGCCGATCTCCGGGTCTGGCGATTAGCACTTTTAGCATAGCTTAGCATAGATCATTGAATCCGATTAGACCAGTAGCATCGCGTTCAAAAATGACCAAAGAGTTTCAATATTTTTCCTATTTAAAACTTGACTCTTCTGTAGTTATATCGCGGAAAATGAAAAGTTGCGATTTTCTAGGCCGATATGATTAGGAACTATACTCCCATTTCGGCGTAATAATCAAGGAAGTTCACTTTGCTGCTGTAACATGGCCGCAGCAGGCGCAGTGATATTACGCAGTGCCTGAAAGTAGTCCCCAGCTAGGTAACTAGTTATGATATATCTGGGGACTACTTTCAGGCGCTGTGTAATATCATTGCGCCTGCTGCAGCCATGGTACGGCAGCAAAGTTCCTTGATTATTACGCCAGAATGAGAGTATAGTTCCTAGCCAAATCGGCCTAGAAAATTTCATTTTCCGTCAGTCTCAGTACACGATGTAACTACAGAAGAGTCAAGCTTTAAATAGGAAAAATATCGAAACTCTTTGGTCATTTTTGAATGCGATCGATGCTAATGGTCTAATTCGATTCAATGATCTATGCTAAGCTAATCTAAAAGTGCTACCGCCAGAACCGGAGATCGGCTGAATGGATTCAAAAACGGTAAAACTCAACTGTTTAACTCTAGGGGAGTTGTAAAATGAGCCTATTTCCAAAAAAAGTGGAGTGTTCCTTTAACACTAATTTAAATGTGTTATAAAGAGGCAAGATGAAAAGAAGACCATATAAACTTTTCTGAAAACGGTCAGTTCCCCTCAGAAACACATTCATATAAAATTCAATGTTTGGATTTTCTTCCTATATTTTTAGTGCATCGTGAACAGTGATCTTGCTCTGTCTGCTACAGTATTTTCTCCTCTTTGAGTCCGTCTTCAACGTCTCTGGCCTCTGTGTTAATGGCCATTTACAGACTAATTATAATAACAGAGGCATATTTCCACACAAATGGCATTTTGGAAAATGATTGCAGTGCAGTTTGTGCAAGCACGGAACATTTGGCGGAAATATAGATTAATCATTGTTAAATCTACAAAGTTACTTGGCAAGACGGGTATTTTGACATAGGCTACTTTTGTATATATGTACCCATTCAGGCAGCTCGCACGTGTCAGAGACTCAGCTGTTTTTGCTTGCGCTGTTCAGACAGAACACTATGCTGCAGTGGCCCGATCGGAAAGTGACAAATCTGTCTACTGTCCCGAGGGTCCTTCATGCTGGCCTCCGGGTCATCAGGCACTCCTTATTGTCGAGTCCTGCATTATATTATTATTGTTATATAGTCAAAGTTGAAGGACTTGCATGCAGAGCCCTGACTATATTCACAATATTTCACAGCATTTTGTGCTTTAAGAAAGCATTCCGGAGAGCAGCAGATGTGTTTATGCAGATGTTGCTCAGCCAGGTGTGTGTGTGGCTGAGGGGAACAGACAGACAGGAGTGATGGATGCTGCTTGGTTTTCGGCCTGGTGCTTTCACCGCCTACACACTGTGAGTAAGCCACTATGTGTTTGGATCATTTTTTTGACCCTTACATCTCTCCCTCTCTCTCTCTCTCTCCACTACATTGCGTTTTGTGCCTGCTGCTGCTGTTTGACACTCTTTCATGGAGCAGCTGATTAGTTCTGCATATCTGTAGAGAGGGATCTGGCCTTTACACTACAGGCTGCTCTCTTCATAGGCACTCAGCCTGCGACAGAGTCAGGGTGCCTAAAAGGTCATGCACAGGAGCGGGATCTTCACCAAAGTGCCTTAGCAAATAGCTTACCAGATGAGTTGTTGGGCTCTTGAAAAAGCATAATGTAATTTGTCAGTCTGTCAGAGATGGTTAGGCCGTAGCGGCCTGTGAGATCTCTGCATTAGCGGGACAATGGTAACAGGACACAAGTTTGAGTTCTGTTGTGGTTTTTGAGTTTTAAAGTCAAAGTGAAACTTTTCTAATTTGATGTAAATAGGATATTCAGTTAGAGGATAAAAATCTGTCATTTACTCACTCTGTAAATATTAAAAAAAAAAAAAAAGTGAAAAATGTGTAAAATTTGTAAAATTTCAAATACAAACATTTATGGTCTTTGGAAAAATTTATAAATTGTGCACAAAATAATATTGAATGTATATTAGTAACTAGTAAATAGTAGGGATGCATGATATTAGATACCCAATACGCTGATAGCCAATGCCGATACTGATATGTTTCCTTTTGTTTTGAAACCGCACCATGTTTCTCCTGAAACAGTTTTTTTTTTTTTTTTTTTAATTTTGGTTAGTTTTGAGCAAAAACGTAATTGTTAGAACTAATAAACACTATTAAAGTGTCTTTTTTTTTAATGAGACTGCATTGAAATAACTACAATAAAATCTCTGCTGTTTTTTTTTTTTTTTTTTTTTCTCAGACAGATACAGTTGAAACCTTCTGTCTTGAAAACCGGGGGGGCTCCGCGTTCTTTCGAATCGCTCTCGCGGTACTTTGATGTTAAATGCCGATCGGTCTGCGCACTCCTGCTTCAAATCGAGCACACCTCATCTCACAGCCGGTCCGTTTTTACGTCACACTTACGCTCACATCCGCATGTAAACACGTCGTCGGCGTGGAAGTTCTTAATTGTGAGTGAAGCAGACACAAAGTTCGCAATTTGTAATACAATATTGACTGTTTTTGCTCAAGTTCGCTGACGAAACCACGACAGAACTGTTTTGTGTCTCCGAGCATCACACTTTGGTGTTTCGTTACTGAATGAATCCACGTTTTAGAATGAATCAAGTGAGTCAATGATTCAGTAACCCATTCATAAAGACAGTAGTCACTTGCCTCGTTTTTGAATGAATCAGCCATTTGTATGAATGACTAATGACTCGCTCATTAAAACAGTCATTTACTGCCATCTGCTGGTGGTTTGGTTTCATATTTAAAAGTAACGTATAATTTTTAACTTGTATGTTCAAAAATATTTAAGACATTAATCTTATAAAGTTATTCATGCATTTGAAATTTTGTGGTGTAAATGCATTTATGGCACCTCAGCTTCATTAAAGAGTCTGTGTAAATACATCTAATACCACTTCAGATGCAGCTTCTGTTTCCTCTGCAGTAAAAAGATAATTTGTTGATAGTATGCGCACTCTAATGTGAACATTAAAATTTGCAAAAATAAATTGCTCCACTGCTCACAAAGAGAAGTATGAAAACAGATAACAAGAGAGTTGCACTGTCCAAAATGTTTGTGGTATAAATGTGCTTTTTTTACTTGAAGCATATGTTATCTTTTTCCTTTACTTTGATGTCAGAGTGCACCAGAATGCTTCATTTACATGTTAAATTCTCAATTTTCTTCTGGGGGAGGATTCCCCCAGATCTCCCTACAAGGGTCATATTCCAAACTATGTCACCTTTTTGACCTCTTGTGAGTTTGCAGGTATGAATATCAGTCCCTCCAGGATTTCGCGGCACTTTTTTGTGATTTTTGCAGCCTAAAATTTTGCTGTGGCTTTTCTCAAAATTTGCGGTGATATTTTCGGCATTTCTTATTGTTTTGCAGTGAAAATATACCACAGACAACATATTTCTAAAATTATGACTTTTCTGACTTCGAGAACCATAGAGCTCCAGACTAACATTTGAGGACACCAGTACAAGTGCCATTAAGTTCTACAGAAGGTGGCACCAGCACCTGACAGAAAAGCACTCACCCTAATCGCACATGTACATCTCGGAGATGTCTATTTGATGTCTGCATTTACATATGCAAGATGTATTTTTTAGGGTATTTGCTCATCTGCAATACGTCTCCAAGACGTTTCCTGTCAGATGTCAACTAGAGATTTATTACAATGCATGTAAAACTGCTTCTGAGACGTTTATCAGATTACAAGACAAATGTTTCCCAGATCTTTAGCAGACGTCTTACAGTTTTACTTGTGCTGTTTGGGTAGTTGAGATGCAGATAAAATTAACTTTTATTACTGTCATTCATAATGTCTAAATATAATTTAATAAATACAAATAAATATATATTAGGGAGTGGAAATGGCTAATAAGCCTATAAGTCTCTGCAGCCATATAGTGGTAATTTAATGGTTTTTTTTTTTGTTTGTTTTTTTTTTTAAATAAGTGTTTGCTTTCCTACATTATGAAACTTAGTTTTATAAATGGAGGCAACATGAAAGATGAACAAATAATGTCATCACATTAAAAATAACTTTCAAATTTGGTTACTTAAAGCTTTGAAGTGCTGGGAAAAGTTGTGTGAAGCATTTAAAAACAATTGAACCCATTAGACCATTTCTGCTACAAGTTGTTCCTGTAGTTATGTTAAATCCATGGTGAATGGTGGAGATTTGTGTTTACTGAAAGATGTTTTTCCTGGTTTCCACATCAGTGGCGTTTGTTCTGATATCCGTAGCTTTAGCAGAATTCTGCGCTGAATTTGAATGCTTCTCACAAGATTTGACAGATGTTACTGATTCTGCTGTGAATTCGACTACTTTCTTCACTGTATCTCCCAGCGTTGAATTTGCTATATGTATTTTAGAGCTCCTCATATTTGAGTTTTCATAATCATTTGAAAAAAAAAAGACATTAATGAATAAATCTGTAAATATTAAATTATTTAATTTACCTGCATCATTTTTTGTGATTTATTCATGTAAGCTGTAGCTTCTGACCTTTGAAACAAAACAGACTTATTATTTTATGACATCAATTACTGCTTTTATTTGTTCAGAAGCACAAGTATCTTTGTTATTTGTGTATTTTACTTTTCATTTTTTTTTACAAGTAGGCCTGCAGCTCCCCCTAAATAAATAAAAGGCCTTACCGAAAGGGCATTAGGACCTGGGGGAGGCAGGTGAATCTAATCATCATTCAGGCAAAAGTTTGCTTCAAGAATGACCACACTGCTGACATGAACTATCACAGCCTGAGCACATGTGAGCCATTCGCCTTATCGGCAAGGTGCATCGGCATCATTATTTTCAAATCGACAGATGTGATGTTTACATTTTAAGCCTTTATTGGCCGATTCCGATAATATCATGCATCCCTAATAAATAGCCTTAATTTTGACTTGTTGTCAACTTTAAAGTAGGAGGAGGAGGAAACAATAGAATCATGACCCATGTAACATCACGGAACATCTGCCAGCGAACACATCAGTGCGTTCAACTCTTGTGCATGTTTTTGAGTCGAGGAAGTGGAGCAGGATGGAGAGAGAAAAGTGTAGAGTGATAACAGATTGCTCAGATGACAGGCCCCTCTATCTCTCGTTTTCTCTCTCTCTGATGAAATTGTAGTTGATTTATGACAAATGTCAGTAAAAGCCTCTCTTGCTCTGTCGCTGTCAGTCAGCTACCCAAGGTAAGCAGGTTCAGCCATCAATCACCTTGCGTTTCCGTGGAGATACGTTACGCCTCTGATGGCTCCTGCCCACTTCCCCGCCAGGAGCCCCAGTGGTCGGTACGGAGATGCTGAGACAAACAGGAAGTGACACGGATTCTCAGAGGCAATGGGCTGTTGACAGTAGCTAAGAGAATAGGAGGGCGTGGGCGGACCGTCTGGGAATTAGGTGGAATTGGTTTTTTGTTTGATAAGTGTGTGGCGCAAGGTAACTGTTTGTATGTACATTAGAAGCGGAGACCGCAAAAGCGTTTGGTCTTTCTTTAGGGACTCGGCCATGCAGGTGTTTTGTGGATCAGTAATGTCATTCTGAAATATTTGGCTAAACGTGGTGACAGCTCCTCAGGGAGAAACCCGGTTTGTTCCTGCCAGCTACATCAACAGCCCTGTCAGTTACACCGTCTCACAGGTTACGCTGTCATTCCTGCTCCACTCAGATATTATTATACTGTCGGCGTGTTTCACATTCCTTCTGAAGCATCGCAAACACCTGTTCTCTGCTGGAGGGTGAGTTGTTCATGGTGACCCATTGACACTGACATGATCAAAGGAGCCACGGGCTGAATGTCTGTCCCTTGTTGCCATGGCAAAGGGCAAATCGCTGTCCTAACCATGGCAAAGGTCAGCTGTCACTGCCAGTGTTGTTACAGTGGGAAGCAGGATTCATCAGGATGCAGACACATGAACGGGTTATTGTGCTGTCTCTACTCTCACCTTTCTTTCCTGTAATAGAAATAGTGCAGAAGAGTGTTTCACCTACAGTTACGGTATTTTATCAATATGATGACAGCATTTTTTTGATTTTGTGTGTGTGACAACATTGGACCCCACTGAGTTTCATTTTATGGGTAAAAGCAGTTGAAACCTTTTTTAACGCATGTGTCATGGTACTCTCGTGAATGGCGGCGGAGACTGACACGGAAGGGGAGAAATTGTTGAAAAAGTTTTTGTTTTCTGTGCACAAAAAGTATTCTCGTAGCTTCATGAAATTACGGTTGAACCACTGATGTCACATGGACTAGTTTAATGATGT
Organism: Spinibarbus caldwelli; assembly: GCA_039654775.1. Taxonomy (NCBI): domain Eukaryota; kingdom Metazoa; phylum Chordata; class Actinopteri; order Cypriniformes; family Cyprinidae; genus Spinibarbus; species Spinibarbus caldwelli. The sequence goes on from CM077254.1 coordinate 15,808,984, forward strand.
CCTTACTACATTCCTGGGCCTTGAACATTTCAGTTGCATTGCTGTCTATGGGTCAGAAAGCTCTCGGATTTCATCAAAAATATCTTAATTTGTGTTCTGAAGATCCTTACAGGTTTGGAACGACATGAGGACAACGACATGACAGAATTTTCATTTTTGGATGAACTATCCCTTTAAATAATATGAGAAGTACGTTCACGTTTTAAGGGTGCACGATATACTTGCACAATACTGGCTGATATTAGAGATTGTTTTGAATGTGTTAGTATTGGATGATACATGACCAATACCATGAGTGCATGCTCATGTCACCTATTTTTACAATTAGGTTAGCATTGCCTTAATTTACTGCTCACTTTAAGTTAGATTTTAAAAACAAATGTAATGTTAAATGTTAAATGTAGTCTTTAGTAAATCTCAAAATGAATATCTAAACTGAATATGACTTTCATGAGCTGTAAGCTCTAATCATCAAAATTATAAAAAATAAAAAAAAAAAAAAAAAACTTTTGAAATGTTTTTCTTTATATGTAATGAATCTAGAATATATGAAAGTGTCGCTTTTTGAAATAAAAGCTACAAAAAATAAACTCTTTCACGATATTTAAATTTTTTGAGATAAACCTGTACATATTAATCTATTTAATTCTAAACATAATGTTGTTATGTCTAAATTCAGAATATAAAACGATTGTAGTCTGTAGTGTTCTATTTTAATTTACCTAAACAAAGTAATATAGAATTTTAATATGGACTATTTGTTGATTAACTGCCATAACAAGAAAGAAATTAATACTTTAAAGAATTTATGATTATAACTATTAATACTTTAATACATTTTAATAGCTAGGATGCATTAAAAAGTGATAGTGAAGACTGTTACATTGTTAAAGATTTTTATTTAAAGTAAATGCCGTTCTTTTGAACTTTCTAGTCATCAAAGAATCATGACGAAATGTAACATTTTCCACAAATATTAAGCCACACTAATTTTAACAAATGTTTAATTAGCATCAAATTAGCATATTAGAATAATTTCCAAGTGATCATGAAAAAACAGAATTCAGCTTTGTCATCACAGGAATAAATTTTAAAATATATTGAAAAGTAGAAAACACAGTTATTTTATATTCTAATAATATTTTACAATATTACTGTTTTGACTGGACTTTTAATCAAATAAATGCAGCCTTGATTTGCATTAAGATACTTATTTTAAAAACATCAAGAAATCTTACCATCCCCAAGTTTTTGAATAGTAGACAATCTCCGATCTCAAGGTTCCCGTCTCGCACAGTGTTCAAGATCTCTGTCATCATCTACATTCGCAATATACTTCTTATATCTTTCACAAAGTTTAGATGTCCAGTCTGGCCGTGGTGTCTGTGTATGTTGTATATTTGTTATTGCATGTACAGCTGAGTGATATTATGAGTGAACAATTACAACTCCTAATTGTGAAAGTTTGTATTTTTCATAGGCCTGAAAGGAGACAAAGGATCCCTAGCTGCTAATTTGTGATCAGGCCACCAAAGCAAACAAGCGACCCAGACTGGAGATGGCCGTGAACTCTCATTATAACCTAATCGAAGGCAGAATAATTGGCTGTCCTTGTTGTATTTCCCTCAGTAAAAGCCTCAGTGAAGAATGAACTGCATCCCGTAACTGAGTGTAAACACTCGCTTCAGTCCACGACTGCCGCACCTGCTCTTTCATTGTGCCATTCAGTTTAAAACATATTTGATCTGCCTTGCATTTGTTTCTTAATAGTTTTCAGTTTGATATTCTGCAGTGTGTGTTTGTGTGACAGAGGCCCCACTGTGGTTAGTTAATGAGGGGCTTACCGTGTTTAGTGAATGGAGCATGTAGTGGGGTCAGGCCCTTGTGCTTAAGACTCTGTGTGCAAGAAGGAGCTCAAATCACTCCCTTGACTCTCAGCACACATTTCTTAATTGTACAGGCTAATTTAGTACTACCGGAAATCTCCTAGAGGAACCGCACTCGCAACACAAATACTTGCATGAAACCAAATTATTAAGACAAAATTGTATTAATGGAAACCAGCCACTTGGTCTTTTTGTTTGCAAAGAACAGAACTAATATTGCATACATCATTATTATCCAGCGCAATGTGGTTTCCATTTCTTTTATTGATCCATCTATTCATACACCCATCTACATCCATCCAGCTGTAAAAATCCATTTGTGTTGATTTGAACCTTTCCTACCTTTCATCTTTCCATCTCCTTTTCCATTCCTCCATTTTTCCTGTAGTCATATAGGGTTGGAGTGTACTCTACAGGCGAGTGCTCCTCTCTTAGTTTGAGGTTTACCTCCATGAAAAGCAAATATCCACAGAGAATTAAAAACAAATATCCGAGACTTAAAAAAATTAAAAAATACAGTCTCTGCTTATGGTAGCCCTTACCAGGAGACCTGAGACCTGAAGTGGCTATTTAGCTCCTGAATCTACACTGCCATAATTTTACATTTTACAGTCTTGAATTTGCAGTGTGAATTGTGGGTCAGCAAACACATAATAAAAGAATTACATTGTCTTTGGCTGCATGTGAGAACCTATAGTTTAGGCAACCACATTACATTTACATTTAGTCACTTAGCAGACACTTTTATCCAAAGCAGCATTCGAATGAGGACAACAGAAGCAATAAGAACCAACAAAAGAGCAATAATATATAAGTGCTATGACAAGTCTCAGTTAGTCTAACACAGTACACGTAGCAAGTTTTTTTTAATAATAAATTAAAAGAAAACAAGTAGATAGAATAGAAAAAGAATAGAGAACGCTGGTGTTAGAGGGTCAACTTTTTAAATAAATAAAAAGAGAACAAGTCAAAAAATAGAAAAAGTAATTGAGAACGCTAGTGTTAGATGGTCATTGGCCATCAACTACGATTTTTGCCTCAATAAACTCCTAATTTGCTGCTTATTAATAGTTAGTTTAAGGTAAGTTTAAGTGTTGGTTAGGATTAGAGAGGTAGAATATGATCATGCAGAAATAAGAATATGTGCTTTATAAGTCCTAATAAACAGCAAATATGTTAATAAGCGTGCTAATAAGCAAGTTAATTGTGAGAATTGGTCCCTATACTAAAGTGTTACAGGGTCATTTTTTTTTTTTATAAAAAGAAAACACATCAAAAGAGCAGGAAAAGAATAGAGAATGCAAGAGTTAGAGAGTAATTTTTTTATATAAAAAGAAAACAAGTAGTTAAAATAAAAAATAGAATAGAGAGTGCAAGTCTTAGAGGGTCAAGTGCAACTTCAGTGCAATTGATAGACAAATGACTCTTATGAACAGTTCTTTTTAATCAGTCAAAAGGACTCTTAAGCCCCTAAGCCATCGGTTTGAATCATTCTAAAAAGTAATTTGATGGATTTGTAAAAACATTTGCCAATTAGTATATGACTCACTTTAAAGGGATAGTTGACCATATTTATATGAATTTATTTTACGCTGCCTTTATGAACTTTTTGGATCTTCTTAGAAAATATCTTTATTTGTGTTAGAAGATTAATCAACATCTTATGGGTTTGTAATGACATAAGGGTAAGTAAATGATGTCAGATTTCTCTTATCTCTTTAATGAATCACAAATCATTGTCTTTGATTTGTTGACTCTAGATGAATGGAAACCGTCTTGTGTACTTACAGTAACTCACTATGGACCACATCATGAGACTTCTCAATTTAATGAGCTCAAATGGGGTTTATCTGATTTAGTCCTGGAAGGGCTTGGTGTGTCTTTGTTTTCCATATAATGTATCTGGTTACAATGAACTGCATGAAGCATGAAGATGTGAGAAAAGACCCTCCTCACTGTTTATAGGAAGTATAAATGTCTCTAGCTGTGTGTACGCGTGCGTATATACCCTGCTTCACTGACTACTGCAGATTTGATTGCATTTACAGTATGTTTTTCCTCTTTCCCATGTTGGTGTTACTTGTAAATACATCAACATGATGATGATGATGATGATGATGATGGTTGTGTGTGTATGGGCTTGTACATGGTTTTGTGCACGTCTGACTCTCTGTGTGCTGTTTGTGTGTGTGGGATGGCAGTGTGTTCATAACTCTCTCTGTCACACTAGTAAGTGTTGTGCAGTCTCCTGGGGAGTGATTATAAAGCCCAGAGTCAGTATACTTCTGCTCAATGTCATCAAGCTAGCCTGAATTAGCGTATCCCTTCTTTAGCTCTCTAAGCACAGTACAGGGCCTTTATACATATATATATTTATTTATGTATGTGTATATATATATATATATATATATATATATATATATATGCACATATATATATATACACATATATGTATATGTGTGTATATATGTATGTATATATATATATGTATATATATATATATATATATATATATATATATATATATATATATGTGTGTGTGTGTGTGTGTGTGTGTGTGTGTGTGTGTGTGTGTATGTATGTATGTATGTATGTATATATATGTATATGTATGTATGTATATATGTATATATATATGTATATGTATGTATATATGTGTGTGTGTGTGTGTGTATATATTACTTATTCTTTCATTTTTATTTGTTTTATGTATTCTAGTCTGTGCTTTTTTTTTGAACATTGTTGTTACTTTGCATTACAGCGTGTCTGATGTTACCACCTCCTTATGAGGAATCACTTAGTCTTCATTTGTATAAAAGCTTATGCCAAATTGATAAATGTAAATGTAATCACTAAGCATCCAAGTTTAAAATGAAAGTACCTTGACTCAAGTTAACTTCACCTTTCACCAATATTTTTCACCAAGATTTGGCTTGGATAAGCATAATGTAACTTTATCATAGGTATTAAGGTGTTCCATTAGAATGTTTAAAACTGTAAGGGGAAGAGGAGAGAGAGCAATGGAAGGAGGATTGGACCCAGTGTGGCTCACGCTGGCAATGCTAATGTGCTCGGCACTAATTGAAAGCAGTTATGCAGTAATCAGAAACCTGCCGAGCGACAGCTATGTTCATTAGAAACACACTGCTACCCTCACACAGAGAGGACAGAGAGGAAAAAAAGAGGTCAAGATATGGCCCAAAGATGTTAAACAATTCAAAAATGCTGATAGTGTGCAGATTTGAGATCTAGAAGACGGAGCTCTGTAGGTTAGGTCATCAGCATGTTCATTTCACATGCTCGTTTTTCATGATGTGACTCCCGTGTGCACATCTGTGATCTTAAGTCATTAACTCAGCCCGGTTTCGACTCTAGTCTCATGTAAATGCATTCAAATGAATTCTACACATACATCGTGCTCCTCAGTCTTTTAAAGTACTGTGCTTTGTCTCACCAAACGCTCCACGGACTCGCAATGAGAAACTGAACGCTTGCTTGACCCAGATGATTTGAATATCAAAGAGCTTTTGATCAGTGCAATCACTTACTACTTTGTCAAGAAATATTCCCTTTGTACAAATTTGGCTGTGTTATAGGTTGAGTATTTTCAGCAGCCATAGACACCCAGTGGAACCTAAGCTTAAGATATAAATTTAAGGGAGTAATTTCTGATAGCCAGGAGGGTGGATGCAGGCCTTAAGTAAGGAAGTTAACCTCAGATTGCTGCTGGGAGATTGTTCAGTGGGATGTATTTAATGCAAGTTGCTTTTGGGTAAAATATGTCTGATAAATAACAAATTAAAAACAGTTTGGTTTTAAAAATAGCCAAACACAAAAACATTCTTCTTTGATCATTTGAGCATTTTGAGTAATTCAGAATGTTTTATTTTGTATTATTTCTATTTGAAATAGATATAATATATAATATATAATATAATAATTGTAATATTAATTAATTTATTTATTAATTTATACTATTAAAAGTGTTTCTATTTTAATTACTTTTCTGTATTTTTGATCAAATTTGAATGCATTCTATTTAAATAAGTGTTAATATTTTTAAATCATATTGTTATGTCACATAATATAATAAAACAATGGTTTAATTATTTATTTTATTTTATTTTTTGTTGTTGTTTTTCTCTCCAGGTATTTATTTTCATTTCATTTTTCAGTTTTATTAACTTTTTAAATAAATATTAATTTTATTTTATTTCTTTGATCGATTTAATGCATCCTATTTGAATAAGTGTTCATTTCTTTCAATAACAGAAAATAATGTCTTTGTGTTTTCAAAATTTTGAACAGAACTTAATGTACATTATACTGTAGTTATTGCGGCATCAACAATTCTCAGTTCTCAAGGGGGGAGATAGTTACTGTACCTTTAAACACCTGTGCCATAAACATTTCAACAGTTTAACACAATTCTCTTCTAAATGTTTGAAGTACTTCATAATAGTATTTGATCTGAAAGAGAAAAAGCTTTAGTGTCCAGTGAAAACAGCATGTGTTAATGTTGTGTTACGAATTTCAGAACGCAACAAAATGTGAAAAGCTTGAGTATTTAGAAGTGTTTGCTTTAACTTACTTGCGTAGAGTATTTTAGTGGCCATTTTGGTTGCCAGTTAACCAAAATAGTTAACAAATGAACAAGAAAAGCACATTTTGTGAAAGACAGTTTATCTACTGTAGAAAGATTGTTGCTGTTCTTTATGAGCATTCTCAGTTCATTGTACCTACAGTCCCTTTCTGCTGGTCCTGTGGGGTAGTGGCTGGGTAGAAATATGCCTGGCTGCTTTCATTATGGTACTGTAATGTAATGGCGACCACATTGTCTGTTCTTTGCATGCCTGCACTGCTGAATGGTTGCCCTGACAAGATCGCTCATGGCAACTGCACAGGTCTGTCTCCCTCACGGTTCAGGGAAAAACACAGCCAAGCCGCCCTCTGGGGAATCTACACCCACATGCATTTGTTGTATAGCCCTCGGTCTGTACCTCAGAGGAGACCACCTGCTATTCTTTTTACTACACTGTGATGAGAGGGCGGTCTCGTCCTCATTTCTTTTTTTTTCTTTTCCTTTTCTCTGTTTCTCTGTCTCCCCCCGTGTGCCATATCCGTAAGAGCTTCAGTCTGTTTTGTGTGCAGAAAACCCAGAGATTCTGACCTGGTTTTGCCGAGTTGAGTCCTTAGAGTGGAACTGAAAGTGTTTTGTAATTTTCAGTTTATACTGCTGGAATAACGGAGCTCTTGCCCTGATTCTTCTTTTTCTGTTGTGAATTTTATCATTTTATTTTATTTTATTTTCCTGATTCATTTTATTTAATTTAGTTTAATTAATTAATTAATTTATTTATTTTTATCTCATTATTAATTTGTTGTTCAATTTGTATTTATTTTACTTTCATGAAAAATATATTAAACATTTTCTCTAATTTCCATAATGTTTTCATGTTTTAGTTTGACATCACCTTTTTTCACTTTTTTCTTTATTTGCTTTCAGAATAAAACTGGCTGTTTTTGCCTTCTGTGTTTAAGATTTCTACATAAACACCCTTTTTGCATGAGAAATACATAACAGCACTTACCAACAAACTTTTTTTGTGCCGTTTAGTTTCAGTAAATTGTGTGGTGTTGTTTTTTTGGGGGCTGAAATTGGCTTAAGTTCGGAAAGTTACCGCACATTTTCATAATGCATTGAACTTTTGTATAAAGATCACAGACAATTTGAATGCTTTACAACTGTTTATCTCTGTAAGACTTTTAGAAAGGGTTCCATTGCTGTGGATATTATAAGAAGAGCCTGTATGATACACACCTTCACGCTGACGGACAGATTGAAGCGTCTTCGCTGCAGCCTGAAAGAAGGAATATGGCAGAATATTCAGTGTCATAATATTCCAGGGTTTTTTAATGGGTTTGCGCTATCGTTCTGACAAGGTGTCTTCCTTCCTGGTGACATCCGTGTTGTGTCACATCTTTTGCCGGTGTTCTCGCGGTGATGGGGACGACATTCCCATTGCTCGCCCTGCCAGGTACAGCGTCACCTCTCATGTTACACCTGTCAGTCAAATCACACCACCTGCGTTCATTTGCCCTCCCTGTAGTCCGGGGTACAGTCTGTATCTCTCTGGTGTAGACGTATGCAAAGAGTTGAAATGTGGATAATTTAGTGAAATGTCTGCAGGTTCATGCTTATATTTGACTGATTAAGTTGTAGTTAAAATTAGCATAATACGCGTATGCGGCTTACATCTAAACTTTGTTAAGAGGCTCATTCAGCAAAATAAAAGATGAATCTTCATTTGAAAGTAACTCCTAAACTCTCTGAACCGATCTGGACTTTCACCCAGTGTAATTACAGTCTAATGGGATTTTAAATCAGGAGTGGGAAACTGCATTCATCAGCAATGCCCAGATGATTTCTCCACTAAACAGCCATAAATGCATTATGAGTGCGAAAGAAAACACAGGAAACAAACACCAGAAATGTTGCTGTCTCTCTACACAAAGAAATGCTGTCTCTCTACACTCTCAGCCTCTCTCAGTAATGCAGCTCTCTAGGTTTTTAAAACCCCAGTTTCTGTTATTTTGTTATTCCATATACATTACGGTGGGGCTTAAAGGTCTGAGACCACATTGAAAGTCTCGTTTTCTGTAAATTTCAGCTATATTTAATATGTTTAAGAAATAAAACAATGTTTAGGATGATTAAAAAAATGGATTTCAGGTTTCTTGGTCATTATTCAAATAAGCAAACTGATCATGTTAACTTCTTTACAGCAAAACTGGAACAAGTCAAATATTGAGACACTCTGAAATGTATTTATTTATGTACTTTGTGTTCATTTTGTAAAAAAAATATTCTGGCAATAATATTATTTGTTTATATATATATATATATATATATATATATATATATATATATAAAATATGGAGTAATGATGCTGAAAATTCAGCTTTACCATCACAAGAAAAAAAAATATATTAAAATATAAAAGTTTAAATTGGTGTAGTATTTCACAATGTTATGATTTTTATAATCAAATAAATGTAGCCTTGGTGAACAAAGACACTGGTGTCCAAAAGAGACTTTCAAAATCATTAAAAAAAAATAAAAAAAAATCACTCCAAATGTTTGAACAGCAATTATATAGATTTTCACATTCACAATATGGCACTGCTCAGCTCTCTGTCATTGTCTCTTTTTCTCCCACTTGCTCTATTATTCCTATTTGTACATTCTCTTAGACTAAATATTATCTGTCTGGCACTGTAAAAGGCAGTTTTGGCCTGGTGCCGTTTTGTGCATGTATTATTTGATTGATTTGGAAGGAAATGATGTGAGTTCATCTGCTGTGGAGTGACTGAATACAAGGTCAAGTGTTCTGAGATGGATCCTTCTCCTCAGACGTGACCTCATCAGACAGTCATCATTTTTACAGACTTGACTTAATTATTAATAAGAGGATCCACTCAGCGACTACTGTAAACGTTTATACATCTGAACCCACTGCGTGAAAAGTCAAGTTGGTGTTTTACTCTGGTTTTGTTTAGATGCTAGAAGTGAACTTAAAGAGATTAAATTTCTGTCATAATGTATTCACCCTCATGTCATTCCAAATCATTCTTTCTTCTGAAGAACACAATAGATGCTATTTTGTTTAAACAACCTTGGACCCCAAAGACATTAGTGTAAAAAAAAAAAAACTACTTAAAATGATTAAATATTTTCTGATTTGTGCACAATATTCCACAATGAGCACAGACTGCAAAATGACATTTGAAATATGTCTTATCTTGTTAGGTTGAAGTTGAGTATCCTGAAACAGGGGGAAAAAATGTTGGTGCAAAAGTCATTGTGAATTGATATCTGGATAGTATCTGTAGAGAAAGAGTTAACAAGAAAGTTTCAAGTCAGATCAGAAATGCAATCAGTGTTTCAGTGAATTAAAGTTAGCAGAACTATGGGAAATTGTGGAGATTTTTGGATGTAAGTGCACCAGTCATGTGTGTATTTGTGTGTGTGTGAGAGCCTGTGGAGTTTGAATCTTTTACCAGAGTAGTGGTCCCCTAACTCATACAAGTACTTTTTGTGAGCCTGTGTGTTTGTGTATATAAGAGTTTGAAAGAGATTTTTTGGTCATTCCAACATTTCTGTTATTCTGCAGTAGATCTTCCTCTCTTTCTCCAGCTAAAGTTTCTCTCTGGTTAAGAATGGTGCTAGATTTCCTTCCCTCTAATGAAGAGAGCATTCAGAACCCACTGTGTAAGTTTCAGTATGGATTGAAAGGCTCTGCATGTTTTTATTGGACTGATTGCTCATTTGCTAAAGAGAGAGAGATTGTTCCTTCCAGAGACGAGCTCTTTGATGTCTGATTTCAAAATGCCTCATGTCTCATTTTAACATGGATAAGACATTTTTATTGACAAGACTGTTGCTTTTATGCCAGTGATTTGCTTTAGTGAAATGCTTCGATCTCTCCGGGAGGTCTGAAATGTGTCTTCTCACATCTTTTCTTCATAGACACTCCTCGGTTTTTCATCAGCATTTTTTTTTTTTTTAAACCAAACAGGCGATTATGATCTGCTTAATGCCAAAGAGATGCTTTATCTTTGGTATGTTTTTATTTTTTATTTTTTTTAACTCTTGCATGTGGACTTTTATCTTGGAGTGACCAGCAAGATGTCTTGCGTTCTACTGCAAGTCCAATATTAGCACACTAGCCAAACGTAATAAAACTACTATTAGTTTAATTTGTCAGCTTCTGTTCCACATAGTCATTGAGAAACATCTCTTCTCCTGTCCTCCACACCTGTCTCTTTGGGTTTCTGCAGTGTACTCATCACTTTAGACTCTGACAAACCTGCAGAAATCCTGTAGGAATATTAGCCGTTACATTTCCATTAAACTAAAGCCAAATGAATCAAAGAATTTTAATCAGAAAAAAATTATTGAAATATTAACTGGTAAATATTTACTTTGTATTAAGTAGACTGTGCATCTATTATTGTTGGATGTATAAATCTAAAGAGAAAAATATTTAATTTAATTCAGATTTATTTGTATAACACTTTTCACAACAAAGGCAGTTTTCCAAAGCAGTTTTGCGGAAAATACTGCCTTACAAACCCCCAGTGAGTAAGATATTGGATAACTGTGGTGACGAAAACTGTGTGAAAAAATACAAAACAAATAAATAAGCTATTTTAATGTTTGAATGAATGTATGTAAACAATTAATGAAGACTTCAAAAAAAAAAAAGAAAAAAGATATTTATAAATATTTTAGATTTCAAAAAAAATATTTTAAAAGTTGGGATATCGATAGAACTAAATAATTGCAATTAGTCTTTTGATCTGCTAAAATATAAATATTATCAAATAAAAGATAAATTTAGTTATCTGTGAGTCACAAAAAGCTCTTTAGATGTTGGAGGTTAGAGCAGTAGATGCAGTTTTGATTATAGCCTATTATAGCCAGTATGTTTTCTGTCCCCTCTGTTCTATTCGACCGATCAAAGTTGCAAAGGAAGAAATAAGATTCTTTCAGAGCACACTGGTTCAGGCTGTTTTTTCTTCATCCAGTCAATTTTAATCAGAGGCCAAGTATTCAGTACTCATGGGAAGTCAAGAGATGTGCTGACTCACTGAAGAGAATTAGCAAGAGGGTGGATATAAATCAGCTTTTGAACTTTCTGACAGTGTACAAACTCTCTTCATCTCTCCCTCGCTCTCTTTTAAGCGTGTTTGCATGGTTATTCTATGTGGCCCGTTTTCTGGTTACTGGTGGTGTGCGTGTCTTTTTAGTTGTCAGTCTTGACAGCTAACAGTCTCTTTCCCCCTTGACTACGCCACTTTACAGACAGAAAAAAAGACCTCTGGAGCCACGTTCTAAATACCCTTCTTGGAGGAGAAGGAAAATGAGAGAGGAAGGGGAGACAGGGAGGTGTCACTGTCACACTGAGCGCCTCTGGACTCTCCTAAAGATGTTTTAGCATGGTACACCTGCACACTGAATCTACAGATAATTCTAGTCTCAGTTAGCCTGGTAAAGAATTGAGAATTTATGATGAAATATCTAAATTAAGCAATATGATTATATATAGTGTTGTGAAATCCACTTAACTGCAATCGACACGTTTCATTCATTTTCACAATTCAGACAGCTGCAATAGATTTAACTTGTGCCAAGGCATTTTTGCCCCCTTATATGAAATTTGAGAGGCATTTTTAGGGCTCTATGAAATCCGTTTTATTTTTTCCAAATTCCATTTCATTTGTTTCCATATTCATTTTTTCCATTTTAATTTTTCTAGACTGTTTTAATGGTTAAATTAAATTTTATTCATCAAAAAGAATGTCTGATTAATTGAAATCATAAAACGTATAATAGTAAACAGCAGTTTATTGAAAGTTTTACAAAAATTCCTTTTTATGGCCCTATTAAATGTTTCTTTTTTTCTTTTGACAAATTCTATTTTCAATTAATTTTCTGGGTTCCATTTTAATTTTCATTGGATATTAATAATCAAAAGCATCTCTAATTAATTGATTTTATACAAAATAATAATTTATTCATTTATTTTTATTTATTTTTATTATTTCCAGAAGTACTGTCTTGTGTATTTACATTTTTCTGGTAAATAACTTTTCTGTTAAATATTCCTTTAAAAATAATGTTTTAAATAATAATTGTATTATTATTATTAGTAGTAGTAGTAGTAGTAGTAGCAGTAGTAGTAGTAGTAGTAGTAGTCCTATTATTACAATAGTAATATTTCAATCACAGTTCCTTCAAACTAAACTTATATTTTGACGGGTTGCAGTGACTGTAGTTTTACTCAAAAGAAATGGTAAAATGCTCATGAAGTCACCCTCAGAACAATTCTACAGATTATGTTCATGTACTTATATATTGAGGCGGTAGAGGCTGAAAACACAGCGAAAGTCACGCGTGTTTCAGTATGTGTTTAGTAAGCGTAACCGCACGTCTGCGCCATTCATTAACACAGAGACACGCAGAGCATGCAGGATTCATATTTAAATAGTATTTTTGCAGTTTAATATTCACAGACACTAGTCCATATGACGTTTTGATTTAGGTGTACTGACCTGCTTTTGATGTATCCATCCAAAATTTGGCAAATTACATGACATTCCGCATTATACAGTAAATTCCGTTTTATGACTGGATTCCGTGATTCCATCCACGTTTTCAGCATCGCAGAAATCATAGGGCTCTGCATTTTTGTTTATTTTGGTGGCCATTTTTTTTCACCCCAAGCCCCCATTAATTTCCCAGCGTGGTACATAAATTGTTCAAATATATCCTCTTTTCTTGCTAGTTTCTACCTGCCAAGTTATACCTTAAATATAACTTGAATATCTCAGTTTGGAATCAACCATTATATATTAAAAAAAAAAAAAAAAAAAAAAAAAACAGAACCTTGGTAATACAAGATTGTTTCTTGTCAAACTGATACAAACGTGCAGTTTAACATTCCGAAAGTGCATCGAATCAATTAGAATTGGTGATTTCAACACGCACTTGGCATTTTTCTTTGCAATATGCATGAGCCAGCACGTTCTCCATTGTGGCTTGACCAGACTCCCACCGACAGACCAGCATCAGCTATCAGAGAGCAAAGGAAAAGCGTATTCTATCTCATTACTGTAAAGCTCTCTCTCTCTGTCTTTGTCTGTCAGTCTCTCTCTCTCTCTCTCTCTCTCTGACTCCCTCCGTCTCTCTGTGCTGTGGATGACAGAGGCAGTCCTAACAGCAGAGGGTTCACACACAGTGGTGACAGACAGAAACCCAAATCTCAGGCTAAACCTCATGGGGAGGGTTGTCACGGATCGTTATTGCGCTCGTGCTCCAAACCGGAGCTGTGTGGTGTTTTACGAGCGCACCACAGTCAGGGGAGATGGGAAGAAAAAAGCTTGTAGAAATGCTTAACCCCAACTCTTGTTATATTATGTGTTTTAACTCTGTGAAACCTGTTGCTGTATGCTAGCTTTTCAGAAACAAAAAAAGTAAAAAGTGACTATTTTGTTGCAGTTCTTTCCTGATAGAGTAGGTTGCAGATTTAGTAAAGCTAAAAAAAAAAAAAAAAAACTAAAGTTTTCCCCTAATTTGTGTTTTGGCTCTCTAAAACAGAAATCGGTGTGCCATTCATAACTCACCGGGCTCAGGAATGCTCCTTTTTTCAAGTCTCTGACCATTCAGATGCTCGAGCAGAACGTTATCAGTGTCAGCCCACCGCGAGGACCTCTACATCTGACTCTTTCTGTTTCTCAGCTCCTTTCCATCTCCCTTCTCAACCATTTTCCTTCTCCTTTGAGTAATTCTTTGTTTGCTATCTATGATGCCACTTGAACACTGACAGGATGCTGAAACTCTTTTCCCCCGAATGAAAGATTTTTCAACTCCGTTCCTATGATTTCTGCGATGAAGAAAACGCAGATGGAATTGCATAATCCAGTCATAAAAATCCAATTTTTATTCTTTAAATCTGCAGTCCGTAACTTTTGGTGCTCTAGCGGTTAATAAACAGAACTGAGTGTGTTTTGCGGAAGAACATTGTAACCGGAGCTACTTCTCTCTGTTTATGTCTATGACGAATCACCCGGGAAAACGCTACTCTGCAGTGATACCTACCCAAACCTGTCTAAAATAGTCAGAATATAAACACTTATTATAGGTGTACCGTAGTGATTCAGGACAAGCCAAAAACATGGTTTGGAAAATGAATTCATGGTGTACTCGCTTATAGAAATTTTATAAATTTTGAACACAAAAAAGTTACGGACTGCAGCTTTAAACAAAAAAATGGGGGGAAAAAAAATAAATGTGTTTTTACTTGTTGTTTTTTGATATAAAATCAGTTATTTTAGAGATGCTTTTGATTAATAAAATTTAATGAAACCATTAAAATTAAATCTTGAAAAATTTAACTTGAAAAGTAGAATTTGGTTTAAAAAAAAAACAAAAAAACTTAAACTAAATTTGAGGGGAAAAACATATTTCATAGGGCCTTAAAAATTTAATTTTTGTTAAACTTTTAATAAATTGCTGTTAAAATAAGTTTCATGATTTCAATTAATCAGACATGCTTTTTGATTAATAAAATTTTATTGATCCTTTAAAACAGTCTAGAAAAAGTCAAACATAAAGAAACGGAATCCTGAATAATTATAATGGTAAAAACGGAATTTGGAAAAAAATTAATTGGAATTTGGGAAAAAATAAAACCGATTTCATAGGGCCCTATAGATAGACAAATAGACAGATAGATGGATTTATAGATAGATAGATAGACAGATAGATGGATCATAGACAGACAATTTAGTCGATAACAAACTCTAGATAAAGAGTTTGTTAGATAAATACATGATCAAGCTCATGAACTGAAACAGAGCAAATTCTTCCATTCTGAATTTCCAACTCTCGTCAGTGCAAATGTGTCTAACCTGTTGTGTACATTTCATTTGCCATAAAATCATTGATCAACTTTCTAGATCAGCTTTTGGGGGGAAAAAAAAACAGGTCTGTTGAGAACAATGAGCGTCTTGCAGCTCTGAGGCCTTCGTGCATGCTGCTCTAGAATTCATCTGTGTCTTTATTGCATTCAAGCTTATGAAAGCCTCCATTAAAGCCTGTTCAGTTCAGATAAACAACAGCACTAGTGGATCTACTCTCTTCTCGAGGGCTTGAAACACACCTGTCTTTGTCTGATCTCTCACTCTTGTTAAAGAGGATATTTAAATGTGGCTGTGGGTTCAGTCAGTATTCCACCTCACATTGGATTTTAATTTGACATGGCTGGCATTCATCGGAACACTCTGTAATGACCATACAAACTTAATTACACTAATAATCAGAAGGCCCACTCAGACCTAGATTCCCCCATGAGTTGTGGTGGTCTGCTCCAGGCTGCATCTCCTCATCTCCTGATGAAGGCACAGAGGCCAATTGACCTCTGTGAACATTCAGATGAATTGCCTCCCCTCTTTCTCACTCTCCTCCTCTTCTTGAGCTTTCAGCCATTTTAGATATTAGGAAGCCTTTCCGTAGCAGTACACTCACAGGAGTGTGTGTGTGTGTCATACTTTCTGCTCCTGTTCAAATTCTAGTGCTGAGATTTTGATGAATGAGAGAGGTTGTTCGGGGTGTGTGTTTCTGTGTGTATTGGTCAGATAGTAGGGGTTTGCTGAGTAAACAACAGCAGCACAGAGTTTGGAACAGAAGCTAGACACAGGGTTCCCACGCTTCTTGAAAGTACTTGAATTTCAGACATATGGATTCAAGGCCTAGAAAGTACTTGAAAACAAACATAGGTCCTTGAAAGTGCTTGAATTAAATTTGAAATAAATTTAGTTTATGGCGCTATTTCAAAAATTGTTCTATATGTGCTGTCAAAGACAGAACGAAACGGCACAAATGATTGGGGTGGAGATGGGGTAGCGCAAAAAGAACTTAGCGTGTGTTGATGTGCAGCCTAGAGTTTTCTTAAGCCGCTCCCGCTGAGTTTCTGACCATTACCGCCCACTCCCGCAACTTGTGTGTCCCGCTCCCGCAAACATTCTATATTGTATATAATTTTCGCGCTATTAATATGCGGGGTATTGAAATCACATTTGAATGAGCGCTCGCAGTTCACTTTCACGTTCGATTTCGTGATCACGCACACTCTGTGTAAAGTGAGCACATCTTTACAGTGCGTGAATAATTATTAGGCATGTTGATATTCTGATCATATTTTGTTCCAAGCAAATTTTTTTCAATTCCAAACCACATCGATCTTAATAAATACTATTAATTTTGTATTTAATCATATATATAAGTGATGTATAATTGTCCATGAAGGCTGGAAGTGAAAATCTCCTTATATTCATGTGTGCAGAATTATTAGGCACGTTTTCTTTTACAGATAAAATGAGCCAAAAAAGAGATTTAACTGAAAAGTCAAAAATGATTAAATCCCCAATGACAAATATTCAAAACTAATGCAATACAGAAATTGTAAAGTTAAGACATGACCATTGGTCAGCGAAATGCTCACTGGGTCAGCGGGGTTAGACAAAAACAGGTGGAGAAGAAAAGACACACGGTAACTGCAAAATAATTAAGAATTAATGTGAAGAATTAGGTGTAAACCATCAAACCTTTATTCTCCAGCGCCACCATTTTTCAGAACTGCAACCTTCCTGGAGTTTCTAGAATTACAATGTGTCAAGTTCTCAGAGACTTTGCTTGGGTGAAACATCCTAAAAAATGACCCTCACTTAATAAGAATAACATGCTGAAGTGTTGTGAAATACATGAAGACTAATTTTTGTAGGCTTTATAGACAGATAAGTTGAGAGTGACTCTTGAAGGACCAGCACCACATCCTCTTGTGCCACTGTTTGAAGAATTTATCTTCCAGAATAGCAGTAAGTTTTAGGAGCTAATTTTTAGTCAATCTCTGCAAGACAGACTTTTCAGGATAGGAGATGGACTAAAAATGAACTCCCAGAACTTACTGCGACATGGAGCTAAGGAGAAAATGTAGAACTTGAAAAATAAGAAAAACAGCTTAGTGAAAAGCGTGTACAGTTTAAAAGCAAATAGAAAGTCCTATTTTTTTTTTATTTCTTTTCTTTATTTATTTTTATTTTTTGCAGATTTGCACATGTACAAGGTTTAAAATGTTCATTGAAAAAAATTGAAATTTTGAGCAGCTGTATGTTTGAGCACATGCATTCCTCTAGATCAAAGATGAAAAAATGGGATTTACAAAATAATTTTGACGAGTTATTTATTGAGTAACGTCTCTATTGAGAGAATGTGCAAATTTTTAATGTTTACAGGTTTTACAGTGTTATTACAGCATTTAACTACTTTTTATTAATTTAAAAATTGCGAAATTCTTTCAAATTTAAATCTTGTACAAGAACTACAGCAAAAACCAGTTTGATGCATATTTTATCAATATTTTAGAAATTGTATTTGAATATTACCAGTATTAACTTCAATGGATTTCATTAAATTCCTTTGAACACGACTGCTCAAAATGGTCTAAATTTATGAAACCTACACATTCAAAACATTATTACTCTGAAATGTTTAATGTAAATGTTAAGTGTAAGTAAAATGTTTAGTACTGTAAGGTCTTTCATGACACTACATATGCTGGCGTGTGAATTTGATAGGTGCTTGATATAAAATAAATGGTGCTTAAAGTCCTCGATAGTCCTTGAATCTGGTCTTCATGAAAGAGTGGGAACCCTGTAGACACCTCACTGTTATTTTATGAATTTTAAACCCAGTTCTCGATTCAACACCTCATAAGCGCTGAGCAAATCTTTCATGCTTATAAAACATACTGTAACACTTATACAGTCACACCTCTACCCTGCAGTATAAAAAACACCAGCACTGTAATACACACTTTTACTCGAACTCACAGTGACAGTATACAGCAATTGACACTAAAACTATTCACACTGAGCATCAGTTTTTTATGTGTGTGTGTGTGTTTTTGGTCAGTCTCTAAACAAAATTGATACGCACTCTTACTGTTGACATGCTGTAATGCACAACAGAATATTACAGCATTTTCTTGTAATACACACATACGCCACCATTCAAAATCTGGGGTCGATAAGGTTTTTAATGTGCAGTATTTGAAAGATCACCATGCACCCTATACTCATTAATTCTGCATTTATTTGATAAAAAATAAAAATGTTAATATTTTGAAATGATTACAATTTTTTTTTTTTTTACTTTTATTTTGAATAAAGAGAAGCTGAATAGAAATATTATAGTAAAAACTTTGTGAGAGGTAGAGTGTGTTTGTGTGTGTAGATAGAGACAGAAAGATTTGTTCTTATAATTATAATCTGAAACAAGTGGTTGAATGTCTCCCCTAAACTGTAATTTCAGTTTCATATATTTTCACACAGTGTGAATATGCTTTAACAATACTAATGGCTTTAAAATTCACAACTTTAAAATAACACAAAAACATATACTTCTTATTTAGATAGAAACAGTCATAACTGCAAGGAAACAAATTAGTCTCCTCTTACATCACACAGTAACTTCCACCAAGGAAGTTTAACTCTGAGTAAATGCACCAAATCACTCTTACACTGTAATCACGATTCCCATTATTTTGCAAAGCAGTCTATTCCTGATATAGAGGAAGAGGGAAACAGTTGTCACAGACTGTTCCGAGAGCACATTTGTTTACTTGCTGGTGTTGTCTTTTGTTCGTGCAAGTCTTTAAGAATGTAGTAGTGGGCTGGTAATTGCAGGTAGGGCACTGCAGGGGGCCGTACAGCTCACTGTGATGCTGTGAGGCACGAAAACCCTGTTGCTCTACAGCAAATTGTGTGTAAAACGATCTCTGAACGTGTAAATAGGGCCTAAAACTAACTTTTTGCCACACCTGCCAATGGCCGGTGACATGAAAAAATTTACCGGCAAAATTCTTTTTTTAACGGCCATGAAACTCTTTTTGCAAAAACCAGCAGGTTATTACTACTACAATGACTAAACATATTTGCAAGTTTTTTTTGTCCTTTACTTTCAAGAAAAAAAAACAAAGAAACAACAACAACAAACAGATTTATTAATCAATGTTCATTAACATTTTTGAGTTTTTGTCCCTTAAAGGAAAACGCCACCGTTTTTCCATATTCCAATGTTTTTCCCTCAATTTAGAGAATTTAATACGTACCTCTCCCGTCTCAGTGCGTGCACTTAATCGCTCTAGCGCGTTGCGCCACTATGCTAGCGTTTAGCTTAGCACCATTCATTCCTTAGGATCCAAACAGGGATGAATTTAGAGGCTACCAAACACTTCCGTGTTTTTCCTATTTAAAGACGTTTACATGAGTAGTTACACGAGTAAGTATGGTGACACAAAATAAAACGGGGCGATTTTCTAAGCAGATAAAAAATTATAACTATAATGTATGGCGGAAGAGCACTTCACAGCACTTCGACCTCGGCACTGTAATATTGGTTCTATTGATGGAAGTTAGAGGGAGAGGGGGAGTTTTCAGGAGTGATGATATTACTGCGCCGAGGTCTAAGTGCTGCGAAGTACTCTTCCGCCATACATTATAGTTATCATTTTTTATCCACTTAGAAAATCGCCACTGTTTATTTTGTGTCACCATACTTACTCGTGTAACTACTCATGTAAACGTCTTTAAATAGGAAAAACACGGAAGTGTTTGGTAGCTTCTAAATTCATCTCTGTTTGGATCCTAAGGAATGAATGGTGCTAAGCTAAACGCTAGCATAGTGGCGCCGCGCACTAGAGCGATTGAGTGCACGCACTGAGACGGGAGAGGTACTTATCAACTCGTCTAAGGTGAGGGAAAAACATATTGGAATATGGAAAAACGGTGACGTTTTCCTTTAAAACGAATTGTTGAGATTCTTGTCCTTTGCATGTTTTCGGCAAATAGAGAAGTCCATCGTCTTAATATGTTTCACACGTATTCCGTTTGCAGTGCTTATGCTGTGCGTATTTTTTTCCACACCCGTGTTACCGAATTTGAGCATTCACACTGCACGCGGTTGCATTCCAGGAACAGTGCGTCTGCAGCAGTGCAGAGACCGTTTCCACACTGAGTCTATTTTTGCTGTGCTGCACGCGATGAATTAAAGTGATAGCGCATTTTTCGCTGTAAAAATTAACATGGATTGACATGGACATGTAGTAATGTCACAATAAATAGATATAATTAAAGTCTACTGTGTTTCGCAGTAAACACGTGGCTTTTTAACTAGGTTTAAAACAAGGAATAGTGCACTTTTAGATAAACAGCAACATAATGCACTTGTGGAGGTAGAAAAACAAAGTTTTTTAAGACCCGCGGAATTGCTTGTATTAAAGATTTAAATGCAAAAGAAAAGGCACAAGAGCCCACTGTTTCTGTCAGTGGTAAGTTTTAATTTAAAAAGTTTGTGATAGCCCGCTTTTAACGTAAGAAAAGTAGGCTATATGCTGTGGTTAAAATGCCACTTGCTTGAGCAACTTACAAATCTAGAAGTCAAATGCATTGAATAATACATTGTTTATATTTAGAGTTTCAACGTGAATGTCTATAACCGATTGTATTACTGTACTGTGATAAAAGAGGATCACAATGCTGAAAAAGCATTTTCAGTAACAATGTTTGGATTTGAATTCAAAATAATGGATGTTGTGTTTGTGGTAAACAGCCGTGGATCAGTAGCGGACTGCAAACGCATCCTGTGTAAAAGCACAATGAGTCCATGTTTCTTCTGCACTGCATATGTAAAGCACTTGGACTGCATATCCACTGCAAGTATGTGTGAAACAGGCATTAGTCGCAGTATCAAACACAAGCCAGTCTCACTTTGATCCATTGTCAGTGAAACACAATCTCTCGCTAACGGAGAGAACCGTCATGACTTTCTGGGGTTACACCGTTTAGGCGGCGTAACCCCAGATATGTGTTCCCACATTCTCGGGTTATTAAGAATAAAGAAGGGAAATCTTCTGAAATAAAGCAGCAATATCTTCTCAGGTAAAAGTTGTTAGAACAGTTTCTAGGGACAAGCTAGCGATCACACTGCTCTGATCTTTTCAATCCATTTGTATCGTATTATTTGATTCGCTCTTGTCGCTTATGACAGAACAGCTAATCACGATGATCTCATTTTCAGAAAAGATAATTTTATTTGCTTACATCAGAAACAGCGAATCTCTAAATACTGGCTGTTGTTCTCACTACATTGCATTGGTTATAATTCGTAAAAGTTTTACCCGCCAACTGTTACATATACAATTTTTACTCGCATTTGGCGCTTGCCGAGTGTTAATTTTAGGCCCTGCGAGTAAATGAACACTTTTACTTTACACCAGTATTATTCATTGCATGCCACCTTACCATTTTCCTTCTATCTCTCACCACTTTCGACCTTCCTTTGGAAATGGATTATGGTACAAAAATCCTGTAGACGTATCTCTGTAGACATGCTCACACAGAGGGCTTTTGTCTTCTTAGCCCTGATCATTGGATCCGCTCTCTGTTAAGTCAATAGTCCTTCAGGGCCACCAAGTGAGTCTCCAAATGACTGTACCTGAACACACCCAATATACACTGGTACAATTCAATTACTCCTGTTTCCCTGTTCTATGAGGTCAAGGGAAATGTTCACTCTCTCAATTGATTCAAATCAATAATTTCAATCTAATCTGCAGACTGTCCTTGCCACCACAAGCCATTGTACTATGTCTTTATGGATTATTGGTCCATCAGATACAAGCTTCACTTTGTGTCCCGTACATCATTAGCCTCCAGAGGACTTCTGAATATTTCTACCATACATTCAGGTGGGATTTTAGAGAGCTATGGGAACAAAGATCTCTTTGGTACTTCTTGTTGTTCAACCCATTTTGATCTGGCTTTGTTTCATTGATGAAAAGCTAGTCAGAGGTCAACCGCATTAGTCTAAGGTCACTAATTTGTGTTCATGCATCTCTCCGATGATGCTTTATCCATTAGAAGAGAGAAGACCATTTGTTCTGGTCCTCATTATAGATGTGGAAGGAATTTATTTATTTCTGTTTGAGAACTTCTGCTTAAAAACATTTTCTCCATCACAGCACTCATCTCAATTGTATTTGTTTAAACATGCCTCAAGAAGATGCATCATGCTAAGTGTGATGACAGCAATAAGCGTTGATTATTGCATGTATTGTTGCAACACAGCAAGTTTGAATATGTAAGAGTATAAAAGCTATTGCATAGGGAAAATTTTTATTTTATTTGTTTATTTTTATAACACTTTACAATAGGGTCCTGTTTGTTATGCATTAACTAACATGAACTAACAATTAGCAATATATATATATATATATATATAAAGCATTGATTAACCTTTGATAATGTAAAAATATTCATTGTTTTTCACGTTGAAAGTAACATTTACTAAATTTAATGCCATAGAAATATTATTTGTTTTTATTTTTTGTGTGTGTGTGTGTGTGTGTGTGTGTGTGTGTGTGTGTGTGTGTGTGAAATTGTACATATTTTAGTCTTAGCCAACCCAAGTTCAAGAAAAATAAAATAAAATGCCATCAGAACAGTTTAAATATAATATAATACTATTTTTATAGTGATTTTTTTGGTCTTCTATTTCATTTCATTTTTTATTTTTATTATATAGAAAGGGGCAGGTGTTTGTTTGTTTGTTTCCTCCCTATCCCTTTAAGTGTGCTGTTTATGATCTCTCCTCAGCTCTGATATAAGATTATAGTCTGTCTCTCTTTGCTTGACAGAGGTTTCCGTGACGTTCTACAGAAGAAGGAGCTTATTGGTGCATGTCTTTTTAATTGCTCCGTCTTTGGCCAGGGGGGAGTGTAAAAATAAACACACATTCTCACACACCCACTCAGTGCACGTGTACACAAAAAAAAAGCATACACATCTCACCGGACAGTCATGCTTCAGTTAATTTGTATCTTTTTTTTCTCTCTCTCTCCTCATAAGGGATCATCTGTGACCTTCAGCAAGGTCTTGCATTAGGTCTTATTGTGATGAGATGCCTGCCACAGTGGTCCAGGAGCTAAATTAACCATTAGTATTGCCCAGAAGACTCCCACCGTTGAACTGTTTTTTAGTATAATGATGTGTTGTTCACTACACCACTGTTACACATGAAAAAGTGTGGCATGCAACTTTACCGCTCACTCGCTACCCTCTCTTGATACGAGGTCTGAAAGTGTTGGCAAATCCGTTAAAGTGTTTTTTTTTTTTTTTTTTTATATGTGTGTGTGTGTGCGCGTGTAGTGAAAAAGGACTCAAACTGCTATAAATCGGTCCCCCTGTTTCAAATGTCAGGCTGCTTCATTATTAATCTCAGCATGAGGCGGACAGAAACACAGCAGTAGGTAGTTTTTTTGTTTGTTTATGAAGAATGTGTGAATAATGCTTTTGCATATTTTATTAAAGTCTGTTTTTGAGAAAATCGGTTGAGAAATCACCAAACGCGTCGTCTTAAAAATCGCATTTTTATCAGAAGCATCGTTGCGATCTAATTAAATGAGGAATGTTTTCAGCTGTTTACGGCTTCACGCATGGGCAGAACCGTCAAGAGGGTTCTCTCGTTAAAAGGGCGAGCCCACTGATTTTTCTCCTCCTGTTTGAGAGGGAAACGGGCATGTGCCGGGCGAGGGAAGAGGCGAGAGAGATTATGTCAGAATGGCAATGAGAGTTGACCTTTCACAAATGCATGAGGCATCTGCTCTTATCGCCTACGCCAAAAGTCTCATTAGAGATTATGAGTTGAAACAATTCACCTTCTTTTGCCTCCGTAGCCATTTGTTTAAGTTTAATTAAAAACATGTGACCTTCAACCTGCTTTTATACTGTCTGAATCGGGCTTTGTTCATTTCTACTTGGGTTCTATTGACCGGAGCAGGATTAGGCAGGCTGATTTGATTAAATGTCCTACAGCTGTTGACATTAGTGGCGTTATTATTGTTGTATTAGAGATACAAAAGGCAGCGCCGCAGTTGGCCCGAATTCATAGAAGAACATTTAGCGCCCAAGGGTTAACGCACCGTTCAGAAAGGAGAAAAATGAACCTTTGCATTGTGTAAATGTCAATCTCAGAAGAAAATAAAGCCCATATCCTGTTAAACAGAGAGCAGAAGTGTTCCTTGTCTTAACCTTATGTGATTGGCAGATGTATTTTTATGACCATTAAGTGTAAAGCTTTATAATTACTAAATGGACAGTTACTGCTTTAGCCCTGGTGAGGTAAGGGATTGAGGTTAGTCATCATATTGGTTCTCTCAAGAAAGGTGTCAGTTTGAAATTATACAAATTTGAAATATAATAATGTATCATTATAATTACTTAATAGGAGTGCAGTATCAGTAAAGTACATAAACAGCAATATCACAAACAGGAAAATAGGGACTGCAGTGCATTTGCTAGAAATTAAATTTTCTCTTAACAAACAACTGCAAAATAGTGTCTGTGTGGCTAAATAGCTCCTGAAATGCTGGAATGTTGTGCTAGTAATGATTCCCACAGAATGCATGAACTTTATTTTAATGCAGGTCCCTTTGGATGAAAGTGATTGCAAAATGTAACATGTAGAGGTCAAATAATCAATTGTTTGTGGCCTGATTTTACAGGTTTTGCATAGTCAGCCTCTATGGGAGGTGTTTAGATGAGGCCTGTGTGGAGAGCAGGCTAAAGAAAACGAAGCGTGTTCGAGTGGGGAGGAGACTGGGAGAGGAACATACGTTTTAGTTGCGGACAGCCTGTTTACCAGAATGGCCCTGTCTGCTTGTTAAAGGATGCTCGAGAGCCTGATGGAGCCGCCTGTAATATGATATGGCATATGAGATTTTATTTTTAGGACAGAGAAGCCTCCGTAAGAAAGGTTTATGGGGTTTTGAGTGGGTTGATCTTTTTAAATATTCAACTTCAATGAAATATGGAGCATGACTTCAGGCTGTTTTGAATTCATAAGTACGTTTCAGGAGGTTGGATGTGCATATTGAGAGCTGTCGAAGGCAGCTGAGAGAAAAGCCGGCGACTTGAGGAGTCCGACTCAAAGCCCGGGGTGGAGTGGAGCGAACTTCAAAAAGTCATTTAAAACAATAGTTCTGTTTGATCTTGTCATGTAACATCTCACCTGATCAGAATCCAAGGTTTTGCCTCAATGGATCTGAATATTGATTTCTAAAATGCAAATTAAGACGCGAGTGACCCTTGACTGAAATATTTTTGCCATGTTAATAAGCAACCAGCTGAGAGAAAACTAGTCTATAATGAGAAGAGAAGTTAATAGCTAACATCAGCTATCAATGAAGTGTTGGTCGTTGCCCACAGTCATTAGGCAGCGTTAGCCATTATCTGTGTGTGGAGGTGGTAATACATTACAGCAGAATCCGATCAATTACGACCACCCCTCCCATAAGTCCCATCTCGGTTAACTGACAGTTCACTGTCTGCACCTCTCCACTCGACCCCCCTCTTCCTTCTCCCTCGCTCCGTCTGCAGCTCATCAGTCAGTCTACTCATTAACCTAAAGGACTTTGATGGGAGAAAAAGGGAGAGATAGAGAGAATGATGGAGAGAGGAAGTGTCTAGGGAGAGAGAGCGCATAGACTGGACTAGGCCTGAATCAATAGCACATCATGACAACAGACAGGAAGGAGTAGGAGCCAGTGAGGAAGTGATAGAGGAAGAGAATATGGGAAACAGGAGTTTTTGAATGAAATTACTGATGACATTTTTTGTTGACGAAAATCATTTTTGAAGTTTAGCATTGTTATGGGGTGTTCACACCAAACACAAATTTAATTATTTATAGGGCTATAGAGCTGATAAAGAGAGCTGATATATAGAGCTGATAAAAATGTAAAACTGTAACTTGAATGCAATGTAAGTCGCTTTGGATAAAAGCGTCTGCTAAATGCATAAATGTAAATGTAAATGTAATTATTTGCGCGAGTAGATTACATACAAAGTCAATGCAAAGACACGAATAGAGGCGAATTCTCCTCAGGCAACGTGAATGACCCGAAATGCACAAAGTGCGTGCAGCGAACGCGCGATATTCGCCTCAATCGTGTCTTTCGCGTAAGTTGAAAAAACCAACTCGAGCTGAAAATTTGCATGACGTGTTCTCTCGCAAGCCAATCAGTGAGGGGCTTACCGACACGTCCAGTTGTATCAGAAAATGGAAGAGAGCATATTGTAGCCGTCTAGGCACCCCGAAATTTATAATATAGATATGTGGAACATAGAAAACAATTAAAATCAGTTGTAGTGGTAGTTGTAATTTATTAGCATAGCTACAGAGCTGCTTTCAATAAAAAAAAAATAATGTCAGTGTATATACAGTAGTAAAATGTAATGCACATTAATGGAGGATTAGGCCTAATACTCATCCTCATCTGGATGGTGCTGTGAACCCAAACACGTCCGCGTTTGGCTTTCCGGCATATTTGGGACTTCCACTATGGGTACAAAGCAGCGATCGTAGTTATCTCCACCATCGTTGATGCTTTTATCCACACACGAATAACATCCCGCGAGTAATCTAGAGCGAGTGACGCGATGCCCATTTTCACTTTGCGTCTGGTGTGAACACACCATTATAATTTGTTGTGGTATAGCTGGAATAATGTCCTATAGTTAGAAGAATGGATTATTTTAACTATAAGTATTTTAATTGAGCCTTCAAGAAACAGCCGGTTTATATTATGCCAGCAATTAAATAAGTAATAATAAATAATTAATATTGATTATTAAAAAGTAATAATTATTTAATAACTGCTTATATTATCAGCAATTGACCGACTTTATATTTTGTTTTATAGTTCTGTGTGTTTAAATTTATAAATGTTTATATGTTTATTTTTCAAAATCTTTTAAATTTGTTTCAACTTTGGTCTGGTCGACTAAAATTATATGGCTTTTCAGTGTAAGTAAAGTATATTAAAATGAATGAATATGGCATGACAAAATATCGACTAAATTTAAAATATTTTCTTTTGAAGACAATAACTACAACCTAAAAGAAAAGAAAGGAAAAACTGTAGGAATCACTGAATGAGAGTTTGGGAATAGTGGAAAGATGGAGTGAGACAGTCGTAGACAGCAATATAAATGAGGGTGGGCTGGATTGAATAATTACCCATCCCTGCAGCACCGTGCAGACAGACGTCCTGTAGCAGAAAATATTCAGGAAACTCATCAGGTTTGGCATTCAAATGAAGATTCCTTCTCTCTAATTACTTTAAACCCCAGCCCAACTTCCTGTTCTGCAGAGCCTCAGAGACTGCCAGTGTGACGACTGATTTCGTTTGAATCTTTGCTAATTGTACAGCTCTCCAGCCGTTCGCCCTAGTTACCATGAGCAGATTCACAATGGCAGATATACGTTACTTCCAATTAGAGGTACGTTTTCACCCACATGCATGTATCCGCACAAAAATGTTCATGAACTTTTGCATTGCAGTAGAGCAACTCGTGAAGAGAAGCCCGGTCCTGATCTCAGCGAACTGTCTGTCTCACTTAGCGACTGTCAGGGGACACTCTGCTGTGTCTCATATCTGTCACTAAATCAGTTTCACACTGTTTTTCTACACAGCTTATGTCTGATAGTTTGTATCTGGGATGCCTGTAGAGCGTATTCGACTGGGTTGACCAGAAGACACCTGGCCTTCAATTTGAGCTTTTGTTTCTGAAGGTGAAGATGAATTCAATAAACCTTTGAGAAAACAGACAGGGAAAGTTTGTAGTAAACAGTCATTTATCAGACAGTTATGTCCTAAGATGGTTCCCAGGACACTTATTCACTGGGACAGTAGCCCTGGAGCATCCTGGGATTGTTTACTTCCCAAAGGTACAATGGTGATAGCTAAAGGACTGCTCTTTGTTGGGTTTGAACCATTTAGTTAGTAGCCTCAATCATTAAATACTATACACAGTATGTTGGTGGACTCAGAGATTACCAGAACAGTATTTATTTTTGAAATATAAATTTTTGTAACATGTATATCTTTACTGTCACTTTTGATCTATTTAATACAGCCATGCTAATGAATAAAAGAATTAGTTTATTAAAAATAAAAAAGTCTTGCTTTTAAACGGTAGAGTATATATAACTTATTTATTCTCCAACATACTACTCCTTATTTATACAGTCTTCAAGCTGTATATTTTGCATGTTTTTTTTTTTTTTTTTTTTTTTTGAAAAATGTGACAGTTTGTTCAAAATGTTTTACATTTAGTTAGACTTTGGTCTGGTCTGGACTAAAATTATGTCTCTTTACTGACAGTAAAATACATTAAAATGAATTATTATGACATGACAAAATACTGACTGAATTTAAAGCACTTATTACATTCCAAATGTATATGATTTTATTCTACAGAACACAAAAAGAAGATATTAAGAAGACTTTTGGTAACCAAATCATTCTGGTGTTTAATTGAGATATTTCTAAAAAAAAAAAATATCTTCTGTGTTCCACAGAAGGTCATACAGGTTTGTAACAACATGAGGGTGAGTAAATAATGACAAAATTAGCATTTGGGGGTAAACTGTCCCTTTAAGACAGATAAATCACATCAAATCACTGCATGAAATGTAGAGTCCACCTGAAGCAATGAGGTGACAAGAGTGATGTTCTAGTCATGTTGAGTGATCAAAATGGTGGCAGTGGTCACAGGTCATTAGCTACCATGTAGCAGTGATTAGGACGGGAATGTTAGAGAGTGGCCTGTACAGAGCGACCATCTGTGTCCTTACACTGGAGTTTAGATCACACACCCACACACACCACTCAATTGATCAACACTTCTCTCGGGTCTGATCCTCCTGATTCCCCCCAAATGCTTGTGTTTGTTGTGCTTGTCAGGAAGGATCTAGTATTTTGTTTGCATCTGGCCAGGTGCTGTCCAACCAATTTCTGTTTTCTTATAAACCTTTTGTTTCGGTAAGACACAGTAATGTTCAGTTAGTCATATGACTGGGTCAGACTCACACTGCAGGGCATATGTTCCCCAAATACGTTGTGTTCTCAGATTGAAGCGCTTGTTCTTTTATCCTGCACCTTTGAGGCTGGGTTTGTCTGTCTATTATTGGTCTTGTGCTGGTTTGTTTGAGCAGATGACTGCTCAAATTAGAGCGTGTATGTCAAAGTAAATTTCTTAAGAGTATATGTGCACAAACTGAAGCATGTGAATCACGAATTGTGACCTTCCTGTGACCTGAAATAGCTGAATCGCTCGCATGTACATACATACTGTATGCTGTGTAGTGTTTAGCTCTTTTAACCGCTAATGTTGTTCAAAATGCCATACTGATTATTTTGTCAACATCAAAGATCTCTCTAGAGTCTCTCTGATGCTGAGATACAGATGTTTCATCTCAAAATCATGAAACAGCACAACATGCATCTCTGTCTCTCACTCTCTTTCTCCCCCCTTATCCCCTAAACAAATATCATTTGGTGACATTCTCTTCTCTCCCCGGGTTCAAGTAAGCATTAAGCCGTTTTCATTTGTAATTAATTTTTGTGAGGCGCTGAATGCTGTGGGATTACAACTCCCCACTGCTGCTCTTTGTTAAATACTCTGATTATTCAATACAACTGCTGCACAAAGAGAGAGAGAGAGAGAGAGAGAGAGAGAGAGAGAGAGAGAGAAAGAGAGTGTTTATACAGGTATACACACTAGTGTTGGAGTTCAGATTACACCCAGACTAAGATTTAGGCCCCTTTAAGGCCTGGATTTAGACCTCAAGACCCATATCTGTCAGTCTAAGAACCATGCTGGGTAAATGCAGAATTAATGAGCAGTGCAATCAAAGACTTCATGGACCTCGTATCAGACAAATTCAGACAGATTCATCAGACAGTGCTGGGGACAGAACATTCGTCATTTCAAAACTATGACTTTTTTTTTTTTTTTTTTTTTGGTGGAATTTAAGATTGTCTTTTTTGTCCATACAATGGAGAAAAGGGTCACCAACAGTTCAAAATGTCTTCTTTTGTTTTCCACAGAAGAAAGGCATGCATGTTTGGAATGGCTTAAGGATGAGTAAATAATGGCATAATTTACATTTTTTTTTTTTACAAAAATGATCCATTATTCACCCTCTTATGGCTTGCTTTCTTCTACATAAGAAGAAATTTTGAAAATTGTCAGCTGTTTTCATCCATACATTGAAATTCAGAAGAGTCCAGAACCTTCAAACCCCCCAAAACGACATACGGCTTGTATGAAATTGAGAGTTGACTGCTATATCATGTGTTTTCTGAAGCAACATGATCAATTTGTATGATGCCCAAGTTAAAATTTAAACCATTTTTTTTTTTTTTTTTATGTAAACACATACTGACATTGAATATGGTGACAAACCTCAAACTTCATGATACTTGGTCATGATATGCAAAAATCAATGACGTTTTAGCTGACGTTGAGCTTAGTTGAAATATTCAACATTCAGGTTAGTTAAAGTATGTTGTGTTCTGCAAATGAAATCAAATCATATAAGTTTGGAAGTTTGAATAAATGATATCTGATTTTAAATTTTTGGGTGCATTATTCCTCCAAAAGTGGTTGAGGTGATTGCTACTTTGGTAAGCTGGTCTTGTCTTTGACCAAAACCCAAATCCAGACCCAAACCACATTTGTGTGATTTCAATACCACAAGATCTCTGATACACAAATGCATGCAAATGCACCCACATAGAGGCACATAAAACACAAAGAGATGCACATGCAACATAGAAAATGTCTTTGGAGAAGAAAAGGGAACCTCTGAATTATGCTGTTTAACCATGAATCATTGCTTATTCTCTTTTTCCAGTTCAGTGTTCACACTCGCTGACACCAGAACAACACATGGACCAGCTTTGATATGCATGTCTCTTGCTTGGGTTCAGGGGTTACGCTACTACTTCAGCTTGGCAATTAGAAGGTTGCAGCTTCTCTGGAACCTCCTCTCCTCCTCCTTTTTATCTTTTTAATATTAATTGCCTTCCCACTGTCATAAATGTCAGACAAAAACCATTGAAACCCACAAAAACATGCTTTACCTGTGGCACCAGTGGGTGACTGTTGGGTGCCCGGTGGATGAGGCATGTCTCTGCTGATATGCTTAATTACTGCTTAACTCATGTAGGCATATGGTATAATGTGCAGGTCATCGCTCTCTGAGGCCTTCAGTCAAACAAAGAGGGACATTAGAGCATCATGGGCTCTGAATTACAGCCCTCTTTATCAGTAAGGGCTCCCCTCATCATTTGAGAGCGCTGCATCAAATACGCACACACAGTCTCTGGTAGTCTGACATTGTTTGCCATTTGCACAGAACCAAACCCATATTCTGTCGCCCAGGGATCCCTGTTATTCATGTGGCAGCCCATAATCACATCGCTGTGCACCGTAAGGCATCAATTAAGGCATTATTTATTACCAGTAGTTCTGGTCTAATTCACCCGCTCAGAATTAGCTCTGATTTCCCTTGACCTTGTCCGCATGTGCCATCTCCCCTTTTTCCACCTAAATGTAGATAAACGAGTGTGTGCAGAGTCCAAACGAGAGAGGGCCAGTAGGACAGCCCGATCATTAAGCTAAATTTAGTCATCAAACTGTAGTGTTACATCAGCTTATGTTGCTGCTATAATTCACAGCAGGCCAGTTTATTTTTCCATGCATTTACCATATAGAAAAACTACATCCCTTTTTTTAGTGAACGTATGTTATGCTTTGGGCATTGGACATTTCTTATCTGCATCAGAGGTGAAAACAGTTGTGCTGCTTAATATTTTTGTGGAACGTTTAAAAAAGCAGCATTTATTTGAAATACAATTTTTTGTTTTATTGTGAAAGTTACAGAAACTTTATGTAAATATGAGTTCTACTTGGTTTGCTAAACATATACCGTGCCGTTCAAAAGTTTGGGATCAGTAATATTTTTTTTTAAGTTTCTTATGCTCATCAAGGCTACATTTATTTACAGAAAAAAATACAGAAGAAAATTAATTTTGTGAAATATTATTGCAATTAAAAATAACATTGTTTTAATATACTTCTAAATATAATTTATTCCTGTGAAGCAAAGCTGAATTTAAACATCATTGAACATCATTACTCCAGTGTCACATGATCCTTCAGAAATCATTCTAATATGCTGATTTAATAATCAATGTTGGAAACAGTTATGCTGCTTAATATGTTTTGGGGACATGTGAGTTTTTTTTCTCAGGATTCTTTGATAAATAAAAAGTTAAACAGAACAGTGTTTATTCAAAATAGAAATTTTGCGTTGTAATATACACTACTATTCAAAAAATAAAAAGTGATGCTAAAGACTTATATTGTTAGAAAAGATTCTATTTTGAATAAATTCTGTTATTTTTAACTTTTTATTCATCAAAGAATCAAATAAAGAAGTGTCATAGATTCTAACAAAAGTATCAAGCAGCGCAACAGTTTCAACGCTGATAATAAATCAGCATGTTAGAATGATTTCTGAAGGATCATGTGACACTGAAGACTGGAGTAATGGCTAATAAATTATAAATTAAGAAATGATGTTTTAAAGTATATTAAAATAGGAAAACAATGTTAGAAATTGCAATAATATTTCACAATATTACTTTTTTCTGTATTTTTGATCATTTAAACACAGCCTTGATGAGCATAAGAGACTCCATTAAAAAAAAAAAAAAAAAAAAAAAAAAAAACATTAAAAATCTTACTGATCCCAAACTTTTGAATGGCAGTGCACATCACATGATTCTTCAGAAATCATTCTAATATGCTGATTAGGATATAACTGATACTGATGTATGTTTTGTATGTATAGCCTTGAAACACACCCCGACAGCACAAAGTCCCGTCAAAGGAGTATCAGTAGCATGACCTTGTTTCTCCCACTGAGAAAAGTCACATTCATTTCCATGCATGTGACTTCAGCCATTCACCAGGTGCCATTTCCAGCCTTACTAATGCTAGGATGCAGTCAGACGGATGGTATAATCATTCCTAATACTTCTATAGATTACACGGCGCACCGTACGGCATGCAGAGAAGGAAATTACGTGTCACAGATTGCATTGTGCGTAGCCGCAAAAGTCTTGATTGGTGCAAGACAGGCTCCATTGCAACTAATCGGACGCCTGTCTGCATTCGAGCTCGTTAGGTTGATCAAGTGCCCTCATCTGCTGTCACGTTTGGGCGAGTCTCCTGCCAAAACTTCAGGCGAAGAGTGAGGGAAAGAAAGGAGGAAAGAGAAGAGATGAAAAGAAAGTGATTTTCTTGGCGGCCCCCAGTGAAAAAGTCAGAAACTGGTATTTTAGCCCTGTTCTATTTGAAGAGAGGAATGAGTGTCTCTCTGATGGCATAGTCTGGACGTGAGTGAGTTTTTATGAGTCTAACTGAGGAGGTACGTACTGATGAAAGGAACGTGGCATTCAGATTTCTACCGCAGTGTGTTTGCTTCACAGGCGCTTGAGGGAAGCTGAAAGGATGGGCAGATTTGAATGTTTTTAGAATATTAATTGAAAGTTTTTAGAATTATTGGCCAGAGAGAGTAATGATTCAAATGGTGGTCTTATTAAATTGACTGTTGAATTTTAAGTCTGGCCTACAGTATGCATGGAGTAGCATATTAAAGGAGTAGACATAAAAAAATCATTGTTTTTATGTCATCAAAATGTCATCTCTAGATATAGAGACATAGATATAGATGTAGTTATCGATAACTAGCTGAACTGTAGCGTAAAAAATATATATTTTTTTTTTTATTATTGCTTATTTATATATTTTTTTAGTGCTGTCAAATGATTAATCGCGATTAATAGCATCCAAAAAAGTTTTTGTTTGCATAATATATGTATGTGTGCTGTATATTTATGTATATATAAATATACACACTCATATATAAATATATATTTCAGAAAAATGTTATGTTTATATATTAAATATATTTATTTATAATATAAATTATATAAATATAGACATGTAAATACATGTAAATATTTTCTAAATATATACTGTGTGTGTATTTATATATATATAAACACACAGAACACACATATATTATGCAAACAAAAACTTTTATTTTGTATGTTATTAATCGTTTGACAACACTAATATTTTTGCAATTATTTATTATTATTTAAGTTTATTAGTATTGTAGATAATATTTAATTCATTTTGTAATTTTGTTTTTATATTTGGTCAAATTTAATGAGAGCGAAAGAATTTATATTTTTATTTATTTATTTATTTATTTATTTATTTATTTATTACAAAAAATAGATTAGAAAAAATTGGGTCCTGTGTTTTTAGATCCATAACCTTATTGAAAAGGCCTGTATTAAAGAGAACATGACTGTCACAGCTGCTCACTGCTTTGTCTCTGTAGTATCACATCCTGCTTCTATTTTTTCTGCCTCTTTCTCTCACTCCTTGTAAAAAAGTTTTGAAAAATCTTAGCATCTGCTGCTTCTCGGTGGATGGTAAAAAATAGAACCTATCAGAAGTCATGTAGTCATACAGTGTCAGCACTCTAGCTTGGGTTTTAACACTCATTAAGACACACAGACCTCATCGTCACGCTAATGAGAGACGCGCAGCCTCTCCATATCAACAAGGTCAGTTTGAGCGAGAAAAGAAGAAGAGGATAAAAAAATTAAGTAGTATGGAGCCAAACAGAGCCATGTAGAGAAAAAAAGATTATTTTAAGAACGGGAAACAGCAAATGGGACGAGCAGGAAATGAAGGCAGAAGAGGAAGAGCCAAAGAGACTAATGAAAGTGGCCTGAAGCATAGGGCAGAGAGCGGCACACAGAGACAAACGAGTGCACATTCTCACAAAACAGTAATGAGAGCGCAGAGAAATCACTACCACACACACTCCAGCATGGCTCACCACTCACTCCTATACTGTACATTACAGCCACCATTCATCTCAAACCTCTCATTTGCTCTGGATGTCACAATGGATTGCTTTCTATCTGTGCTCAAAATCATAGACCTTCACACATTGCTCAGATAAGATATGAGATTGTTTACTATGTACCACATTTTAAAAAGGTCAACACACATGATAGCTTTCACACTAGGGCTGGGCAATATGACGATATTATCGTATATCGGCGATGTCTTGTAAGTATCACGATGTCGATGTCAACAGTCAGGTAACAGACGATTATCGATATTATCGGAAAAAAAAGACAAATGATAAACCTAGTAAATTGCAATAATAATAATAATAATAATAATAATAATAATAATAATAATTTACATGACCCCATAGTCACCATACAGGTCTTTTTGCATGCAAGAATGAAATAAATTAGTAGGAGGGTTGGGAATCAAAAACTATTCCAATTTTGGAAATCAGATCAGATGGAAGGTCAGGAACTGAATTACTTGTTATAAAATTAAATTTCGATTCTGCTTCTCGATTCCTGTATGTGCATTTATTGTGATTTCAAAAGATTCAACTGCAAGAAGACGAAATAGAACTCGCTTCTGCACTAGCCCGATGTTTTCCGTGCTGCGCACGCACACACAAAGTGCACGCACAAAAGCCGCCTCTTATATACACGAACACTGGACTCAGCTATCTTTCTCACATTCTTACACATTCGAATAGACAAATACACACAGAATTACATCAAAATATCCCATAAATACAATCGGTTATGTCTTAAGTGAACGTAAAGAGTTGAGAAAGAATAGCCTACGGGTGTATTTGGATCCATGCATTGACAGCAGCCGCTGCCACCAGTCATTAATGTTAATCAAAGAACAAAAGAAAAGAAAATCTCTCACTAATCTTGACTGAATCACTTTTGTAGCCTCAGTTTATATTTTATTTGCCTGTTTTTCGGCGCTGACTACCATAATGGCAACGTGCATCTGTGTATGCGACTATTTTGTAGATGCGTTCCAATCCTATTTATCCTTATAGGGTATAGACCTATTCTATTTTGATCTGCAGTTTAATAAAAGTTAAACAGAAAAAAGAAAAATAGTAGCACTGCATGTGTTTCTGAATATTTATTTAAACAGACTGTATAATAATGAAAAACCACAAACATGACAGTTATAATTAAAATACGCAAATTCATTCACAGCCTATTCATACAGCGCATATAGTGCCCTATTTTTACAGATTTTTTAAACAGTGTATACAGTATAATTATGTTTAATTAAGCTGGGATATAGCACTAAAATTTTTGTTGCAAATGGATTAAGGCGTTATAGTAGCCTACTAGGCTAGGCCTATCTCAGCTCGCCCCTCAACATGACCGCGTTTGGCGTTTCGGTAGCCCAACACTGAAAATTATATTGTGGGCATTGTATTTTGATTAATAAAATAAAAACTATAAAAATTAAAATTCAAAAATTAAATTTAAATTACCCCTGCTTCTAAATAAAAAGCTGTTATTTTTATTACGTTACAAAAACGGACCAAAAGAGACCTCCGAACTAGGCTAAAAAAACTCAATGTTTTTGCTCAGAATTCATTTTTAATCCCTTCATGATTTTACTCATACATGATAAATATCAAATAGCCTACGTTATAGCTTGGCTACAAGTTTAAAAACAACGCAACAATTGTTATAATCAAGGAAATGAAACTTACCATCATGAAATGTCTACACAGGCGATAATGCCATAAAGAGAAACATCGGAAAATAGGCATATTTTATTCAAGACATTATATGACATCAACATGCATTTATCATTCTTACAATCACCGCCAGAATGTCCAACTTCACCATGATGAACTTAAAATTGGGTTCTATTATTTTTCCTCAACAGTTCTCCTCACAAAACGAAATTCATTTCAAACACAAATTTGATAAGAACAGAATGGAAATTATTAGCAACACCAACATAACAGTAAAGCTAATGTTTTCTGTTAGTTTAAGCACAAACTAAGAAAAAGTAATCAAACTTTAATGTGGCAATAATTAAGACCAAACTGAACGTGTTTATGGTGCATGTCGGCAATGTTGTCTCGGCGGGGGCGGGGCATGGTGGAGGTGGGGCTTGGGTAGACGATATTATCGGATATCGCGATATTTTTTTATGATGATTATCGATAAGATATTTTTGACATATCGCCCAGCCCTAATTCACACGTCATTATTCCTTACAGTTCTTGACTTATACATAATCATGCATAACCTATAGCTTCTAAGGGCTTAGTCTATAACAGGGCTAATATTACTATAACTACTGTACACTACGGGTCAAAAATTTAGTCCTTAAGGATTTTTTAAAACGTAATTCTTTAATTCACCAATGATGCAGTAAATTGATCAAAAGGGACATTTAATTTGTTAGTGAAGATTTATTTTTAAAATAAATGTAGTTCTTTTGAACTGGGGGGTACATCTAAATTGTAGGCAGTACAACAGTTTTCAACATAAGAAATATAAGAAAATCATAAGAAATCAATCGATCGTAATAAGTATTTCTTGAGCACCAAATCATATTAGAATGATTTCTTAAGGATCATGTGACACTGAAATAAATATACCGTATTGTCCCGAATAAAAGACGATGTTTTTTTTTTTTTTATTCTTGGAAATACATCTGAAAAAAACGCGGTCGTCTTATATTCGGGGTCTAGACTTTGACGTGTCAATAATAACAATAGGTGGCGCCAAAAACGCATAAAACGAGTGTGCCATGAAATACGTGATGTAATGTGTGTTGTAAAGATCGCGAGTGGAAACAAAAGAAAAGAAAAGCTTACAGCAGCATGAGTCGTGACTGTCATTTTAGTCTGATGGGAACAAACTTTCTCTGTAAGTGATTTTAAAATGTAAGACAGTACACAGATTTGAAGACTACAGAAAAATTTCACTTCTACTGTTAATACAATTTTGGTAGGCTACTATGAGATGGATAGACTAAATGTTATAGTTGAGATGGGTTACCTTTTATTTTTAATGGGATATCAAAAAGTGTATATTTTTAAATGTAATTGTTGGTACATTTTAACAGTATTTGCCATACTTTCAAAACAAAAATTAAAACAGGAAAAATATGCAATATGAAAAAAATTTAAGAAAAAAATTAAATTCTCAGTAAAACACAAGATTTGGTTTTCAAAAAGCCTTTTTCCAAAAGATACATCGTCTTATAATCAGGGTCGTCTTATATTCGGGACAATACGGTATTGTTTTAAAATATTTAATATTTTAAATTGTATTAATATTTTACAAAATTACTATTTTTTCCTATATTTTTGAGCAAATAAAAGCAACCTGGGTGAACATACTGTAAGAGCCTTCTTTAAAAACTTTTTTAAAAGCTCCAAATAGTAGTGTGCTTTTTCCCCAAATCAGACTTTTGTTTTCCATCAAAACAGTGAACATTAAAATGGGACAAAATATCGCTTAGACCTGCATTGAAGAACGCACAATACTGTGTCTAGAGACCTGAATATCATACCTGTGAGTAGACATTTTTATCTTGGGCCAAAGACAACACTTTGCAATTTCAAAGAAACATCCTGGCAAGCACTTAACAACACCCTAGCGCAGGGCTATTCAATTGGCGGCCCGCGGGCCCAATCCAGCCTGCCAATCATCTTCATCCGGCCCGAGGGAGAAGTACATGCAGGTCTCACATATGGCTTGAATTGTTATTGCACTAATTAGTTTGTCCACAAGGTGGCAACACTGGCCCGGGCCAGCCGAAAAAGAAAAGAAAGCAAGAATGCAAGAACAGCAACAATCTACCGGAGACCGCAACATCAATACACGGCAGCGTTGACAAACACTTGTATGAGGGAGTTATGAGATATCCACAACTCTAGTTTAACCGAGTATAAAGACAGTGCTATCGTTCATAACTTCTGGTGAGAAATTGCGCAAACACTGGACGAAAAGTATTATCAAATGAAGTTGAAAGGCTGCGGGTTCAGCTATACGCATAAAACTTCAACGGACAAAAACACACAATTATGACAAATGCGCGGTTTTGGCGAGTTACCTCATAAACTTATTCTTAAATGAGTTATAAAGTCTTAATCTAAAGTCTAAATCTGTGTCGTGCATCAGGTTTTAAAGAAACAGCGCTGATTTTAAAGTGAAATTTGCTTAAGTCTGTCTTTGATGGAAATCAAAGAATAAAAGAAAAACAGAAATCGTCACTGACTGCTCTAGTCGCTGATTAACTTTTGTAGCTTGAATAAGAATAATCTGTTTAGTTTATGCATATACAATTTATAGTTTGTGAAGATTGTTTTAAAATCACTTAAATTAAAAGTTGTTATATATTTCAGAGCCTATTAAATGTTAAAAAATAACGGCTTTTAATTATACTGTGGTGTTGAATGGTTATAATTAATAGTAAAATGCATTTAATAGAGACACTAGTAGCAGTATTGGAATCAATACTTCATTAATAATAGGCTACTTGGTAAAAAGATGCCATTAAACACATATTTAAAATATACTATCTTTGTTTTTTCTACATTCATTTGGAGGCTCAGTGTGAAATTATGATGATATCAATATATGTACACTGAACAAAATTATAAACGCAACACTCTTGTTTTTGCCCGCATTTTTCATGAGCTGAACTCAAAGATCTAAGATTTTTTCTATGTACACAGAGGCCTATTTCTCTCAAATATTGTTCACAAATCTGTCTAAATCTGTGTTAGTGAGCACTTCTCCTTTGCCGAGATAATCGATCCACCTCACAGGTGTGACATATCAAGATGCTGATTAGACAGCATGATTATTGTACAGGTGTGCCTTAGGCTGGCCACAATAAAAGGCCGCTCTAAAATGTGCAGTTTTATCACACAGCACAATGCCACAGATGTTGCAAGTTTTGAGGGAGCGTGCAATTGGCATGCTGACTGCAGGAATGTCCACCAGAGCTGTTGCCCGTGAATTGAATGTTCATTTCTCTACCATAAGCCGTCTCCAAAGGCGTTTCAGAGAATTTGGCAGTACATCCAACCGGCCTCACAACCGCAGACCACATGTAACCACACCAGCCCAGGACCTCCACATCCAGCATCTTCACCTCCAAGATCGTCTGAGAGCATCTACCCGGACAGCTGCTGCAACAATCGATTTGCATAACCAAAGAATTTCTGCACAAACTGTCAGAAACCGTCTCAGGGAAGCTCATCTGCATGCTCGTGGTCCTCATCGGGGTCTCGACCTGACTGCAGTTCGTCGTCATAACCGACTGGAGTGGGCAAATGCTCACATCCAATGGCATCTGGCACTTTGGAGAGGTGTTCTCTTCACGGATGAATCCCGGTTTTCACTGTACTGGGCAGATGGCAGACAGCGTGTATGGCGTCGTGTGGGTGGGCGGTTTGCTGATGTCAACATTGTGGATCGAATGGCCCATGGTGGCGGTAGGGTTATGGTATGGGCAGGCGTATGTTATGGACAACGAACACAGGTGCATTTTATTGATGCCATTTTGAATGCACAGAGATATCGTGACGAGATCCTGAGACCCATTGTTGTGCCATTCATCCACGACCATCACCTCATGTTGCAGCATGATAATGCACGGCCCGTGTTGCAAGGATCTGTACACAATTCCTAGAAGCTGAAAACATCCCAGTTCTTGCATGGCCAGCATACTCACCGGACATGTCACCCATTTGGGATGTTCTGGATCGGCGTATACGACAACGTGTTCCAGTTCCTGCCAATATCCAGCAACTTCATACAGCCATTGAAGAGGAGTGGACCAACATTCCACAGGCCACAATCAACAACCTGATCAACTCTATGAGAAGGAGATGTGTTGCACTGCGTGAGGCAAATGGTGGTCACACCAGATACTGACTGGTTTTCGGAACCCCCCCCCAATACAGTAAAACTGCATATTTTAGAGTGGCCTTTTATTGTGGCCAGCCTAAGGCACACCTGTGCAATAATCATGCTGTCGAATCAGCATCTTAATATGCCACACCTATGAGGTGGATGGATTATCTCGGCAAAGGAGAAGTGCTCACTAACACAGATTTAGACAGATTTGTGAACAATATTTGAGAGAAATAGGCCTTTTGTGTACATAGAAAAAGTCTTAGATCTTTGAGTTCAGCTCATGAAAAATGGGGGCAAAAGTGTTGCGTTTTTAATTTTGTTAAGTGTAAATATGCGATTAATTATAGAATTCTATAATCATAGAATTATATGATTAATTACAGAAAAATGTGATTTTTTTTTTTTTTTTTTAATTGATTGATAGACAGCACTAATGTTAACCTTTTATAGATGTTGGTGTTGGTAATATTAGTTTATTTTACTGATAAATATGCATTTCAATTTAATTTCTAATTTTATAGGCCCCCCCAGAAAGCGATCGGGATGGCCCCCACCCCTTTGGCCCCCTTCAAATTTTCAGTTCGATAATCCGGCCCTCAAATGAATCTAATTGAATAGCCCTGCCCTAGCGTCATGGACGAGAAGGCACTACTCTTAAGATAATGCAAAAATCTAGTTTTCTTTTGCTATCATGGTTTTATAACTTCATAAAGATAATTCGATGTGTTGAATGACTGCGTCTCTGCCTAAATTTGAACCTAGAAACTATTATGAAGAAATACAAAAAGAGCTGCAGTTGTGTATTTTCAGTGGGAAACCGTCATGTCTGTGGGCTCCTTTATTGCAGTATTTTTGCTTAGTTGTTATCACTGGCTCTTTTCTTCCTTCCCTTTTTCTCTCTCTCTCATTCTCCATCCTTTCTTGTTTGTAGAGATTGTCCTTGTTTAAAGCACTCATACATCACTCTCTCCCTCACTCCTGTGCTGAAGTGAACGAGTGTGCTTTGCACCTTGTTGAGGCTCTGTTTATAATACTGGAGGTTTATTATTTTTTTTTTTTTGGTGGTGTGGCTGTAATATATGCTGTCATGAGAGATTCGAGACCGGTGCAGTAATTGTCGCTGATATGATGATAAAACCGCTTAGTCCAGGACCAACCAGGAAAACTTGTAGTAGTTTCTCAGCCATACTGCTCCATACAGCATTCATTCAGGTCAAGGCAAGATCAGATGAGTATGGAAGTGATTTTCTCTTCGCTTTTGCTCTTATTTATTCATTTGGTTTTTTTTACATTTTTTTTTTTTCTCTACATATAAAGGTATCCATCCATATACCGGTCTCATTCCTGGGTTTGTAGTGTAAATGGGGGGTCCAAAACTCGAGTCTAAAAAAGCCTGTTTCCACATCAGAGTTTTAATAAATAAATAAAACAAAATAATAATATTAAAAAAAAACAAAAAAAAACTGAAAAGATAATTGACATTTATTTCTCATAATTGTGATTTTACGTCTTACATTTGCCACTACATTTATCGCTTGCATTTGTGACTTTATATATCACAATGTGACTTCATCTCATGATTGCAACTGTTAATTATTATTTATTATTACAGTTGTATTATTATTTATGATAACACTTTAGTATAGGGACCATGCCTATTATTAACATATTGGCTGTTTATTATTACTGATAAAGCACCTATTCTGCAATATTCTACATCCCTAATCCTACCCAAAACCTAAACTTAACAATTTAACCTTACTAACTATTAATAAGCAGCAAATGTATTGAGGCAAAAGGCATAGTTAAATAGTTTGTTAATAGTGAGAACTGTACCTTAAAATAAAGTGTGACCTCATTTATTTGCATTATTTTGAATTATTTTTGTTTTGTTTTTTAATATTTATATTATTTTGTGATTTACAAAATCACAGATGTGAGAAATAATATTGGACAATTCTGACTTTGTATCTCACAATTACTCATTTTATTTTTGGAAACAGGCTTCCAGTGAGGCCGTATTTGATCAATTTGCACTTTAAAATCAAAGTTTTAAAAAGAATTCAAACAGAAAACTATAATAACTGTGAATACGTTTCTGTATTATTTGTAGGTATCTAATCTAAAGCTGCTGCCACTAGTCTTATTTTTTTAGGAATTCATATATTTTTTTTTAAATAATTTACATTTGGTCAAATTGTTATGCTGATCATTTATCATTTAAAATGTCTTAAATCAAAGCATTTTCGCTTGTGATTTCAGGCTTTTGAACTCCTCTCAGTCTGGATGGCGGTAAGAGTGAGTAAGAGAAGGACGGTCAGAGGTTGCATTAGTCTGATCAGGTAGATGCGCTGAGGTAGTGAAGCAGTGCAGAGCATTAAGTCAGTGTGACGCTTCCCACAAGCCCCTGCGCCACATCACAGATCAGAGATTTAGTGCTGGAAAGGCTTAAAGAACAGCAGCGGCAATAAAAAGGGTGAGAGGTGACAGTGCTGAGGTGAGCGAGCCCCTCTACATGAGCGCCTCTTTTATTTTTATCATGTTGTCATGCTGTCGGCTACATTGCTCTCCATCTTCCTCTCTCATTTCTTTGATGACTTCAGTGCCGGCATGACCCGTCCTCAAAGAGCTGCTAACTTTTATAAATGTTTTCATGAGAACCTGTTTTTTTTTTTTTTTTTTTTTTTTTTGTTTTTTTTCCTCTGTCCCTCCCTCCCATCTCTCCTGCAGAAAACATGAAGGCACCTCTGCAAAGGTCACGGTCGCGGCAGAATATCAATTTCAACTCGACACGAGCACACACTGCCAAGGAGCCTCATTACGAGAGCGAACCCCATCCGTCTGCAGCCCATAGGCCGACCCACCGGCCCGAGAGGGAAAAAGAAAAAGAGAAAACTCCGACGCTTTGCTCATCCAATGGTGACACGGACGTGGAGGCCTTGCTCGCCCGCCTGCGTGCCCTGTGATGACATCACCGCCTCTCAGGTTTGACCCCTGTAGTCACTTCGGCGACACAGACACAAAAAAGGAACACAAAGCTTACAGTTACCTTTTGCTTATAAATGCCGGCGGGTAGCACACATACGCGCATAGGAAAAGTCTTAACAATTAACCTTTCCCATCTGTCTCCTCTGCCCTTTTACCTCCGACAACAGACTTGTTGTCCACAGAAGTGCGAGTCATTGTGCTGGTCGGGTCCAGGATGAAAACTCGTCGCTGTTTTGTATTAAGCAGCTAATTACTGGACGGTTTAGA
Source organism: Spinibarbus caldwelli (assembly GCA_039654775.1). Lineage (NCBI taxonomy): Eukaryota > Metazoa > Chordata > Actinopteri > Cypriniformes > Cyprinidae > Spinibarbus > Spinibarbus caldwelli. The sequence goes on from CM077254.1 coordinate 15,853,490, forward strand.
GTGACCTTTGGGCCAAGCACTTGTCTTTTTTTAATGTCGTAAACAGACCAATTATTACTCTTTGAAGGCTTCACGCTGCTCTTTAAGGCACTCATACATGCATATTTTCACATACATAGACGTTTGAGCAATAACAGTTCAAATTTGTCAAATCTGATTTTCCATTTCTGCATTCAGACTCATATTACTGCTTTCATATGATCAAAAAAATAAATTTTTAGCATCTTTAATAACATAGCTATATCTTAAATGTTTATTATAAATATAAATCACTTTTTTCAGTGTGAATCTTCTTTATCTTTGTTCGTATTCATGTATACGTAATCAAATTAATCCTAAAAAAAGTTTTAATATGCATGGAAATCTTTGTACTTATGAGCAATTACTCACTTTTTTCTATTTTTGAGAGAAAGAATGTATTAGTTGGGTTTCATCCCCCTCAAGACAGACAGTACTATGCAAGAGCAGCGGTTCTGACAGCAGATCCCTGAGTGCTAGGAGTATTTGTACTGCTTAGCAGACCGCACTGATATAATGCACACTCCTTCTCTGCACATTTGTTCCTGAATCTGCTGCTTTTCCAAATAATGTTTCCTTTTTTTAGACATTTGGTTTCTTTGGTTTCTTTTTGTGTTTCTCTGCCTCGTTGTGTGCACGTGTTTTCTCGTTGTATAATTGGCAAGTTTTCACATTCCTCATGATGTTTTCTGTTCTGCTATTCCTGATGTGATTTTCCTCTTTACTGCTCTCAATCAGGCGTGACATTGGAATGCGATTACCTGTGAAATCACATCTCTTTCTCTCTCTCTCTGGACTCACTCCCATCACCTTTTTTGATTCTTTGAAACAACATTCCTGTTATTGGTTAGACATTATTGTGGTGAAATCCTTTGGTGAAATGTTTCAAATAAAATAAGGAAAAGGAAAAAAAAAAAACAATGCAGAGAACTCAGTCTTTTGTTTGGCTTCAAAACAGACGAATGTCAATTCTTTTCTTTTTTTTATTTCATTCCACTTACTCTCTCAGTCAGTTTCCCTCATTAAAAGGGTGCATATGTTCTTGTGCATCCTCTCATTCATTCAGAAATCTTATTTTATGCACGGTTACCTGAGAGTCGGGGTGAGGTTAGGGAGGAAGGCTGGCACCTCCTGAAGAGATGAAAGCCTCTGCTGTTTATTGTATTGTAAATAATAATGAATGCTGTTTCCAAAGGTGTCTGATCCAGTTTCATTAATCTACTTGAAATGGGGGAGTTGGGTTTGCCCTTTCACAGCAGTAGGATGCTGGTGTTATTTGGGAATGCTGGTCGCTTTAAATAAAGGAATGATAACAGGTAACTATCTATTACATTCTTAGCCAGCATCATGTGAATGACTGACACTTGCAGCAACTGCATGTGAAGTACAGGGAGGCTATCAAAAGAAAAATAGATGATCTTGACAAATATATATAAAACAGTCAATTCAGTTAGTTACTACTTTTAATCAGAACTATTTTGACATATACTTCAAAATTTAAAGTAAATTTAAACTGTGTGTGTGTTTTCTTTATGTGATGGTGGCTGTTGTTTTCCACAGAGCTTGGGATTGCCATCTTTGTGAAGATACATGGGTAATTGACATGACATGCCAAGCAGTGACAGCAGTTGCCCACAGTGTGACATGATAGCATATTCCATTTTTATTATAAACATAAAAAGCTTACATCCCTTATTTATACACTATTTTTCCAAAAATTGGGGTCAGTAGGATTTTTATGAACTTATTATTATTATTATTATTATTATTAAATGTGTTTTTATTAAGCAATGAGGCATTAAATTGATCAAAAGTGATTGTAAAGCACTGATAATTTTATTCATCAAAGAATCCTGAAAAAAATGTATCACAGTTTCCACAATATTAACCAACAAAACATTAATAATTATAAAAGTATTTTTGAGAACCAAATCAGCAGCAGAATTTTGAAGGATCATGTGACACCAAAGACTAGTAATGATGCTGAAAATTCAGCTTTGCATCACTGAAATAAATTACATTTTAAAATGTATTAAATTATTTAAAATTACAATAGTATTTCACAATGTTGCTGTTTTTACTATATTTTTGACAATTAAATACAGCCTAGGTGACAATAAGAGATAAAAGCATAAATAATCTTACCAACCCCAAACTATAGTGTACATAAATGTATCCTAAATTATTGATCTTGAAAAGGGAAAAATTTCACGTACAGTACGTTATTTGTCAGATATCCACAAGTACTGCTGCCTTAGAATCTGAGTTACCTTAGAACGAGTTCCCTAGCAGGCTGCATATTTTACCTACATTTGGTCTTACATGCTTATGATGCACACTAAAAGGTAGTTTCCTTTTGCAACTGAGCTCAAGTATTTGTGAATTGCCCTAAGCCACAGGTTAGATTCACAAAATAGATGACATAAAAGATAACATCGCCCAGCGGTAGAATTGAATGAGTCTGAAAAGAGACCATATTGGTATTCTTTGAAACCAATAACCCAGAAAACAACATAATTGACAATAATCTCCACACCAAATTTCCATTTAAATACCCTGTGTACATGCAGCACACTTTGCAGCCTAAACAGACCCCACGGTTACCAGAGGATAAAAGCCCATCACAACAACAGGCCACATCAGTGCGGTCGAATAGCTCTTTGTGCCGAAATGAAATCATATCAGTTTGCATCCATTTCCTAAGCTGCAAAGTCATACGTTCACTTTGGAAAGAACGTCGTTGATTCCTCTCCTCCGTGCTTTTTATTTGCGTTTAGTCATCTGAGACGTCAGGCTCTCTCCAGGCGGTGTGTGTAGTGCTGCCCTTAGTGGGATCACAGCTCTGATCAGCATCATGGACAGCTCCAGCAAAAGCAATGCTAATGAAGCGCGGCCTTCCTCGTTCCCCTCTGTATTAGCATCAGACAGGAGCTCACTCTCACCATCTCTGCTTCAAATGATCCACTGCCGCTGCGAGCTTAACCCCGAGAGAGGATGTTCTGTGCTTCTGTGTCCCGTGTTCTTTGCTCTCTGCTTCCTTATTTTTTATGAACTGCCTCTTTCTCTCTCGCTCATCTGCTCTTGCTCTACTCCAAAAAGACAGGAACACAAGAACACCAGAAGGGGTTAAAGGGTCACAGCCAAAACACTGGTTGTTCTCAAGGCATGCTGCGTCCCAATGTCAGGTCGACTGAGAACGAAGGTGGAAGAGGTTAAGGCTTGTTTGTGTAGTTCATACTTCTCTTGTTAATTATGCTTCAAATGACTTGAAATGGATTTTTTTATTGTCATTACAGTATGTACTTTTTTCCACTGTGTTTGTGTGCTTTTTACAATGACGGTTTCTATTATTCTCTCCGCTATCTCGGCTGTTGGATGTGAATCTACTTGACAGACGGTCCTCAATAACAATGTGAAGGTCTGGCTGTTCTCTAACTGTAGCAACCAAGATGAACACAGACTGTCCAACTAGAGAAAGAGAAACAGACATCTGTTGGTTTTTGAACATGCATTGATGCATCTCAAGCTGCCATCTCAAAGCCTTTCCTCCAGGCAACAACAAAAACGAGATTGGGGGGGGGGGGTGTACATTTTCTTTATTGAACGGTTGTGTGTATAATTTAAAGGGAAACAAAGCATATTGTGTGGCAGATTGCAGTCTGCTCGGGTTTAATTGGAGATGGGGAGAGTGAGGCAGATGTGAGTTAAGACTGTTAAACTCTGATTACTAGGATGAATCCTCACCCCACACCTCTTCTAGCTTACAGAGGCCAGTCTATCTATCTATCCATCCATCCTGTGAGAAGATAGAAGCATTTTTATCAGTCCAACTGGAAAAAAAAAAGTTCTGTTTACAAAATGATGTTTGGACACATCTGAGGATGAAGTAACTACTGGATTTGGCACAGTTTGCAAGGTTAGTGACATCAAACCTGAGATATTCTGAGTTTTGTTCATATATGCATGCTTTAAATGAGAAAATATGCTACATTTATTGATGAGCTGCAGATTATCTGTTCTTTCTTTCCTCAGCAGGTGACAAAGTGTGTGTTTGTGTGTTTTAATTACACCGGGGTGGAGTGTGGTCGACTCTTCATCCACTACACTAACGGGAACTTTAGGTCAGGAGAACTGTGGAAATTACTCCTGACAAAACTAAGTAGCTCACGTCTCTCAATTGACCAGATTAAGAGGGACTGCCCTCCAAATTAGACTCTCCCTCCTCCTCCGTTTCTTTCTCTCTCACATACACACACCCCCACACCCACACCCATTCCCTCTTCTCATCCAAATCGTGAAGCACCCATCGAGTACATGTCCCTGGAAACAAAATTCAGTTTCTAATAATACTTTAGTCCTTCTTGGTTTGGAGGAGGTCTTTTGTCGGGTATTGTAACAAGTCTGCAGGGAGTTTTGCTCTTGTGGGAGCCAAAAGCAGACAGATGGCTTGACACTTTTTGCCATATCTCTATCTCCACGCTCTGCCAGACATCCTGAGCTTAAGTGTGCTGCACTGATCTTCCTCCTCTCACAGCGAGTCTCCTTTTTCTCTATTTGCGTCTGTTGTCCCAAATCCTTTCTCACAAATCATTTCCACCCTAGGATTGATCAGCACTTTGACCTTCACTCTTCCCGGGGTTTTCGTCTCACTTGTCTCTTTTACAACGTGCCTTGCGGATCCTTTTCACCAAAAATGGAAAGAGCTTGCACCTTCTCTTGTTCCTTCTCACTCTTTTTCTCCTTGCTTGACTCCAGAAGGGTTTTTCACCTTGAAATGGCACTTCTGTCCATTCCTAGCGGTCTTACTATAAGGGGCAACAGAATCCATCGGAGGCTTTAGCCGAACAGGGCAGCTGAGTCACCTGCTCCAACATGATTGCGTTGGATTCGGGATAATCCAGCACCTTCTCTTTTCTCAGCTGTTCCTGGTCTATTTCTTTCTCAAGGACAGGCCCTTTGAGAAAAGATGGCCTCAATCTGGCCATGGTGTTCTTTAAGAAAAAACTTTTTTGGGGTTTTAAGAAATGAACGAAGTTTAAAGGAGGAAACAAACTCTAAGCTCCTTTTTAACCTGAATTATTGGTTAATGCAAATGCGGAATGATTTAGTGCAAATCCCTAGCCTTGGCTCTGGTAAAAATCTTTCCAGTTGTTGCTCTGCATGAAAACAAGGGTAAATTAGACCTTACAAAGTGTCCTCAAAGGACGAGGCTTCTTCAAATTTGGTTAAAAGCAGCTCAGAGGTGAGAATTAGTGCAAATAGAGTGAGTCCTAGAAAGTGTTGCAGCATTGTCTGCGAACTGTTAAGACCTCCTCAGAAACCGCAGCATATAAATAGACTCGACTGTGGCCACTGTATGAGTCAGTGGCTGTCAGCAAAGCTTAAGTTTGAGGGCGGATGTTGGGGGAGGAGGGTGGTTGTCCTTTTCTGTGCTTTTCCAGACAGAAAGATAATCATTTTCCCCTGGGGTACGGACTGTGAGAAGGGGTTTCTGTCCAGTTGGGGGTGCTGGCAGGGAATCTCAGGCTGTTTTTGGCCTGGAAGCCCTGACTCTGCAAGGTCACATCACCATGGGTGAGTGTGTGATGATGTGCAGGAAGGACAATGCCCGGAGCACATGTGATGGAACCAGGCCAGTGTGCTACCACGTGCTGCCAGTATGATAGATACGGCACAACATCACCTGCCAATGAAGTCCAGGAACAAACTGACAGTTAGCAGCATTACACGTCTTTTTGTATTTATGTGCTTTTTTAAACTTATTTACAGGATGCACAGAAACAGGAATGTGTAAAGAAAAATACAGTAGTACCGTATGAGCCAAAATGCACAGAGTGCATGTGATATACAGGTGCATCTCAATAAATTGGAATGTTGTGGAAAAGTTCATTTATTTCAGTAATTCAACTCAAATTTTCAAACTCGTGTATTAAATAAATTCATTGCACACAGACTGAAGTAATTTAAGTCTTTGGTTCTTTTAATTGATGATTTTGCCTCACATTTAACAAAAATCCACCAATTCACTATCTCAACAAATTAGAATACTTCATAAGACCAATAAAAAACATTTTTAGTGAATTGTTGGCCTTCTGGAAAGTATGTCCATTTACTGTATATGTACTCAATACTTGGTAGGGGCTCCTTTTGCTTTAATTACTGCCTCAATTCAGCGTGGCATGGAGGTGATCAGTTTGTGGCACTGCTGAGGTGGTATGGAAGCCCAGGTTTCTTTGACAGTGGCCTTCAGCTCATCTGCATTTTTTGGTCTCTTGTTTCTCATTTTCCTCTTGACAATACCCCATAGATTCTCTATGGGGTTCAGGTCTGGTGAGTTTTCTGGCCAGTAAAGCACACCAACATCATGGTCATTTAAGGCAGTGTGGGCAGGTGCCAAATCCTGTTGGAAAATGAAATCAGCATCTTTAAAAAGCTGGTCAGCAGAAAGAAGCATGAAGTGCTCCAAAATTTCTTGGTAAACGGGTGCAGTGACTTTGGTTTTCAAAAAACACAATGGACCAACACCAGCAGATGACATTGCACCCCAAATCATCACAGACTGTGGAAACTTAACACTGGACTTCAAGCTACTTGGGCTATGAGCTTCTCCACCCTTCCTCCAGACTCTAGGACCTTGGTTTCCAAATGAAGTACAAAACTTGCTCTCATCTGAAAAGAGGACTTTGGACCACTGGGCAACAGTCCAGTTCTTCTTCTCCTTAGCCCAGGTACGACGCCTCTGACGTTGTCTGTGGTTCAGGAGTGGCTTAACAAGAGGAATACGACAACTGTAGCCAAATTCCTTGACACGTCTGTGTGTGGTGGCTCTTGATGCCTTGACCCTAGCCTCAGTCCATTCCTTGCGATGTTCACCCAAATTCTTGAATCGATTTTGCTTGACAATCCTCATAAGGCTGTAGTTCTCTCGGTTGGTTGTGCATCTTTTTCTTCCACACTTTTTCCTTCCACTCAACTTTCTGTTAACATGAATGGATACAGCACTCTGTGAACAGCCAGCTTCTTTGGCAATGAATGTTTGTGGCTTACCCTCCTTGTGAAGGGTGTCAATGATTGTCTTCTGGACAACTGTCAGATCAGCAGTCTTCCCCATGATTATGTAGCCTAGTGAACCAAGCATACTCAGTTACTTTCGTAACCTCGGTTCCCTTAGATATGGGAACGAGTACTGCGTCGTAAGACGCTTGTATGGGAAAAACTCATTTTTTCCTCTTCAACTGAAGCCTTTTCAATCACGCAGTGAAACTGCTCGTTCATTGGTTCGTGCAGTGCTATAAAAACGAACCAATGGCTCAGCGGCGGCCTGTTTGGCGGGGACTGTGGCTGTATAAGCGGCCGCTTCGCCGCCGCATCTCAGATTTCTTTGAATGAAGCGACTGAGGTGTGCAGCTCATGGCACGGCCAGGAACGCAGTACTCGTTCCCATATCTAAGGGAACCAAGGTTACGAAAGTAACGGAGTACGTTCCCTGTCGATATTTTCACTCGTACTGCGTCGTAAGACGCTTGTATGGGAACCAGTACAATCACGCCGTGCTATGATGGGGAACGACTCAAAACCAAGACTCCCATGGGAGAAGACCCAGGGGAGTCAATGGAATACACCAAGCACAGGCTGAGCCCTCAGGGTCATCCGTGGCCTGGGTGTCGTCCCGTAAGTATACCTATGGACTGCCCAAGTGAAGGAGGGACTTGAACAAAGTTGGTCAAGTGAACCCCCAAGTCTGTTAAACCAGCCGGAGGCGGTTAAGCAGAAAGGACTCTGGTCTGTAAGGCAGGGACATCCAGGCTGTAAAACCTTGCAAATGTGGATGGCGAGGACCAGCCAGCCACCTCACAAATGTCCAAAATGGACACCCCACTGGACCAAGCCCAGGAGGAGGCAATGCCTCTGTTAGAGTGGGCTCTTACTCCAGTGGGGCACTGCAAACCCAAGGAGGAGTATGCTAGGGTGATAGCATCCACTAACCACCTGGAAATTCTTTTCTTCGTAAAAAAAGGGCGACCTTTAGCACGGTTACCGAAGCTAACAAAAAGCTGTTCTGATCTCCTGAAAGAGGCAAAACCCTCAGTGTACACCCTAATGGCCCTGATGGGGCAGAGCAGGTTCAATTCCTGGTCCTCCGTCGAGGGGGGAAGCGTGGAAAGCGCTATGACCTGGGCTCTGAACAGAGTGGAGAGCACCTTAGGTACATAACCCAGACTTGGTTTCAGGACGACCTTGGAGTCGTTAGGCCTGAATTCCAGGCAAGCAGGGTTGATGGAAAGGGCCTGTAGGTCTCCTACTCGCTTAACCGATGCCAGCGCTAGCAGCAGGGCGGTTTTGAACGAGAGTGATCTGAGGCTCGCAGATTGCAATGGTTCAAACGGGAGGCCTTTCAAGGCCCTTAGTACGGTTGGCAAGTCCCAAGATGGAACTCTACGAGGATGCAGGGGGTTAAGTCTCCTGGCGCCTCGAATAAATTGAACCACCGCACTATTTCTGCCCACAGAATGCCCAGCAATAGGGGCATGAAAAGCCGCTATGGCTGATGCGTAAACCTTGATGGTGGATGGGGAACGCTGCTTATCCAGCATCTCCTGCAGGAATGAGAGAACCACTGATACCTCAAAGGTGACCGGATCTAAGTCGCGGTCTTGACACCAAGCTGAGAAAATGGACCATTTCAGAGCATAGAGGCGTCTGGTAGATGGGGCTCTAGCTTCCGTCATAGTGTTTAAGACACGCTCTGGGAGGGCCAAAGCCTCCTGTTGAGCGGCCACACATGCAGGGCCCATAATTCGGGCCGTGGATGCCATAGGGTGCCGTTCTCTTGAGAGAGGAATGGTCCACGGAGCTGCATCGAGCAGCTGGAATAATTCCGACACCCACGGTTGGTTCCTCCAGAGGGGGGCTATTAGAAGAAGCCTGTGCCGTTGCTCACTGACTCATCTGAGTACCTGTGGTAGCAGAGCGATAGGAGGGAACGCATAGAGCGGAAGGCTGGGCCACTCGTGGGCCAGGGCATCCGTGCTCCTCGTGAAATAGATTGGGCAGTGAGAGTTGTCTTCGGAGGCAAAGAGGTCTACTCGAGCTCTGCCAAAGACTTCCCAGATTTTCTGAACTGCGAGAGGGTGGAGTGTCCACTCCTCTGAGGAGACGTTGTTCCTTGACAACATGTCCGCTCCTTGGTTCAATTTGCCCGGCACATGCATCGCCTTCAGTGAGCGCAGATTGGTCTGAGCCCAAACAAGAGGGTCTTTCGTTAGCGTGCAGAGGCACTTTGAGACGAGGCTGCCCTGGTGATTTATGTACGACACCACGGACCTGCTGTCTGAGCATATTAGCACGTGGTGTCCCCTTATGTCCAGCAGGAAGAATTGACAGGCACGGCACACTGCTAGCATTTCTAGGCAGTTGATGTGCAGACCCGATTCCTCCTCGGACCAAAGGCCGAAGGCCGGTTTGCCCTCGCACAGAGCTCCCCAACCCTTGTTGGAAGCGTCTGTCTTGACAACCTTCCTCCTGAGAGCCATGTCTAGAATCACCCCTTGCTTCAACCAGAGGGGGTCCCTCCAATGGTTCAGGGCTGATACACAGGCCCAATTCACCGTTATGCGATGGCGACCATGACGCCAAGCCGCAGATGGAACCCTCTGCTTCAGCCAGAACTGGATGGGCCGCATGTAAAGCAGGCCCAGTCGAAGCACTGGCGAAGCCGCTGCCATAAGGCCCAGCATTTTCTGGAAGGCCTTGAGCGGGCGGACGGTTCCTTCCTTGAAGGAGGCCGCACAGCACTGAATTTTCATGGCTCGTTCTGCTGAGACAGTTGCTGTCATCTGCACTGAGTCGATAACTGTCCCCAGGAACGACACTCGTTGGCTGGGTGACAGAACGCTCTTGGCAAAGTTGACCCTGAGCCCCAGGCATTCCAGGTGGCTGAGGATTAGGGTCTTGTGCGATGTTGAAACTGCCTCCAACTGTGCCAGAATGAGCCAGTCGTCGAGGTAGTTGAGTATGTGGATTCCCATCTGTCGCAGAGGGGAGAGAGCTGCATCCATGCATCGCGTAAAGGTGCGGGGAGCCAGGGACAGACCAAACGGGAGGACCCTGTATTGATATGCCACCCCCTCGAATGCGAATCTCAAGATTCATCTGTGATGGGGGGCTACCTGGATGTGAGAGTATGCAACTTTCAGATCCAGCGACATGAACCAGTCCCCTGGGTGTATTTGCGAGAGGATCTGTTTCAACGTGATCATCCTGAACAACCTTTTTACCAGGGTGCAATTCAGGAGTCTGAGATCTAGAATAGGTTGCAGGCCACCATCTCTTTTGGGGACGAGGAAGTAGCGGCTGTAGAAGCCTGACTCGCTCTGGGCTGGAGGAATGACTTCCATGGCTCCTTTTACCAGCAGATTCATCACCTCTGCGCAGGACCTGAGCGTCCTTGCTGCGTACTGTGGTGGCGACCACACCGCGGAAGCGTGGTGGCCTTCAAGCGAATTGGAGTGAATAACCTCGTCTTATTGTAGCCATTACCCAATCTGACACAGATTGGGTAATGAGGGGATGGGGATGGATTGCCAGGCCATGGCCCGTGTGGCCAGAGGATGGATAGGCTCTGGAGACTGGCTGCACAAGGGCAGGACGCTTATGGTAGGCAGAAGAGGATATTTGCTCTTTTTTTGAAAATGTATGCGTTTTATTTTGTCCGCTATCACAGCGATCGGACACCCGGGTGCTAGAGAGGGCCCTTAGGGGACAAATAACACATTTCCCTCTGCACCCAACGCTAAGCAGGGCGACAAGAGGCACATAAGAGGCTGCTTGCGGGGTGGTCCGGCGGTAGCGAGACTCGGGCCCCTCCTCTTTCTGCCTGGCTGTTCAGGAGGACTTCTGAGACGCAGGATCCAGGGCTATCTTGGGCCGGGGTCCTTGGCGCTTCGGGAAGGGGTAACGTCTCGCAGAGCCTTCGACCACCGGCCCGAACAGGTTGTTGGCTGAGACTGGAGTGTCGAGAAAGGAGACCTTATCTGCCCCCTTCATCTCCGTCAGGGTGAGCCACAGATGGCGTTCTAATACCACCAGGCTGGACATAGACCGCCTGATGGCCTGGGTGGTGGCTTTGGTGGCGCGCAGGGCCAGGTCCGTTGTGCTCCTCAGGTCCCTGAGCAAAGCCGCATCGAGACCGGCCTCCTCGCTGGCGAGAATCTTGGCCTGAAAGACCTGGAGGACCACCATCGAGTGCAACGCTGAAGCCGCTTGTCCAGCAGCCGAGTAGGCGCGTCCAGCGAGTGCAGAAGTAGCTCTGCATGGCTTGGACGGATGGTTTTCCCTCGCCTTCCATCCGATCGCAGTGAGCGGGCAGAGATGCGCGGCCACGGACTCAGCCAGAGGGGGCAGGTGCTCATATCCCTTCTCTTCGGAGCCATCAACGGAGGAGAGGTCGGAGGAAGCAGAAGGTCTAATGTGAGATGAGTAGGGGGCGCGCCACGATTTAGTGAGCTCGTCGTGGACTTCCGGGAAGAAGGGGGACGAGCGTTGGCAGGGGGCATGCTGGCGCCCCAGGAGAAACCACTCGTCCAGCCTGCTGCGCGAGGGCTCCTGAGGCAGAGACCACTCAAGCTCGATCTCACCGACAGCCTTTGTCATAATCCGGATGAGCTCCTCGTCCGTTTTGGGCCTGGCGCTGCAAGAGGAAGACGGCGGCAAGAGGGCGGGGTCAGACAACAAGCCCGAAAACTCCTCCGCATCAGACGGTGCCAGGGAATGGCTGTCCATCTCGTTGTCGCTCGCACTGAAGGAGATCATGTCGCTTGCAGCTGCAGAGGGACGCTGATCGGGCTGGGTGAAGCAGACAGGAAAAACCTCTCTCTGTGGTGACGGCGAGGGACGCGGGCACTGAACCGACGTGAGCTCGCTCATCTCCAGCCGCTCAGTTCCTCTGCCCCGCTGTTTTTTCCTCGCAGGTCCCTGGGAGGAAGAAAATGGGAGGGCGTGAGGGGCGGAGTCGCTCTCTGAAAAGAAAGTGATCTGAGAGCGCAGACAGGCAAGACTGAAAGACTCGCAGTGCGAGCAATCAGTCCCGCTGAGCGCAGCGTCAGCATGGAATTTCCCCAAGCATGACACGCACTCAGCGTGACCATTATCAGCGTGCAGGGGAGCCCTGCACGTCCTACAATGACGGCGCGGCATTTGAAACAACGCAGAATTTGCTCTTTTTGTGAGGCTCTTTTAGACAATCGCCGGATGGCGGCAGGGGATAGACCGAGAATAACAGCAGAGCTGCAAAGGTCCAATCCAGCTGCTGAGGCATTTCTACGGCGAAGTCGGCGTCAGCGATGAAGAATATTCGTCGCTGAAGAGAAGAAATCTGAGATGCAGTGGCGAAGAGGCCGCTTATATAGCCACAGTCCCCGCCCGTTTTGGCGGGCTATGGTGGGCTGCTCAGCCATAGGCTCGCTCCTCGCCGCCGCCGAGCCATTGGTTCATTTTTATCAGAATCAGAATCAGGATGAGCTTTATTGGCCAGGTATGTTTACACATACGAGGAATTTGTTTTAGTGACAGAAGCTCTACAGTGCAACAGAAAGACAACAACAGGACAGGACACAGATAATAAGAGAATAATTTACAAATATACAAATAGGCAATGTACAAATAGCAAAAACACAATATATAATATAGACAATTATGGTGTACAGGTCTGATATGAGCAAATCTGAAATGAAAAAATAAGTATGTGTGGTGAATAAATAATTTATAATAGTGTTGTGTGTTCCACGTTTAATGTCAGGTGTTCATGAGATGGATTGCCTGAGGGAAGAAACTGTTCCTGTGTCTGGTCGTTCTGGTGCTCAGAGCTCTGTAGCGTCTACCAGACGGTAACAGTTCAAAGAGGGAGTGTGCTGGATGTGAGGGGTCCAGAGTGATTTTACCAGCCCTTTTGCTCACTCTGGATGAGTACAGTTCTTGGAGAGTGGGGAGGGTTATACCAATGATTCGCTCAGCAGACCGGACTACCCTCTGTAGTCTTCTGAGGTCAGATTTGGTAGCTGAGCTGAACCAGACAGTTATTGAAGTGCAGAGGACGGATTCAGTGATGGCGGAGTAGAACTGATTCAGCAAGTCCTGTGGCAGGTTGAACTTCCTCAGCTGGCGAAGGAAGTACAACCTCTACTGGGCCTTTTTCACAATGGACTCAATGTGATTGTCCCACTTCAGGTCCTGGGAGATGGTGGTGCCCAGGAATCTGAATGAGTCCACTGCAGTCACAGTGCTGTTCATGATGGTGAGTGGGGGGAGAGCAGGGGGGTTTCTCCTGAAGTCCACGATCATCTCCACAGTTTTGAGCATGTTGAGCTCCAGGTTGTTAAGACTGCACCAGACAGCCAGCTCCTTAACCTCCTGTCTGTAAGCCGACTCATTACCGTACTGGATGAGGCCGATTAGTGTGGTGTCGTCTGCAAACTTCAGGAGCTTGACAGAGGGGTCTTTAGATGTGCAGTCGTTGGTGTAGAGGGAGAAGAGCAGTGGGGAGAGAACGCAACCCTGAGGATCTCCAGTGCTGATGGTGCGGGTGCTGGATGAGAATTTTCCCAGCCTCACTAGCTGCTGCCTGTCTGTCAGGAAGTTGTTGATCCACTGACAGACGGAGGTGGGCACGGAGAGCTGTGTCAGTTTACTCTGAAGGGTGTCCGGGATGATGGTGTTAAAAGCGGAGCTGAAGTCTACGAACAGGATCCTCACATAAGTCCCTGGTTTGTCCAGATGCTGCAGGATGAAGTGCAGTCCCATGTTGACTGCATCATCCACAGACCTGTTTGCCCTGTAGGCAAACTGCAGGGGGTCCAGTGGACGACTTCTGATAAGCCAAAACCAGTCTTTCTAATGATTTCATGACCACAGACGTTAGAGCCACAGGTCTGTAGTCATTAAGTCCAGTAATTTTGGGTTTCTTTGGGATGGGGATGATGGTGGAGCGTTTTAAGCATGAGGGGACTTCGCACAGCTCCAGTGATCTGTTGAAGATCTGTGTGAAGATGGGGGCCAGCTGGTCAGCACAGATTTTTAGGCAGGCTGGTGACACACCGTCTGGGCCTGGTGCTTTCCTTCTTTTGTTCTTCCTGAAGACCTGGCGCACCTCATTTTCGCTGATCTGAATTGCAGGTGTGGGGGAGAGGGGGGTTGCTGGAGGTGTGAATGGTTGTGTGGAGAGGTGTACAGGGCGGGTGTAGGGTGTTTTTTCAAACCTGGAGTAGAACTCATTCAGCTCGTCTGCCAGGTGTTGATTCTCCAGAGTGCTGGGGGATGGTGTCTTGTAACTGGTGATTTCTTTCATACCTTTCCACACTGAAGCAGAATCGCCGGAATTTTTTTTTTTATAGCACTGCACGAACCAATGGACGTGCAGTTTCACTGCGTGATTGAAAAAGCTTCAGTTGAAGAGGAAAAATGGAGTTTTTCCCATACAAGCATCTTACGACGCAGTACGAGTGAAAATATCGACAGGGAACTGAAAGACCATTTTGAAGGCTCAGGAAACCTTTGCAGATGTTTTGAGTTGATGAGTTGATTAGCTGATTGGCATGTCATCATATTCTAATTTGTTGAGATAGTGAATTGGTGGGTTTTTGTTAAATATGAGCCAAAATCATCACAATTAAAAGAACCAAAGACTTAAACTACTTCAGTCTGTGTGCATTGAATTTATTTAATACACGAGTTTGACAATTTGAGTTGAATTGCTGAAATAAATGAACTTTTCCACGACATTCTAATTTATTGAGATGCACCTGTATACACACAGTGGTGGCCAAAATCATTAGAACACTAGTATTTTCACCAGCTAAAAATGGCTTTAAGTCAGTTATTTCTATCTTTTGCTGTAGTATATCAGTTTACATTTCCAAACATTCATTTTGCCATTAATTGTAATAATCCAGTGAGATTTTTGTTTGACAACAGACAGTGCTCCACACAGAGATCTGATCTCATCATCATCCAGTCTGTCTGGAATGACATGAAGAAACAGAACAAACTGAGACAGACTAAATCCAGTGGCAATGTCTCCAAGAGTACAGTGGCTACAGTACTCTTAAAAGTTTTAGGCACTTGTATAAAAATGCTGTAAAATGGATAAGGATGCTGTCAAAAAATAATGTCATAAATAGATTTTCTTTATCAATTAACATTTATCAACTAAATGAAATCAAAATTTGGTGTGACCATACTTTGTGTTTAAAGCAGCTTTTGCCCTAGGTGCACTTGCGCATAGTTTTTCAGGTAGGTTTCTTGAAGCATCTTCGATGCATTGCCACAGTTCAGTTTAGATTATTTTATGAATATAAATTTCAAAAGAAAAAATTATTTGAAACTGAAATATTTTGTAACATTATAAATGTCTTTACTGACGCTTTTGTTCAATTTAATGCATCCTTGCAGAGTATTAATTTCTTTTTATTTTTTATGAAACTCAAATCAGCTGGGATATCTGCATTGCTCCTAAAAAAAAAAAAAAATAAGGTAATACTTGTAGAAAGGAAAAGTGAAGCTAAAAGGTTTTCCTTCTGAGGATGAAAAGAAAAATTTGTGTGCATATGCATTTAAAGTACTTTATAATATCTATGTCATTATATTTGTGTAATGGAAGAAGCACAAGGACCGAATCTTGAATTGCAGACTGGGTCTATTCACGTTTAATCTACCTCAGCAAAAAGTGCTTTATGATGATGGTTTAAAAAGCTCAGACTGAGAGAGAATAACTCAAAGATTATGTTTGGAGCAAAGTGCAAGTACAAAGTGGCAGCCTTTGATCTCCATGGCGGCAGTGACAGCGACTGGGCTGGTGGAACCATACGGAGGGTCTTCCGGGATTCATTATCCTGTTTGTGAGTCTTTTTAATGATGGGGAAGGTCCCTGCCCTCACCAAGAGTCACAACAGAGAGCCGTTTATGCACACGTCTGAACAAACGAGCTGTGAGCATTCTCTAATTACTGTTAAAGATCCATTAAAACTATTTCCTTCATTCAGACTTTTCATGGCAATTACGTTTGACTATAAAGGTAATATGCAATCAGCGCTCATAAAATAACAACAAAAAACGATTGATGAACTCCAGAGACAACAACAACTGACTGTTCAGCTTAAGCATACTGTCATTGTATTTTTCATTTAGTGCTGCAAAGCGACAGTTCCACATTATTTTATTGTATTTTAATTCAACTGTCCAGAGATCATCACATTCCAGGCCAAAAAATGAATGTGGCAGATCATCCACCGATGATAAATACTTCACATCACTAAAAGTGATCCATGTTGGCAAACGCCTTGTGTAATACCGGAGCTATAGAATTAGGATCATGTCAATTGACTTGTTCCTTTAAATGTTATACAATGGGAAAATGTAATTATCTCTTAAGCTGGGGACTTTTTTTTTTTTTCAATGAACAGTTTTCAGTAATAAGATTTTTTTTTTATTATTATTATAGAGCCAAACTGGCAGTCTTTGTTCACTTGTCTTTTTTTTTTTTTTTTTGGTCAGCCAAGACCATTTGACCTAAGGAAAAATTTAAAAGAAATATTTCAGTAATTTAAAATCACAAGTATTTTTATACTAGCTTGTTCATATGATATGTAACAAACATTTTGTAAGTAGTGTTTATGTCAAGTCTTGCTTGGGTTGGTGTGTTTACATTTTAAGTTAGCTTTTTAGTGAGGATGTCAGAATAATGTGTTTGGCTATGTAAATTTAGTGCTGCCAGTCGTGACTGGGATGCATATGGTACAGTCTGACATAAAAAAGCATTGATGTTGCACAAATTTGGTTTTCCCTATGATCTCACTGGGGTCATATCACACTTTGTCAAGCAATGAATGTAAAGGACAGAGAAAAAAAAAAATCACACTGTCTGCATCTGTCTTCAGTCGATCAGGATATTCATGCTGATGATTTCGCACCATGTTAAGCAAGCCTGGACATGTCTTAAAACATGATGTCAAATATAGGTATGTATCTCACTTTCAGTCACACCATCTCACTCTCCCATTCCTCATTTCCTTCAGCTCTCTCTCACTTCTTGTCCTCTGAGACAGCGGTGTGATGTAATGTGAAGTAGAAATGGTGTCGACTCTTTGACCTTGTGTTAAGTCTTCAGACTGAGAATGAGAGGGTTTGTAAAAAAATGTTGCATTACATCACTCGCTTCTACTGCTCTCTGTCTCTCTCAACACTTTGTAGGAGGGGTTGAGAGGAAAACGGTGTAAATCTACTTATCGTGTTAAACCAGGCCTGTTTGTTTGAGTCTGCCTAGAACAGCTGAGTCTCTGAGTCCCGACTGACATCATGTCTTAACCCCAAACAACTCCCCTTCGACCAAGTTCCTCCTCACGCACCTCCTAAGGTTTGCTCATCTTGCCATGTTCTGTTTTATCTCATTTTTATAATGAAAACAATGTATTGCTTCCTGTTTAAAACAAAAAAAATTCACCCTTTCATTCTTTACTCCAAACCTGTTTTTAACTCCCATACTGTTATTAACATGGAACATAAAAGGAGACATTCTGAAGAACCTTTATATAGCTCTTTGCCCATTGAAAGATCAAAAAGACCATTCGTATTGACCAAAATAAATAGTCTATATTAGGGGTTTTTAAACAGGTCTGGGGACCTCAAAAGACTGCAGAGACATGATGGGATATGGTTACTATCTAATAGTATGATAATAGTGAGTAGAAAAGAATACAGTGCCAACTCAATAGTGTTAATTTCATTGATGAAAAATGTTTGTTGACAAGCTTTTTTCTCATGACTTAAAAAAGACGGTGATGAGACTACTAAGGTCAATAAACAATAACTGCGACTATATCAGCATGCAATATCATTGACGATAAAAGACGAGACTAAAATTTATACCAAAATCTCTCTTTATTTTTGTCAAAAAAAAAAAAAAAGAGACAACATATTTTTGCAGAGTCTTGATATCTGGCAACCACACACGTGAAAGCTTGCATAGTAGAGACACAATGCAAGCTTCCATGTGTGTAGTTGCCAGATATCCAGAGTTCAAATCCCCAAATCAAAGCTTCTCTGGTAAAAGGATACATTTTCTGCACTGTTTTGCTTAATTTTTACAATCTGGCAATCATGCGCACATGCTTGATCTTCATTGCGGAAGCACCAACAATGATCTGAAAACACCCAACATACAAGTTAGCTAGAGTTTAGCGATCTTCATGAAAGATCTTCAGCTTAAATGAAAGTGTCATTCAGCCAGTCTTTGTTCTGTCATGAGATTTCGACTATATTGTTTGCGATTGTTGTTCCTGAATAAATGCGGTTTTAATAGAGAAACATTATTGCAGTTTGGAATTATTGAAATTACTATTAGGAGTCACTTGTTTTGCCAGTTTTCATAATGTAGACAGAGAGAGTGAATAAATCTTTGATATTAAAGGTGCTGTAAGTTTTTGACTCTACTTAAGCATAAAAATACCATAATATGTTTGCAGATATTTAAGAAACATGCTAAGTTAACATACTTGTTTATCTGAAAATCAATGCTACAGTCAGTTATTTTCCTTTGAAAATGTGCGTTCCGGCCCGGAATATCGGTCTGTGTTTTGGTTTGCGAAACCCGCCCACTGCCAGTTTACCCAATTGTATTTCGGCACCCCGGGTTGCCAGTTGGTGGAAAACACAACGTATTTCATGTCATTCATCGTCATGTGCGCTCTTTCCTGTTGATGTCGTTAATCTGGCAACCTGCGTGTGTGTCAAGTCTGAGGAGGAGGGGCCGGTTGAAAAAAACCCTCTCCAATATTTTGAATTTGGACTGCAATACCTAGTTCAACTGTTAGGTGTCAATCCTGCATACAGCACCTTTAATTTATATAATAAATAGCCTATATCAGTACAATGGGTGAGGTAAAATAAACCATGTGAGTTGACATTCTATTGATTTTTGCTTATTAGTAAAAGCGCAATACCTGCATTGCAAAAAATAAATTTCCCAAATGACAACAGTCATTACAATTATAATTTTGAGCAAAAATAAATACAGGACTAAAACTAATTTAAAAGACAAAAACTGCATCCCAAATGACACACTGTACATTATGCACTTATAAACTATGTACTTATGCACTATATACTCAACCATGTAGTGCATGAGTTATATAACATTATTTTGTCTTTAATAATCGGAGACTGACAGCCCCTCCCCCTTCGCGATGTAATTAAATCTGTGACAGTTGAGTGCATGAAGTGTTCAATATTCCACACTTTGTTTTTTTTCGGTTATTTAAGTGCATCATCCGGGTATTTAAAGTGCACTTTTTCTTTTTCTTTATATTTTCTAATGTTTGTAATTTTTTAATTGTACTGTTTTACTGTATTTTTATTGTTTAATTGTACTTTTACTGTTAATGGGTCTTTACACATGAACAGTATTATATTTGCCATTTATTTGAGTTTTTTAAATTTTGAGCTATTCCTCACACAAAGTTATCATATAACTTCAGAAGACTTGATAAATAGTGCAAGGGCCATATTTCCTACTTTCCATATTTCCTACTTTTATTGTGCTTTTATTGTGCTGGTGCCCTAATGGATAGAGAGTCGGACTTGTAACCCGAAGCGTTACGTAGCACGCCAGCCTACGTATTTCCGGTGAAATCTCAGGGCACATAAATGGTTCCGATGCCGCAATCTTTTGTCAATGAACGATTAATGTAAAATAATTTTTATACATTTTTTTTGCTATATTATAACAAATTAAGTATACCACAGTAATATAATTATTTAATGAAGAGTTCCATGTCCATGTTCCAAAGGTTTTTCACACTTCTCCCCTGGATGAAGAAACTCGCAATAAGTGGATTCAGAGTAGCAGATGTAAGGATTTTAACATCACTTCTGATATATCAAGAATGACGACAGCGTGCGATTCTACACCAGGTAAGATCTAAACCCTTATATACTTTACTATATTACTGAGCACAATGTAGGCCTATTGTGAATTTTTTTGTCGCTGTGGTTGCCTGTTTGTTTAAAAACCTCTTCTGTAGGTCAACATGTGTTAATGAGTTAACAGATGATTCACCCAAAAATAAAAATAAAGCTGTCATCATATACTCACCTTTATGTCGTTGTAAACCCAAATGGCTTGCTTTCTTCATTGGCATACAGAAATGTTGTAAATAATGTTCGTGTCAGTCAGCTATTTAGATATTTTTTTTTTTTCCACACAGAAGAAATTCATAATGGTTTAGAATGACATGAGGGGAGAATAAGCTAAAACCTCAGCTAAAATCATTTTTTTCATAAGAGTTCTTGCATGTCAATTTTTAAAGTAACCTTCAGGTTCAGTGTAGGCAAACTAACTGGCATTGTTATTACATTGTGTGGTGTGTATTTTCTGAAAACATGTCTCATCCAATCTAGATTTGAGATGTAGAACCATTTAATGGCCTTTCGGAGAGTTATTGAACCTGCATCCCACAGCATGGTACGTGCGACCAGAGCAAGGACAGCTACAACGAGGAGTGAAGTTGGAGTTGATATTATACTGTTTGTGACAGAGAAAGAAAATGTTATATATATTTTTATTTTTTGATGCACACGTTACATGCATGTATCATAATTATTTAAAACTTATTTTGACAGTGTCAGTCTCTGCAGCCCTTTGATGAGTTCCTCCTCTTCATGGTCCACCTTTCAGTCGGTCTTCCACAGAGAGATCTGGCCTTACACAAAACACTTGGGATGGATTAATTTGGTTTTATTTGTACAGACTACAATATAAAATGTAAATTAAATATAATGTAAATGCAAATATATATAACTTTAATACAGTTTCTTGCTCACTAGTGTAATCTAAACATGTAAATATAAACACGTAAATTTGAGAAACTTTGATACAGTGTAATAGTTATGTAAAATACTAATAACTGTGGTAGTGTAATGGTATTTTTTGTTAAAATATTTCTTTACTTCTACCACTTTGAGGTCTGATAGGTCAATAGTTATGTAAAATACTAATAACTGTGGTAGTGTAATGGTATGTTTTTTTTTTTTTTGTTTGGTTTTTTTTTTTTACACTTCTGCCACTTGGAGGATTGATAGGTCAGGCAGATCGCTGGTGACACTACTGTAAAGCGTTCTCCTGAGATGAAAAACAGAGGTATAGTGTAAATTGACCATTAAAAAGATACAAATCTTCCACCACTGTCATTACATGTTGCATACATTATGAATGGAGCCATATTCAATATGATTGTGTTTGTTTTTTCTGCTAGGGCAAATCATATAGGCAAGTTATACATTATGAATATAGCAAGATATGAAAAGATGATGTAACAATATAGACAGTCTACTCCTACCTTAACCACTCTCTTGCAAACAGGACCACCGTCCCACTGACAGGACCTGGCTTGACACTCTAGGCATACCAATGGGGCGTGTTAATGTTATTAATCAAAGTTTATTATGTCATTCATTAAAGAATTTGATAATTATCTTACTTAACATTGTTCTAGGTTTGTGCCAGCTCTGCTCCATTTCAGTGCAGCTCTGTACAGGAGGAACTGCGTTGATTCTCAGTTCTGAATAGTGTGCTGTCTGGTACAGTGCTGCAACAGGATAGGATGGGGAGTCCTTTAAAACAATCTGTGAAGATAATTACATTGGGTTACATATTGAATTTATTTCAGATACATTTTGAGTTACTTTCAGTTGCATTTTAAATTGTTACATTGTAAATTAAACTATATTTAAAATAAATTGTGAAAAATTAATAGTCTATATAATGTTACAAAGATGCCAATACACTGTAAAGAGTTCAGTAATATTTCAAAGGATGTCCCTATCCCTCTTAACCATTTCTGATCTTGTTTGCTTCTGATCTTGTTTGCTTTTTACTGAACAGCTTCAGCATGTTTGTGTCAGGGATCCCTGGAAAACTGCTATATTACATGTAAACAATTCAAGCTTCAGGTTACAGATAATAAAAGTTGAAAATATAACAATAACTGCCAGAAACTGTCAGACTTAAGGTTTATTACGAGACATGGCAGTCTAAAAATGGGAACAGTATTTAAAATACAGCTGCATGTCAATGAATTAGAATGTCGTGGAAAAGTTCATTTATTTCAGTAATTCAATTCAAATTGTCAAACTTGTGTATTAAATAAATTCAGTGCACACAGACTGAAGTAGTTTAAGTCTTTGGTTATTTTAATTGTGATGATTTTGGCTCACATTTAACGAAAACCCACCAATTCACTATCTCAACAAATTAGAATACTTCATAAGACCAATAAAAAAAAAACACTTTTAGTGAATTGTTGGCCTTCTGGAAAGTATGTTCATTTATTGTATATGTACTCAATACTTGGAAGGGGCTCCTTTTGCTTTAATTACTGCCTCAATTCGGCGTGGCATGGAGGTGATCAGTTTGTGGCACTGCTGAGGTGGTGTGGAAGCCCAGGTTTCTTTGACAGTGGCCTTCAGCTCATCTGCATTTTTTGTTCTCTTGTTTCTCATTTTCCTCTTGACAATACCCCATAGATTCTCTATGGGGTTCAGGTCTGGTGAGTTTGCTGGCCAGTCAAGCACACCAACACCATGGTCATTTAACCAACTTTTGGTGCTTTTGGCAGTCAAGTCACCTTTATTTATATAGTGCTTTTAACAATACAGATTGTGTCAAAGCACTTATCAGTATCAAATTGGAGGATAGAGTGTCAGTAGTGTATAATAATTAAAATTAAACACTCAATTTAAAGGCATTTCATTATTGAATTCAGAGATGTCATTGTCTAGCTCAGTTTAGTTTAAATAATATCTATGAAATCAAATTGATGATAATCGTTAGAAATTAAGTGTCCCCAAGTGTGGGCAGGTGCCAAATCCTGTTGGAAAATGAAATCAGCATCTTTAAAAAGCTGGTCAGCAGAAGGAAGCATGAAGTGCTCCAAAATTTCTCGGTAAACGGGTGCAGTGACTTTGGTTTTCAAAAAACACAATGGACCAACACCAGCAGATGACATTGCACCCCAAATCATCACAGACTGTGGAAACTTAACACTGGACTTCAAGCAACTTGGGCTATGAGCTTCTCCACCCTTCCTCCAGACTCTAGGACCTTGGTTTCCAAATGAAATACAAAACTTACTCTCATCTGAAAAGAGGACTTTGGACCACTGGGCAACAGTCCAGTTCTTCTTCTCCTTAGCCCAGGTAAGACGCCTCTGACGGTTGTGGTTCAGGAGTGGCTTAACAAGAGGAATACGACAACTGTAGCCAAATTCCTTGACACGTTTGTGTGTGGTGGCTCTTCATGCCTTGACCCCAGCCTCAGTCCATTCCTTGTGAAGTTCACCCAAATTCTTGAATCGATTTTGCTTGACAATCCTCATAAGGCTGCAGTTCTCTTGGTTGGTTGTGCATCTTTTTCTTCCACACTTTTTCCTTCTACTCAACTTTCTGTTAACATGCTTGGATACAGCACTCTGTGAACAGCCAGCTTCTTTGGCAATGAATGTTTGTGGCTTACCCTCCTTGTGAAGGGTGTCAATGATTGTCTTCTGGACAACTGTCAGATCAGCAGTCTTCCCCATGATTGTGTAGCCTAGTGAACCAAACTGAGAGACCATTTTGAAGGGTCAGAAAACCTTTGCAGGTGTTTTGAGTTGATTAGCTGATTGGCATGTCACCATATTCTAATTTGTTGAGATTGTGAATTAGTGGGTTTTTGTTAAATGTGTGCCAAAATCATCACAATTAAAAGAACCAAAGACTTAAACTACTTCAATCTGTGTGCATTGAATTTATTTAATATACGAGTTTCACAGTTTGAGTTGAATAACTGAAATAATTGAACTTTTCCACGACATTCTAATTTGAGATG
Source organism: Spinibarbus caldwelli (assembly GCA_039654775.1). Lineage (NCBI taxonomy): Eukaryota > Metazoa > Chordata > Actinopteri > Cypriniformes > Cyprinidae > Spinibarbus > Spinibarbus caldwelli. The sequence continues at coordinate 15,877,419 of CM077254.1, forward strand.
CACCTATATATCAAGCGAAGATGTTCCTATCACAGCAAACACCTATCAGAGCCACAGATGCAAATAAACGTGGATTATTGGGAGCTCTGCTGTTATTTCTACTATCTCTTAGGAGTTATAAAAACCTGAGGTGGACGGAGTTTAAAGCTAAACTCTAACTTAGCCCTGCTATTTTAGTGCTGATCAAATCGGTGCAGCAGCGTTATCCAGCCTTATTAGCCAGATTTGCTAGAAGACCATAGAACAATACTCACCCTAAAGTTGTTGATGTAACTGGAAACGTTTAATGCCCTTCTCTGTGCGATGAAATTTATTTACAGTAATCCGGGGAAGTTCTTATAAGCTGAAAAAGTCGTCTTTTTTTTTTTTTTTTTTAATTGCAAAACTTGTATAACACATACAGAAACAGGGAACAAAGCATGAATATATTCCAACAAAGAGCAATCATAAAAACAAGAACAGAAAACAAACATTCTGAATTTGCGTGCGTCAAATTTTGGTATGATCTATACATACTAGTACAAAAATAAAACTACATCCTCTTAGAAAAGTTGTCATAATACATAAAAAATTGGCACTCTTTTTGTTATTTGTATGTCTAAGAGATGAAACAAGAAAGTCCAATTCAACAAGAAAAAGGGGGAAAGATAAAAGTGATTTAAACCATTTTTGTTTATGAATGAAGAATTTTGCATTCAATATAAGAAAATTAACATATTCAGCAGATAATAGCTTTGTATTTTCATAATAAAAAACAACATCTTTGAGGACGAAGGTATGGGTCACATTTGTAAGGTTAGAACCATAGGTGCTTAAGTCAACCCATAATTTGCTGGTAACACCACAATCAGAAAACAAATGGGCAGCTGTTTCTTCAACAAAACCACAAAAAGAGCAAGACTCATCAACATCAGAATATTTAGAAATAGACAAATTAACAGGATAAATTTTATGAAGGATTTTATAATGAATCTCCTTAACCTTGTTAGATATGCAAAATTTACTTGGCAAAAGCCAGGCTTTTGTCCAATTTATATTTGTTATAAAGGAACCCCAGTAGAATTTCCTTCTTGGAGTAATCTTTCTCTTTGTCTGAAATATTTTGTGAATATGTCTGTTATTGCATTTCCGATCTAAAATACCAATACCACCCAAACATAAAGCCGGATAAACACTGTTGCCTTTGCTGAATTTAAGGTGACTTTTAATTAACTGGGTTAAGCCTACTGGGATGGCTCTCATCAAAGTATTATATTCTTTTGGTAGGACTGGAAAATTATGGAGATTCAGAAATTGTTCATATGATAAAATATTACCAAATTCATCAAACACAAATAGAATACAGTTCAAGTTGTTATTAAACCATCTAGGGAAAAAAGAGACTTATTTCTAACAGTTATATCAGCATTATTCCAAAGGAGAGCTTTGTGGGGGGAGAAACCATGGACAAAACACAACTTCCACGAAAGAAGACATTGCTGATGGAAGTTAGATAAGGAAATAGGTAACTTGCCAAGCAAGAAATTACACTTTAGTAGGAAAGACAGGCCACAAAGCTGGTCAAATATCTTATTTGGAATAAAAAAAAAACAACAACAAAAAAAAAAACACATTGATATTGGATTCTTAAGGCATCTTCTCAGCCAGTTTACTTTAACGGTGTTTGCAGTATCTGCGAAGTCCAAAAAATCAAGGCCACCTTCGCTTCTGGAATTAGCAAGCACTTCTCTTTTTAATTTGTAAGGTCTATTTTTCCAAATAAAATCCAAAAATATTTTATTAATTTCCTTTATAACATTATCGTTGACAAACAAAGAAAGAGCAGAATATACAAAGTGAGAGAGCCCTTCAACTTTAGATAAAATAACTCTACCATATAAAGAAAGATCTCTCTGAAGCCAGATGTTAAAGATCTGTTTCGTTTTTATCATTTTATCAGAAAAGTTCAAATGATGTCTACTGATTTTAGAGATATGAATTCCTAAATATTTTACACTTTTTTTTTTTTTTTTTTTTTTTTTTAACTAACATACCTCCTAAGAGTATATCATCCATATCATGAATTGACATAATTTCACATTTCGAAGTATTAAGTTTTAGACCTGAAGCACATTAAAATTGTTCAACCAATTCCAGAGCTTTTGGTAACTGATTTTTTGTCCTCCAAAAACAGCGTAGTGTCATCTGCTAGCTGCGCCATTTTGATCTCCATGTCAAATATTGAAATTCCTTTCAAATTTTCATCATGGTTAATTCTTAGACAGAGTAACTCTGTGGCTAAAAGAAATAAAAATGGGGAGATTGGACAGCCCTGTCTGACTCCATGATATATGTTAAACCTCTTAGAAGTTTCAAAATTTATGATCACTGAGCTATTATTACCTCTATAAAACATGGTTACAATATCTATAAATGCTTTACCAAATCCAAATAGTTCTAGAGTACGAAAAAAAATAAATAAAAATTGTGTTCTATGGAGTCGAAAGCTTTATGAAAGTCAAGAAAGAGTATGAGACCATCTGAATAAATTAGATCTGAATAATCCAGCAAGTCCAGTAATAATCTTATGTTGTTAGATATGTGACGGCCTTTCATGAAACCAGATTGAGATTCTGAAATAATATTGCCTAAACCATAACTTAATCTATTAGCATATACAGAGGCTAATATTTTATAGTCTAATGTTAATAAAGTAATAGGTCGCTAATTATCGATTATTAAAGGATCCTTGTCTTGCTTAGGTATAAGAGCGATGACTCCCTGTTTCATGATAGCGGTCATATCTCCCTGACTGATGCATTCATTATACATTTGAAATAAAGGTATTTTAATAAACTCCCAAAAATGGAGATAAAATTATACGGAAAGCCCATCGTTCCCAGGGGATTTACCTTTTATCGTTTTATGTAGAGCTTGCTTGATTTCATCAATCGATAAAGGAGAATCACAAATTTGACTATACTCTAGATCAGTAACTTTAACACGGTGTTTAATTAAATCAATACATTTTTCAGAAATATTATAATTGAAATTAGAGGTATAAAGAGTGCTATAAAATTTGGCAACAAAGTCTGATGTTACTGTTTGGTCTTTGGAAATGACTCCGTCAATATTAAGTGCGGAAAGAGCTTTCCTCTGACCATTTCTTTTTTCCAGGGCAAAAAAATAGCTAGAATTTCTTTCCCCCTCCTCCAGCCATTTTGCACGAGACCTTGTATATGCACCTTTAGCTAAATCTAAGTAGGCTTCATCAAGCTCCAAATTTAACCTTTTTATTTCTAAATTTTCCTCTTCTGTAATTTTACTTTTAGTTAATAATGCATTGTTTATTAACCAACTCTGAATCAGTTTGATGTTTACTCTTTTTAATTTCTTTAATTATTTTTAACTGCTGTATGTCTAGCTTTATATTTGAAGAACTCATGTTTTTTTATAATCTCCATTTAAGTCTGTGAATAATTCTTTGATTAGCTCGATGATACTATCATTAAATTTTTGATCTTTTAACAAGGTATTAAGTTTCCAATAGCCCCTGAGTCTCGGATTATCGTGGATGTCACTCATCTTTATTCAAACTAATTTATGATCAGATAAGGGGGCAATGGTGTGAGAAATATCTTTTACGTGGTTGAGGATAGAAGAAGAGAGAAAAAATAAATCAATCTTAGATCTAAGAGACAAAGTTTTATTTGACCAGGTAAAATCTTTCATATAAGGATTAAAGAACCTCCATGCATCAGTCAGGGAGAGATCCATGCAAAGAGACAAAACTAAGTCATTATTCATTCCACCGTCAAGTCTAGGAGGGTATCTATCCAGACAATCATCCATACATTCGTTGAAATCTCCTCCCAGAAAAAAAATAAGCATCAATATATTTTCTATTTACCTTCCTAAGTTTATCCACTAAATGAGAGAACATTACTCTGTTGGATGCGCGAGAGTTGTGACCATATACACAGCAAGCTATGAAGGTGGCATTATCTTGTTTGATTACAGCAATAACCCATCTGCCTTCATCAGAGCTCAGAGTTTCTAAAACGGTCCCTTTAAAATGGTGTAACATAATAGCAGTCCCAACCGAGTGATTGCTGCCATGACTAAAGAAAATTGAGTTTCCCTATTGATTCCTCGAAAACCTAACATCTGTTTCCCCTGAGTGAATTTCTGAAAAATCATCTTCTCCTCTTGTCGTTTTGAAAGCTCTTCGAAGGAACAATGGCTTTCGGCACAGCACCGGATTTAAGTAAGCCCCCTGAGGAAAAACGTGGAAGTGACCATGCATAGAGTCCATTGTGTGAGCAAAACAGTCCAAATCGAAAATAATATTGATTTATTTTCTGCTCGATTCATGAATCAGTACATGAAGATTACCAGGATATCAAAACATTCAGTGAAAATACATTGTTCATTTAAAAATCGATTACACATATTAAGATCAATCACTTACATTGAGAATTTCATGTGACGTCTCGAGGAAATATCGGGGTTTAACTGTCAACACTGCCTCCTAGTGGTCGGGAGCATTTACGTTGTTTTGTTGCTTAATGTCGTTGTGTTGTGGCTTAATGGCGTTGTGTTGTGAGCTTATGTTTGCTTTTTTAATTATGTTGTGTTGTGTGAGACCCTTGAGCAAGGCACCAAACCCTCAACTGCTCCCCGGGTGCCGGAGCATTGGCTGCCCACTGCTCCGGGTGTGTGTTCACAGTGTGTGTGTTCACTGCTGTGTGCAGTTGGATGGGTTAAATGTAGACCACAAATTCTGAGTATGGGTCACCATACTTGGCCATACGTCACTTCACTTTTATTATGCTTTTTGTGTTCTATGTAATAACATATGTTGAATGTAACAATTTTTATTTTCGTTTTAACAGACTATGCATATCTTTTTAATCAGGAGTGGTTAGGTCTCAAAGATTCATTTCCAAGTGACATTGTATAACAGTGCATCGAGGTGCTTTTGTTTACACTCTGCGAAAAAAAAAACAAAAAAAAAAAAAAAACATGTCAGTACTATTGCCATCGCACCAACCTGAAGAGTTTTGAATATGTTGGTGCTTGTGTTCCCGCACTGTATTATTTTTATTAAAGGTCTGCAAACTGACATAAAAAAAAAATAAAAAAAAATAGTGAAGAGGAACTTCTCATTAGCTGAATGTGGAGAAGACACGCTGTTTATTTTATTTTTATTTTTTCACAGCAAGCAGGCGTAAAGAAACAGAGCAGCAGATCAGAGAATAAAAAAATAACCCATCTCTGTTGCTGTTATTCACCGGTGTGGCAACCCCAAAATCTGACTAAAAGTCACTTTGACAAACTGCAAATCAAATCACTGCACCACCTACTCCACTTGCCCCCAAAGTTTATAGATACTCTTAATATTTAACAGCCATAATTTGCCAAGAGCTCTGGATTAGTGAAAAAATGCAAAGAGAGAGGAGCGGCGGCATAAAATCAAAACACACATTGCAGACGTGTCGATGAACATTTTTTGAAACAGTTGCTATGGAAGGAGCTTAATGAGGGGGAATTAAGATGGAGAGGAAGGAGCAGGCCACGGGGCTAGTTTTAGAAAAACAAGTCGAAGAGATGTCTGATCTAATTTATAAACCCCGAGTGTCATTTCAAAATCCTCTCTCTCTCTCTCTTAGCTGCTATGTAAAACAAGAGATGAATAAACAAATCTGCCTCATTAATATGTATAACCATACATGTCTACGGCAGTACTGGGATGTCAACAATGCTTTGTAAGGGGAGAATATTTTCAACTGTCGCTGTTAAATGCATTATCAGCAGTACAGCATATTTGATGCATTTGAAATATTACTTGCCGCAACAAGGTTATTACGAGGATTTAGTTCAGCATTATAACATGCAAAACATGTCGCATTTTCTACAGCACATAATCTCTCTGTTCGAGGCTATAATATTCACATTTTCTCAGGTTAAGTAGAAGATACATTATAGTCTGGGATTCACATTTTATTTTTTGTTTTAACAGGTTGTGTACGTCTGACACGCTTGCATGCATGTTCATGCTCCAGTAGAGGATAGCTGGTGAGGAATTAATGGTACAATGAGCTTCTAATTACCCCTGGATCACAATACTAAGGTGAGGTAGAAAAACAAGAGAAAGCGACATGTATGCTAATTATATCCCAAGTAATGCAAAGCGGTTGGATTGACAGTGAATCAAAGATTGGTTTGCTGTTCAGGCTTTAATGCGTGGCTAACTGCTCGTCTCTCGTTAGTCATAGACTATTCATGTGCAAATAGCCTGTGATTCAGTCTTTGTATAAGCACCAGGACACAGCTTCGATGTGCTACCTGTGTCCTGTGGCACATACGGCCTCCTACCAACACAACGCTTCCGCATGTGTTGTTTCTACAGTTTAACATGACTGACCTAATCATTTTGCCTAAAATTATATATATATATATATATATATATATATATATATATATATATATATATATATATAAAATATTAAAAATAAATGTGTTCTACAGTATTTTGAAACTGTTCCTGTTATAGTAAACCTGAATTTTCAGCATCATTTCTCCAGTCTTCGGTGTCACATGATCCTTCAGAAATCATTCTAATATGCCAATTTGCTGCTCAAGAAACATTTCCAATTATTTTCAGTGTTGAAAACAATTGTGTTGCTTTATATTTTTGTGGTAACTGTAATACACTACCATTCAAAGTTTGGGGTAAGTAAGATTTTTAAAAAATAAATAAAAGAAAATAATATTTTTATTCAACAAAGAGTATACAGTATATACATTTTTTAAGATTTCTTTTTTAAAAAATGCTGTTTCTTTGAACATTTTATTCATTAAAGAATCCTGGAGGAAAGTGCAACTGTTTCCACAAAAACATTTAGCAGCAACTTTAACCGTTTTCAACATTAATAATAATTGTAATAATACTGCAATTTCTAACAGTATTAGAGAGTATCAGTAACACTATTTTGAGGATCAGTTATTATTAGCATGCATATTACTGGCCTATTGACTATTTATTAGTACTTATAGAGCACATATTAATGCCTTATTCTGCATGATCATATTTGCAGATCCCTTAATCCTACCCCATACCTAAACTTAACATCTACCTTACTAACTATGAATTAGGAGTTTGTTCAGGGAAAACTCTTAGTTAATAGTGTTCCCTTTTCTAAAGTGTTACCATCCAAAAGTGCAATAAATTTTGCAGTAGCACGACAGAGGTGCAGCTGTTTTAAAATATTGCAGCTGTTTGTAATTTTTCATCAAGACTGTATTGCAAAAATCAAAAACGTTAATTTCTCTCTCTCTCTCTCTCTCTCTCTCTCTCTCTCTCTCTCTGTCTATATTATACAAGTTATAAAAAAAAACAAAAAAAAAAACAATGAATGACCAAGTAAATGAATACAGAGAGCAGTTATAAATGGAAAGGACGGTTCAGCCTTTGTCCCTCATTTGATGGCAGGACACACATAATGTGCTGCTAGGTGGATACACTTTTCCCCCAAAATATACGTGAGTTTGTCTAAGTTGCTTGCATGCTGGAATTCAGGTGACACTAGAACTATTTGGTTGAAATAGGCATATCTAATGTTTTTATATTTGCTGCACTCCGTGAGGAAGTCTCACACTCTCTCTCTTTGTATTGTGGCAAGTAATTTCAAATGAGCTGGTTCAAAAATAGATTTGGAAATGAATATGATTCATCAGTCAGTAGTGTTCACAAACATCCCTGGGCACCGTTTTACTTGTTCTTTTTGTAGCAAATTGTTAAAACAGTTAAATAAAGTTGTTTTTATAGTTGTATTAGTTCTCTTCATTGTTAAAGTTTGATATATTGTACAGCTTGTTTCTGGTCTCCTTCAAAAGTACTAATATAGAAAAGTTTAGGTTCTTATCCTGTATGTTGCCTCACAGAGAAGGTTTCTCAGAGAACTCAACATTGATGCTTTCAGTCTGTATGCATCTGTTTGTTTATTTGTTTGTTTGTAATCTTGAAAGGTGAGTTTTGTAGGTTGTTGATTGTTGATCAACCAAAAAAAGAAAAAAAGATAAATTACCATATTTATAGATAAAGCACTCACTGTTGCCTTTTTCATTGTTTTTGAGTGTTAAATCAGTTCTCCAACCAGTGGTCTGTGGTTGAACTCTTAATAGAAATGCTAATTCAACATGTAATAATTGCTTGAGTATAATAAATTGCTTATGATAATTGTTTATATATAAAACAAGACAAGAAAATAACAGTATACATACTTCACAAGTAATAATGTCAGAAGCAAGATGTTGCATACATAAAGTAAATTATTGAGCTCATAGGGGTTCAACTGACAAAAACAGTTGGGAAGCCCAGCATTCCCTAAATGATTCTCCATCTACATTAATAATGATAAAAGGCTCTGTATGAATCCACTTGACAGACATATTTAAAAAAAACAATTCATATTCTTAAAGTGGTAGAAGCCTATAAGACAATGAGCATGAAGAACAAAACTCACACTCAAAATCCCATTCAAGATAAGACCACTTAATGCTTAAGGACCATTTTAACATTTCTGCCAAATGTTTCTTTCATTACTAAAATATGTTTGAATTCTAATTCAGATGATGGTAGATTTAATCAATGTGATTGTCCTGATCATAATACGACACGCTGGTCCATTTGTGTTTGCGAGAAGATTCTTCATGGTGTTTTTAAGCATGAACTACTGAAGATCAGTCACCTAAGAAAAATTACATTGCTTTTGTTAAGACCTCTAAAGAGCTAGTCATCTGAAATAAAAGAAATAAGGCCTGATTACTTTCATTTCCATGAGATTCCCATTTTCAGAGAATCCTTTGTCTCAGAGAAGTTAATAAAAAGCCACTAATTTTCTGCAACGATGATGATGGTGAAACAGAGAGGATGAATGCTGTCAGGAAATGTGGAACAAGTGATTGGTACGAATAGAAAAGGAAGTCAAAACAAACTTAATATAGTAGGCGCTAATGGGGGGTGGAATTCAGCACAGGCTAATGAACGATTCGTTTCAACAGCGCTAGGAAAAAGAACAAAGCTGCTCCAGTTTGGGAGTAAGTGTCTTTCATGAGCCGTTGACAATTTTACGTGGTTTTGTATTACAAGTGTTCTTTTATTTTGAGCAGTGCAGCAATGGTGACTAATTGTCATTCTGTCACTCATAAGTTTCTTTTTGTCCCTATAAAAATGGTTTTACGATTCTTTTACAACTCCACAGTTGTAATGAACACGAGTGTGCGGCCACAGGGAACTTTGCACTTAGTTGCAATGCAAAATTGAATTTCATTAGCATCTCTTTATTCGTATAGAGCATCTCACACCAGTAGCGGTCCTGGTTAACTTGGTGTCCTTGGTGAGATGACATTTAAAGAATTTCTTTGCAAAATGTTTTTGTGTGTGTAAGGGGTAGGTTTAGGGTAAGGAGATAGAAAATATAGTCTGTTCAGTATAAAAACTGTTACGCCTACAGAGAGTCCTGTTAAACCGTATATACGTTTGCAGGTTTATGTGGTTTATGAAGACACAAATTAGGTATGACATTGATATTACAACGTGAAGGTGATTTATGAGGATGCTTTCAGTGTCCCCATAATTCAAAAGGCTTATAATTCATTCAGAAAAATTTATATATATATATAATATATATTTTTTTTTTTTGAAAATCTAAAAATGCACAAAGTTTCTTGTGAGGGTCCTGTGGAGAGTCCCCATAAACCATAAAAACCAGTGTGTGTGTGTCTGACAGCAAATGAACAACACCATGCGTTTTTATTGTATAGACAAGTTTTATTGTAAAGACAAGTTTTGACATGAAAGCGTCATAGTTTTGAGCCAAATATTTTAATTTGAAATGAAAACATGTAAGTGGACTAACTAAATTTTGACAAATTTGATTTTAAGTGGCTATATACATCTCAAAATTGTACAAGCCCACTCAAATCTATGTGATAAATGAGTTGGGTCAAAAGTAAACTAAAAGTAATCAATAAGTAGTCAGATTATATTGCCTACCTAAAATGTGTAATCTAATAGATTGTTATTGACACTTTACATAATGTATTTTGGAATGCTTTATTTATAAAATATATTATGATTTTAGCCATGTCATTTTTAGAATTTTTCTTAACATGTTATGTAGAAAAAAAGTTAAATTTGCCCTGATATTCAAATTCAAAAAGTTTTTTTTTTTTTTTTTTTTTTCTGCTTTTCCTTCTGGATCATCAGTGAGCGTTTGAAGTGAGCGTTTGAAGTGAGCGTTGAGTCCCTCAGTTGTCCTCAGTGTGAAAAGATGGATCTCAAAATCATACAGTCATTGTTGGAAAAGGTTCAAATACACAAATATGCTGGAAAACCAAAGAATTTGTGGGACCTGAAGGATTTTTATTTTTTTTTTTCTGAAGAACAGCAGGAAGTTTAAGTGTTCAGGACAAACATGGGACTCATGAACAACTATCACCAAATCATTCAGGTAACAACACAGTATTAAGAATCAAATATGTAAACTTTTGAATGGGGTCATTTTTATAAATTCAACTATTATTTTCTCTTGTGGACTATATGTAAACATCTTTTAGGTGAAATATCTTATTCAGGTCAGTACTAAATAAACAATAACATGCATTATTATTTTGTATGATCCTTCTTATTTTGTTATGTTTTGTTATGTTGTATTTTGTTTCATATACTGCATTATTATATTATGATGTTTTATTTGTAATACTATCAAATGAGTCCAAAAATTCAGTGTTTGTTTGTTTATTTTGTCACAAATGGAAATGGAAGTTCATTGCCATTTTATACTAAACATTTTGACATGTGAGTAGCAGATCATCCAGATATTCCATGCATACAGAAAATTTGCATAATGCATGTAGTATACATACTGAAAAAAAGAGTACGAGCAGAATGCCATCTAAATGATATATTGTTTTTCTACTTCTGATGGCATTCAAGCTCACTGCGTGAGTCCATGTGAATGTGCTCTCTCAGGAAAGAAGAGTAGTTGTTTACGACTCGATCCAAATGAGCAGGGTTGACCGCCCTTATCTGCCCACTAACAGATCTTGTCGAGCGACATTACTGTACATATGGTCAGCCTGTCCTGAGGCTAGGCATGCTTTATGTGTGTGTGGAGGCAGACAAGCATATCTAGAGCTGTCATCTTACTGTGGAAGTCAAGCTGGAGACTCATGCACACACAAACACTTAAACATGTATTCACATACACAAAGCTCACATTAGATGATTTCCACTGACAGAAACAGACGCTTCCCAGCTGGCCTTGAAATTTGTCTTGAGTAAAGGTTCAGAGATGCCAAGCAGTCCGCACGCTTCTCTGTCTTCAGGAACGCCCAAAACGCTGGCATCCTCAGCTTCAACATACTTATCATTCAGATTGAAGTCTGGAAGGGAAGTTGATGTTGTTTACTATGGCTGACTGTCTTAATTGGTTGAAGCAAGAGATGTGCAGACATAAGTACAACAGAGATTTGAGCAACTGGGTCACTTGGTAAATGGTAGACTATGGCAATGAACTGCAGGGAGTGTAAGAGCATGGATTATTATCCTGCTATGAATTTATCATATCACTTTTATAAGGTGGCATTAATATTTATATGATATGCATGTAATCTGAATGTCCTCACCATTATTTATGACTCACAATATAGGTTTTTTTTTTTCCTTCTTTTGATTCACTATGGTTTTGCTTAAAGGGGAATGAGCAGTTCCCCTTTCAGTCGGTCACTCCGAGTCACGTCGGATGACCGACGAAATTGGGATCTCGCCAGAGAGACCAATCCACTTCGAGTGTAACTAAACGAGCCAATGGACATTGGCATGCGATTATTGCATCCAGCTGCCGCTGATCACAGCGTGAGCATAAGAGGCAGCTGATGCACCGCATCAATTATCCTTTCGCTTCGGAGCCGAGCGGTAGTGGTTAAAGCTACTGCTATCCCTTCCAAGAGAGTGTTCTGCGAGCGAGTGCGGGCGTTACGGCGCGGCAGCGGTGGTCACGGTGTCCGGGAGAGAAAGATCGTCTTCCTGCTGACAGCCACACTAGGAGTGTGCGGTGGCCAGCTCCCCTGCGTGCTTCAGCACTAAAAGAGCATTTCTCTGAAAGAGCAATTTCTCTAAAAGAGCAACACGGGTGATCGCGTCTTTTTAAAGATGTCTTTTCACCCGTGCGTTTCTGGGTGTGGTCGTTTCCTGGCGCCTCAGGACGGTCACGATCGCTTCCTCACGTGTCTGGGCATTCAGCACGCTGAGGTGGCTTTCGTGGATGGTTCATGTTCTTCTTGCGGGGACATGACCATCTCGGAGTGCGACTCTGCTATGTCAAACATGGCAGAGTCCCTCTGCCTGCCGTGATCCGGCGTGCACACTGGATCCGGTGGAGTTAGAGGTGATTTGAGGATTACGGCGAGGGCTTCCCCAAGTGGAGCTCCTCACCCCTCAAGCACTCCGCAGCCGGTGGAGCTGCCGAAGGAGCGCGCTGGCCACGCGTTTCCTTCGGTGCCCCCTCTGACGACCAGATGTCGATCACCGCATCGGAGGGCGGGCCCTCTCTCTCCGGGGATGACGACCCGGCTGCGTTGCCCCCTTCGGGTGTGGTAGCGTTGTCCGTGCCAGACCCAGAGATGACGGCTATGCTTTCCCGGGCCGCCGAGAATGTCGGGCTCGTGTGGAATCCTAAAAAGCCACCGTGTCCCGATCCTTCGAGGCTGGGCGAGTGGTTCCTCGGTGGGGGTGGCGCTGGTTCTCAGCGCCCCCCTCCGGTGCCATTCTTTCCGGAAGTGCATGAGGAGCTGACAAGATTGTGGAGGGCACCTTTCACTGCCCGAAACACATCTTGTAGTTCTTCCGCTCTCACCACCCTCGATGGTGGAGCCGCTTTGGGGTATGCGGGCATCCCCTCGGTGGAACGGTCTGTGGCCATGCAACTGTGTCCAACAGCCGCTTCCACCCTGCGGGGTGATCCGTGTCTCCCCTCACGGGCCTCTAAGTATTCGTCAGGTCTAACTGGCAGTGCTTGTAGAGCCTGTGGGGAGGCGGCTTCCGCCCTCCACGCTATGGCGTTGCTGCAGGTCCACCAGGCCAAAGCACTGAAAGACCTGCACGAGGGTGGTCACGACCTGGCGGTTCTACATGAGCTGCGTGCTGCGACGGACCTCGCGCTACGAGTGACGAAGGTGACCGCACAGTCTCTGGGTTGTGCGATGTCCAGGAGCGCCATCTCTGGCTGTGTCTCGCTGACATGACGGGGCAGGAGAAGGTACTCCCGTGTCACAGACCGGCCCTTTCGGCGACGCTGTCGAGAGCTTTGCCCAGCAGTTCTCGGCAGCCCAGAAGCAGACTGAGGCAAACACATCATGCGCCGGAGGAAACCTGCTGCTTCCACCCCGGCTGCAGCCACTCAGCCTGCTCGTCGCCGTGGGCGCCCCCTGCGGCCGTCCCCGCTCCCGCGCAGCCGCAGCAGCCTTCACCAGGCAGCGTCGTGGAGCCGGTCGCAGGCAGGACGCCCAGCCCGTCCAGGCCCCCGCCAAACCTGGCGGCAAGCGCAAGTGCAAGAGGCCCTGAGACGGGCGACCCAGAGATGGAGGAGACCGCTCATCGGGAGATGGTGACTGCACCACTCCCTCCCCCGGAGGAGGGCCGGGTGGAGTATCTTTTGTTCATTTTGTTCCGCCGCTGGCCCAGCAGCCAGCGGTACCCAAAACATCAGTAAAGAGCGGTCTCCTCAATCTCCGGGTCTCAAGAGGAGGAGAGTGGTGATCCGTGCATCACAGGATCACTTCCCTCCTCCTCTCTCGCCAGCAGGCAGCGGGTGGTTGCCCAAGAGCACCCCTCCTGCCCATTCGTGGAACCAGGTAAGGGCAGTAGCACTCCAGTCCCCGCTTCAAGTCGTCAAACGCAGGGCTGTCACAAGCCTCAAGCCGGGTTCCTGTGTCTCCTCCCATGCGAGGAGAAATCAGGTGAGTGCTACACTACACACCCAGACCCCGCCCCCTGCCGTCACAGGCCAGGCCGTCACAGGCCCTGGGGCCGGTCCCTGTGTTCCACCTCGCTGCCCCACCGCGGGCATGTCGGTGGGCCCGTTGGCCCCGCTGGTGCGGTCTCTCGGAGCCTGGTTAGCGCTCCCCAGCCCGTCCCGGTGGCTCCTGCGGACCATCAGACTCGGCTATGCGATTCAGTTCGCCCGGCGTCCCCCCCAAGTTCAGGGGCATCCGGTACACTTCAGTCAAAGCCGTCGATGCCCCTGTCTTGCTCGCGGAGATTGCAGTCCTACTGGCGAAGGATGCAATAGAGCCGGTCCCTCCAGCCGATATGAGGTCGGGGTTTTACAGCCCTTACTTCATTGTGCCCAAGAAAAGCGGTGGGTTACGACCGATCTTGGATCTGCGAGTTTTGAACCGTGCACTTCACAAGATGCCGTTCAAGATGTTGACGCAGAAACGCATTCTTGGATGCGTCCGTCCCCTAGATTGGTTTGCAGCAATCGACCTGAAGGACGCGTACTTTCATGTTTCGATTCTCCCGCGAGACAGGCCATTCCTGCGATTCGCGTTCGATGGTCGGGCATATCAGTACAAGGTCCTGCCCTTCCGGCTGTCCCTTTTCGCCTCGTGTCTTCACCAAAGTCGCAGAGGCGGCCCCTTGTTCCCCTGAGACAACGGGGTGTGCGCATTCTCAACTACCTCTACGACTGGCTCATACTTGCACAGTCTCGAGAGCTGTTGTGCGCACACAGGGACCTGGTGCTCAGGCACCTCAGCCAGTTGGGCCTTCGGGTCAATTGGGAAAAGAGCAAACTCGTGCCAACGCAGAGGATCTCTTTTCTCGGCATGGAGTTGGATTCGGTCAACCAGACAGCACGCCTCACCCAGGAACGTGCTCAGTCGGTGCTGAACTGCCTCAAGACTTTATCAGGCAGGACAGCGGTCCCACTGAAACTCTTTCAGAGGCTCCTGGGGCATATGGCTGCAGCTGCGGCCATAGTTCCGCTCGGTCTGCTCCATATGAGACCGCTTCAGCACTGGCTCCATGATCGAATCCCGAGGTGGGCGTGGAAACGCGGTACTCACCGGGTTCAGATTACACCGGCCTGCCGCAAGACCTTCAGCCCGTGGTCAGATCCTTCGTTCCTTCGGGCAGGAGTGCCCCTGGAGCAGGTATCCAGGCATGCTGTGGTTTTCACGGATGCCTCGGCCACCGGCTGGGGTGCCACGTACAACGGGCACGCAGTATCAGGGGTTGGACGGGCCCCCTTCTGCGTTGGCATATCAATTGCCTCGAGTTGCTGGCAGTACGCCTTGCCCTGTGCCGCCTCAGAGGGCGCCTTCGGGGCAGGGACGTTCTGGTCCGTACGGACAACACTGCGACCGTTGCCTATATCAACCGGCAAGGCGGTTTGCGCTCCCGTCGCATGTCGCAACTCGCCCGCCACCTCCTCCTCTGGAGTCAGAAGCATCTGAGGTCCCTTCGTGCCATCCACATCCCAGGAGTGTTCAATCAGGCGGCCGACGAGCTGTCTCGAGCGGCACTTCCTGGGGAGTGGAGACTCCATCCCCAGGCGGTCCAGCTGATTTGGAGTCGGTTCGGAGTTGCTCAGGTAGACCTGTTTGCATCTCCAGAAACCACCCACTGCCAGTGGTTCTACTCCCTGTCCGAGGCAACGCTCGGCACGGATGCACTGGCACACAGCTGGCCCCAGGGCTTGCGCAAGTATGCGTTTTCCCCAGTGAGCCTGCTAGCACAGACATTGTGCAAGATCAGGGAGGACGAGGAGCAGGTCCTGTTAGTGGCTCCATATTGGCCCAACAGGACCTGGTTCCCGGAACTCATGCTCCTCGCGACAGCCCCTCCCTGGCCGATTCCTCTGAGGAAGGATCTGCTTTCTCAGAGACGGGGCACCCTCTGGCACCCGCGTCCAGACTTGTGGAAACTTCATGTGTGGTCCCTGGACGGGACGCGGAGGTTCTAGGTGACCTGCCCCAGGAGGTAGCGCTCACTATCGCTTCAGCACGAGCACCGTCCACAAGACGGGCCTATGCGCTGAAGTGGAACCTGTTCGTCGAATGGTGTTCCTCTTACCAGGAGGACCCCCGGAGATGTTCGATCAGAGCCGTGCTTTCCTTTTTGCAACAAGGGTTGGAGCGTAGGCTGTCCCCCTCCACCCTTAAGGTATATGTTGCTGCTATTTCTGCCCACCACGACCCCATAGAGGGGAGGTCGGTGGGGAAGCACGATCTGGTCGTCAGGTTTCTTAGGGGGGCCAGGAGGTTAAATCCTCCGAGGCCTCCCTCCCTTCCCTCTTGGGATTTGGCTTTGGTGCTAAGAGCCCTACAAACTGCCCCCTTTGAGCCATTGCAGTCAGTCGAGTTGAAGTTTCTTTCTATGAAAACCCTACTCCTGACTGCATTGGCCTCAATCAAGAGGGTGGGGGACCTGCAGGCATTTTCGGTCGACGAATCGTGCCTTGAGTTTGGGCCGGCTGACTCCAGTGCAACACTGAGGCCCCGGCCCGGCTATGTGCCCAAGGTTCCTACCACGCCCTTCAGGGACCAGGTAGTGAGCCTGCAAGCGCTGCCCCTGGAGGAGGCAGACCCAGCCCTAGCTTTGCTCTGTCCTGTACGCGCACTGCGTCAGTACGTGGATAGAACTCAGAGCTTCAGGACCTCAGAACAGCTCTTTGTCTGTTACGGAGGACAGCAGAAGGGGAAGGCTGTCTCCAAGCAGAGGATGGCCCACTGGATAGTGGATGCCATCACCTTGGCCTACGAAGCACAAGGTGTGCCCTGCCCGCTCAGGTTGCGTGCTCACTCCACTAGGGGTGTCGCATCGTCCTGGGCGCTGGCTCGTGGTGCCTCGCTAGCAGACATCTGTAGAGCTGCGGGTTGGGCGACTCCCAACACGTTCGCTAGGTTTTATAGCCTACGTGTCGAACCGGTTTCCTCCTGTGTTCTCACCTCAAACGGGTAGTGGCACTGAGAGGGCCGGCTCAGAGTCGGCTTGCGGCGTCCTTACGCCTAATTCTCCAGAGAGTTCCTTAACCAGGCAAACCCTGTTGAGTCCTCCAGCACTCCGGCGTCCGGACACGGCGGAGCGTCCGGCGCCAGGCCTTCAGCCAATGAATTCTTGAAAACTGGTGCGAGGCTAGTGCCCATATGAGAGACCCTGTCGGGATCCCATATGTGTATTCCACGGTATTCTTATTAGAGCCGTGTTTCCCCTGGCGGACCACGTTCTGCCATCTCTAAAGATGCAGCCTGAGCCATCTCAGAGACTTCCATGTGCAAAAGGGCCCTCTGGGTTACTTCACATGTTTGAATGTCACTTAAACCCCCTTTGGGAGGAGGTGACTCCGCAGTGTGCCTCTTCCAAGTGGAAGGGCACGCTTCCCAGTGTTATCCTAGTCCTACTGTTTGGGTTGCTCAAGGAACACCAGTAGTTGACCTTCTCTGTGTAGAGCCCGGTCCTATCGTCTGCCTTATAGGAAGGGTCAGGAGCCCTACACAGGGCACTGGAAGGGGCAGCTCCTGTGGCGCTTTGGTAGGGATCCCAATTTCGTCGGTCATCCGACGTGACTCGGAGTGACCGACTGAAAGGGGAACGTCTCGGTTACGTATGTAACCCTCGTTCCCTGAAGGAGGGAACGGAGACGTCACGTCCCGTCGCCACAGTCGCTGTACCACCGCTGAGCTGCCGGGTCGCCGGCTCGGCTCCTCAGCGAAAACATAATTGATGCGGTGCATCAGCTGCCTCTTATGCTCACGCTGTGATCAGCGGCAGCTGGATGCAATAATCGCATGCCAATGTCCATTGGCTCGTTTAGTTACACTCGAAGTGGATTGGTCTCTCTGGCGAGATCCCAATTTCGTCGGTCATCCGACGTGACGTCTCCGTTCCCTCCTTCAGGGAACGAGGGTTACATACGTAACCGAGACGTTCTTTATGTAAAATAATCTATTACAGTTTGACAGATATGTATTATTCATGTCTGTTGAAAATGACTACATTAAATCTATATGTGGCACCATCAAGAAAAATTATGATTGAACAGATTCAAGATTCACTTTTAATGTCTGTTTTATTCTTGCTCTGTGATTCTGCAGTCTGACATCTCTATATACAGTCATGGCACCCAGAAAATATATACATTATTTATATATTTCTGAAGTGTATTTAGCTGCACAACTGTTTTCAACATTGATAATTTAAGAAATATCCTTGAGCAGCAAATCAGCATATTAGCATGATTTCTGAAGGATCATGTGACAATGAAGACTTTGACTCTGAAGACTATTGTGATTAAAAAAAAATTGTATATTTGAAAAGCATCAGAATTCCTTTAAAATGCATATGTGTGAAGAGAGATTCAGATAAAACAGATGTTCTGTACAGAGGACAAAGTGAACGGCTGGGTCCCGTGAGTATCTGTTGTTTCAGAGAAGTCTGTCTCCAAACACCCTTAGGAACCAGTTGAACTTGTCCCAACTTCTTTCAGGACTTGATATTACTTTCTGTCTGTTACTTGGACAAAAAAAATAGAGCAAACACTGTCACTCAGATGGAGTAATGATGGTGTGCTCAAGTCTTGTGGGATAAAGTGAATCATGATTTGTATTTATTTATTTGTTTATTTTTGCTTACAGTTAAAAGGCTTCTATCTTGGACAAATCACTAAACCTACAGATAGGAAAGAGTGGAAAAAATCAGATCCCTCCTGGACCGACTCTACCAGATAATATAAGGTGCAATAACAGAAAAAGTATCAGAAATACGTACGCTGCAATGAGTGTGTGTTTGTGTGTGTGTGTACGTGTGTGCATGCTTTATCTTAACTGAAATCAATGCTGTAGCTAGGATCCATCCTCTGGCTGTAGATACAGAGGTTGTTTTTGATGGTGAGGTGGACGGCTCTAGGGTGCAATGTGTATGTTTGTGTGTCTCTATCTCAGAGGAGCTGAGGAGAGAGCAGATAGCACAGATGGGTCAGTTGGTCTGGGCATACATAGCAGGTCAACAGCACCTCAGATTGTCTGATCTACACCACAAGAAGAGCTTGGGTCTTGATTAGTTTCAGACGGCACACTTACACAGTCTGTTTGCTAACTGTTTAATGTAGTTGTTCTCACCTGGTTTTTACCTCAGGACTTAGATTTTACAATGTACATCAAATGTCAATACTATATGTAAATTGTTTATTTTTCACTTTTTTCCCAATTGATTTAATTTTCTTCATTGCTTTTATGTTCTTGGCAGCCACGTAAAACACACTGTGGTCATCACAAACCAAGTTTGTCCTCAATTCAATATGAAATTGAAATGGAGTTGGATTGTCTTTTACCATGTGCAGATTTCTTCATAGTTTTTGAGGAGAAGGGAATATCTCACAACTTGGCATGTTGATGTTTGATGAATTTGCGTAGCTTCAATGAAATAGCAGATGAATTTATACCAAATTACCATAGATTTGATTGGATGCAGCTTGGCCTTTGATGCCAGTAATTGCAAATAATAGGAAACCCTTTCTGTGTTTTAATATTTACTTTCTATGTAATAATATTTAATATGACTTGCTTAATTAACTTAATTATTATTATGATATAATATTCAATGTTAATAGTTTAAGATTTAATAATTAATAGTAAAATTATGTATAAAACAATATCTTTATGCATAATACATAAATACATGCAATCTTATCTTATTTCCCTAACTGTGATTTCATTCATTCATTCATTCGGTTATTTATTTATTTATTTGGAAGTAGTAACTAAACCAGATTATCAGAGTATGTTTTACAAGAGAATACTATTTCAGTTTTTCTACTTCAAAACTTACTGTTTAATTCAAATCCCTTACTTGCTGTTTTATTTGTCAAATTTACTAGCAATTTCTAAGAGGAATTTGTTTTTCTTTCTTTTTTCTTTTTTTTTTTTTTAATCTGTGTATGGTTAGTTTGCATTAACATTTAGTATTTTCTTTCTGTGCATAAGTAAAAGTGCACATCAGTTTGTCATTTGGGCCATTTTGATCAGTTCACCAAAATTTATAGGGCTGGTATAACGAACACTTCTGAGTAAGAACTAGCCACTGGATTTGCTGTAATTTGCATGCAGCATATATCTGAAAGATAGAGCAGTCAAATGATTTTATGTTGTCGTCTTTCTTCATAGAAACAAAATGGATATATAAAGTAATATGCTCAGTAGTCATTTTGAGGGGTGGCCATCAGGATTATTTTTTTTCTGTCATTTACTCTGTATCTCTTTTTCTTGCCTTTCTTCTGTATTTCTTTGTTCTCCACTGTTTATGTGCTTTGAGCTGCCAACCATTGTGTTTCCCTCTCTCTCTCTCGGTTACATGTCGTCAGTGTGTTTATCAGTGTTTGTACAGACCTATGGCCTCTTGCTTCTCAAACCCAGGAGCAACACACACAGTGCCGCAGTCTTTGTCTGACTGCTGTGAAACTCCGATGGCTCAGGAATACTAATCCCAGTTGCATGTCAACCGGACGGGCCAGAGGAGCAGTTAATGGGGCGGGCGGGATGAGGAGCAAGACGCTGCCGATGGCTGTGTATCAGTGAGTGTGAGTGGCAGAGTCCTCCCGGCCACAGAGATAAAGATTAGCAAAGGCCGAGCTGAACACAGAGGTAAGTGTCTTCCGCAATAGCCCCAATCACATTGTGAAAGGCTCTTCACTCAAAAGCACTTTGTCCTCCACAGGTCCATTTACTGCACATGGCACTGCACATTATCCCGCTACAGCTGCCATTGAAACAATGTAATTCTTCACTACTCTTTATTAATATTCATGCATTCATGTCCCTCCAAAAATGTCAGGCCTTGATTTGCAATGATTGTTAAAATTAACATGTTAATGCATGCAGTTTATTTGAAATGTTTGTTTCATTCTTCCAATTTCAACCACTTGACCTCCAAAACTCTGATTTTATTTAATTTATACGTAGTATAGGAGATTATGATCCACACTCACGAAAAAGACACAAACGTTTCAACTCAAAGCCTTCCTCTTTGCACACTGAGGATGGCTTTGAGCCAAACGTTTGTGTCTTTTCCCATCAGTGATGAATGTAAAATAAAACGTAAAAAGAAAACCGTTTTCGTGAGTGCGGATCATAATCTCCTATATTTAGTAACTTAGACTGACGCACCAAAATAAAAAGATCAAGTGACAGAAGAGCGCGGTGCAAACAGCGTTGTAGATTTAATTTATATGTGTCATATTCTAGTGATAACGGAACTCCAACCATTTCACCATTTGTATCACTCCGCTTGCAGTATTTCTCATGTACATGTGTCATGGCGGATGCCCAAATCCACTATAATTTATAAATAATATACTGTTTTTGTGTCACGGAATGTAGTTTTAAGAGTTTTTTTAGGCGAAAATGTAGTTATTTAGACTTCAAATATGCAACTTGTTAATAAAGATAATGTCTATTTGAAAACTTGTGATTTCCAGGGCGTCAGTGGCCGTTCAGCGCTAATGAACCCGCTCAGAGCAGCCTCACCTGTGATAAATAATAATTTTATATAATTAATAGTAGTATTTAATAATAGTATTAAGAAACGCGTGTGTGTTGGCGATTGGTTACATGAGTCAGCAGTAAAGACTTTTATATTGAAAGAGACTGAAATACTGTTGTAAACAAGGAAGTTATTTTTACTTTCAACAACAACTTGTAAGATGCAGCCAACAAATGCACTGAACAGCGGTGTCATCAGAAATCACCCTTAACAGATGAGAGGATATAAGGACAAAGATATCGCTTTCCTCAGCGAATATTCAAACTAATGTTTTATTGTGAATATGAGATTGAGTTGAAGAATGAATGCTGTATCAGGTGCAGGTAATCGCACTTGCTCAGTCAGTCTCTCTCTCATAATACTCTACTTTACATGCAACCTGAATTCCGGAAATGTTGGGACATTTTTTTAATTTTGAATAAAATGAAGACTAAAAGACTTTAAAATCACATGAGCCAATATTTTATTCACAATAGAACATAGAGAACATAAATGTTTAAACTGAGAAATTTTACACTTTTTTCCACTAAATGAGCTCATTTCAAATTTGATGCCTGCTACAGGTCTCAAAAAAGTTGGCACGGGGGCAACAAAGAGCTGAAAAAGCAAGAAATTTTGAAAAGATTCAGCTGGAAGAATATCTGGCAACTAATTAAGTTAATTGACATCAGGTCTGTAACATGATTAGCTATAAAAGGGATGTCTTAGAGAGGCAGAGTCTCTCAGAAGTAAAGATGGGCAGAGGCTCTCCAATCTGTGAAAGAGTGCATAAAAATATTGTGGAATACTTTAAAAACATTCCTCAACGTCATATTGCAAAGGCTTTGCAAATTTCATCATCTAAAGTGCATAACATCATCAAAAGATTCAGACAAACTGGAGAAATCTCTGTGCGTAAGGGACAAGGCCGAAGACCTCTGTTGGATGCCTGTGGTCTTCAGGCCCTCAGACGACACTGCATCACTCATCGGCATGATTCTGTCATTGACATTACTAAATGGGCCAAGGAATACTTCCAGAAACCACTGTCGGTAAACACAATCCACCGTGCCATCTGCAGATGCCAACTAAAGCTCTGTCATGCAAAAAGGAAGCCATATGTGAACATGGTCCAGAATCGCCGTTGTGTCCTGTGGGCCAAGGCTTATTTAAAATGGACTATTTCAAAGTGGAAAAGTGTTCTATGGTCAGACGAGTCCAAATTTGACATTCTTGTTGGAAATTACGGATGCCTTGTCCTCCGGGCTAAAGAGGAGGGAGACCTTCCAGCGTGTTATCAGCATTCAATTCAAAAGCCAGCATCTCTGATGGTATGGGGGTGCATAAGTGCATAAGTGCATACGGTATGGGCACTATAAATGCTGAAAGGTATATAAAGGTTTTAGAACAACATATGCTCCCCTCCAGACGACATCTATTTCAGGGAAGGCCTTGTGTATTTCAGCAGGACAATGCAAAACCACATTCTGTAGCTATTACAACAGCATGGCTTCGTAGTAGAAGAGTCCGGGTGCTGAATTGGCCTGCCTGCAGTCCAGATCTTTCACCTATAGAGAACATTTGGCGCATCATTAAACGAAAAATACGTCAAAGACGACCACGAACTCTTCAGCAGCTGGAAACCTATATCAGGCAAGAATGGGACCAAATTCCAAAACCAAAACTCCAGAAACTCATAACCTCGATGCCCAGACATCTTCAAACTGTTTTGAAAAGAAGAGGAGATGCTACACCATGGTAAACATGCCCCCGTCCCAACTATTTTGAGACTTGCAGCAGGCATCAAATTTGAAATGAGCTCATTTTGTGCATAAAATTGTTAAATTTCTCAGTTTAAACATTTATGTTATCTATGTTCTATTGTGAATAAAATATTGGCTCATGTGATTTGAAATTCTTTTAGTTTTCATTTTATTTAAATTTAAAAAACGTCCCAACATGTCTGGAATTCGGGTTGTAAAACAGTGAGCTTTTAATACAGTAATACAATAAGCTTTTAATGAAGCAACTCAACGTTCCTTCGTTACTAGTTCTAAAGGGACGTTTTTGAATTAGTATTGGAGGCTTGGGCTCAGCTGTTAAACAGCCAAACTTAGATTTGAATACGTGGCAGGGTTGCCAGGTTTTCACAACAAAATCCACTTAATTGCTACTCAAATCTTTACGCCCAATTGCGTTTTGAGGGGGATCCCCCGGTAAAAATCGCATTCCGGGGGTTAAAATACACATTTTGGAGTTCCCCTGGTAAAATTCACATTCCAGGGGCTAAATATCACATTATTGGGGTCACTTCAACCCATGAAAAACAACCCGCGGCAGTGTTAATGTAGCTTAATTAACAGTGTTAAAGTAGCTTAATTCGCGCAGACTTGGCAACACTGATATTTGGTGAAAGGAAGTAGTTCCACACAAAAGAGGGTTTTTAAAGACACTCTGTTGTTTCTTTTCTATTTACACATTTGTGCCATCGAACTTTTATATGAACAAAAACTTAAATTAAATTAGTATAGATTATTTTCCCCTTAAGAGCAAACTGAATGTTTTGATTGTAATTAAACGTTTTAATCAGGTGACAGCCCTCAAATATTCACAGTGTCATAACAAATGCATCATAGGCCTCTGAAGCAGGTTGAGAATTTGGCAAACATGCTACATTCTTTGTGTGCGGCATGCAGACACATATATCGGTGTGTTTTCTATGCGGCAGCTGATTTTGCTGAGATTTGGATGTGTGCTGGCCATCTGTTTACTGGTAATTAAGCATTTAACTTTTGGCAGGAAAAGCATGAATATCATCACTGTGTTGTCTTTTCTGGTGTTGAATAAGTAGATTTGTTTGGAGGTAATGATACTTCCCAATTTGGTGCGTGCATGTGTGCTGGGGAGTTGCTTCAATTCACCGTTTTTTTTTTTTTTTTTTTTTTTTCGTGCATGTGTTCATTCCTCTATAATCATTTTCTGGCCAAGTGGAACCATTCCCCATTGGGAGGGCTTCCAGAGAAGGTAGAATCCAACCCCTTAATCTGCTATATTATTGAATTAAAGGCTTACCAGCACAGTGTAACCATGTCAATTATTCTTTTTTTTTTTTTTCCCTTTTTTTTCAATGGTGTGTTCATTCCCATTTTCAATTAAGGTTGATCGGTTGCTTAAAATGAATAACGAAGGAAGCTGATAGAAGTGTGGAGGCGCTCAGGGGACAAAAGTGAAAGAAAGACAGACAGAAAAGAGGTGGCAGCCAACACGTGTGAATGGAGGGATTACACAGTTCACTGTCTCTTCTCTTTATTTTTCCTCTGGTGGAGAGCAGAATGATTCTGTTTGCTTCACCTTAAAGGAGTCTGGAGATGGAATACTGTGAGCGGGGAGCTTTGATGTTGGTCTTCTGCTGGCATTTAGCAGTAACTGTTCATTTAGGCAAGGAAGCAACACTATCTTGTAGGTTCTTTACGTTTTTCTGAGCTAAACGGCAGTGTCAGATTACTGTGATAAGTTTGTAAAAAGTGCGTTCTCTACCTTTTCCTACAATCCCCCTTGTAGCAATGTCAATGCTTTGATTATTTCCCATGCAAAGACCTTTATGTACATCTTATGAAGAGAAAACAGTCATCACATCAAAGGCGTGTGTATTAAAATTGACATGCATGCACTGCAACGGCATCTGACAGCTATTTACAGCTCTTGACATGAGATGAGGTTTTCATCCATCAAAGTGTTCTAGAGAATATCAGTGTAAATAACCAGAGGTGCCTGATGAGAGAATGAGAAATATATATTTGTATATATATTTGTACTTGGCTTCTTGCAAACATTTCAGCTTGTATACATTATCCATATCTCATGCATCATAATGTATAATTTTCAACAGTCCTCATTAGCTTGGATGACTGTGGGCCTTGATAAATTCACAGCTCTCTGCATTTGTTATTTCAACATTTGCGTAGACTCAATACTGAAAATGCATGATCATGAATATTTGTGGTCGCTCAAAGTGTCTCTTGGGGAAGATTATGGTGCCTAATTTGCTTTTGTTTCCAGGACTGTTGTGTGTGTATAGTCAGCACATACAGTATTTTGCATGAAAGCTGCACATTTAAAGATTTGCTCATGCCACAACATGTAGTACTCTAGTGCTGTTAAATGATTAATCGCGATTAATCGCATCCAAAATAAAAGTTTTTGTTTACTTAATGTATGTGTGTGTGCTGTGTATATTTATTATGTATATACACACACATGCACATATATATTTAGGAGAAATATTTGATGTGTGTATATATATTATGTAATGGATAATCAACTGCTAGCCGTGCATTAAAGGATTTTAAATGCGTGACATGGAGGCAAAGAACCGGTTGCCTCCGCAAAGTGCATTTAAAATCCTTAAATGCACAGCTAGCCATTGATTATCCCACTTATTCAATGCTCATTTGCCAAGTTATAGACAAGTTAAAACTAGTATTGCTCTTTGCAGTGCAATATTTGACCGAATGGGTAAAAATGACAGTTATTTTCATCAGTTACGGCTAGTTAGCACTAGTGTTCTGCCTTCTTCAAATCAGACACAGAGATGAAATAGTGCGGTAAAATCACATTTATTTGAATGAATTATAGCATGTATTTCACTTAATTATCGATCGAAAGAGAGAGAGATAGAGAGAGAGATGACAATTGTGTGTACCTGCTTGCTACGTCTGCGCGTCTCTCTCTACAAACAATTACTTCAAAAACAGCGATTTTACCATCATTGCTGAGGAATAATGTAGTGATCTAGTATCTAGGCTATTTTATTAATAACAATCACGGGGAAGCATTGGTCAAGTTTATGTGTGTGTGTAGCACAATCTGCGATCGCTCTCTCTCTCTCTCTCTCAATTCAGTTTGAATTTCAATTCAAATGAGCTTTATTGGCATGATTATGGAATAGCACAGTGTTGCCAAAGCAATAAACAGCGAACAAGTTATACAGCATATAGATAGTTAAAAAAAAAAAAAAAGAAAAATTCATGGCCATATTATACATATATTATCACATATAACACATACACACACACACACACACACACACACACACACACACACACACACACAAAAACAATAGCAAATACAAAGTAAATATTTACAGAGAGCATTGATAAAGAAAAGGGGGTTTAGCCTTTGTCCCTCATAATATGGCAGGAGGATACATACTGTGCTACTAGGTGGATACACTTTTCTTTCTCTCCCAATATATAACAGAGTTTGTCTATGTGGCTTGCTTGCTGGAATTCAGGCACAATTTGAGCTATTTGGGTAAAGTAAGTGTCTGATGTTTTTATATTTGCTGCACTCCGTGAGGAAGTGCGGCTCGTCCTCTAGGAGTCCCATGATGAATGCAGTGAGAAAACAGTCTGAGCTCTCTGGCTCTCCAGCTCTGCTCGTGGCCCGTCTCCACACTCAGACTGTGCCCACTCAGACGATATTTCGTCAGGAGCTTTCTCTGACCATAGTCTTTCATTTTGATCAAGTAAGGTGCCAATTGATAACCAGTCTTTAATCTGTAGAAGTACTTCAGTTTGTTAATTTGTGCTACTTTGATCTGTCAATGACGGTATAAGAAAATCTTTGTTCAAATTCAACCCACCTATTAAATTGTGGCTGAAAATCTTTGACAGCATCATCAAACCCATTCTTCTATATGGTTGTGAAATCTGGGGCCCCAAATTTAAATTAAACTATAAATCTTGGGATAAAAAACCCCACTGAAATTTTCCACCGAGTTCTGCAAGAACATCCTGGGACTCCACAGAAACACCCCTAGTATCAGCTGCAGGGCATAATTGGGCAGATTCCGCCTTGTAGCAGAAATCCAGAAGAGAACAGTGAAGTTCTGGTTCCATCTATCAGATACACTGACAGATGATTACCATCAGGACAGGACACCCAGAGAGTGACCCCAAGTACTATTTAGTGGAAAAACACCAACTCAATTCAACAATTCAGTAAAGACACGCAAAAGTAAAAAAAAAATAAAATAAAAAAATTTTAAAAATACCCAGGAAGAATACTGCCAAATCAAATTGACCAGAGGCTGAGATAGTGAGACCCAAATAATTATGTGACATGACTAAGAAGTGTTCCCCTGATTGTAAAACTATATTTTTGTCAGTAAGGCGAGGCTTTTTCTGGAAGATCATAATTTTGGATTTTTGCATGCTTATTGGTAAGGCCCAGTCTGTACTGTAATTTTCTATAATTGAGAGGCTTTCGTGTAACCCTTCTTGATGAGGTGACAAGAGCAGAAGATCGTCTGCATACAGGAGACATTTGATTTCTCTGCCCTCGAGGGTCAGACCAGGACAAGAGGACTTATCAAGTGCTAATGCCAGTTCGTTAATATAGATATTAAAAAGAGTCTGGCTGAGGCTGCAGCCTTGACGGACTCCTTTTGTCTGACCGAAATAATCAGTCCATTTGTCATTGATTTTGACACAGCATTTGTTCCCGTTGTATATGTCCTTTATGATGTCATATGTCTTTCCTCCTATTCCGCTTTGAATTAGTTTTAGTAAAAGTCCATTGTGCCATACTGAATCGAAGGCTTTTTTTAAAATCAGTGAAGCAGCCAAAAAAAATTTCTTGTTTTGTTTGATGAACATATTTTTGTATGAGTGTATGGAGTGTGTAAATGTGATTTGAAGCTCTCTGATTAGGCATAAATCCAATTTGGCAATTGTTTAAAATCTTGTGTTCTTGGATAAACTGAATTAATCTGTCATTAATAATAGAGCAGAATAGTTTTCCGAGGTCATTGCTCACTGTGATGCCTGTAATTATTTGGGTCGTACGTCTCACCTTGTTTAAAAATTGGGGTTATCACATTCTCTTTCCAAATCTCAGGAAATTGTCCAGATTTTAATAAGAGATTGAATAATGTCAGGATACCAACTCTCAGTTTGGGGCTGCTGTGTTTCAGCATCTCATCAGATATTCCATCCAAGCCACTTGATTTCTTATTTTTTTAGGGATTTCATCTTCTCCTTCAGTTCAGTTAATTCTTTGGGCTTGTCTAAATGATTAGTCTTTTAAAGTGTATTCCAGGTTATTTAGTTGGGAGGTCAGATGTACACAATATGTAAACAATATATATATATATATATATATATATATATATATATATATATATATATATATATTTTTTTTTTTTTAATGTGATTAATTGCGATTAATCATTTGACAACACTGCACTGCTGTTTAAAAGTTTGCGGTCGGTAGTCACTTATTCTCACCAAGGCTGCATTTATTAGATCAAAAATACAGTAAAAAGAGTAATATTGTGAAATATTATTACAATCTAAAATAACCGCCTTTTATTTTAATTTATTTATAATTTATTACTGTGATGGCAAATGTGAATTTTCAGCAGTCATTACTCCAGTGTTCAGTGTCACATGATCTGTCAGAAATGATTCTAATCTGCTGATTTGCTGCTCAAGAAAAAAATATTATAAATGTTGAAAACAGTTTTGCTGCTTAATATTTTTCATGGAAACTGACATTTTTGTTGTATTTGAATAGAAATGTCAAAAGAACAGCATTTATTTGAAAAATAAATTCAGATATTCAAAAAAAGTCTGTACTTCAATAAATTTAATGCATAATTGCTGAATAAAAGTTTTGTTCTTTACCAACTGACTGACCTTTTAAACAATAATGTTGATGTAATAACCTAGGAGTAACTCAACACAGCAACAGCAATAGTGAAAACCTACACAATACTATGAAAACACATCATCTCCATGGTTAGCGTCAGTGTTTGATTTTCTACATTGTGAGGAAAAACTCTCATTCCACTGGCATTTTATTCAGCTGACTATAGTAACTAAGCAATTTAGTGAAGTCTGGTATTTCACACCTTGCGCTGCAGTTTTTCAGACTCTGAGATTTCTTTGGTAATGCTAGTTGGCACTTGTAAGGAGCAGAGACCTTGAGAAAAGCAGAGGTCATCAATGCAATTTCACTGCCTGGAGATCTTTACCTTGATGATAACAATTTGATTAAATTTTTAAAGCCAGAAGAACTAAAAGTGTGCAGTAATATTTAAATATTTCAATGTCTTGCTCAAGTGCTTCCATTTTGGTATACAATTTATAATGCTGTATGTAGTAAATAATCTTACTATGTTTTGTACCTCTCAGCAATAACCAAATATGCAAGATTTCCTTCACTTTTCTTGACTTATTTGCAAGGATTTAATGTGCTGTAATGAATTGTCAAAGTTTTTGTGCTCACCCCTTGGTTTTTCTAATCATACTTCCTTAAATGTCGTCTAGAACTTAATATCAGACCTCACCCTGCCAACAGCCACTGCTGCCCCAGCAAATTTACAGCAGACAGTGTACGCTGAATCAACTCTCTGCTTTTCTTTTTTCTTCTCTTCATTCTCTTGAAGACCTCAGTAAAGAAAAGAAAAGAAAGAAAAAAAGTGAGAGAGAGAGCGGGTGATTTGAGTTGATTCATGTCTCACTGGAAGACTGAGGTCTTTTGCAGGGCTGTTCTTTCTGAGGCAGTGACTGATTTAGATTGCTTCTGCTCTCCTCAGGACTTCCACTTTAAGCAGAGCGAGACCTCAATGGCACGATCAGGGGATGGAGAGTGGAAGTGTGATGAGGGAGGAGGAGTAAGAGAGAGAAAGATAGCTGGACATAAGTGTCGGACTATCATGAATGTGATGCGTGGAGTCATGACAGGTATTTCTTACTGTTTTGTTTTCTTATAGTTTGTTCCCTATTTCTTATGATTCTTTCTCCTTATCCCCTCTCCCTTCTCTTTTCTTTTCTTCCTACCTTTCCTTGTTTCCTTGTAACAAATGATTTTTGCTTTTTAAGGATGTTTATATGGCAAGTATGCAGTTTTGGATTTTTAAATGACTAATATTGGTACCTGAGTTCTCTAGAAAATGCCTAAAAATCCATATATATATATATTCTGCAATCATTACCCCAGTCTTCAGTGTCATGCATTTAATGTTCATTTTTTATTATCAATGCTGAAAACATTAGTTGTGCTTATTATTTTTGTGGAAACTGATTTCAGTTTTTTTTTTTTTTTTTTTCTCTCAAAGGAAAGACTAGAAAGAAAACAGCATTTATTTGAAATAGAAAACTTTTGTAAAATTATGAATGTTTCAACTGTCGCTTCTGATAAATTTGATGCATCTTTGCTGGATAAAAGTATGAATTTCTTAAAAAAAAATCCATTGAAATCAGTTTCCACAAAAATATTCATTTAACTAGTATGCCACTAACTATCATACACGACCAATCTGAAAAGTCATCCAGGTTGCTGCTTGTTAAGTGCAATTCTATTGCTCTTTCTTTTACTACAGTGGTATTATTCCCCTCTCCCCGCCTCAGTGTCACTCATTCATCCACTCTGAATGATCTCTGACCTGTCCTTGACTGGAATTGAATCCCTGCTCTGGTAGGTGCTGATTCTTCCACCAACCACAATTTACTGAGGTATCTGACACTATGTCCCCTACACAAATAAAAACCTGCATTAAAGGCTCATTTCTCGGCCATGCACACACTCACTCTGACCCTCAGCTCCACTCGGCCGTCATTCACCTGTTTCCTCTGAGCTCTTCTATAGCCTTCAGCTACGAGGACTAGAGATCACTCTGTCATATAGTAGGAAGACCTGAAAGGACACTCTTGGGGCACACAGAAAAAACGTTTGGGATATTGAAGAACTGAAGAAGATTTTATGTATTGTCACATAGGCTATAAAACACAGAAGACCTGACACTAGAGTCTCCATAGAAATGACATTGCACACTCACATACACTTATGCATATTGATATTGTAAAGCGTAATGGACATAACAGTTCTCGATAGACTATTATTTATCCAGTGAAAGTCATATACAGACAGTTCTTTCACTAAACAGATAATGCAAAATCGTATATAGGGTGCCATGAATGCCGACGTGTGAAGTCGTATCTTTCTCTTATAGTTGGTTCCTTATTTCTTATGTTTCTTTCTCTTTACCCCTTCTCAATATTCCTCCCTATTCTTTGTGTTTCTGCTTGCACTATCCATTAGTGGCAAATTCTTTTGAATAATGACTGTTTCTAATCATTTCTAATAAGTTAAAGTAATTTTTCCAGTAATGCATTTACAGTAGATGTCTATAGGGTGGTGTTTTTTCAAAAGCTCTTCTATAAATCATTAACAATAAACATTTTAACCTGAACTGGTATGATAAATTCATTTGCTAAGCATGTCTGTGCAAATATACTGTATGTTCAATATGTCACCTCAAACACTTTGGAAAAAAATGAAAATAATAATATTTGGGACAGTGGGGCTCTTTCAACTCCATGATACATGCAAAACAATAATGACAAGAAGTTTTTTTTTTTTTTTTTTTTTTTTTTTTTTTGCCTGCTTAAAGGAGAATTTTACATATCAATGCTTTTCGTATAGAAGAAAATAAATATCTTTCAATCATTTGGGTTTGGTAAGATTTCTAAAAGGGTTTTTTTTTTTTTTTTTTTTTTTTTTTTTTTTATAAAGAAGATTCTTATGCTCACCAAGGCTGCATTTATTTGATTGACAATGTATAAATGTAATTTACTGTCATTTTTCGTCAAATGAATGAGTCCTTGCTGAATGCAAGTACTAATTTCTTAAAAAAAAAAAAAAAAAAAAAAAAAAATCTGACCCAAACTTTGTTTAATAATAAAAAATATTTTTACCTTAAAGGGGTCCTATTATGCTTTTTCACTTTTTGAATTTTAGTCAGTGTGTAGTGTGTATGTTTGGGCATAAAAAAGATCTACAAAGTTACAAATCTCAAAGTCCACTCCAAAGGGAGATATTTCGTTTTTAAAAAATACCTTTTCAAGAACTACAACAAACGGCTCGTTTGGACTACAAAGTTGTTTTCCTGTATTTGTGACATCACAAATTGGCCAATTAGAATATCATTAAAATAAATCCCACCTCCGGAAATTCGAATGCACGTTTCAAAATCGAAACCCAGTGCAGGTGTTTTTATATCACTGTATTTCTGATGGAAACAGACTGTCTTCAGAAAATTTTGGATGTCATTTTCATTTCATTTTGCATGTAATGTCTGATAAAGCAGCGTTTGTGAGAGGAGCTCTGCTTTGTGTACAGCGTTACCGGAGAAACCTCGCTCTCTCCCGCTCCAACAGCGCCTCCCGCTGGCAGAGAATTAATTTGCTTTTAGTCATTCTGCCTAGCTGTTCGCCAATCACCACTGGGACAGCTAACCAATCACAACACATTTTGTTTTTCGGAAGGCGGGCCTTCATCAAACCCGGAACTAATCAAGCCGTCTGTGCCAGACTGGGGAGAAAGGTATTGTAATAATGTAAATTATGTGAAAAATAATGCGTTTTTCGAACCACCAAGCATAAGAGCATGTTCTAGTACACCCCTAAAACGAAATCAAGACTTTGTAAAAGAGCATAACAGGACCCCTTTAAAATACCTTGCCCTGAGACTGAAAATGCTGTTAAAAAAAAAAAAAAAAAAAAAAAAAAACTCTGTAAAAGAGTAAATTTCTGTGTAAAAGAAAAACTGAAGGACAAAATTATTATGTGTGGTAACAACAGCATGTTACAGAGTTCAACTTATCAACCTTAATATTTTACTGGTACTAGAAATACCAGGGTCTTGGCTTTGACTCCCAGGGAACATGCTTATAGGCAAAATATACGGTTTACCTTGAATACACTAAGACACTTTGGATAACACAACTCCCTAATGCATAAATATAATGCAAGTTTTAGTAGAGTCATGTAGTATTGGTCACTGAAAGCAATCTTTTGCCTTGAAGAGAGGATCTTCAGACTCTAAAGCACTCCATTCTAAACATTCATAACAGGCCAATGGGCCGTTGATTTCGCTGAGTGCCAGTGTTATTGCATTACAGTGACACCTGGAGCTGCCACATGCCTGCCGCTATATCTCCACCTCACCAGTGCTCCATCGTGGCATGTTCCATTAGGTTGCCATGGTGATTAATGAGGTACCACAGGGGCCCGTGTTGCTTCTATAACCGTTGTGGTGCTGTCCACAGGACCCAGTGCTGTAATTCTGCCTTCTCTATAGCAGCTGGCAGAGCTTCTCCCTGACCTCTCTTTCCCAAACCAGCTCGAGCCATGCCAAATACCACCGCTGATTCTTCAGAAGAATAATAGACAGTGAGTGAAAACAATTACACAGATCTGCACCCTGGGGGAGTGTGGGTAATATCCAGGCGGTGGTGAGTGAAGAGGTGAAAGTGATTGGTTGAGTTTGAGTTTGATATGATGAAGTCATCATGGCTTTCTGTAAGGGTCATCACTCTTTTGTAGAGTGGTGACACCCATGAAAAAAAAAAAAAAAAAAAACTTTCAAATTTCTTGTGCAACTTTTTGTACTGTCTTCTGAGTAAATTTTACTGTTATATTATAGAAAAAATATATAAATAGGTTAATAAATACACTACTGTTCAAAAGTTTGTGATTAAGATGTCTCATTCTCATTAAGGGTGCATTTATGTGATCAAAAAACTTGTCTTAAAAATAATAAATTCTTAAAGAAAAACTTACTGACCCTGGATAAATTATTTATAGAGTATTATTTTATTTAATGCACTTATTATTATTATTTCTAATTTCAGTTATTTATACATTATGGTATGTGTGAGCTATGTTTGTCTTGGGATTGTTGTTTTCCAACCTTATTTTTTCAGTTGTAGTTACTCCTCTCAATGCAGTTCACCGTGCTCTCCCAGCTGGTTAGGTGAAATATAAAATCTTATATTTGAATTAAAACAGGGGATAAAAGTACTCGGTTGTAGGTACTCTGCAGCAAGTGTTCATTCAACAGTAAATGCTGCCAAAGGAAATGACCTTGTATGAATCCACAACATTTCATATTAACATATTAACATGTGGAAGAAACTGTGATTTAAAAATCAAGTATGCAATTCATTTTCAAATGTTAAAATGGTCCAGGATTAAGCTGCTGTTAATTATTTATGAATGAATTGCACGATTATGGCTCTGACTGACGCACTGCATTGAGTAGCTTCAATTTAACACACAATCAGTGGATTTGAAATATGTCTGTTTCTTCCAGCTAAGTGTTAAGGCAATAATCATTAAATATTTGCTGCATTAATTATTCAGATATTCCAATTCTTATTAGAGAATAAGTAAAGTGTGTTAAAATAAGTTTAAGGGTCTGAATGACGTTATTTAGAGATGGTGTTTAAACGGTTTTACTCCATGTGCTGAATCATGGAAAGTGTGACCTGCTGCAGGGTGGGATGGCTTCCTTGTTTCCTTGTTTATTCTCAGCTTCCTTCCGTTAAAAGCTTGAAAAAGAATGAACTTTATGAACTTCTTACATTTGCCATTATGTGCTGAAGAAAGTGATCTTAACAAAACAAAACCACCATGAGGTATTGTAAAGTGTTTGTTCGGCAATTGTACATTTTGATTACAAATTGATTGTACAGTGATTATTCATTCTATAATTTAGCTTCCAATTTTTCAAGCAAGCCTTTTTAAACCCAGCAAGTATAAATTGATAAAATTGGCTTTTCCTGTTATTGTGATTACCTCGTCTGACCAATACACAATCATTCCCTAAAACTGCCTAAACTCAACGGTTTCACATCCTGCAGCTTAATGTTAAATGTCAGAGTCTTTGTGCATAAGCATGACATTAGTCTGAGGTGAACTGAGCTAACCTTACCCTATGAAATCCCCCTCATTACAAGCACCGGGTCATTTACCAGAGTTTAGAGAGGTCATAATGTTCTGTTCTTGTGTTTGCCACTGATTCTCAAGGTTTTGATTGAGTGATTAAAAGCTTTCCTGTGGTTCCCTCTCCTGCTGACCTCTTGTTGTGGTGCTCTTGCTCAGAAATCATTAAAGTTTTCTCTCTCTGCCTCTAACTGTCAAGAGAGGCCCACTCGTTGCGTCAAGCCTCTTTGCTGAATGGTTACACACATTAGCATAGCGCACATAATGAGCACTCTGACCCGAGATACACCCAAAAGGGGCTTTTAACGGTTAAGGCTTCACCTTTTATCCATTGAGAGGCTTGTAGAGCCAAACTAAACTACCCTAACCACTTTAACAGTTAAGTCACTCTGAAGTGATGATAAGGGCCGAGCATTACATAAATTGTTAAAAGCGTTCATGGTAAATCATGGGGGAAAAAAGCAGGGTAAAGCATGTGTGCGTGTGGGGAAAAAAATGGGTGGATCAGGTGGTGTAAATGATAAAAAAATTTTTTTACAGAGGTGAAATTGCATTTTATGGCAAACAGCGTTGCTACGCAGGATCTCATTACACTGTCACAGATGTGTAACACAGGGGCAGCTTTTGTGAGTTTCTGATGCATTGTGGTGTAAACAAAGACATCTGTTCGGTGTTTAGATTTGTGTGCTGGAAAAAGCCTGGAAGAGCAGGTTGGTAATAGAGGAACAACAGTATATTCATTAATCCATGACACTTGATGAATGTGTCACTGGATGTGCCTCTGTTGTGTTATGTTCTGGTTATGTAAACTGTTATATTTTAGGGCACTATAGCTAAATTTAATAAGAATTAGGACCGTGTCCTAACCAGACATGAACCAGTTTCCATGTCCATACAATCAAAGCCAAACAAAACAAATCTGTTTAAAGCATCTATAACTATTATAGATGCATATCTGCTGTTTTTCATAAAAGCATAGTTCACCCAAAAATGCCTGCCCAAAAAATCAAAAGAAATAAATTATATGTTGAATAAAGAAAATATGTTGTAGTGTTTATTTGTAGTATTGAGTATCATTGATAATTTAGATTTTTTGCATTGTTTTGCATAATTTCCATGATAATAAAACACATTTCCTACCAATTCTTATTGCCATAATGCAAAAATAAATAAATAAAATTAATTAATTAATGTTGAATTCTGATGACTGGTGGGCAACTAATGTAATCCTAAATTTCTACAAATCTGTTCCTGTGAAGAAACATACTCATCTACATCGTGGATGGCCTCAGGGTCAGTGCATACTCGTTTTTGGGTGAACTATGCCTTTAATATTCAAAGAAGCACATTGCGAGTAAGAAGTTGTTAGTATCAAGTAACTTACATTTAAGACACAAGGTTGCCAGTTGCTTACATTCTTTCTTTCTCCACCAGAAAAATTACTTCTAAAGATCTGTGCCCGTATTCTTAAAGATTCTAAGAATCCTCTCAGAGAGCTCCTAATTTAGCTGAAAAATGTCTAACTAGGAGTCTTCGCTTAAAAGTGATTCAGGACTAATCTTAGAGCAACTCTGAGTGAGGAAAAGACAAAAACTTTTATCATAGTGAGGAGGCGGGGCTGACCCCGTTGCTAGCTATGACACAGTCTTTTGAAGACTGTGATTGGTTGGTTGTCCAAGAAGAAAATAAAAGAGAGCTTTTAAGAGTAGGGTCTAGTATAAGCCTTCACTTTGAAATTACAGGCATAATTTTTCCTGTTTTACCGTTCTCTGGTCTCTCTCTCTCTCTCTCTCTCTCTCACACACACTCACACACACACATGCACACACACACACACACACACACACACGCACACACACACACACGTTATATATATGTATTTATTCTTTATTTTTTATTTGCCATGCTGTCATACTTAACATATTTTATAGGAAATGTACAGCAATACAAAAAGGTTCTGTAAGTGCTGTTATTGTTTGTGTGATCACTTTGCTTATAGAAGGCTGTGAGAGACCCAAGTCATCACTGCTGCATAGTTGCATTTTTCCAGTTGCTAAATACGTTAATGTAGTTAATGTAGTGATTTTGTCCATTTCTGTTGCTATGGGATTTCTGCGCGGTGTCGGAGATGTTAGTGTCTCTAATAAGATCAGTCACAAAAATGATCCCTGCACGATCTAATGCGTAGCGTCTTATTAACTCACTGTCATGCATTGTGTGCAACACATTTCTTCTCCCTCTTCATGTTTCGTCCATTTTCTCCACTGCTAAAGAAACTCTTAAGCCTCTTAAAAGTCCTCGTCCATACTCCTAACAATTTTGGACCTTAAGACCTCTTTTAAGGGTTAAGATGCTTTCTGAATTACTTTTTTCTTTACTAGGATCTTTTCTTTAATTTTGAGAGGAAACACCCACATTTCTAAGAATTTTCTTAGAATTTTGTTACTGGGAGTAACTCTTCGCACTAAGATTTTTCATGAATACGGGCCTTGATCACATTAGCAAAATTTTGTGGGCAAAAGGTTTGTCGCATTTCTCAATAGTAATGTGATGTACAAAGCACTTCCAAACCAAACAGCTTTTGGTCAGCGTGGCAAATTCACATGCCCGATGCAAAATAGGTGTCCGGAAATCTTTCACACTCACACGAAATTCTTGATTGCATGGATTCCAACTGAAATTACTTGATTTCATCCCCCATGAAAAATTAGCTGAACAATGTTAAATGTGACAGTACGTCAATTCTAAAAAAAGCCACAGCAAAAGGTTCCATCACATTTACCATTTTTTGGGCAATTTTGAGAGTGAAATCAGTCATTTTAATAAAAATCCACCATATACACAACTCATTCATTGCTTGTGTCTTTGATGACAGTAATCTGCTTTTGCATGTTTGGATGAATGTAACTCATGGACATTAAAGCATGGAAAAGATCACATAACTCTACCTCTTACTAATTGGCCCTACAGTGAACCCAGAGGCGGTTGATAACATACCTCTTCCTCTGCTCTCTTGTCTTTTGAATGAATTTTAACATAATGTGTGACTATGAAGTAGTGTGGTGATGGTCTGTGGATATGAATTACAAACGTTTGACATTGTACTACACGCATTGTCGGTGACCTTCTGTGCATATTAAAATGCACCTGCAGCCTACACTGCAGTGCTTAACCGTATGAATAATAATTATGACTCTTATGTAAGCTGAAATAAGGAGATAATTATTTTGTATTTTTTTTTTAGACAGAACAATATGTTTAGATACATTTTTTTTGTGATAGGTGTAATGTTGCACAGATCCATCTTATCATGTCATGATCAAACACCTGCATAGCATCTAAATTTAATATAGATTGTTTTATGGGATCTGGAATGCATAGGCAAATCTGGCTTGATGTATTTACACCTTTCATTCATTCTTTCTTTCTCTGTATGTGGATTTACTGAGGGCATGTGAGAGGTCAGAGTAAGACACCATAATAAAGGAGATGAATATTAGAACTGATGGCTGCCGGTCAGGAGGGCAGGCCGGGATTTTTTCCGCCTTTCATCGTCTGTCTCTCATGCCGACACGTGACCAGAGTGGTGCCAAAGTTATATACTAGATGATTTATTCATTCTATGAATAATTGAGTCACTTTTTTCATCTGTCTTTCTTTTGCGAGGTGCCAGAGGTTATGTTAATAACCTTTAAGTGCGGATCCTCTCACTCCAGTGAAGAGGTCGCCCCTGCAGACATCAGATGTGAGGAAACAGTCGGACAACAGCGATTCAGCCT
Organism: Spinibarbus caldwelli; assembly: GCA_039654775.1. Taxonomy (NCBI): domain Eukaryota; kingdom Metazoa; phylum Chordata; class Actinopteri; order Cypriniformes; family Cyprinidae; genus Spinibarbus; species Spinibarbus caldwelli. Next base: position 15,916,556 of record CM077254.1, read on the forward strand.
GTTAGGAACCTGTCGAATGTGTTGCAGCAGATTGTGGTCAGATAAACATTTCTCAAGGCAAAACTTCCAGCAGCTAAACCAGATAAAAAACTGTGCTGATACCCACTCACAACAAGCATTTAAAAAGCAACATCAAAATGAAAATTCTGACATTGTTTTTGGTGTAAAACACATTTACACAACATAATTGAATGTATGCAAATGAGATTTGGTGGATGCAATATTTCAAGTTTATGCAGAAACTGCATTTAATCTTATTTGAAGCTCGACTTGGAGCTTCATTCAACTTTAATGAAAAAAGAGCCTCTGGGATTGGCTAAATTATTTTGTAACCAAAATGATCAAGAATTATGTTGTGTTAGGTTATTTTTAATTGAACGAGCAGGGAAAAAAGTTTTTTTTCTTCCATCTGTTCCTTTAAGAATAAGTTTAATGTTGTTAGATCACACAAGCAATAAGTGTGTGTGAGAACATCATTTTTTTGTATTTAAAGTCTCTTATGCTCACCAAGTCTGCATTTATTTGATGTAAAATATATTCAAATTAATTTTATTACAATTTAAAATGTTTTTTTTTTTTAATTTATTTATTTATTTTTTTTTAAATGTACATGCATTAATCCTGTGCTGGCAAAGCTGAATTTGCAGTCATTACTCCAGTCTTTAGTGTCAAATGATCCTTCAGAAGTCAGTCTAATATGCTGATTTGTTGCGGAATTATTTTCAATGGTGCTTAATTATTAATAATGCTTTTTATTATTGTCAGTGTTGAAAAATTCTGTCTGCAATTAATCCATAGTTTGATATGAAACCAAATACCTATGATTCCAAAAGACCCTCCACCACAAAGTTCTCTCTTTTTCAACTTTGTAAAGTTCTTTGAATGCATCAAAGGCCACCTCCACCTCCATCACCCTGTTTTAGAGCACGCTCCTCAAAGACCTCCTGAGGAGAGAAAAGGTGAGGAGAATGAGTTACTGCCTACACCTCCCAGTATGGAGGCTGTTCTCTCAGTGTCCATCCCGGCATTGTTTTCAATTTAGTTGTCTTCCTCTATTCCTCAGCGCGGCAGGCAGACACGCTCTCTAGGGCAAGTAAGCTCACATTACATCTTGCTTTTCAAGATCTTCCCCTGGTTTCATGTTCTGTTAATCCACAAGTAAATGCTCGATGCACTGCCAGGGTCCTCAGCAGTACGGCTGACCAGAGGAACAGCGCCCTAGCAATTAAACAGAGGGATTCGCACTTGTCTGGTTCTGAGCTCACTTCCAATCTGGGTTTTGGACACAAGTCAAAGATAACAGCTGTACACGTTGAGGGATCAGTGAACCCAGCTGACTCCCTGGCAGCCAAAACACCGGCAGGAACCAGCTCATAATTAGAAATGTTTTGGGTCATCTTAAGGAGAAACGGAGAGAAGAGAGACATGGGGAAAATGAGAGGTAAGTATGGATATAATAACAGATGCACACTACTGCTCAGCAATAGGAAAGAAAAGATCTGGCATACTTCTGTTACATCACGACTTCAGAATTATTAATCAATATTTTCTTCAAACTACTTTTTAAAATAATTTCTTATTTCAGTTAGATGCTGATGCCAAGGCATCAAATTTGAATTTTAAATGAAAATTTTATATCATAAATTATATTTTATTTTGTTTTAGCTTCACTTAATTAATAAAAATGATTTTTAAAAGTTTTATTATTAATAACCACAATGAAAAAAACTTGGTAACCACAAGTCACATTAATTATGAATATAATGCACTAACATTGGACCAGAGTATGTGTATATATATATATATATATATATATATATATATATATATATATATATATATATATATATATATAAACCAGTATCATAAAATCTGTTAATGTCAAACTACACATTAACTGCATATAGCCTTATGGTCAGGACTTCTCTTTTCATGTGTGCACACACTCTGCTGTCCACTAAAAAATCTCGCACAATATCTACACATTTAGGGCCTTAGGCAGAACGGCACAAAGACAACAGTGAATATTTTTTACTTTTGCTTTACATTCTGTCCCTCTCTCTCTTGTCCTCTCTTCTTCTCTGCATGGCCTCAGGTAGAATAGATGCTCTAGTGACCTGTTTAAGCAGTTCACCACAGCACTGTCTGTGCAGTAACTCAAAGTCGCCAAGCCCCTGAAGCTAAAAGAACAACATAACAGGAACAACAGTGGAACAAGAACAGGGGGATTGATGAAATATGAAGCTGGGGGTCTTTGTAAATTTAGAAGCGTGTGTCAGAGATGATGTTGCTTTTTGCCATAACATCCCCAGGCCAGAGTCTTTACGATAATAGCTTTTACATTACATTATACATGCAAATGTAGTGAATAAAATTAGTCTGAGACTATAAATATGTCACACCTCTGTTCATCAATTTGCACTGGCTACCAATAGCTACTCGCATAAAATTCAAGGCATTACAACAAAACCACCTTTGGCTCTGCACCCCTTTACCTAAATTCAGTACTTCAGACCTATGTGCCCTCTAGAAGCTTGCGTTCTGCAAGTGAACGCCACATTATTGTGCTATCCCAAAGAGGCACAAAATCACTTTCACTGATTTTTTTCATTAACTGTTCCCTCCTGGTGGAATGACCTGCCCAACTCAATCCGATCAGCTGAATCCTTAGCCATCTTCAAGAAACGGCTTAAAACCCATCTCTTCCATCTTTATTTGACCCTCTAACTCTAGAATTCTTTTTTTCTAATTCTATTTTATCTAGCTGCCTTTTTATTAAAAAAAAAAAAAAAAAAAAAAAAAAAAACACACACTTGACCCTCTATCAATTGCATAATTATTCTCTAACTGCTAGCTTTTCTTGAAAAACTAACACTAGCTTTCTTTTCTATATTCTATCTACTTATTTACTAAAAAAAAAAAATCTTGCTACGTATACTGCGTTAGGCTAACCTAGACTTGTCATAGCGCTTGCATGTTATTGCTCTTTTGTTGGTTTTGATTGCTTCTATTGTCCTCATTTGTAAGTCGCTTTGGGTAAAAGCGTCTAAATGTAAATGTATAAATAGAATTATTGCGTAATTGTTTTGATTGCTCACACACAGTTAACAATCAGCTTTGATTAGTGAGAGCAACCTATAGCAAAATTTGTGAGTGGTTGCAGGGCATTGCTATGTAGTTGTTAAGGTCTTCAAAACTGTTTTTAGCATGTTATGTGGTTGTTAAGGTGTTCTGGATGGCTGAACATTTCTGAATGTTTAGTGAGATGTAGACAAGTTTGTTTCTTAATTGGAAGAGACTTGGAGAAATTTACATTACATTATATCACTTGCTCACCAATGAATCCTCTGCAGTGAATGGGTGACGTAAGAATGAGTGTTCAAATAGCTGATAAGAACATCACAATTGTATATTCAACAGTAATTCACACAACTCCAGTCCATCAGTTTATATCTAGTGAAGGGCAAAGCTGCATGTTTGTAAGAAACAAATACATCATTAAGACATTTTAGCTTTAAACTGTCACTTCGTGCCAAAATATGAGTCCACAATTCTTAATAACACTTCCTCCAGTAAAAAAAAAAAAAAAAAAGTCCCTCCCCTGTTGTCATCTTACATCAAAACTCACCAAAATATACTTAATAACAATTTTTTTTTTTTTTTTTTTTACTGTTCTCTTATAAACAGTGCATTATCTGTACATATTTCTCTCCTGGTTTTTCAGTGGAGGAAGTGATATGGATAGAGGACTCATCTTTTAGCTGGAAGCAGTGGTTTGAAATTAAAAACATCTTGATGGATTTTTTTCTTTTTCTTTTTGCTTCACAACACATTAACTGATGGACTGTAGTTGTGTGGGTTACTTGTGGATTACTGTGATGTTTTTATCAGCAGTTTTAACTCATTCCGACGGCACTCATTCACTGCAGAGGATCCACTGGAGATCAAGTGATGCAATGCTACATTTCTCTAAATCTGTTCTGATGAAGAAATAAACTTCTCTACATCTTAGATGATCTGGGAGTGAGAACATTTTCAGAAAATTTTCATTTTTGGGTGAGCCTTTCTTTTAATCACCTAAGTCAAAAGAGTTCCTAATATTCTGATCATAATGACTTATAAGTCTTAAAGATTTTATTTTTTTCCCTCTTTTTTTTCATCCACCAGGTGAATTTGCAAACTTTGAGGGAATTATTTAAATCCATAGCACTCTGCTGAAGTTTAATACTTTGTGTTATTTTAGTTTGTAAATTAATGTCAAAGAGAATGCTGGTCAAAAGAGCTACATTAATGGGCTTGCGTTGTGTATACAGTACATGCAAATGTAGTCAATCTGTTTACTCTGGGGCTATGAAAAGAATTATGTACTGTATTGTTTTGATTGCTCAGACACAATTAGCAATCATCACTGATCAGGGAGAGAAACCTTAACTGTAAGAAGTACCAATTGACATTTCATAATATCTTGTAATGATGCATAAGAAGCTAGACGTGATGCATTTAATCTAATCGAATAACATGGTGCATTTAATCTAATATTTTTAGCAGGGAGAAGAAATACAGTCCTGCTAATTTGCGAGCTCATGCTTAATTATTTTTTTTCTGTGTGTGGATGCATCGGCAGTGACCTCTTCCTCCTCCTCTTCTTCAAAGCAGCTTTTTAAATTATGCAGGCAGACTGGTGTGGGCTAACCTGCCCTGAGGAGCAGCAATATTTCATACAAGAGGAAGCGTGTCAACAGCAGCAGGTTACAAGAAAGCCGAGGCGCTCTTCTGATGGGGAAAAAATAAATAGAAAGAGCAGATGTTAATGAAAGAATCCGACATTTGCTCCTTCGCTCATTCTTGATTTATAGGACTTTTAGGTTTTAATATAGGACCCTTGGAGAGTTTCATCATTCATTCAGACATATATGCTCTGGATGTATATGTTCACTCTCTGTCACAATTACATATGACAGTTCATTATTTGCTCTTTTCTACATGTTATATGCCTTAATTATTACATACATTAACAACAACTCATCATACATCATTAGTGGTTGCTAGGGCAAGCATCACTCTTCTTATTGTTAATACTTGGGTTGGGGTTATTTAAAAAATAAATAAATAAATAAATAAACAAAGTCTGAATACAGTAAAAAAAAAAAAAAAAAAAAAATCCAAGGCCTGACATTGACGGAGGAATCATATCTACTAGAGACCAAAATATTGTAGGGCTTTGAGGCTTGGCACTTTTGGACAAGTAAGCAAGCACCCTAACAATCATCTGTCAGTATTATTATAGTTTTGATTTTTATATATTTTTAATTTTTTTTTTTTTTTTTTTATTATTCACTCTTATAGATTGTTTTATTTGGGGTTTTTAATACACTTAGATTTAGAGCTTCCAAACTTATAAAAGTTTCAGGTTTATGATACTATACGGTTAGGTCCATATATATTTGGACACATATGCAATTTTCATAATTTCGGCTCGGTATGCCACCAGAACAGAATTAAAAATAAAACAATCAAGATGAAATTGAAGTGTAGACCTTAAGCTTTAATTCAAAGCGTTGAACAAACATATAACATAAAATGCTTAGGAATTACAACCATTTTTATACACAGTACCCTCATTTTCAGGGGCAAATGTTCAAATGTTTCAAATGTTATTGGACAAATAAATATAATCATAAATAAAATGTTAATTTTTAATATTTTGTTGAATCCTTTGCATGCAAGTCTGGAACTCAGGTACATTACCAGAGACTGGGTTTCCTCCTTTGTGATGTTTTTCCAGGCCTTTACTGCAGCTGACTTCAGTTGTTGTTTGTTTGTGGGTCTTTCTGCCTTTAGTTTTGTCTTCAGCAAGTGAAATGCATGCTCAATCGGGTTGAGATCAGGAGATTGACTTGGCCATTGCAGAATATTCCAATTTTTGTTTATTTTTTTTTTTACCTAAACTCCTGAGTTGCTTTTGCAGTATGTTTTGGGTCATTTCCATTTGTACTATGAAGCGCTGCCCAATCAACTTTTCTCCATTTGACTGAATCTGGGCAGAGAGTATATCCAGGGACGGACTGGGAGTAAAAAACGGCGCTGGATTTTCTCCCAAATAGCCCCACCACAACTACAAACAGTCGCTACTATCTCACAATATTACAACAATCCAATCGCATTTATGGCAAATAACATCAGAAAACCCATGGTGACCCTACATGCTGACAAAAACAATAGAAACCATCACAGAAATTTGAATTATATCCACTACAAATACCATTAAAAACATTACAAACCATCAACTTTTAACCATTACCATTAAATAATGGTTTCCTGTAGTGTGTTTTACATTAGGATTTAGTGGTTTTAACAAAAGCCATGAATAGAAGGTGACAAGTTACCAGTAGAGACTAACAGGCGCCATTACAGTTTCCATTAAAACCAATACAATTTTCATTACAACCAGTAAAACCATTACAAATTATGTGATGGTTTCTATTTTTTTTTTTTTTTTAACAGAGGATTGAAATAAATGCATTATTGTATGAACTAAAATACTTGAAATCTACATAAAGAGCAAAATGCAAAATGTACAGTGGTGTGAAAAACTGTTGGCCCCCTTCCTGATTTTTTTATTTTTTTGCATGTTTGTCACAATTTAATGTTTCAGATCATCAAACAAATTTAAAAATTAATCAAAGATAACACAAGTAAACACAACATGCAGTTTTTAAATGAAGTTTTTTATTATGAAGGGAAAACAAAATCCAAACCCACATGGCCCTGTGTGAAAAAGTGTTTGCCCCCTAAACCTAATAACTGGTTGGGCCACTCTTAGCAGCAACAACTGCGATCAAGCGTTTGCGATAACTTGCAATGAGTCTGTTACAGTGCTGTGGAAGAATTTTGGCCCTCTCATCTTTGCAGAATTGTTGTAATTCAGCCACATTGGAGGGTTTGAGCATGAACCGCCTTTTTGAGGTCATGCCACAGCATCTCAATAGGATTCAGGTCAGGACTTTGACTAGGCCACTCCAAAGTCTTCATTTTGTTTTTCTTCAGCCATTCAGAGGTGGACTTGCTGGTGTGTTTTGGATCATTGTCCTGCTGCAGAACCCAAGTTCACTTCAGCTTGAGGTCACGAACAGAAATTGTCCTTCAGGATTTTTTGGTAGACAGCAGAATTCATGGTTCCATTTATCACAGCAAGTCTTCCAGGTCCTGAAGCAGCAAAACAGCCCCAGACCATCACACTACCACCACCATATTTTACTGTTGGTATGATGTTCTTTTTCCGAAATGCTGTTGCTTTTACGCCAGATGTAATGGGACACACACCTTCCAAAAAGTTCAACTTTTGTCTCGTCAGTCCACAGAGTAATTTCCCAAAAGTCTTGGGGATCATCAAGATGTTTTCTGGCAAAACTGAGACCAGCCTTTATGTTCACTTTTTCACACAGGGCCATGTGGGTTTGGATTTTGTTTTCCCTTCATAAAAAAACCTTCATTTAAAAACTGCCTGTTGTGTTTACTTGTGTTATATTTGATTAATATTTAAATTTGTTTGATGATCTGAAACATTAAAGTGTGACAAACATACAAAAAAATAAAAAATCAGGAAGGGGGCCAACAATTTTTCACACCACTGTATATGACAATGATAAACATAAACCTAGAATCTAACAACAGAATTCTTCAATTTGAGTATTCATATGTGTGTGTGTCATGTTAATCAGACTAATCACTTTATAGGCTACTTCATTTACTCTATTTTCTAACTCAATAGCTCTCAAATGTAACCCGTCGTAGAATCGCTGCTGTCTCTTCATGAATGAATGGAATATTCATGCCAGACAATGCGGAGTGATACAAAGCAGTGGACGCTCGGACCTGGGATTTTACTATAATGCTATCGTGATAGGCTACATGCTGTGTATAGTGAAAGATGCGGGCAAAGGTAACCTGATGTAACTGTTCGCTTTTTTTGGTGTGATGTCTCATGCCATCACACTGCTCCACCATGTTTCCCAGATGATGTTGTATGCTTTGGATCATGAGCTGTTCCAAGCTTTCTCAGTCTGGTACAGATTGATCTTAATTTCAGCTGTCCAAAGAATGCTTTTCCAAAAGTGGTCTGGCTTATTTAGATGTTTTTTTGGCAAAGTCTAATCTGGCCTTGTTTGCACCTTGTGGTGAACACTCTGTATTTGCTCTCGTGAAGTCTTCTCTTGATTGTAGACTTTCACAATGACACAACTACCTCCTGGAGAGTGTTCTTCACTTGGCTGAATGTTGTGAAAGGTTTTCTTTATCATGGAGAGGAGCCTAACAATTTCTGTTTCACTTGAATGGAGAGATCATTTGACTGCATCATGTGGGTTCACAGCAACAGCTTCCAAATGCAAATCGCACACTTAGAATCAACTCCAGACCTTTTACCTTAATTAATGTAGAAATAACGAAAGAATAGCCCACACCTGTCCATGAAACAGCTGTTGAGTCAATTGACCAGATTGACAGGCGATCTGACCAATCAGAACGCGGATATTATGTGCCGCCGCTGCTATCCAGTAGCCCCCACTGCAGAACACAAGATCCAGGGGGCGTGGTTGGATCCACATCTAGGGGTGGAGATTGGTAGGTTTAGGGGTGGAGATGGGTGGGTTTAGGGATCAGGGGGTGGAGACAGGTAGGCTTAGGTATATGTAAGGTGGGAGGAGTTGGATCTGGATTCAACCACGCCCCCTGGATCTTGTGTTCTGCAGTGTGGACCATCTGCTATCCGCCATGTTGCCCAACATCTACGGCCGATCTCCATAGAAATCCATGTTAAAACGGGGTAAAAAAGATCAACGGAATTGAAACTTTTTCAATATAACTAAATATAAATATGTGCGGAGGGTTAAGCTGTGCTGTTGTTGGCTGCCACAGTAACGGCAATAAGCTAAGGAATTCCTTTAAAGTACTTGTTTTGCATACCAGAAAATCTGTCATGTCCAGCACTGTATGCATGGCTTACAGCGCATAAGTTAAAATTCTGAGTGTGAAATAATAAAATAATATGTTAAAACGTGTGCTCTAATCTTTCTGTGGACAAAATCCTGTGGACTTAGCCCCGATAGGGAGCTGTTTATGCACATGTGCGCTCATCTGTTTTCGATGCAGCTAACCTTGCGTCGCTTTATGTCATCTTCCCACTCATTAAACTGTGACAGGTCCTTTACTGCAAAAAGATGGTCACTGTGACACTCTAAAGTAATTAAACTATGGCGCCATCTGTTTTTTAAAACCATTTTCATAGGTTTAACGTTATATTATTGGCTTGGGAAATATGTAAATGCACATGCCCAGTAGCCGCAGCTATATCACTTCTAGCCTTAACCACAAATCAGACAGGAGAGTAGATTAACTTCGGTGGACTTAAACTTGAAAAGTGGTGTGTTCCGCAGTCGAAATTGAATACTTTCTGATGTTTATTTATGTTAATTTCGTGCTTTACGTAAATATGAAAAGACGATCGGTTCATGTGTTTGAACTGAGGCAATGCAGTGATCTGTCACGGCACATTAAAGAGCCATAAATCGGTATTTATAGTTTGAATTTCTTTAAAAATTATAAAATTTGAAAGCTGACAGTCCTGAGACCTTGTTTCATACTAGAAGTAACCTGCTCTGTCTTGTCTGTCGGAACATTGTCATTTACTCTTTGCTTTGCAATGTATTTTTCACTGCGTGATTTTCTGATGTGTAGTGTGAGAGCGGCATTGTTTGTCGGGATAGCAACAGTAACTAAGGAGGGCGGGTCTTTGCGAACGGTCAATTGTCCAATTACTTATGGTCCCTTGAAAAAGGGGGCAGGTACATATTAAAGAGCATATCCTCAAATTAAAGCTTAGAGTGTGCACTTTAAGCCCATATTCATTATATAACTGTAACTTGAATATGATTTGGCCAGCAGCTAAAATAATAAAACTGTGCCTGTGTCCAAATATGTATGTTCCTAACTGTATATCCAAAATTAAATTACAGTCTTTTTAATTTAGTCTTGGTGTCATTACTTTAGTTTTGGTTTTTCACAGTTATGTTAATCCTTCTTTCTTTTTAATAATTTATTTATATTTCAATGCTGCAGTATAGAAACATTCTAAAAAGCGCTCAGAACACTGTAACAACCAAAAAGCAGTGTTCTGGCAACCACCCTCAACACTCTTGTTTTGTGGGGAGAGAGCGTGCAATGTTGAAAGCAAGTGTCTTTACAATTTCTTTCTTTCTTTCTTTCTTCTTCTTCTTCTCCTTCTTCTTCTTCTTCTTCTTCTTCTTCTTCTTCTTCTTCTTCTTCTTCGTTTTGTAGTTAAATATATCCTGTGTTCCGCCCAAACTCCTATCCTCTGGAATAACATTGAGTGTCACTTCATGTCCTGTCATGTCATGTCACCCTGGCAACCTTCATCACTCCATTCTACACTACATTTGAATCTCATCCACAGGACTGAGTCTTTCTCTCCATGTTTGTCCATCTGTTTTCATTTGAACCCTTATTTCTTCCTGCTCTCTCAAACCCAGGTTTTTTTTTGTTTTGTTTTTTTGCATTTTGTGCCTCCTTTTGAATTTGTGTATGTTGAGGACAGATGTTTCTGAGCCATGCACAGACTGATGCTGACTAAAGTGTAATCTGTAACATCTGACCATATATTGAGTCCATATTCTCTTTGTTTAATCTTACACAAACAATCTCTATATTCATTAGTGAATGATTGGACAGCGAAGAACAAGCTCTGCACATATATGACTACACACTTTCCAGGATTCATTCCAATCTTAATGAAACACCTGACGACAGCTCTAGCGTACAGCTATCTCTCAGGAGGATCTTGCTGTAATGAATCAAGTCACTTCCTGAACTAAATGTCTGTTGATTCAGCAATCATAATAATTCCAAGCACCTTATCTACTCTAAAGATATTTCTCGGGGAAATGTGATCAGTTGCGGTTTGTTTACCTTTCCGATGTATTTTCTTTGTCGATCAATATCCCAAAGGTCAACAAAGCCAGTGAAAGGTTGGTTAAATACAGTATTTCTTTGTGGATTAGTCTCCTCAGAATGTAGGTACCCATCCTGGCCTGAAGCTACATCCCGTTTAGTACCTGCTGCTGGTCTCGTACTAAAGACAGGCAGTGTTCAAATAATCCATCAGGGATTAAATAGGATCACCAGTGGGTACGGTAATCACATCCTACACGGCTAAATAGTAATCAATATCTCCGACCTCTTCTCTGCTTGATCAGTGTAGAGCAAAGGCCTAGCGGAAAGCTCTTCTTTAATTCAGCCCTTTATTGTTTTCGATGTGAGACAATGGATTCGGTGTGGCAGATGGAGGACAGTGCACCTTTCCAAGTGGTGCCAGAGAAGGAGGGAAAAGGAATAGGAATATAAAAGGAAGTGACAAGTTCTGGAGGAAATTACCAGGCAGACACTAATGGCGAAGAAGTTGCTTTTGGTGTAAGATGGATTTAAAATGCATTTTTCATGCTGGCATTACTTGCGTTCCTACCGGGAATTACTGTCCTCCATGCATCTGATGTGAATTGCTCCTGGTGGTGTTTCAAAGGTCAGATAAGTGTGAAAGCATATGCAGACTCAGGGGAGATTACTGTGAAAGAGTTTTTGTTGTGCTGTTGTAAGTTACATTTCCTAGTATCTCTTTAAATACACAGTGGCTCTGATAAAGGGCAGTGGCCTTGTTAAGTACATGCTAACTAGAACTTGTTTGTCTTCACAAATATTCATTATTCCAGCACAATAGAATAACTTGATCAAATCTGCTGCATTAGCATAAAGATTCACCGCTTCACAGCTCGAGTTTGTTGTAATAAATAACAGCTTTATGCTCACATGTATTCATTACCATTCATGATATTTAATAAAGGGAGTCTCTGTGAATAGGATTTGTGCTAGTAGTGCATATAGTAACATTGCTTTTCATTTTTTATCTGTTTTATTTTGTTTCTCTTTTATTTTTTTAATTGCATTTTATTTAATGAATGAATATTTTTATTCATAACTCCAGGCTATTTTGAATCATTTAAAATGATTATAAAATAAATCATAAAATGATTTCAGGAAAGAGTAGAATGAGATCAGTTAAAGTCTTGTAAAGAAATTTTAAATATGTGTTCTGAGTTTGTCACAACACAGAAAAATGTGTTATTAACAACCTCAAATTTGAATGATAAAAAACGCCAAGTAAATAAAATAAGGTATCAAAATCTTGAAAAAATAAGCAGTATTCTCTGCTCTCAAATGCGGGGGTGTGTCCGCTGTTGGTGCAGAAACTATGCCCACTCGTGGGAAAACTGCCGTCTCTCTTAACTATCAAATACCGCTACAACCTGAATGGATGCTAATGGATGAAACAAGCCACAACACAATGATATTAGTACAACACAACAGAAACAAGTTACAACACAACGATATTAGCACAACACAACAAAATTAGCACAATACAGCCAAAACAAACCACAACACAGTGAAATTAGAGCAACACAACAAAATTAGTCCTATGTGTTGTGGCGATTTCATTGTATTTTATAGATTTCATTTTGTTGTGCGTGTTGGGCCACCGTAGGATGCTCCCTCTAGCAGCTTAATTTAAATAAGGAGACCGAGCTGTTTTGTAAATGATCGCAGCTAGGTAATAATGCATTTACGTGACAAAGCTAGCAAACTAACGGTAATGACAATTTAATGCTACATTGTTCCCAGTCTTTGTAACATGTTTCAGCAATACATTTCTAACATTTATAAAGTGTCTAGAAACAATTCTTTGAATTTCCTTTCCAAAGTCTTTGATGATGTGAGCTACACTTAAATAGATATGATTTTATTGATATGATTTTTTATTTATTTTATTGATATATAATTATATTCTTTTATTGAATTATTACAATATTCTTTTATTAAAGTTATTTTTATTCATAGCTACAGTAGAAAGAAAGTACAAAATGATGGCTTGAAAGAGGAGAACGAGATCATTAAATGACGTGAGCCAGGGTAATTGAATTTATTTGAATGATATTTAATGTTTTATTTACTTAGGCATGGAATGGTGGCAGGGAAGAGGGAGGCGGGATAAGTTTACACATCGCCCACACAGCACCATGGTTCAGCTTGTTGGAGCCTGCACTCTTACAGTAAACCTGCGGCGGCATATATCTAGCAGACTTAAACTACTTCCATAGTTCAGGTAACTCATGTCTACGTTACCCAGTCCTACAGTATTGATCTAACAACCAGGCTGTCCATTTTAATAAACTACAAGAGAATGTTGTATATATTACATCTAAAGAAATCTTGTAAATTCTCTGTAAGAAACTGTCAACCTTTGGTTGAGGTAATTGTCACCTTATGTTGGAAATAGACTGCCATTTGTCTGAGACCATAAAACAAGATCTAGGTCTTCCAGACCAAGACCACAAGGTCAAGACTCTGATACTGACCAGCTACCTGTAGTATAACAAAACTGAAATGTAAATCTGAGCACCTTGGGTTGCATATTTACTTGTTTTACCCTTCAGTCTAGGTCAATGTGTCCAGGCAGGCCTTTCTCAGTAACATCCAACAGCAAGACAGATGAATGTTCGATGCAATATGAGCACATTATAAGTTTGCCAGTTTACCCCAGGGTGTCTGTCTCTCTGTGCTGAGTGTTTTTGGATGTCCTCTGGATTTCATATATCTTTGGCTGGAAGTCCAAAAGACGTTGCTGAAAGGGGTTCATTTGGTTGTAACCGTTATCCCCCATCAAAAATCAATAGGTTATTTTGAGGCCAACTCAGATCTGAAATGAACAGGGAAGTTGCATTCGGTGAGCAGTGCTCCTCAAAGTGAATTGTCTCAGATCGATAGCGTCATGAATTATGCAAGTATATTTCATACAGTACAACCCAACTCCTTCCTCAAATATTTCTCCAAAACTAGGTTTTCCTTTCTTCAGGTTGCCACACCTAACAGCTGGTGTATAAATAGCTTGAACTTCAAAGAATGATCTCAAAGGATGCAACAATCCTCTTTGCAAATATGAACTATGACCTTGTTTGCAGCCGGATTGGACCTTACAACAGGAGTTTATTAATGGGGAAGGATGTTGACAGCATCAACTTCCTGTTGTCTGCTAGCTGTTCTATTGTCAGTCCTCCTTGACTTCATGTGGTCTTCCAATGGTATTTTCAGATATCCTGTGCAGTGCATCATATGTTTGCCTTGATCTTTCCATCTCTTGGTTATGATGACGCTGTTCAACTTTATTTAGATGACTTCATTTTTAGAAATATACTGTATAATTCATTAAGCATAAACGTGAAGTGGGGATCTACATTTCACTTCAAAAATTTAAAATTTAAAAAATTTAAAAAATTCGTCATTTTCAAATAACGGATTGTGTTATGTTGACAGGTCTGGGAATCAGGTATTTAGACATTGCATTGTCTTTTTTTTTTTTTTTTTTTTTTTTTTTACACTACCATTCCAAAAAAAAAAAAAAAAAAAAAAAAAAAGACAATGCAATGTCTAAATACCTGATTCCCAGATCTGTCAACATAACAGTAATTCAACTCAAATTATACACAGTACACACACTTATGTAAACACAAATTTTTATGTTGGATGCAATTAATCATGATAAATCGATTTGACACCACTAATATTAATTTTAAAAACTTTAAACATTTGAATGGTAGTGAATTTATTTTAACTTATTTCTAATTATTATTATTATTATTATTTTATTTTTTTTTTTTACATTTAATTTACTTATTTTATTTTGGCATATTTGGGTTATAAATTTTATTTTAATTGGTTTAAATGCCTGTTTAATGTAAACTCTTGGGAATAATATATGAATAGCACAGTATAATTATTGTGCACAGTCATGCCTAAAGGTTCAATGCTCTATGTGTGCTTAAAACTCTGCTATAGACTTTCTTCTGCTTTAATCCAGTTCAAATTTAATATTGTGCTGCCAGGTCCTTTTTATGTAAGCTGGGTATCGTTATCAATGCTGGCCAGTATGAAAGAAGACTTTTGATAGAGCACACAGGCCTTTTTAAGATGCAGGACCTACAAGCCACCTTTTTAACATGCAAGACACACCTGTATCTTTTAAACGTGCACGGCATATGCACCTCTTTTAAAGATTCAAGGCACATGGGTGTCTTTTGAAATATTTTCTGGAATCACAGATGGGCCGGTCAGCTGTGTCTCCTTCACTCGTCTTCCTTTGCTCCATGACTTCATTGGACCATGCAAAGGCTGTTCAGTCTACTGCCTCGCTTCATTTTAGGGCATACACTCAACAGCGAGCAATGCTACGCAGCACTGCATTGGAAATGATGTCTCAAGCATCTGATTGCTCCATCCCCCTGCTTCCATCCCCAACTTTCAAGCTTACTCAAATTGATTGAACTTCCAAATTTGTCACTGTGAAATAGGTTAGCAAGTAGAATCACAGAAGTTCCTAATTAAAGATAGGATGCAAATATATTCATAATTGTGTTGCTTTCTTATCTAGTCTGCACTTGACGTTCCATTACAGCAAATGTGGAAAATGACATGGAGTTTCAGAGAGGGAGGAGAAGAATAAAGGGAAGTAGGATAGATGAGTTCTGCTGTGCATTAATTAGGTGTTTGCTGTAGACGACAATGCAATCTAGAAGCTTTTCTACACATGCTCTGTTCCAGGAGGAACCATTTTAAGGGCATACATCATATGTGTGTCATGACACAAAAGCTGTTCCAAATGTAGGCAACTTAACCCTTAAATGCATACCTCGGGTCTTTAGTGACCCGGTACATCATTCTCCACCCTCTCCCTCCTTCATTTTTTAAAGTTAGACATCAACTTTCTTAGTATTCCTCAATCTATTAATTATAAACAATATAACAAGAAAGAAAAGATTAAAATATAAAAGAATGCCTGTTTTCTGGTTATTTTTTTTTTTTGTAAAAAGTGTATAGGGTCGCTAGAGGAGGTATTATTTTTTTTTCGGCGCGACTATATTTACATATCTGATGACTCAATACATGCAATGCATCTTTTTTCCTCAAGGTGGCACTATTTGATACACGATGACGTGATGTTTCACTCATAATTACTGCAGGCATAAAACGAATATCATCAGCAAAAATTTAACTGGTTTGAATGGCTTTACTGCACAGCAATTACTATACGCAATGAAATATAAATGTCACTGCCATTTGATGCTGGATGTGGTAAATAAGCTGCCAGTGATCAAAATATTGAATATGAAGTCAATGAAAACGATCGTTTTGAGAACATGGCTGAGATCACGAATATGAGGCAGATGCTGAATGTACTGTGGAAGTGCACTCTGGTAAAATCATCTGCTCAAGTTGAACCCTTTTAAGTTTCAAAAGGTAACGAAATATACTTTATTTTATTCTTCTGTAATTGTTCTTAAAATATCAAGTGGTTTGTGCTATTGCAGCAGTTAGAGATCCATCCGTGCTGGATATATAGGTCTGGATCGCTAAAGACCCGATTATGTAATAATGATTGGTGAAACATTCATGCATTCAAGGGTTAATTATACATTGTTTTAGCCAAAAATACAGGTAGCATTGAATGCATCCTTTACAGAATAGGCGATCCCAAAATGCATTGCGAGGAATTTGGTATAAAAAAAATGGCAGTGTGAGAAATGGTGATTATAAATACCTGAGTGTAATTTTAGTATTATGTACTAATATAATATTTATGTTTTGTATTTATTATTTTTATATTTTCAGTTTTCATTTTAATATTTTAGTAAGTTTGTTATATGCTTTTATCATTTTTTTTTATAAGTTTTTATTTTTAAATATTTATTTATTTATTTTTTTTTTTCTCAAGCTGTTTCTCAGTTCCAAGAATTCAAAGAATGGACTTGAGTTGTCAAGGAGATTGGGCTGCCTTGAAAGAACAAACTCGTAAGGACATGAGGATGCTGAATGAATTGTTTGAATTGAGATGCGTTATCAGTTTTAGTTTTCGTAATTTTGCTGCCTTAATGCTTTCACTTTTAATTCATTTTATTTTATATTTATTTTAATTTATTTTTTATTTATTTGCTTTTATTTTTTCATTTAGTTTTCATATTTTATTTCAATTAACATTTTTTTTTATTACTTTAAGTTTTAATTAACACATTGATACAAATACACTTCTAATTTAACACTGATGAGTATTGATAAAAACACAAAAACAGATTGTTAATCCAAAATATGTGTGTGCTATGCATATTTACAGTATTAGAGTGTCACATCCTACTCTTCACATTACCTTTAGTGTAATTGTCTCTGTATAAGGAACATTATTTATATGCCACCAGGATTTGCGGCCTATGTAGAGTGTTTCGAATCAGCCACTTAAGACATTCCATGGCTAAGAAGGTTTGCTTATTGGGTTTTGAAACAAAGCTACAGTATCTGATGTGGCTGTAGAAAATAAGGGAGAGATTTTTCCTCATTTCTCTTCTTCTCCATCTGCCTTTTTATTCTTTTTATATTAAGTTTGTGTCCAGTGAAAAGGGTCGATTTTAGTCATGATCTTTCTATTCCTTTTTGGTTGTATACCCATTGTTTCAGAGACTGTCTCTAAATGTTTAAATGTGTTTCTTCTACAATCTGTTTCTCATCTCCTGTGCTGGTTTAAATTCCGAACACACACGCACAAACAAACACAAGCATTCAGAGATTCTCAATTTCCTGATAAAGGCGATAAATGCTAAACATTGTTGCCCTAGAAACCTCTTTTGCTGCCCCCCACCCCCTCCCCTTCATCTGTCGACCCCCCCTTCTCTCCACCTCTACACATCACTGTGTATTAACAAACTAACACACTTATCTAATCAACTGGAGTGTATGTGCGTGCATCTGGAGAGAGAGAGAGCGAGCAAACGAGTGTGTGTGTGTGTGTGTGTGCGTGCCTGTCCACTACAGATAATCCTGCAAATGAGTCCAGTGCCAGTGTCACACTGCTCAGAGCTCTTTTGGCAGGCAGCTTGGACAGCAGTGTGGATAGAGAGAGAGAAAGAGAAGGAATGAGAGCGGGGGGCTATGTTGCGAACACAGCTGCGGTGAGGTACAGAGATGTTCATGTTAATCCATTTTCAAGGCAGACGTCAAACAGAGTCTAACTGAACTAAACTCTACCTCTCTCAAAATGTATAGATGGACTCTCACACAGCAATTGATCCACTGGATTCTGTTTGTTTTTAAAAGAAATGTTTTCCTGAGGTGCTTTAGTGATCTGCATGAGAAATGAATACATATTTATGCCCCAGTCCAGCCTCCAGCTCTCCGTCGTCATCCTTAGAGCACCGCCCTGCAGACCTGTGGCAGTACTGCACCAGAAATGAAAGGTATAAAACTAGTAAAAAAAAAAAAAAAAAAAAATTATATTTCAAATAAATATGATACTTTTGAACTTTCTAGACATTTTAACAGTTATTTTAAATTGTAACAATATTTCACAATAGTACTGTTTTAACTTTTTTGATCAAATAATGTAGCCTTCAAAATCATTAAAAAATCATCTCAACCCCAAATGTTTGAATGTTAGTGTAAATATTACAAATAATTAGCACTAAAATGATTCAGCACAAATCTATGTGCAATCAAAAAATGAACTATCAAAATCAAATATAAAAAAAGGTTGATATTCATTCATTCATCACTTGAAATCTGAGATCAAATTGGGTGCATTGCATTATGGGAACAGTATTCGGAAGTTAAAAGTAAACTTGTTAGTAAGCGGAAGTTAAAAGCAGCTCATTAGTGTCTCATTAGTGTTTAGCACAGTTGTCGTTGCTAGGAAACGCTTGCTGAAATCGCGTTTGGTCTCATACTGTATCGCGTACCTTGTCAGTGTCGTGCACTTGCTTGGCCATTTGTTGTGATAAACAGGAAAGTGTATCCAGCTGAATTCAATTAGTGTTTTGTTAGACGGGTATAAAAAAGCTTAGTTTACCGTGGCAGCCCTCGTGTGAAGACCGAAGAGTGTAAAGTTCATCGACTCTACCGTGCAACTCCACCGGGCAGGGAAAAGGGACATAAGAATCGCTTTTTATTTGTCCTTTTTCCTACAACTTGTTTCACTGCTGTTTCAGTTTTTTTATAACCAATTCTTACTATGTGTTTCCAGATCCTATCCTGTTATCACTATCACTCGCAAACCACGCTTCACACACTGTAGGCAGTGCAATCCTAACAACCTGTGCACTTTGCCTATGTCTACTAATACACTACTTTCTTTTTCTATTGATCTCTGGAATTGTCAGTCTGCTGTCAACAAAGCTGATTTCATTACTTCCATTATTACTCATTCAAGGCTAAATCTCATGGACCTGACAGAGACCTGGATCAAACCAGAGGACAATGCTACACCTGCAGCACTCTCCAATAATTTCTCCTTTTCCCGCACCCCCCGTTTGACTGGAAGAGGTGGAGGTACTGGTCTGCTCATCTCTAATAATTGGAAATTGACTTCTTTACCATCTCTGGGTATGAACAGTTATTTTGAATCACATTCGGTTACTATTACCTACTCTCTTAAAATCCATTTTGTAGTTGTTTATCGATCTCCAGGACCGTTAGGTAACTTAATGGAAGAATTAGATGTGTTGCTATTAACCTTTCCTGAGGATGGTACTCCCTAGTTATACTTGGAGACTTCAACATCCACTTAGATAAACCTCAGGCTGCAGACTTCCACACTCTGCATATTTCTTTTGATCTCGAACTAGTGTCAACTACGGCTACTCACAAATCAGACAACCAACTGGACCTTATTTACACACGACACTGCTCCACTGATCATGTGCTGGTTACTCCACTGCACACCTCAGATCACTTCCTACTCACTCTTAACCTCATCTTTGCTTCCTCCCCCTAAACAGTTATCATGAAGTGAAGTGAAGTGTGGCTGGAATTTGTGCTCTGCATTTAACCCATCCAAGTGCACACACACAGTAGTGAACACACACACACACCGTGAACACACCCAGAGCACTGGGCAGCCAATGCTGCGGTGCCCAGGGAGCAGTTGGGGGTTTGGTGCCTTGCTCACCTCAGTCGTGGTATTGAGGATGGAAGCGAGCGCTGTTTATTCACTTCCCCTACCGACAATCCCCGCCAGACCTGAGACTCGAACCCGCGACTTCTGGCTTAAAAGTTCGATTCTCTATCCTTTAGGCCACGACTGCCCCCAATCATCTCTTAATGCTAACAGTGCTACTGATACTTTCTGCTCCACTCTGACATCTTGTTTAGACACTTTCTACTCCTTATCTTCCAGGCCAGCCCATACCAACCCCTTCTGCCCCTTGGCTATCTGATGTTCTCCGCGAACACCGTTCTTAGCTCAGGGCTGCAGAAAGGGTATAGCGCAAATCACAAAATCCTACTTACCATAATTTATGTCGATCACTCCTCTCTGATTTCTCTGCTAATGTCTCCACTGCTAAAAGGACATACTATCATGACAAAATTAACAATTTGCCTAACTCTCGCATGCTCTTTAAAACATTTTCCTCCCTCCTTTGTCCTCCTCCTCTCCCTCCTTCATCAACTCTAACAGCTGACAACTTTGCCACATTCTTCATTTATAAAATTACAAACCTCACTGCACAATTCTCCACACCACAAACTGTCAAACACATCTTATCAACAAACATGCACAAGTTCACATCCTTCTCTCCACTCTTTGAGGCAGAAGTCTCTAAACTCATCCTTTCCAATCATCCTACTACTTGTCCGCTTGATCCTATTCCATCTCATCTCCTTCAAGCCATTTATTTTGCAGTTGAACCTACGCTCACTCACATCATTAACACATCCCTTCACACTGGAGTTTTTCCCTCAGTATTTAAACGGGCTCGTATAACTCCACTTCTTAAGAAACCCACTCTTAACCCAACTCTTTTAGGGAACTACAGACCGGTTTCCCTTTTACCTTTCACTGCAAAAACACTTGAACGAGTTGTGTTCAACCAAGTCTATGCCTTTCTCACACAGAACAACCTCCTGGACAGCAACCAATCTGGCTTCAGAAGTGGACACTCGACCGAAACTGCCTTGCTCTCAGTTGTTGAAGCCCTAAGACTTGCAAGAGCGGCTTCCAAGTCTTCATTACTTATCTTGCTGGATCTGTCTGCTACTTTTGATATGGTCAACCACCAGATCATTCTGTCAACCCTATTGGGAAAGGGCATCTCAGGAACTGCACTCCAGTGGTTTGAGTCTTACTTCTCAAATAGGTTCTTTAAGGTATCTTGGAGAGTTGAGGTATCCAAGTCGCAACATCTAGCTACTAGGGTGACTCATGGCTCAGTTCTTGGACCACTTCTCTTCTCTGTCTACATTGCATCACTAGGTTCTGTCATTCAGAAACATGGCTTTTCATATCACTGCTATGCTGATGACACTCAACTCTAACTCTCATTCCATCCTGATGATCCAACAATAGCTGCTCGTATCTCAGCATGTTTAACAGACATTTCTTGCTGGATGATGGACAATCACCTTCAGCTCAACCTGGCTAAGACAGAACTGCTTGTGGTTTCAACAAACCCATCACTTCATCACAATTTCACCTTCCAGTTAGGTTCATCAACCATAACTCCTTCAAAAACAGCCAGAAACCTTGGAGTTGTGATTGATGATAAGCTGAATTTCTCTGACCACATTGCTAAAACTGCCCAGTCCTGCAGATTTGCTTTATACAACATTAGGAAGATCAGGCCTTTTCTTTCGGAACATGCAACACAACTCCTTGTTCAAGCTCTTGTTCTGTTTAGACTGGACTATTGCAGTGCTCTCATGGCAGGTCTTCCAGCCAGTTCCATCAAATCTCTACAATTAATTCAAAATGCTGCTGCAAGTTTAATCTTTAATGAGGCGAAAAGAACAGTGACAGACAGAAATCAGAAGATCCCTAATGATGAGCCCTCGCTTCACTCATTGGTACTTCAGTATGACCTGTCCTGGACGCAGATTTGTGGAAACACTAGACTACAACTCTAATCTACTGGGAAAAAAAAAAAAAAATAGATTTCAGAAGAGATCAGAATAAATCAAATATAACAATTTATTATTAGTCAGGTAAAGTCGTATCTTGCCAGTTACATAATTAAACAATAAGAAGCCAATTCAAAAATAAGAAAATACATAACATCTGTTGTTCAAAGATGAATCTAAGAGTAAAATGTATACCTGACTTCAGGAAGATACATTGTATGGAGCATATGAAATACACTTCACACTAAGGGATGATCTGGCTACAGAATCGCAATGACTGATTTGCAACTTTCCCTTAAATACTACCAGAACAAAAGGGCAACAGATTACATCTGTGTATGGGGATGGGAAGCTTCTGTAGAAGCTGTTCCCTCACTCAAATGGTCACACCTGGTGTAGAGCAATGTTTATCAGATTTTGAAAGGAGACCGCCCACAAGAGAAGTACAGAATTCACTTAAGTTTTCAATATTTCTCATAATATAAGTGACTACTGTAAAATTGAGACAATTTTACCAATCGCTCAGAGACCTTTAAAATGATACCAAACATGAAGGGGAAAAACAACATGTTCACAAGATACATGATATGTGGGATATACATATTCTTAAAGAACTTTGAGTGAAACCTTTTGGGGGAAAAGAGGGAGAGGCAGGGGGAGAAGGGGGTCGTAAATGAACAAGAGGAGTGGTGCTGTTTGTTGTCTTTGGAGATCTCTTCTCCAGATTAGTTTAATGGTTTTATTGCAAGGCATCTGTTTTGCGAGAGTTCCTGAGTTTTGGCCTCATCAGGAATTAATTTCATAAGGAAATAATTTCACTCCTTTCAAACTCTAGCACTCTCTATTTTAATTCTATTTTATCACTGTCTTCTTTGTATCTATTAGTCTTCTTTGTATCTATCTGACCCTCTAACACTAGCTTTTTTTTTCTATTCTACTTGTTTTCTTTCATAAAAAAAACAAAAACAAAAAAAACCTTGCTACGTGTACTGAGTTAGGCTAACCAAGACTTGTCATAGCGCTTGCATATTGTTGCTCTTTTGTTGGTTTTGATTGCTTCTATTGTCCTCATTTGTAAGTCACTTTAGATAAAAGCGTCTGCTAAATGACTAAATGTAAATGTATTAAATTCAGTATTGTATGCACATTTTGGAAAAAAAAAAAGTAAGAGTAGTATTCGGTGACGTACAGTATGTGGAAAATGCACATACTGTACTATATACTGTGGAAATAGTGTGAGCAATGTAGTATGCTGTATCTGAACAAGTAACATTGTGGCTTCACTTGGGTGTTATACGTACCAAAAATGAGATATTTGACAAATGGAATATACCTAATTCTGGGCGTTGATTCAGCAGAAAATCTGTTCCTCTAACTGTAACAGGCTAATAATTCAGTGACAGTTTTCACATGCGTTTTAACCTGACAAGACCGCGGAAACTAGGTGAAAGAGTGTCATCCCACACACACTGCCCCAGGCAGCTTTCCAGTGAGAAATGTGTGTGACTTGGTATCAAACGCGAGTTCAGTGTGCAGGTGTGTTAGGGGCACAGGTGTGTGAGTGTGTGTGTCTGAGTTTAAGGACACAGCTGCTCCTGCAAAGGAATTAGCTTTTGGTGTGTTTGTGGGAGGGTTTGTGTTCCACAGAGCATAACCAGGCGTTGTTAATGAATTAATGACACACAGACACACACAGGGGGGTTTTGATTAGATAATAATATCGTGACTTGTGGCTATATAGGAGGGAGTCGGGAGACAGGCGGTGAGACTGACGCTCTAGGGAAGTGCAGTTCGCTCAAGATCAGGCCGGGCAGACTGCTGGAACTTTATGAAAAAATTATGAAAATTATGATAGTAAATGTAATATGATAACAGTTATGCACCTAAGTATATGGGGCAACCATACGCTTAAAACTTAGTTTTTTAACAGGTGTTTCACCTGTACCTAAATTTTGCACTGCATTGCATTGTGTTTTAGGGTCAACGGAAATGTCTGTAAAATTAATAAATAATGTCCATTAATGGATAATTGTTTTTGTTTTTTTTGGATTATTTTAATATATTTTCTCTGGATTACACACACACACACACACACACACACACACACACACACTTATATATATACTGTATATATATATATATATATATATATATATATATATATATATATATATATATATATATTAGGGCTGTCAATCGATTAAAATATTTAATCGCGATTAATCGCATGCTTGTCATGAGTTAACTCGTGATTAATCACAGCTTAATTGCACATTTTTATCTGTTCTAAATGTACCTTAAATTAATACTTTTCAAGTTTTTAATACTCTAATCAACATGGGCATGGATAAATATGGATGCTTTATGCAAATGTATCTTTATTATTATTGAAACCATAGTCAACATAGAGCATGAAGACTAGACATGTTTCAAAGGTCATCAGTGTTTTTCAAAGAACTTGTTCATGTCTATTAGACACATGAAACAAAAAAGAAATACGAGGTTCCCATTACTTCTCTTTCTTTGCACTGAGCAATTTACTTACACAAACCTGTTTACAGTTTTGCATGACAGGGCAGCTCACTTCTTCTGAACATGCAATGTACATTTATTATTAGATTTGTTTGCCTCTCTGTGCACACATACTGTATTTTGATGCAGCTAAATTCTCAATAAAACTGTTTTCATTGATATATTTTACTGTTTCTGTTGTCAGACAACGGAATAAATATGAAATAGTGACTGAAACGCAACCCATTAAGACTAGGCTACATAACTAGCTCTCCCTTCCAATATCTTAATCTGCACAAAAATCCTGATAATTGAGCCGTCGTCTGATGAAATCAAATACACAAAAGATAATGACAATAGCTGTGCTGTGATTTCGGCTATATTTGCATGTAAAATAAAATTAGAGAAGCAACATAATACTGAAAGCACTGCTCCTCTCCACTGCTCGCTGAACAATGCAGACACACAGAGAGACAAAGATGTGTGCGCGCTCTGGGACAGCAAGACCTCACACTTGCGCGGCAGTACCAGAGTCTCAGAAACTAAATAAGGTTTGGGCAAACCCTAAAGATTTGTAGCTAGGTGCTTTTTTGAAGATGGGGGGAAAAAAAGTTGCTAAAGGGGTCTGCAAAGTCGCTAAGTTGGCAACACTGTGCATCTCCATTTCTCCAACTACAGGCTTGGCCACAGGTCAAACAGAAAACGCCTGCTGCGTTAATCGCGCGTTAATAAAATTAGTGCCATTAAAATGAATTTGCGTTAACGCCTTAATAACGCGTTAACTTTGACAGCCCTAATATATATATATATATATATATATATATATATATATATATATATATATATAAGCATGGGGTAGAGCTGACAAACATCTTGGGATATATTATTTCAGAATGTTTTTGTAAAATTTTCTTTTACTTTTCAAATGGCTAACAGAAAATAAAGATTTACTGAAAGGTCAGTGGGGAAAATATAATGCAAGATGAAGAAATAGATGCTTTATTTAGAAGTGTAAAGCCATTAAACTGTAAAACACTTGAGTAGGTTTTGAGAAATTTGAGCTAGCAGTTCTTAAACAATGTGGTAGGTGATATGATTGAAGGCCACTTTAATAGAAAACGGATACAAATTCACTACCAGTAAAAGCTCTTTGTGAGCCAGTAGTAAGTAAATTTCAAGTTTAGTAATTAGTTTAGATGAGATGTTTTATGACTTTCAGTCTATACTCATAATCACTTCTGACTTTGTGTGACCTAAATACACATCCTCTCTCACACTCTATTCGGACAGAACTAGTTTTCCATGAAGAGCTCAAGTAAATTTGTGTTTGTCAGATGTACTTTATTTTAATCCACTCTGAATCCAACATGTCTGTTTTTCCTCACACAACCTCGGTAAAAATTGAAAGAGCTAATTACCTTCTGTGTTTTGGCTAGACAGGGGTCCTCTGAGAAATCTAATCCTAGTATTTTTCCACAACTTTGTACTTGTTTATTTTGACCTTCATCGAAAACTACAACCGAAGCAAATTTTCTTGTTGCTTTCCAGAAATTTAGAACTTTCCAGGTAATATATGTTGGAGGCTAAAGTACTGCAGAAATAGTTTGGGGTCATTAAGTTAAATGAATTGAAAGTGAAAGTAGACATTTATAAAGTTTAAAAAAGAGCAATTTCTGTATTTAGCTTTGATCCAAAATTCAGCTTTTATTCATAATAATAAATTAAATAAATCAAATAAATGCAGTCTAAAAGGCATAAGAGACTTCTTTTATCAACCCCAAACTTATATTTCTTTGTCAATAGGTGTTATACATCCAAACAACACACATTTCCATTTCAGTAATTACAGAGATATTGTTAAATACAACTGAACTGAACCGAGAGAAAAAAAAAATCCCATCTGAATAGTGCTTTACAATGTTATTTACATGTCCTGATGATATACACGCTCACCAATCATCATCACATCTGCTACATTAACTTCCACCAGTTCTCTGTGGGATCACAAACTCCTGTGTGTATGTGTGTGTGTGTGAAAAACATCCCCAAGGTCGATGTGTGTCTGCCTGAAATGGGAGCAGGAACCTCTCGGTGGCCTTCGTACAGTAAACATGGCTCCTGTGGGACTCTGTTCAACTGTTGTCTGTAACCCCAGGAGAGCTTACTTCACACATCTCATCTGTAATCATGTAAAGCAAGGTTTAGTAGGGGTCAGACTGAATGACCCCTCACGGTATGCAACAACATCAGCAAATCCCACTGCTGACAGTAGAAATGTGGGTAAACCGGAGAGCGTTAGGCAGAGTTCTGCACTTCCATTTAATCAGTAATGGTTCTGAACTACTATCTAACTCTCCAGTTAGCACTTGTTTGATTTTAATTAGGTCACAGAAATTGAGCATGGGTTAAAAATTCAGACGATGTGCGATGATATTTGATTCCCTTTGATTGCTTTTTCCTCCAGGTCTGTCTTGCAGAGAGAAGGGAGCTAATCATCTTATTTAACACAGATCCGCACTCCATATTGACAAATGGAAAAAGAGGAACCATGGGTCCTGCAGATTAGGGTAAGATTAAGTTTAGCAGGAAAGATCAACTTTAGACCTGAACCAAATGAGACAGTTAATATGCACTCAATTTACTAACTTGATTAGGCCTGAACTAAACCTGATAAATTCGTTCATTGTTTACTCACCCTTATGTTGCTCTAAATCCGTATGACTGATTTTCCTTCATGTTTTCAGTGTTCTTTTTCATGCAATTACAATGAACAAGCTTCAAATTGAGTACAAAACAATCATATATATGATTCAAATGACTCGTGCATTTGATTACAAGCCATATGATAACTTTTCATGCAAAAACAGACCTAAAATTAAGTTTTTATTCATTACAATGATTTACATCTGTCCTATCTCATTCTGGCGAGTTCATGAGAGAACTATAGTCCTCTTTGTGAATGAATGATAATTTTGAAATTATCTTTCAAATGAATTGGTTGGTCTGGTTCACAAAACTGGTCTGAAAGATTTAATTTGTAAATCAGAGAGATTTATGAAGTGGTTCTAGCCAAGGCAGGAATTAACACTAACACGATAAGCTATAATATATGAGTTGATGATTGGTGCTTTTACAACCTTTTTAAGGCTTGAATGCTTTAACTTCTATTAATTTTTAGAAAATAAAGGCCAACAGTCTTCAAAATGTCTTCTTTTGTGTTCAACAGAGTAAAGGTTTGTCGTGCCAGTATGGAACAACATGAGTGAGTAAATGACAGAATTTTTTTGTTCTGGATGAACTATTTGTTTATATAGCTGTTTTTCCCTTGTTAATTTAGTGCCACAATGCAAAATTTCATCAGTTTGTATTCGCTGGTTGTTGTGCTACACTTCAGATCTTTGCTAGAAGAGGGATTTTTGCTGATTAAGATGTGCACAGTCTTTTGGACCACTGGTTTTAGAAAGTAAGAAAGTGATCATAAATATAATGCAAGCACATAGATCTCATTTAAAGGCCAAGTGAAGGGAAGTTTAAGTACATGGTCAGGACAGCTTCAGTTAACATTCGTAATTTATTAAAAGTGCTTTAGGAATGGGGCTGCTTGCTTGTGTATGTCTATCTGTGTGGATATTTTAGTGTGATTACTTCAGTGGTAGTGTGCATCAGGTTTATTCATAGTTGGGTTAAATCATTTGTTTGTTCCTCTGGTTATGGGAAAAATAAAGTGTTTGAGTTGGCATACGTGTTAGTCATCAGTTTCAGCATCTGGATTGGTTTGTTATTCCCTTAAGTGGGTTACAGCAGGTCTGTTTTATAACTGATATGTCACTGTGTTTAACATACGCTAATGTTAGCATTAGCAAAGCTGTGTGATATGGCTCATACGCTGTTACCGCCTCTGTTTTACTGCATGTAATACTAACTCAACTGTGTGTGTGTGTGTGTGTGTGTGTGTGTGTGTGTGTGGTATATATGTAGTGTAGTACATAGTTTTTGTTAGAGAAGTATGCAAGCAAGGACCCAGGCATTATCTCCCTTAGTGTACTATCTCTGAGCCTGCTGTCACATATTTGAGGTTATTTTCCCTTCAGTCCAGGGGTTGAATTGGAGTTACACATTTATTTAATTAAAAAGAATTTGTTCAAGCCTGACAGTGCAATTATGTGGTTACATCTAAGCAATCTTTCACACACATAAAAGCTTCTAGCGGTTATTAACCAAATATCGCTGTACAAACAGCCATCCACCGGGGTGCATTTTAAAAATAAAAAAGGAATAAAGTGTCATTATACGGTGGTCTGAGCATAGTGAGACATATCATCTGGAAAATAAGTGTTCAAAAAAACTTTAAAAAATAAAAAAGGGAAAATGTTTTGGATTGTATCCAGTGAGCCCCAAAGCCTGAGAAAACATTTGGAAACAACTGCTGTCTGATGATTAATTATACTTTCATAGCTTCATAATTAATCATATTCTACAGATTCAACTAATTCCTACATCAATTTTGTTAGCTTTTTGTGTTATTTGCACTTTTTTAAATTGAATTTGTTTCTTTCAAAAGACCAAATCCATTTTATTACACTTGTTATACAAGTAATAGTAACAATAATCTGTACCAATATGCATTGTACATTGAAGTGTATCTAAAGTGATCTTCAGCTCATTAAACAAAAAAAACGATAAGGGTTTTACTATGCATTTTGTAATACCATGCTCTAAAAGTAATTTTAACATTTATTAATTTTACCTGTCTATATCATCTACATTTATATCTGTATATATTTTTCTATATTAAATTGCACAGGTATAAAAATGTTAAATCTGCTTTGCTAAGTAATATGGAATAACTCAAGAAGGAAAATCAGAAAAAAAAACATTTTAATATGAATTTGTTACTTTTTTAATGCCTTGGTACATGTTAAGAACACTTTCACTAATTAGATTATATCTGTGAAATGTACACATTTTTAATTATTTATATTTAAAATGTGTACATTTCACAGATATAATCTAATTAGTGAAAGTGTTCTTAACATGTACCAAGGCATTAAAAAGTAACAAATTTTTCTGTATTTTTGATCAAATAGATACAGCCTTGATGAGCAGAAGAAACTTCTTAAAAAAAAAAAAAAAAACTATATATATATATATATATTCAATTATATGTATAATACACATATATACATATAATTGAAATAAGTACATATTTCTTTCATTTATTACAACAAAATTACATTTTTCTTCTATATTTACTTAGTCATGCCACTGTTATTAAGTATCATGTGAATATAATAACACTTTAAGGGATCTATTGCAGGATTACAGATGAAATATGTAAAATAATACACACATTAGTCTTTTGTCTCACATGTGAATGTTAACAGTAATACAAACATACAGTGCCTTCTGGATAATATGTGGTTTTCTCATACAGGAATGAAAATGTTTGAAAATGCGACGCAGTCTATGATTTAAGAGCACAGGGAGATTGGAGACACACGACACCTGCTCCGCCTCCTCAGATGATGGCTGGCGCTGCTGATGGGTCTTGGACGGAAAGCGGTTGTGGTCATCATTACCACATCACACACATGGACGCATATACACTCACATACAGGTCTCTGGCAACAATCCAATCAGCAGAAGAGGCTTGTGGGTAGAGGCAATCTTGAGATGTTTTAGGGGATGTGGGATTATAATAATGGCTCTCCATACATACAAATTCTATCTCTTGCTCATTCTATTGCACATGCATGCACTCTCCTTCTCAATCCTTTAAAGTGGGCCTGAGATCACAAGAATACAAACATGACAGAGATTTGAAAAAGCATTTCCTGGTAATAGTCATGCTTACATGAATAGTGCAAGACAAGCAAAGAGCGATGAGAAGAAGGAAATCGAAAGAAAAATGAAATGAATGCTTTGTTGGATTGGGATGGATGTTTACAGTGCATAGGTTTATAACTTTGGGCTTTCAAATACTTGCAGTGAATTCTGAGAGGCTTGGGGTAACTAGGCAGCTAGACATGTAGGAGGAACAAAACTTTTTGTGGTCCTCTAGTGAAAGAGAAATGAGATGTTAAAACTAATAGTCATAATTATATTTAAGTGTTTCAGGTGAAATGAAAGGAAAGCATCTAGGGCCATGGAAATATGACATTGTCAGTGGGTAAAGTTGAATTACTGTGTGGAAGACGTGAACATTTTATATTTCAAATAAGAATATGAACATAAATTTGAAGTCTCATTGTGCACATTTTCATAAATTGGTCAAAAGAAGGTTTAAAATTAATTTAAAGGTAGTGATACTTTATTTATTTTTATTTTTTTCATGCATATTGTTCTCATAGTTTTTCAGCATTTGATTTGTGTTATTAAAATTATTTAAAATATCTTTTGTAAGCAAAGCTTACTGGCACATTTTACCCCATTTTATGTGGAAATTTACTTTTTTTACGGCTAAATTTTTGCCAAATAATTGGTTTTTATATTGGCAATTCACCAATAGGACTGATTTGTTTAATTGTTGCTTCATTCACTTTATTATATTTAACAATAAAGTAATGATTATCCATATGTATTTACAATTTATCTTTTGTATAAAATCTGCATTTTATATAAAATAGTTTTATAGTAGTCTGTCATAGTTGTTTAGACATTTAAAGCATTTTAAAGGTGATTTATCTTGGTTTTTTAGTGTTAATATTGTTTTCATGTTGAATCAAACCTGCTTTCATTCCCACTTGGTCATGCAGAAATGAAACACTTCCCCTTCAGTGTCATCCAGTAGTCGATTGATTGACATGTCCGTCATAAACAGGAAATGAAGCTGCACTGGGTCATGTGACAGAAGTGGTTGAGGAGTGCAAGCTTTGCTGTCATCTTGCCTCATCTCATCTCTCCCTCCTCCTCACTGGCCCTCTCAGGCAATTCTCCGGATTGCATGTTGATTTATTAATTTATTTATTTTGCCTACCTTTGTTTCTAGCGCTCTCTATGAGATTAGATGAGTTCAGCTGGCACTGCTTTCGCCATCCCTCTAATCAGTGCGCTGTCATACTGACGAGGTCAATGCTGATACAAGGTTAATCAAGCATTTTCACAGAGCTGTTGTATCTTCCCTGTAAACTCTAGAAGAGATGAGCCGTTTACGTCTAAACTGTCACGTTAACGGTATTAGACTCAGCCTAAGGTGGCAGCGCTCCTCTTTATAGAAACAGACATACAGAAAATGCCCGACAGAAAATACTCAATGTATGTATGCAGACAATAATTCAGATGACCAATTTGGCTTGACAATCCACAAAGTAGGTCTCAGATCAAGGAAAGTTATTTTTCTTAAGATAGAAGATCGAAAGACTGAAAGATGGCGCAATGGTTTAGGGCAGCCTTTGAAATGAGAGGTCAAATTGCACGTACCTATTTTCTCGACGCAATATTATTCTGGCAAAAGTAGAGGACAGCGGCCAAGAGTGAACTAAATTAGACTTGATATAGCTTGACATATTTTGATTTAACAGACTTTTCAGCACGATGGGCTCATTCTTTCTCTGACTTCTCTTTATCTCGAAAGCCCCGCAATGAAGTTTATTATCTGTAATGCATTTTTTCACTAATACATTGGGATGTTTAATTTGAGCATTGCACAAATTTCAGTGCCCCCTAAGATCTAAAAACAAATTTGTTTCTTAATGGAATGTACCAGCGCATCTAAATAAAGTGTAATTAATGTAATGTTTGTGGCACTTGACTTAATAGAAGACATGGGTGGAGAGAGAGAGCAACTAGCAGTCTGAGAGTGGAGTGATGGGTTACAGTTTTTCCACTTACTATAGTAATCGTGGGGTGATTTGTAAACGCCATTTTTGTTTCTGAATGATGCTTACAGAAAGAGAAACTATCCATAGGGTTGTTGAGCAACTGAATTGTTTCATGAGAAGTCTTTAAAAGGTTCACCCCTAAATGAGTATTTGTTAAAAAATGTACTCATCCTCAGGCCATCTAAGATGTAGGTGAGTTTGTTTCTTCATCTGAACATATTTGGAGAAATTTGGCATTGCATCACTTACTCATCAACAGATCCTCTGCAGTAAATGGGTGACGTCAGAATGAGAGTTCAAACAGCTGATAAAAACAATACAAAACTCCACAATAGATTTTAATAGAGTATACTTTTAATGAATGCAATTTTGCTGTTTATAGTCTTGTGATTCTACACAATGCATTCTCATAATTGAATTAGCTTTTTCTCATATTTAACATACCAATTAAAATAGCTTTGCTAATGTTCCTGAAGCTCAAACAGTAGAATATGGAGATAGCAACGACAGGGTCATAAGTTCATGATTTTGGCTCACATTTAACAAAAACCCACCAATTCACTATCTCAACAAATTAGAATACTTCATAAGACCAATAAAAAAAACATTTTTAGTGAATTGTTGGCCTTCTGGAAAGTATGTTCATTTACTGTACATGTACTCAATACTTGATAGGGGCTCCTTTTGCTTTAATTAGTGCTTCAATTCGGCGTGGCATGGAGGCGATCAGTCTGTGGCACTGCTGAGGTGGTATGGAAGCCCAGGTTTCTTTGACAGTGGCCTTCAGGTCATCTGCATTGTTGGGTCTGGTGTCTCTCATCTTCCTCTTGACAATACCCCATAGATTCTCTATGAGGTTCAGGTCTGGTAAGTTTGCTGGCCAGTCAAGCACACCAACACCATGGTCATTTAACCAACTTTTGGTGTTTTTGGCAGTGTGGGCAGGTGCCAAGTCCTGCTGGAAAATGAAATCAGCATCTCCATAAAGCTTGTCAGCAGAAGGAAGCATGAAGTGCTCTAAAATGTCCTGGTATATGGCTACATTGACTGTGAACTTCAGAAAACACAATGGACCAACACCAGCAGATGAAATGGCAGCCCAATTCATCACTGACTGTGGAAACTTCACACTGGGCTTCAAGCAGCTTGGATTCTGTGCCTCTCCAGTCTTCCTCCAGACTCTGGGACCTTGATTTCCAAATGAAATGCAAAATTTACTTTTATCTGAAAAGAGGACTTTGGACCACTGAGCAACAGACCAGTTTTATTTTTCTCCTTAGCCCAGGTAAGATGCTTCTGACGTTGTTTCTGTTTCAGAAGTGGCTTGGTAGCCCTTTTCCTGAAGACGTCTGAGCGTGGTGACTCTTGATCACTGACTCCAGCTTCAGTCCACTCCTTGTGAAGCTCTCCCAAGTGTTTGAATCAGCTTTGTTTGACAGTATTCCAAAGCTTGTGGTCATCCCTGTTGCTCGTGCATCTTTTCCTACCCCATTTCTTCCGTCCAGTCAACTTTTCACTTAATATGCTTTGATACAGCACTCTGTGAACAGCCAACCATTCAGTAATGAACTTCTGTGACTTACCCTCTTTGTGGAGGGTGTCTTCTGGACAACTGTCAGATCAGCAGTCTTCCCCATGATTGTATAGGCTATTGTGTAACCATTTTGAAGGTTCAGGAAACCTTTGCAGGTGTTTTGAGTTGATTAGCTGATTGGCATGTCACCATATTCTAATTTGTTGAGATAGTGAATTGGTGGGTTTTGTTAAATGTGAGCCAAAATCATCACAATTAAAAGAACCAAAGACTTAAACTACTTCAGTCTGTGTGCATTGAATTTATTTAATACACAAGTTTCACAATTTGAGTTGGGTTAGTGAAATAAATGAACTTTTCCAAGACATTCTAATTCATTGAGATGCACCTGTATATATATATATATATATATATATATATATATATATATATATATATATATATATAGTCTTTTTTGTCATAGTAGTGTTTTGTTTAACCAGCCTTCATTTTGTGGAAATTTTAATTTTTTTTTTTTGTTGTTTTTTTTTTTTTTTTATATATATATAAGATATTTATCCATTCAGATGTGTTGTATTCATTTATGGGAAATAAATGGGAGCAGGTTAATAAGCAGTTTTGTCAGGAACTTGGTTACCCTTCATGACAAAATGGTCAATAACGGTAGTACAAGTTTGAGTGCTTGCCCCTCTCTCTTTGTTGATATCAACTCCATCATTCTTTCTTTGCTCTTTATTTCTTTGCTCACAAGTTGTCATATTTGTCACTTCTTTCCGTTTCTCATCCCATGCTGTGCAGGTGCGCCGTGTTCTGAATATGGGGCTAGAGAGAGCAGAACTGGATCAGTCTCTCAGCTGAACGGGGCTGTGTTAATTAAAAAATCACTATCAGAATCTCTGCTGGGTTTCCTGCCTCTTTCATTTCCACATTCAATTTCTAGCATTACTCTATCTGCTTTCATCTTTCCCGGTGTCATCTCTATCCTCTCCTCTTCCTTTGCTCCTTTGTATTTTGTTATTCTCTTCTCTCCTTTTTTTCCCCCAGCCCCTTCCCTCCTGTGTGTATATCAAAAAGCAAAAGGGCAACAAAAAGTTAAAGTGAGGGAAAAAACAAAACTCTTTAATATAACACTCTCTCTGAATCACATTTCTCAGGGACTGAGGATCTGACAGTCTCAATTACATTTCCTCCATTCTTTTGAGAGAGTGAGTCATGGCAAAATCAGAGAAGCGGCACGTTGTTCCTCTTTCACAGGCTCTCAAAGGGCTCCTATCCGAGGCTATTTTACAAAAACATTTTGCATTTAGCAGTAATGGTCAGATGTGGCGAATACATGTGCTTGCGTAGGTCAGCTATTGGACTGAGAATAAAAGAGCACCCTCGGTTTTTCCTACACCTTCGATGCGAGTCGCCTCGGATCTTTACCTGAACAACAGAAGCGACAGGGACAAAAACAACATTATCTCCTGTGAAAGCCCCGATCTTAAATGAGCCACTGACCGTTCTGTTGTATAACTTTGTGTTCAGGTAGTCTCTCTTGAGGACACCGAGGTTCATATATGCTCTGTTTGTCAGACGCCTCCCACCCTTCTGCTCGCCCCAGAGCCCACAGCCACTTATTTTTCCCCCACTGCTCATTCAATCTTTTTCTCGTTTGGCTGTTGAGGGGGTCAGTTCAAAATTGAACAAAAATGACCACTTCGTTTGCACTACGGCGAGTACACAACTGTACGTGTTAGAATGTCACGGCAGAAGAGTTCTCATAGTGCGATGAGTCACGCTCACAAATCCATTCCTAGTGTCGCCTCGTTTTACGCGTGTGACTAGGCCTGTGCGCTGGGCAGAAAATGGGCCCAAAAATGCCTAGGAACTGGCAAGGGTCGGGTCGTTAAAACAATAAGAGATCTGGGCTGAAGAGTGTCCACTCCACGGCCACTCTGTACCTCGGAGCGCAAAAATTCACTGCACGTTTCCTGAGGCGTGTGAGTGAAGGTTGAACTAGCCATCATTTAGATGAAAGATCCACTCAGTCACTGTAACCCACGCTTGGTTCTTTTTCCTTGTCTTCATCATATTAACCAAGGCTAAAGTCCTCATTTACCAGGTTGATGTTGATTAGTCCCATCTGAGCGACTAGCATGGCATCGACTCAACACAAGCTTTTAAAATCTTAAGTTACCGAGAGTGAATTTTAGCCCCGTCCTTATCTGTCAGATTAATCCAGCAGAATCAGATCTGATGTGCCATAATGGTGTATTTATACCGCAGTGTTCCTTGACCTATTGATGTAAGGATCTTTCTCTGGTTGGATTTTCTTCTGCTCGAAGGGTTTTTCGTGGCTTGTCTGTTTGAGAGTCCAGTTATTGCGCTCGGGCGAAGATCTATCAGTTTAAATCCTGTAAAGAGTGTTTATATTAGACCGGAGTTAATACAACAGTCCACTGAAATTTAGGCCAGTGGTTCAATGATCCTACGACTAGATGGGGGCTGTTTTGTTTATGAAGTAATTATTCAACTAATATGACGTTTCCATTAGCTTCTGCATGCGTCTATTTATGTGCCTGCTAACTCTTGCTAGCGGCTAAAGCAATTAAACGCACATCTCCGTAGATAAATACAAGCAGAGTACATAGAGGGGCTTGCAAACAGAATCCATTAGCGTACAGCAATAATTCATGCACTTATCATGTCTGATTGTTATTTTTTAATCTGCATTTTATTTACATAATTCCAGGCTCATTTTCGCGGCATACAGTCACATATGATAAAAAATAATTGCCTCAGTTTTGGGCTATAAACTACTTTAGATTTCATGTCAAAACTGTAAAGTGCTCGTCTCTCAGTTTTTTTCTCATCAGCCGCTTTTCCATGTTTGTTGCGTGTCATGTCTGTCTGACATGTCGCTGTTGGGGTTTGTTCAGATAACCGTATCACTCACTTGTCACAGTGAGAGAGCGGCTGACATGAAAAAGAAAGAGAAAAAGGGTCTCTGTGAGGGGCAAAATGTTCTTTCTCGCTAAATAAGATTTTTATTTATGAGAAAAGCAACTGGATAAACTAGACACTTGGAACAATAAAAGCTAACCAAATTGGTATTCACCATAACCACATGTCAAGACAGAGGGTGTGTCTCATTACACTCCCTAGTGCCCTATGATGTCAGCCAGCATATTGTGAACACAAATTTGTGCACTAGCAAGGGCCTTCACACACTAAACATAGGAAAACTGATGATTCAGTTACCTGTGCCACAATTATGAGATCACATCACATCACAATCTAGCTGTTTAAGACACCACGACAGAGATGTTCACAAGTCTTTAACTTGGAGTCTGAGTCAAGTCTGAAGTCTTTGACCTGGAGTCCGAGTCGAGTCTGAAGTCTTTATCGCTGGAGTCTGAGTCAAGTCTCGAGTCTTTAGTCACGAGTCAGAGTTGAGTCTCAAGTCATTTAATGGCTCACTAAAAAATCCCATTCAGAATCCTCATGTATTGAAATCTTCCTATTTACGAAGCTGTTTTATAGGCTATAGACAAAATATATGATCTATGATCTGCTTTGTGAAAAAAAAAATAAAAAATGTAAGGTTAACATACATCCAGCCTGTTACTGGATGTATATTAAAGTGTCTGATCTACAGAGGAGAACAGGACAGAGGAGAACATTTAATTCTCTCCTCTGTCCCCCTCCACCACTTCTATAACAGCTGATGACTTTGCCACTTTTTTTACAGGCAAAACTAGAACAATCAGTAGTCAGTTCTCTCCTCCACACACACACGACCTCCAACCAACCACATCCACTACTAAAACTCCCATCTTCTCCTTCTGTCCACTGACTGAGGCAGAGGTATCCAAACTTCTCCTCTCCAGCCATCTTACAACATGTCCTCTAGACCCAATCCCCTCACACCTTCTCCAAGCAATCTCTCCCACACTCTTACCAGCACTCACACACATCATCAACACATCTCTCCTCACAGGCATTTTCCCCACTGCGTTCAAGCAGGCTCGGGTAACCCCACTGCTCAAGAAACCTACATTAAACACTTCTCTTATAGAAAACTACAGACCTGTCTCTCTCCTTCCATTCATAGCGAAAACACTCGAACGAGTTGTCTTCAACAAGGTCTCAATGTTTCTTTCACAGAACAACAAACTGGATGCTAAACAGTCAGGTTTCAGAAGTGGCCATTCAACTGAGACTGCGCTACTCTCAGTCACTGAAGCCCTGCGAATTGCAAAAGCAGACTCCAAATCATCAGTCCTCATTCTGCTGGATCTATCTGCCGCGTTTGACACTGTTAATCATCGGATCCTCCTGTCTACTCTCTCATCTCTGGGCATCACTGGGATTCCACTTCGCTGGTTTGAATCCTATCTCACTGGTAGGTCTTTCAGGGTGGCCTGGGGAGGGGAGGTATCTAAAGCACATCAACTGGTCACTGGGGTTCCTCAGGGATCGGTTCTTGGACCCCTCCTCTTCTCCACATACACGACATCACTGGGTCCCATCATACAGGCACATGGCTTCTCCTACGATTGCTACGCTGATGACACACAACTCTATCTCTCTTTTCAACCAGATGATCCAACAGTAGCTGCACGGATCTCAGGCTGCCTGGCGGACATCTCGGCATGGATGAAAGAACATCACCTACAGCTCAACCTGGCAAAGACTGAGCTTCTTGTCTTCCCTGCTACTCCAACTCTACAGCCTAACTTCACGATTCAGTTAGGTTCATCAACAATTGCCCCATCAACTTCAGTCAGAAATCTAGGTGTAATCTTTGATGACCAGTTGACCTTCAAAGAGCACATTGCAAAGACTGCTCGATCTTGCAGGTTTGAACTACACAACATCAGAAAGATCAGGCCCTTTCTGACAGAGCATGGTGCACAACTTCTTGTCCAGGCCCTTGTCATTTCTAGGCTGGACTACTGCAATGCTCTTCTGGCTGGTGTTCCATCAAACACAATCAAACCTCTACAAATGATTCAGAATGCAGCGGCACGACTGGTCTTCAATGAGCACAAAAGAGCCCATGTTACACCTCTCTTTATCTCCTTGCACTGGCTACCAGTTGCAGCTCGGATCAAGTTCAAGACACTGATGCTTGCATATAGAACAACCACAGGCTCAGCACCCGCCTACTTCCACTCACTATTACGAATCTACACCCCCTCCAGAAGTCTGAGACCTGCTAGTGAGCGACGCCTCGTGGTACCATCACAGAGAGGCTCAAAATCACTTTCCAGAACATTCTCATTCACCATTCCTGGCTGGTGGAATGATCTTCCCACCCCTATCCGGAATGCTGGATCCCCATCAATCTTCAAGAAACAACTGAAAACTCATCTCTTTCAGCACTACTTGACTTCATCCTAAACTTTATAAAAAAAAAACAAAAAAACAAAAAAAAAACAAAAACTTTCTTTCTCTTTATTTATTCCTTTCCTTTCTAGCTTGTACTTATTTGAACAATGCCTGAGACTTGTTGTGACGAGCACTTCCTCTGTCTGATTGCCTCTTCAAGATGAATCGCTTTATGTATTCCCCAATTGTAAGTCGCTTTGGATAAAAGCGTCTGCAAAATGACTAAATGTAAATGTAAATGTAAATCTACCATGACACATAAGGAAATAGCCTATGTGACACAGATATTACAAAACCATACAAATTAAGTATTTCTTAAGTCAGGGGTATTCAATTAAAGTTTCAAGAGGCACAGCCTCTATATTTTCTTCCAAGCAGAGGTCCGGACAAAAAAAAAAAAAAAAAAAACAATTTATGAATTGTATTTATACATTTAGATACATTTAGATACATGCGAGGCCATGTGAAAGAAAAAAAATACTGTTTCTGTTCAGGGTTTCCCTCCTGAAATCTATAGTATTTTAATATTTTACTTAAAAGCATTATCTGCTAAAAACAATGTAGCTACAATAATCAAAACGTTCTCATCTTGACCAGAAAAGAAAACATAACTAGCGGTTTCAAAGTTTAAGTTCTATCCTAGCCATCTAACAACAATTTTCCCAATTATAATTACATGATTCTTTTGAAATGTTCTTAGCCTACAGATTAATAATGCTAAATGTAGATCAGAAATGTCTTGTCACATCTGGTTTGAACAATCAGAGTCATAGGTTATAGATAGATAAATAGATAGTAAGAAAAATAACTATATTTGCAGCATTGTGTTTTTTTTGTTTTTTTTTTTGCTGTGTTTTAGTGAAAGTAATCTATAATTTTGCTGCTCTCCGTGTTTCTGTTGTTGTTAAAATAACCGCATCTTCGCAGCTCTTAAAGGGATCCCTGGGTATTAAAAGACTTGTATGGCTTAATATAACGTAAATGATGTCTCTTACTGAAATATGTAGTAGAAAACCCATTAAAGACTTATGTTATTTAAAAAAATCACATCGTTTTACACATATTTTGGACTATGGTGGGCGCCATTATTCTGATGACGTAAAATGGTTGCACTCGGTGAGCTACTAGTGCTACCTGTTGCTATTTTTATCACAACACGACTCGGAATAGACAACTTGGAAAATAAAACACTGATATGATGACCAAAATCATCACAATTAAAAGAACCAAAGACTTAAATTACTTCAGTCTGTGTGCATTGAATTTATTTAATACACGAGTTTCACAATTTGAGTTGAATTACTGAAATAAATTAACTTTTCCACAACATTCTAATTTACTGAGATGCACCTGTAAGTACCAGCTCCACCCAAAGTGAGGGAGCTGCCCCATTGATGTCCAGGCGGCTCTCAGTGACTTATCCCCCTCGGCCAAAGGTCTGAGCTGTACACCTAGAGATACATAAGTGGAGTGGGGCCCAAGGTGAACCGGGGCCAGAACCAACTCACAGAATGGGAACGATGTTGAACTCATAACCCATACCATATAGGATTTCAGAAAAATGTGCAAGGTGCCTAGCGTGCACACTTACCACAATGTGGATTTTAGAAAGCGCACAGAAGCTAGCGTGTACACTTACCATAAACATGGATTTTAGAATACCATTACTAGGGGAGCTTTAGCCCAGGAGCTGCATCGACATGTCCCAGGTAGTAGATGCTCAAGGATATATAAGTGGAGTGGGGCCCAAGGTGACCGGGGCCTGAGCCAACTCAGAGAATGGGAACGAGGTTGAATGCGTAACCCATACCATGCCAGATTTTAGAAAAGATGCAAGAGCTAGTGTGCGTCTTACCACAACGTGAATTTCAGAAAGCGCCCAGAGGCTATTGTGAGCACTTAAGAAGAACACCATTTAAAAATGCACAATGAGGTTGTTTCTAACAGGACTCAAGCCCATAGACTTTGTGAGGCTCTGGGAAGCAGAGAACTCAATACCCGACTTAGAGGGAAGTTCTAAGGTCTCAGGGAGCAGGATCATGCTCAAAGTGACCCTCCATAGTGAGGGGAGCACTGCAGCGCTCAATACTGAGCGAGCTGAGTGGGATGCCCCCCCCCGGGAGCAGAGAAATTCAACTCTTCTTGAATAAGAGGAAACTTGATTGCTCAACAGGAGATAGCATGCTCATAAGGGACCCTCACTTCATGAGGGGAGCAATATCGGCTTAATCCACCAGCATCCCACCAGGGGCTACAACTTGGAATGGTTAACCAGGACCGAGGAGAGTGGAGGTCCATCTTTTGACATCAGAGATGTATTTGCGCTCCAACTAGGAGTGGCATGCTTCCCAGAAGACCCTCAGCGAGGGGGGCACTGCCACGCTCATCAGATGAGGAGAGACATTACAGGGGCAAAAAGAGGCCTGACGACCTAAAGCTGCTGTTCTATGGAGCTCCAGGAGACCAAGGACCTTCAATACCCGAATAGGGCAGTTGTGCTGAAGGCAACCTCCAACAGTGAAGGGAACATTGTCCCCGTATACATCAATGAGGTTAAAATCATCAGGCGGCAGCAAGCGGCCGACTTATCCAATGAAGTTGCTATGGAGCTCAAGATGGAGAGCTCGGCCTCGAAAGAGGAAGATCCCCATTAGCCGAGGCAAGCATACAGCAGCCGCAGGGTAGGTACCTGCAAGGACGGTGTGCGTCAAAGGACCCTTCCTTAGCGAGGGGAGCACTGCCATATCCTGAGATGAATACCCAGAAAAGGGTATCAGAACGAGATCCGGCTTCGAGGGGGATCGAACATTCTTACATAAATGAGTTTAAATAACTCATGTGACATAATGTGCACCAGCGCCCTCAGTCTTTGGGCTGAGGCGAGCACCTAGGCTAGCCCTCCCAGGGAGGGGAGCCTCCTCAGGGCAACCAACAGTGGCTTTAAACCCCACAGTTCCAATATTTGAAGGGCTACTGCTCTTCAGAGCCTGCTTAGGAAGGGCTTCTGACAGAACACCTCTCACTCAAAACCCCCGAAAAGACAGTGAGCTGTAGCCGTCTTCACAGGGTGGTAATTCACTGTTTAACTGTGAGGGCAGATTAGAAATAGAGAGCGAAGCTGCTCTATGCCTCAGTCATAGAAGCTCTGACACAGGAGAGGGCTAAACAGGCTCCCATGAGGCCCCTCAGGGCAGGACATGGGTAGCACGACCTGGACATGCAGCTCCTCAGAGCAATGCCATCAGGGTTTGAGGGAGCACGCCAACCTGTAGGCTACCTGAATGGAAGGATCGACCGGCCCTGGGGTTGCAGTGATTTAGCGGGGACCCAGCGACCAAGGAAGCTACCTCGTAGCACCTAGTGACTCGGTTGCGAAGTTGGCGATCATGAGACATCTTGAGCTGCAACCAGGGATCCCATGGCCAACAGGGAGGTAATGCAAAGGACCTAGCCCTGAAACATAGAAAGAACACACGAAACCAACCGTACATACTGCAACACAAGCCAGATTACAAGATCCATAACTTGAGAAAAAAGGATCGTACTCACCACCATGCCGCATGGTAATACTCTGCACGGACACACTGGAAGACTAGTCCGAAGACTAAGTCCGGACCATCAGTCAGGCAGTTCTATGCATCATCGAACATAACCAAGAACATCATAGGTCCAGTAGAGAGACTGCAGTGTGAGCGCAGGAGGTTCCACCTAACCTCAGTCAGGTGGGCAGAAGGAAAATACAGGGGAATTAGGGAGGGAAGGTGAGGGCAAATGTAAAAACCCTAGAGGGAGGTGAGTAGATGTCT
Organism: Spinibarbus caldwelli; assembly: GCA_039654775.1. Classification (NCBI taxonomy): domain Eukaryota; kingdom Metazoa; phylum Chordata; class Actinopteri; order Cypriniformes; family Cyprinidae; genus Spinibarbus; species Spinibarbus caldwelli. The sequence continues at coordinate 15,959,659 of CM077254.1, forward strand.
CAATCCTTACTCTGGTCCAGACGAGAGCGTTGGGAACGCCTCGTCTGGATCACCTCCCTCAGACCTTGCCGACCTCCCTTCAGCTCACGCCATCTCCTAGAGCCACCCGCAGGTGGAGGAGGGGCACGAGCCGCAACACTAGCTTTCTGTGCCTGTCTCCGATCCTCAGACCAGGACGGGCCAGGACCCCTCTGTTGTTTGGGCTGGGACCTGGGCCTTTGCGAGATGAAGGTTTTAAAGGCAGCAGAACGTGCCTTTGCCTCCCTGAACTTCTCGACCACCGTCTCAACGGAAGTACCGAAAAGCTTGGAAGGCGAAATCGGTGCATCGAGGAGAAAGCCCTTCTCTTCCTTCCCGATGTCAGCCAGGTTTACCCACAGATGTCTCTCCGTCACCACCATGGTCCCCATAGACCTGCCCATAGCAGTGGTGACCTTCTTGGTGGCACAGAGAGCTAAATCCATGGCACGGCGCAGTTCCGCAACCTTTATCCAAGTCCTTCAGCAGATCAGCCTGATAGGCCTGAAGCACCGCCATCGTGTGCAACGAGGCCACAGCCTGACCTGCTGCTGCGTATGCCCTGCCATTCAAACAAGATGTATCCTGAAAGGGCCTGGATGGCAGGGAGGATGTTTCACCCACAGAGAGATAGTTAGCTAGTGTTTCTTCTATAGGAGGCATCCTCTTGTATCTGTTTTCACACATCCCCTCAATATTGGCATAACTAGTATGCTGGAATCTATGAATGTGTTGCCCCCTTGGACAATGATCAGGACTACCACTTGATTTTTTCTGTAGATTTACTTGCGCCAGTTTTTTTCTTTTTTCCTCTGTGACAGATTATGTGACACAACACACACTCGTAACTCTTCTTCTTCCCAATTATCGTTCCCTAATCTCTCCTCCCATAGCGCCCCTAGCTATGTACATATTGTTTTCTGCATGTCATTTTCTTTAGGTTATATTAATGTAAATTAACCACAATAACAATTGGCACAAGGAGAAAGATAACAATAATAATTCTTTGAGGCGATTACAAATGTGCGTAGAAAACGACTTATTCCATGTCTTCTCGACCTCCTTATGAAGGTCGGAAAGGAATAGAAGGCTCACTTGAGCTGGGGGGCTATGATCAGAAAGGTAACGCTCATCGAGACGACCTCGCAGCACCACCTTCCTAGCCCGCTTCCACGGCAGGTCCAACCTCGCCGTGGCACGTTCCATAACCTCCAACAGCTCATCATACGCAGGGCAGGAGAATTTAGAAGGTTCAGAATCAGCTTCCTCCTCCTCATCCAACATCTCCTGCTCTTCCTGGCCGGAGCAGAGCACTGGCTGCCGGATCAGATGATGTCAGAGAAATCGTATCATCATCCAGCAGCTAGCTCTCATCCCCGACTGATGAGCGAGAATGGGAAAGCCCTGTGAACCCCACGAACTCAGTTTCCTCTGCACCTCAGCAGCGGCAGGTCTCGAACCGCGGGGAGCGGATGGCTGCCCCTCCTTCCTCGAAAAGAGGGACAAACGAGAGTGGAGCTTCTTGGGAAGAAGCTCATAGTGCACGCAAACTGTCCCCTCGAGGACATTGCGTGCGAGCTTCTCGTCCAAACACATGACGCAAAGATCGTGTGTGTCATCAGGTGTCAAATAACGAGGACACGGATCCGCACACTTCTTAAACGCCTTGCTAGTGCTTGCCATAATGTTAGGTAAGAAAGACAAAGCTTACCGGAGATGCACAGCTTCAAACAAAACAGTCCCTGAAGACGAAGAAGAGGATGTTTGTATTCTACTGGCACCCTTTTACACTGTGGTCACGCCGGTAGTGACGCACCGGCAGCGACGAGTTGTGCTGGAAGTGACGTTATTGCCAATGTTATTGTCGTTTTGAATGCAGGCTTCAGACACGGGTCACGAAAAAGGCGTTCCCCATAGCAACCCCTAGATGACGAAGTTCGATGTTCCCTCGAAAGGGAACTGTCTAGTAAGATTGTAACAAGAATCCATATTTTTTTTTCCTTGAAGGGAATACATTTTAAATACAATATGAATTTTGTCAATGTTTAGGAGCATACTAGCATATTGTTAACATCAAAGTTATTCAACATGGACTAAAAGCCAGAGAATTCTGACTTTAGGTCCAGAAATCGCCATTATGAAATTTGGTTGAAAATACTCTTCTCAATTCTGATGACTACAAATTACACAGAAATTGCTGACTCATTGGCCAGTGCACTGAAGTAGGGATCGTATTGAGACAGACCCATATTTTTGGTCTTCACATCCTCTCTCCCCCCCCCCCCCCCCAAACAAAAAATTGTTTGATACATTTTTTGTATCAAACAATCCTCTCATCAAGGACAATGCTCCTCTGTTTTCTTAAAAAAAAAAAAAAAAATCAGGCTGCAGTTTTCTTATTGTGCAACTTTGAAGTGTGATGCCGTGTGTGTGAAATGGATGCTGTATCCTGTGCTAAAATGTATGTTGTGTGGTAGTGGATGCTTTAATCTGGTGGCTCCTGAGAGCCTGGTCTCCAATCTCCACAGCATCTGAGAGAGTGTGAATCATACACACCCTCAAACACATCGCCATTACCATTAGAGCTCACTCACACACACACACACACACACACACACAGACAGACAGAGTATGAGCCGGCTGTGTGTGCCTGTTGAAGATGGATGGAGTTAGAGGGAATGAGCCCTGTGTTACCTGTTACCACGGTGACTGCTGATGCTTCTCGTTCTGTTTCTCTCTATATTTTCCTCTTGAAACACCATTTTCTCTGACAGCATGATTACGTATGGGTCTGTAAAACATTTGCACTATTATTAGACACATGAATTGCCTACAAGAGAGATGTGGGGGAAAAGGGTGCCTATGTGCAAAAGAGAAAAGGAGGGCATGTTGGTTGAAGGAAAAGTAAGTTTAATAATTAAAAAAGAGAGAGAGTGAAAGAATACGTTTGAGATTCCGATGTAGAAGTGAGCATGAAATCAGAATTGACCATACACGTTTTACTCATGCACGTTCCTTGTTTTGTGAACTATTGGCATCATCGATAGTATACAGTATAGCATTGCTATTGGCTAAATTGTGGTGTTGTTTTTTTAAGCTAAGCTGTTTTACTTACAGTAGTACTAGTTTTGTGAAACTTGAAGAGGTTACATCTTTCTTGACAATATTTCAAAACTATGTACACCATTCTCTGATATCTTTCTTAACTTCTTTGACTAACTTCATCTTCTTAGACGACGACTTCGACTTATTCTTCTTCGACTTGGACTTTCACTTCACCTTCTGCTTCTTCTTCTTCTCTTGGATGTTTAGGATCAGCAGAACAAATTATGTCCAATTTCAGAAAAAATTACTCTTTTGAATCGGTTCTTTTCATCTGTTCAGAATTGTTGTTTAGTTAAGTTTAAATCAATAAAATCAATTCCTTAATTCAGCTAAATCGGTCTGGATCAGTCTTTGACAACTATATACAGTATGACCAAATACCGTTGACCAAAACATATTCAAGTTACAGTTATATAATGAATATGGGCTTAAAGTGCAGACTCTGAGCTTTAATTTGAGGGTATTCTCATCACAATTGGAGAAAAGGTTAAGGAATTACAGTTCTTTAACATGTACCTCCCCCTTTTTCAAGGGACCATAAGTAATTGGACAGTTGATTCAAAAGCCGTTTCATGGACAGATGTGGGCTATTCCTTCGTTATTTCTACATCAATTAAGCAGGTAAAAGTTCTGGAGTTGATTCTAAGTGTGCCATTTGCATTTAGAAGCTATTACTCTGAACCCACATTATGCAGTCAAAGGATCTCTCCATACAAGTGAAACAGACAATTGTTAGGCTTCAAAAACAAAACAAAGAGAGATAGCTGGGAACACTAGGAGTGGCCAAATCAACAGTTTGGTACATTCTGAGAAAAAAAAAAAAAAAAACGCACCGGTAAACTCAGAAACATAAAAAGGCCTGGACATCTATGGAGGACAACAGTGATGGATGATCAGAGGATCCTCTCCATGGTAAAGAAAAGTCCTTTCACAACATCCAGCCAAGAGAAGAACACTCTCCAGGAGGTACGTCACTGTCAAAGTCTACAATCAAGAGAAGACTTCACAAGAGCAAATACAGAGGGTTCAATTCAATTCAAGTTTATTTGTTTAGCGCTTTTCACAATACAAATCATTGCAAAGCAGCTTTAAAGGAAATTAAGTTTCTACAATATATTTATATATTGTAGAAACTTAATATATTTAACTTATGGTGAAATTTGGTAGTTCTGTATGTTGTCTGAGGTTAGGCATCATCTGAGGTCCTCTGAGGGGTTGGCATCATCTCTTATCAGGTGTTCTGGATCCAGACTGAAGCTTGTATAAATCCTAGTTACCATGGGATGTTAATCCCGTGACAGAAACAGAGAAACAAATAGAGACATTATTAGCATAGCTGCTGTTCCAACCAAGCAAAAATTATTTGTTCAAACCAAGCTAAAGAACAATAATGTGTGTTTGATCAGATATAACTGCAGTACAAGATTATGAGATGCATTATGTGAATGCTTGGCTAAAGAGATGTGTCTTTAATCTAGATTTAAACAGAGAGTGTGTCTGAACCCCGAACGTTATCAGGAAGGCTATTCCAGAGTTTGGGAGCCAAATGTGAAAAGGCTCTACCTCCTTTAGTTGACTTTGTTATCCTAGGTACTACCAAAAGTCCAGAGTTTTGCGACCTTAGGGAGCGTGATGGATTGAAGCGTGGTAGAAGACTAGTTAGGTACGCAGGAGCTAAACCATTAAGGGCCTTATAGGTAAGTAATAATATTTTGTAACTGATGCGGAACTTAATAGGTAGCCAGTGCAGAGACTGTAAAATTGGGGTAATATGATTATATTTTCTTGACCTGGTAAGGACTCTAGCCGCTGTATTTTGGACTACCTGTAGCTTGTTTATTGAAGATGCAGGACAACCAGCTAGCAGTGTATTACAATAGTCCAGTCTAGAGGTCATGAATGCATAAACTAGCTTTTTTTGCATCAGAAACAGGTAACGTTTCGTAGCTTGGCAATGTTTCTAAGATGGAAGAATCCTGGTTTTGTAACATGGGAAATATGATTTTCAAAAGACAAGTTGCTGTCTAATATAACACCCAGATTTTTGACTGTAGAGGAAGTAACAGTACATCTGTCTAGTTGCAAATCATAATCCAAGAGATTCTGTGTACTGTTTTTTGGTCCAATAAGTAATATCTCTGTCTGAATTATCTGAATTTAATAGGAGAAAATTATTGGTCATCCAATCTTTTACATTTTTAACAAACTATGTTAGCTTAGATAATTTAGAAGTTTCATCTGGTCTTGTTGAGATATATAGTTAAGTATCATCAGCATAACAATGGAAATGAATCCCGTATTTTCTAATAATATTACCAAGGGGCAACATGTATATTGAAAATAGCAGAGGACCTAGGACAGATCCTTGTGGTACTCCATACTTTACTGGTGATAACTGAGATGACTCCCTGTTTAAATAAACAAAGTGGTAGCGATCAGACAGGTAGGATCTAAACCATCTTAAAGCCTGCCCTTGAATACCCGTATAGTTTTGTAATTAATCTATGAGTATGTCATGATCTATAGTGTCGAACGCAGCACTAAGATCAAGTAAAACTAGCTATGAGATGCAGCCTTGGACAGAAGCAAGAAGCAAGTCATTTGTAATTTTAACAAGTGCGGTTTCTGTGCTATGGTGGGGCCTGAAACCTGACTGAAATTCTTCATAGAGATAATTATTTTGCAAAGAGGAGCACAACTGAGCAGACACAACTTTTTCTAAAATTTTAGACATAAACGGAAGATTAGAAATGGGTCTGTAATTTGCTAGTTCATTAGGATCTAGTTGTGTTTTTTTAATAAGAGGCTTAATAACCGCCAACTTGAATGATTTTGGGACGTGACCTAAAGATATTGATGAGTTAATAATATTGAGAAGCAGTTCTTCTGCTACAGGTAACAACTCTTTCAGTAATTTAGTGGGTACTTGATCTAATAGGCATGTTGTTGGTTTAGATGCAGTGATAAGTTTATTTAGCTCTTCCTGTCCTATAGTTGTAAAGCACTGCAGTTTTTCTTTGGGTGTGATGAATGGAGCTGAAGTACTAGACGCTGCAGAATCTACATTGGTTATTGTATTTCTGATGTTATCTATCTTATCAGTGAAGAAATTCATAAAGTCATTACTATTAAATTGTGAGGGAATATTTAGATTGGGTGGCGTCTGTTTATTTGTTAATCTAGCCACTGTGCTAAATAAAAACCTTGGATTGTTTTGGTTATTTTCTATGAGTTTGTGGCTATGCTCTGCCCTGGCAGCTTTTAAACCTGTCTATAGTTGGACATACTGTTTTTCCATGCAATTCTAAAAACTTCCAAGTTAGTTTTTCTCCATTTGCGCTCAAGTTTATGAGTTTCTTTCTTGAGAGAATGGGTATTACTGTCGTACCATGGCGCAGTACGTTTTTCACTAACCTTTTTCAATTTGATGGGCGCAACAACTTCTAATGTATTAGAGAAGATAGTGCCCATGTTGCTAGTCATTTCATCTAGTTCATGTGTATTTATGGGTACACAGAGCAATTGAGATAAATTAGGCAGGTTATTTCTGAATCTATCTTTAGATTCTTTAGAACTATCTAAGAACAATAGTTCAATAGTTCTTATTGTTTCTTTAGAACAATAGTTCTGCCCGGAAGATAACGCGGAGCCATATAGTTAATATCAGTAATACTCAGCATGCACGATACTAGGAAATGGTCAGTAACATCATCACTTTGAGGTACGATATCCATGTCAGTAAGATCAATTCCATGCGATATAATTAAATCTAGCGTATGATTAAAACGATGAGTGGGCCCGGTGACGTTTTGCTTGACTCCAAAAGAATTTATTAGGTCAGTAAACGCAAGTCCTAATGCATCATTTGTATTATCAACGTGAATGTTAAAATCTCCGACAATTAGCGCTTTATCAACAGTAACCAATAGGTCTGAGAGGAAATCTGCAAATTCTTTTAAGAAATCTGTATTCGGCCCTGGCGGTCTGTACACAGTAGCCAGAGCAAGAGATAGGAGAGATTTCTTTTGCATATCTGACAGTGTAACATTAAGCAGAAGTAATTCAAATGAGTTAAACCTGTATCCTGTTTTCTGGGTAACATTGAGAATATCACTATATATTGTTGCAACACCGCCGCCACGGCCAGTCTGATGGGGCTCATGCTTATAACAGTAGCTTAGTGGAGTAGGCTCATTTAGACCAATACAATCATTTGGTTTGAGCCAGGTTTCAGTCAAGCAGAGCACATCAAAACTATTATCTGTGATCATTTCATTTACAATAACTGCTTTGGGTGCGAGTGATCTAATGTTTAAGAGCCCAAGCTTTAAAAATTGCTTTTGTTTATTTGTTTTGCATTTTTCTGGTTTAATCACGATCAGATTATTTCTAGATCCTGCATTAAATTTATATTTTGGCTTCACTGTTCGGGGAACAGACACAGTCTTTATAGATTGGACAGCACAAGTATTTTTATCATTTAAGTTGGTAGAACAAAAGTCATCATAGCAGTTATTTGAGAATGGGCTTACTAGTCAGATGGAGCGTAGAGTCCTGGAGATGTTGTCCGACAGGAGTTCTGCTCCGACTCTGCTGGGGTGCAGGCCATCAGCGTGGAAAAGCCTAGTACGCTCCCAGAAAAGATTCCAATTATTAACAAAGAGCAGTTTCTGTTCTGTACACCATGACAATAACCATTCGTTTAAAGCAAAAAGTCTACTGAACCTTTCATGTCCTCGTCGATACGTGGGAAGCGGTCCAGACACGATGATCGTCGTCGCGGGTGATGCGCTGTGCACCGTCTCAATCAGGCTGCTGAAGTCCCTCTTCAGTGTCTCCGTCTGCCGCAGCCTGGTGTCGTTCATCCCCGCGTGCAGCATGATCACGCCTATGCTCTCGTCGTCCTTCAGGATCGCGGGTATCTGCGCAGAAACATCGAGACCACAAGCGCCAAGGAAACAGTGAGTGTGCACTTTACCTTCAGCTAACGTAGCACGGACGTGCCAGACGATGGAGTCTCCGACGATCACAGCGTCGCGTTCCGTCTCGCGGAGGGGAGCGAAGCGGTTCCGGGTGGAGATCTTGAAGACCAGAGGCGGCGGAGGGGAAGAGGTCCTCGCACGGGGCCTGGCTCGCGTCTTCCGCTGCTGCTGCACCCAGGGTCCGTGGTGTCCCGGCGCCAGAGTGAAGGACATTTGGGAAGATCGCGTCCTGGGTACACAGGGTCTGTGCAGAGAAACACACGGAGTAGAGGTAGTGGGAGTGTTAGCGGCACGCTGTATACTTAACCCGGACTTGTGAGCGTCAGCCCGGGATGTTTCCAGCGCAGCTCTCTGCTCTCTCAGCTGGGCCTGCTTCTCCACCAGCTTGCGAATCTGCTTCTCCACGGCCTCCAGCTCCAGCTGCACCGAATGCAGCTCGAACGTGTCCTCGCCTGCACTCAAAGGTAGACACACATCCGCCATTAAAGCAAGTAGCAGTGAGTAAAACAATGGTAATGTGTGTGAATAGAGTATTAGCAATGCAAGCGAGATTAGCGGCAACCTTCCTTGGTTGCCGCTAATGCAACCACGCTGGCGATGCTAACGGGCTATAAGCTAATAGCGGACTCTGGAAATCAAAATAAAACTAGTGATAACAAGGCGCTTTGATTGTTTTTGTTGTAGAATACGATAGGGGATATATTCAAACGTTATAGAAACGAAAATGATGGTGTGTAAAATAGATTTCAGGATTAGAAAATAGACGATAAAGAATTAACTTGACGGAGCTCAAACTCAAAACACGCAGTTTTTGAGGGTTCACCACAAGGTTCAAACAAGGCCAGATTAGACTTGGCCAAAAAAACATCTGAAAAAGCCACACCACTTCTTGAAAAGCATTCTTTGGACAGCTGAAATTAAGATCAATCTGTACCAAAATGATAGGAAGAAAAAAGTATGGAGAAAGCTTGGAAAAGCTCATGATCCAAAACATACAACATCATCTGGGAATCATGGTGGAGCAGTGTGATGGCATGAGCATGCATAGCTTCCAGAGGCACTGGGTTACTGGTGTTTATTGATATCGTGACAGAGGACAGAATCAGCCGGAAGAATTCGAAGAATTCGAAGTTGTAGTGGACAGCATATTCCAGGGCCCAGTTTATGGCGGGGCCCCTCTCTGACCACTATAGTGGACAAAGGTTTGCTATATTTTGATTGGATCTTGGTGGACTAACATTAGTAAACTGTCCAACGGCATCAGATAAAGATGCCAGAACAATAGCCAGACATCTCTTAGAGGGCAAGAAGACGACCTTTGGTACAAAGCCCGGGAAGGACAGGACTTCCTATTGGTCAAAATGCAGTTTCTGCCCTTCACCCACCAACAGACTGATTCCTCAGGTTTTGGCCTGAATTTCTTAGGACCTCTGGATGCAGCAGCAGTGGGTGAAACAAAGAGAGATCACAGAGTACCATTAAAATCCATTCATTACCATGTTCTCAAACCTTAAACTGATGCAAACTACAACACACACATCTTATACTTTTTAGTTATAGACAGGCTCTAAAAGCTGCCAGGGCGAGCATATCCGAAAACTCATAGAAAATAACCAAAACAATCCAAGGTTTTTATTTAGCACAGTAGCTAGATTAACAAATAACCAGACGCCACCCCGATCTAAATATTCCCTCACAGTTTAGTAGTGATGACTTTATGAATTTCTTCACAGACAAAATAGATAACACCAGAAATACAATAACAAATGTAGATTCTATGGCATCTAATACTTCAGCTTCATTCATCGTACCCAAAGAAAAAATGCAGTGCTTTACAATTATAGGACAGGAAGAGCTAAATAAACTTATCACTGCATCTAAACCAACAACATGTTTATTAGATCCTGTACCCACTAAATTACTGAAAGAGTTGTTACCTGTAGCAGAAGAACCGCTTCTCAATATTATTAACTCGTCGTTATCTTTAGGTCACAGCCCAAAACCATTCAAGCTGGCGGTTATTAAGCCTCTTATTAAGAAACCACAACTAGATCCTGGTGAACTGGCAAATTACAGACCCATTTCAAATCTTCAGTTTATGTCTAAAATTCTAGAAAAAGTTGTGTCTGCTCAATTGTGCTCCTTCCTGCAAAAATTGATCTCTATGAAGAATTTCAGGCCCCATCATAGCACAGAAACCGCACTTGTTAAAATTACAAATGACTTGCTTCTTGCGTCTGACCAAGGCTGCATCTCATTGCTAGTTTTACTTGATCTTAGTGCTGCGTTTGACACTATAGATCATGACATACTTCTAGATCGATTACAAAACTATACGGGTATTCAAGGGCAGGCTTTAAGATGGTTTAGATCCTACCTGTCCGATCGCTACCACTTTGTTTATTTAAATGGGGAGTCATCTCAATTATCACCAGTAAAGTATGGAGTACCACAAGGATCTGTCCTGGGTCCATTGCTATTTTCAGTATACATGTTGCCCCTTGGTAATATTATTGGAGAATACGGGATTAGTTTCCACTGTTATGCTGATGATACTCAACTATACATCTCAACAAGACTAGATGAAACTTCTAAATTATCTAAGCTAACAGAGTGTGTTAAAAATGTAAAAGATTGGATGACCAATAATTTTCTCCTATTAAATTCAGATAAGACAGAGATATTACTTATTGGACCAAAAAACAGTACACAGAATCTCTTTGATTACAATTTGCAACTAGACGGATGTACTGTTACTTCCTCTACAGTCAAAAATCTGGGTGTCATATTAGACGGCAACTTGTCTTTTGAAAATCATATTTCCCATGTTACAAAAACAGCATTCTTCCATCTTAGAAACATTGCCAAGCTACGAAACATGTTACCTGTTTCTGATGCAGAAAAGCAAGTTCATGCATTCATGACCTCTAGACTGGACTATTGTAATGCACTGCTAGCTGGTTGTCCTGCATCTTCAATAAACAAGCTACAGGTAGTCCAAAATGCAGCGGCTAGAGTCCTTACCAGGTCAAGAAAATATGATCATATTACCCCAATTTTACAGTCTCTGCACTGGCTACCTATTAAGTTCCGTATCAGTTACAAAATATTATTACTTGCCTATAAGGCCCTTAATGGTTTAGCTCCTGCATACCTAACTAGTCTTCTAACACGGTACAATCCATCAAGGTCGCAAAACTCTGGACTTTTGGTAGTACCTAGGATAGCAAAGTCCACTAAAGGAGGTAGAGCTTTTTCGCATTTGGCTCCCAAACTCTGGAACAGACTTTCTGATAACGTTCGGGGTTCAGACACACTCTCTCTGTTTAAATCTAGATTAAAGACGCATCTCTTTGGCCAAGCTTTCAAATAATGCATCACATAATCTTGTACTGCAGTTATAGCTGATCAAATGCACATTATTATTCTTTAGCTTGGGTTAAACAAATCAATTTTGCTTGGTTGGAACAACAGCTACGCTAATTATGTCTCTATTTGTTTCTCTCTTTCTGCCATGGGATTGACATCTCGTGGTAACTAGGATTTACACAAGCTTCAGTCTGGATCCAGAACACCTGAGAAGAGATGATGCCAACCCCTCAGAGGACCTCAGACGATGCCAACCCTGAAACAACATACAGAACTAATAAAATATTGCTATTAGTTTGATTTCAACATATAATAATTGCTGTTAATAGTGTTCATCTTCTGTTTGATTGTCTTTAATTGATTTTTCCGTACATTTCTGCCATATGTACATTAACTGACATAGTCACCAATGATAAGCTACTACTAAATATATTGTAGAAACTTAATTTTCTGTACAGCACTTTGCAACGATTTGTATCGTGAATTATACTTATTCAGTATTATACTTATTAATTCACGATTTGTATCGTGAATTATACTTATTCAGAGAAATAAGTATTCTCAGTGACAGTGACATGTGGTGCAACATCTTACACAAACTCAGTTGTTAATGGACAAATGAATGCATACATGACAGTTCAATCTTCTTCCATCATGTTTGGACTTAATGTGTTCGTAACATTGCCAAAGGTATTCTGGTTGTGGTTTGGTAAGTGAATGATGCATTGGTAAAACTTTAGTGACACTTTTCTGAAAGCGTGTTTGGGCTATGCAAATAAGTTCCACAGGAGGAAAGAAGGGTGGGCCACACGGTGCCCCCCTACTCTGATGGAAACAACCAATTACAGCCTGGAAATGGGGAAGCGCCAGATTGCAATCTCCTTCTCATTGGAAAGAGATAAAGGTACCTTCCCAAAAGACACTCCTTGTTCTGAGTCTCCAGCGTGTCCAGTAAGACAGTAACAGAGCATCCGATACCTTGTTCTGAGTCTCAATCCTGCAAAGGAAGAGACAGTAACAGAAACTACGATCTGAGTCTCCGGCCTGCAAGGGTGAGACACTAACAGATAAACCAGTTCTGAGTCTCTGGCCTGTGAAGGTGAGACTGCAACAGATCAACCTCCGTTCTGAGTCTCTGGCACGTACAGGAGACACTAACAGATCAACATGTTCTGAACCTCTGGCTCGTGAGGGAAGAGGCAATAACAGATACCAAGTCCTGAGTCTCCAGCTTTGAGGCAGCGACAGATACGACCACGTTCTGAGCCTCCAGCCTGTGAGGAAAGAGATAATCTATGTTCAGATTTCAGAGTCTTCATCCAGCGAGACAACAACAGATGCAGCATGTCCTGAGTCTCCATCCTAGAGAGACAAAGCGGATCGACCAAATTCTGGGCCTCTAGCCCAGAGAGGCAGAAGACACACAGACATTTGCAACAAGGTTAAGCTCCAGCGAGCAAACCTTCACTCCAAGCTACATTTGCTTGCGTGTTCCAGGTTAAGGACCTTCTGCATCTACTCCAGGGTCACATCTGCGTGTTCCAGATTTTAGGACCCTTTGGTGCTCCAGGAGATCAGCATCCTCCAGAGCTTCGTGTTCAAGGCTGTCGTAACGGATTCCTGCTACTTTCCCCACTGCATTGTTACCAGCACAACCAGTGGATGAAGTCACCGCCACCGGACTGCTCACTCAACCACAGAGAATGTAACTATCACCTATCCAAACCTCTTCCAGAGACCTTGGAATTGTGTATTATCAGTATATGATTTTTCTAATTGACATTAGATGTTATATAGCTGATTGCAGTTGATAACAAATAATCTTTCAGGCATTTGTTTGATGCATAATAAGGTTCTTCACCTTACATGTTTCAGAGTAGTGACAGTTAATCTTTCCAGATAATATAGCTCTGACATAGCAACATCCAACATAATCACTTCCATTTTATGCATCTTAATGCACTTTATTCCTTTCCCATTCATGGTATTCATTTAGTAGTTGTTGATTACGCTTGTCTGTCTTTAGATAATAAAATTTATTTTATTACCCTTGTGTCTTCCTTGTGTTGATAATGCAGTAAGGTTCTACAAGTTAGATATCCCACCAATATTTTATTGTGTGATGTACTCCTAACCACACCTTAAGTGACACGTGATCCAAAAATCATAACGTCACCTGTGACATGAGTACCCATCAATACACTATTTCGCCTCCTTAGGTTGGCGAAAGCAAAATTCACTACAAAGTGTATAGGGATATACAGGTGCATCTCAATAAATTAGAATGTCTTGGAAAAGTTCATTTATTTCAGTAATTCAACTCAAATTGTGAAGCTCGTGTATTAAATAAATTCAATGCATACAGACTGAAGTAGTTTAAGTCTTTGGTTCTTTTAATTGTGATGATTTTGGCTCACATTTAACAAAAACCCACCAATTCACTATCTCAACAAATTAGAATACTTCATAAGACCAAAAAAAAAAAAAAAAACATTTTTAGTGAATTGTTGGCCTTCTGGAAAGTATGTTCATTTACTGTATATGTACTCAGTACTTGGTAGGGGCTCCTTTTGCTTTAATTACTGCCTCAATTCAACGTGGCATGGAGGTGATCAGTTTGTGGCACTGCTGAGGTGGTATTTTCATTTTCCTCTTGACAAGACCCCATAGATTTTCTATGGGGTTCAGGTCTGGTGAGTTTGCTGGCCAGTCAAGCACACCAACACCATGGTCATTTAAGCAACTTTTGGTGCTTTTGGCAGTGTGGGCAGGTGCCAAATCCTGCTGGAAAATGAAATCAGCATCTTTAAAAAGCTGGTCAGCAGAAGGAAGCATGAAGTGCTCCAAAATTTCTTGGTAAAGGGTGCAGTGACTTTGGTTTTCAAAAAACACAATGGACCAACACCAGCAGATGACATTGCACCCCAAATCATCACAGACTGTGGAAACTTAACACTGGACTTCAAGCAACTTGTGCTATGAGCTTCTCCACCCTTCCTCCAGACTCTAGGACCTTGGTTTCCAAATTAAATACAAAACTTGCTCTCATCTGAAAAGAGGACTTTGGACCACTGGGCAACAGTCCAGTTCTTCTTCTCCTTAGCCCAGGTAAGACGCCTCTGATGTTGTCTGTGGTTCAGAGGTGGCTTAAAAAGAGGAATATGACAACTGTAGCCAAATTCCTTGACACGTCTGTGTGTGGTGGCTCTTGATGCCTTGACCCTAGCCTCAGTCCATTCCTTGTGAAGTTCACCCAAATTCTTGAATCGATTTTGCTTGACAATCCTCATAATGCTGCGGTTCTCTCGGTCGGTTGTGCATCTTTTTCTTCCACACTTTTTCCTTCCACTAAACTTTCTGTTAACATGCTTGGATACAGCACTCTGTGAACAGCCAGCTTCTTTGGCAGTGAATGTTTGTGGCTTACCCTCCTTGTGAAGGGTGTCAATGATTGTCTTCTGATCAGCAGTCTTCCCCATGATTGTGTAGCCTGGTGAACCAAACTGAGAGACCATTTTGAAGGCTCAGGAAACCTTTGCAGGTGTTTTGAGTTGATTAGCTGATTGACATGTCACCATATTCTAATTTGTTGAGATAATGGATTGGTGCGTTTTTGTTAAATGTGAACCAAAATAATCACAATTAAAAGAACCAAAGACTTAAACTACTTCAGTCTGTGTGCATTGAATTTATTTAATACACGAGTTTCACAATTTGAGTTGAATTACTGAAATAAATGAACTTTTCCAAGACATTCTAATTTGAGATGCACCTGTGTATATATGTATATATGTATATATATATGTATATATATATGTATATATATATGTATATATATGTATATGTATATATATGTATATATATATATATATATGTATATATATGTATATGTATATATATGTATATGTATATATATGTATATATGTATATATGTATATATATGTATATATGTATATATATGTATATATATGTATATATATGTATATATATGTATATATATATATATATATATATGTATATGTATATATGTGTATATGTATATATGTATATATGTATATATATATATATATATATATATATATGTGTGTGTGTGTGTGTGTGTGTGTGATATTTGTATTGATATTTATTTTGAAGTTTCCAGTTTAAATGTACAAATCTTTTATTTTTTTTTTAACGTAATATGTATTTTTATGGCCATTACAGTGACATTTTATGTCTTAGTTATCTTTCATCAAAATTTTTCTGAATCATTTTCACCTGGAAGATATATTTTTAAGGGTGTTTGTTTATCTAAAATACATCTCCCAGAAATTTCCAGGCGATGTTAAATAAGCATTTAGAAAAGGTCATTAAGAGGTTTATAATTTAGAAAGTATATAAAACTGCTTTTGTACAGATTTTTATCGGCTATTTGAACACAACAACTGAAGAAAGTCATTATGTTGTCCTATCCATCATAAAACTCATTAAATCAAAACAAACATACCCTGTATGTAGGACATGTGAAGATAAAAGGAACACCAAGAGAGAGATTCGTAGAACTATAATTCTCTGAAAGAGCACTGCAGCGAGATAGAGAGAGATGAGACAAGCGGTGCATCCGTGAATACCCATCATGCAAAGATCACAGCATGTGTTTATAAACATGTGGCTTCCTCCTGCTGATGTGCGCAACACTGCCGTTCATTCAGCACGCCTCACGCAAACCACGCTGTTAACATGGAACAGGAAAATACATACCATTTTTCATGACGAATGCTTAAATTAGACATTTCTCAAATGAGATCAGAGACAGTATAGTTTTACAGTAATGAATTATACACTATTTACTGTATCCCATTAGATGATCGTAACTGCACATCCATAATCTCTAAACATAACATTGTGGTAGATCAAAACAATATGAACAGCATACAATTATGCTGTATAGATTCCAGCGTTGGTCCAATTTAATGCCACTGAGCTTTTTAAGTCCCAGTAGATTTCATTCACATCTCAAGACAACATGTGCTGCAAAAAGGCCTCTAAATTCTGTCAGCTGAGGTCTTGAGATCAACAAACATCAGTTTTTATCACTGATGGAAATATAATGGTTGGAGAAAACTCAAGCATGTACATTTGACAGGCCCTTGCTGAGAATTGGGGTTATGTAAAAGCTGGCTATTGAACGAGACCATGTAGAGACTTCATCCATCAAACTGATATGAATGCTGGACTTGTCTAATCGTAGTGTTGCGCTGCAAATGTTGCATACTCTGTGATGGTGTGACAGTGGTTTATGCATCAATTATCAAGCTCTGCTGAAGGCAGGCTCTTTAAGATCCTCATCGATTAGAGTGTGTGTTGTCAGCTTCAAAGCATACAAATGTAGTAATGGAGGAAAAAAAGCCCAGCAAACGTTAAATTTGCTTCAAATAAATGTTGTGATGTACCTCTTTGCAGGTTGGCTTGGTTCATGGCTTATTAAAAAGAATCTTTTAAAATCCCTAATGGAAAAATGAATACACAAATACTTCCGGAAACCAATGCCACTGAAAAAGTCGACAGGCACTAATGCACTCTTTTATCATAAATGCACCAAAGGAGGTCTACAATATCTGCAGAAATAATTCTGTTAAAAATTTTAAAATAGAGTTTAGCAAGAAAATGTGTGATAACTTTTTACAAGAAATTAATAATTGCAAGAAATAACCCCCTTTTATATTTTATTTTATTTTATGCTGAAGTTGAAATGGACATTCGTAGTTAAAAAAGCAGATTACTCCAATGAAAGTTCAATGTACCACTCAGTATACTGACATTGTTCCATGACAGTACAAAGATACGACTTAATTAAAAAATAATAAATTAATAAATTGTCAGACATATTGACCTCATGACTAGGTAACACCAGCTTTATCACCATTAAGTTCAGAATCCGTAAACATAATTTTGTCACAGCAGAGCACAAACACAATATGTTGGTATGAACCCACCTGCTCAGATGACAGCGTATAAATCAGAGTTTACACCGCAGATTGACTCTCCATCTTTCAAACTGACTTTAATGCATCTTTGGCTTTGTGACGCTAGTTTCCAAACAGGTTTGTCTCAATTCAAAATTGTCTGAAATTGTTGGTGTGACAAAACTTGGTGAACTAGCCATTGGAAGATGATCAGGGACCAATCATAAACTATTTAAGCAAACTCTGATTTTTCTCTGTATGTAAACCAGTGTTCTAGTGGCTTATTGAGTGTACATATGTTGTGTGCATATATGATTATATTCAGTATTGGTTTAATAATATACAATTGCCCACTAGCACTCATTTTAGCAGAGTTATTTTTTATTAGGGTTAAATGACTAATCCAAACCCTCTCTGAAATTTAAAATGCCTCCTTAAGTATTTCATGCTGTCCCCGGCTCTGAATATGAGCAAGCTTATAAAAATGTCCTACTGAGAATGCTATCCACTAAAAGCATGATTTAGTCAATGGTCCGACCTAAAATATATCCAGGAAATGACTCCATCTTGACTGAAATACTGACTACCACACCATCCCATTGTCTGAATACTATTGCAAAGTCCCTTTGCACCAGGTGAATTTATTTCTATTTTGGTTTTTGTTTTGGCTGTCAACATTTTCTAATTTATGTAACTCCTTTGATGTATAGCTTCATTCAGCATTCAGAGAAGTATGGATGTTGTGGGCTTTCATGCATAGAACTTTCAATTATTCATGCATTTTGCATAACACGCACTTTGCTGTCATTGGCTCAACTTGACACTTTTTTGATTGGTGTTTTTTACGGGCTTTCACAGGGAATGACAATACGCTAGCAGGTAGTCTTTGCTTGTCTGTGTGTCTTGCTGTTATGAGGCAGTGTGTAATATACCGACATTATATGCTACATTAATTTGAATGCAGGTTGGTTTTTATCTCATTTTCCCTCGCATAATGGCTTCTGTGGCCACTAATTTTAAAAACCTAATACTTATTAATGCAATTTAAAGTTTGAAAGTTGAAAGGCACACAAAGACTAATGTGTGTACGTGTGTGTGTGTGTTCAAATTTCAATGCTAACGCTGTCGCTTATTGTCTTTTGCACATAATTACAGACTAATATTTGCCTGACTTGCCCAAAGAATCAGCAGACAGTGCCGGAATTGCAGTGTGCCTGAATAGAAACGCTTTACACTTCAGGGGAATCGCATTATGAGAGGAGCCAATGTCCTCAGGTGGGCATCAGTGGTTTAAATTCAACCATCAATCATATGTGAAAGGCAAACCCACGCAGCACACCTGAAAGACAAGATCACAAAAAACATTTCTCAGGAAAGTTAAATAAAATCCCAGGCTTAAACAAAAAAAGGCATATGTAATAGTTGAGCATCTTCTATCTGAGGTCAAAAAAGATATGTATCATTCATCATTCAAAAATGTTAGCAATTAATGTGAGTTGTGCAGTGAGTGTAACTACACTCATGTTGCTTTGATAAATCTGTGCACTCTGGAACCTTTAACATGCTGTCTCCTATCTCGTTATGCACTTTTTGTCCTTTATCTCTGTGTTTGTACGAACCGTGACTTACAAATAAGGTTTACTGAAAAAACGCAATGAGATGTCCCTATAAGATATCTCTTTTTAATTAATAGGATAGAATAAGACAGTTAATTGCCAGTCGCTCTCTGGGATTGTTTCTAGATAAAATAAAAGGTCTAATGAATTTGATCTTATTACGTGATGAAATCTTCCCCCCTCTCTGCTCCTACTCTTCTGTTTTTGGTTTTCTTGTCGCCGTCTGCCGCTTTCCTTTCCACTTTCCCTCTCTTAAAGGGATAGTTGACTCAAAAGTGAAAGTTCTCTCATCATGCCATACCATACCGTTTTTTTTTTTTTAATTCCCTAGTCCAAAAACAGGCTAAGCAGGTATTCATGCATGTTGCTCTTTTATAAATTAACTCTCAAATCATTTTTGTTCATTTAAATAAAACTGAAATAAAATAAAAAATGTTAGATGGAAAAAAAAAAATAACTTTAAAAGAACTAAAACAAAGTAAAATATAAAATGAAAGCTAATTCAAAATATTAATACGTCATGATGTGCCATATCTGAATGTGAATGAACAACTTAAATTTAGTCAAAGTTAAGTAAATCAACAATCAAGTGTGGACTATTTCTGTGGTGCTTTTTGTCATTTTTGTTTTGTTCATTTTCATTGATTATGAAACAGCAGAGTGCATTGTGCTAAATGTCTCGTTTTGTATTCAGAAAGATTTGAAACAACATAAGGGTGAGTAAATAATGACAGAAGTTTAGCTTTGAGTAAACTAGTCCTTTAACCTTTCCTCACCTCTTGTTTCTTGTTTTGTTACTTCTCTGTGTTTTATATTTTTGTCTTTTACCTCTCTTTTAAACCCATGATTTAACTTAAGTCCTTTCTCTTTCTCTCC
The DNA here is from genome assembly GCA_039654775.1 of Spinibarbus caldwelli. NCBI lineage: Eukaryota > Metazoa > Chordata > Actinopteri > Cypriniformes > Cyprinidae > Spinibarbus > Spinibarbus caldwelli. The sequence goes on from CM077254.1 coordinate 15,979,570, forward strand.
ATTGTTTGACAATCCTCAGAAAAAAGGACCATGTCAGAGAATGTGTGGTTCCACTGTAATTCCACTGGTGGCTTTGCAGAGGGCCATTTTAACGAGAGCTCAGGGAACTGTGGGAACGGGGAAGTGCCTGTCACCATCTTTTTGTGTTGCTTGCCTTTGCAAGAGAGAGAGACAAAAAAAAAAGAGAGAAAGTGGGCGAATGTAAGGCAGTCTTACATTTAGAGACCAGAATAGCGCTTTTTTCCCATTTCTGTTAGATAACTAGCAAAAAGTAGACCACACAAGTTGCCCTTTCCTGCTGTTGTTAATGAATGCATGTGTCTTCAAAGCCATAACTGGTGAGAACTGAAAGCCCAGGCTGCTCCAAACCAGTCAAGCTGATCTTGCAGTTTAGGAAAAAGAAAAAGAGACACATCTATGGTTCAAAATCTAAGGTAAATGATTAATTAATGCATATCGTACAGAATATGTGGAACAGTGCTGGCCATCGAGATATTTCAGCTCTACAAAATGTGGATTGTTTAAGACACCTCAGGAGAAGATCAAAGACTGAACTTATGGAAGTCATAATGTGGCATTACCAGGCTCACATGGAATCCGTGCAGGCAATATTCCGCAGAAAAATCCACAGGATTCACAGTTCTACACATCTCCAATCCCTTGCATGCTCGTTTATTAAATATTTATGGTAATTTGATTAACTCTAAATAAGAATGTAGTTCTCTCGGCTCCATTTATCCCATTTAAATCTATTCTACAGAATTCCACAACTTTTCTTGGCCGCTTCCAGCTGTGTCTGGTTATCACAAATCACAGATTTAGCTGATTGTTAAAGCATTCTGCTTAACATTCACATATGTGTGGCTCAGGATGATAGTTATATGAAAGTGAGGCAGAGAAGTAAAGTTAGAGAAGGTGGTGGAACACAGTGATAGACAAAGAAAGGGACAAGCAGACAGCATGAGGCATGACAGAGAAGCAGGATGGACCACAGATACCTGTAAATAATTCACACTGGCTTTGTTTCACTGATGTGAAGCAGAAGATTTCCAAGAGCCTCTATATGCTACTAAGAAATAAACACGGTTCATATGCTTTGCAAGAAAGACTGCGTAAAGGCTTTTTTTTTCATATTGCGTTTTTCATTCCATAGTTGTATAGGTAACTTTGACTGATTTTTGAATTTTGATCTCTCTCTCCTTTTTTTTTTCTCCTCAATTTTTCCACAGACCACCTCAAACCCTCTTGCAGCTCCATGGGGGCCCCTTGATCCCAGTGGAAAAACCTCCGGTTTTATAATTTTTTTTTTTTCTTTTGAAAACTTCCTTTTCATACTTTGCTCTATGCAAGATTTCTAAAGTTAGTTGGAAAATAGTGTTAAACCTCATGGCTGAGCACTGACTTTCAGAAAGAGGCTTTGATTTCATAATCCAAGATCAGATTCACAGTTTCTCCGTCAGTGGTGCTGACCTGGGTGAGCAGAAGAAAACTGACCCCAGACCAGGATTTATTATTCTTTTGAGGTTTGAAAGCATCCACTCTATACCGTGCTGTCATTTAACCTTCCATAAAGCATTCTGCCTCATATATATACAGGTGCATCTCAATGAATTAGAATGTCGTGGAAAAGTTCATTTATTTCAGTAATTCAGCTCAAATTGTGAAACTCGTGTATTAAATAAATTCAATGCACACAGACTGAAGTAGTTTAAGTCTTTAGTTCTTTTAATTGTGATGATTGTAGCATTTATACCAATCAGACACACATTTGTTCTAACATTGATTTAACAAATAGATTAGATTTAGATTAGAACAGTCACAGACCCCTCACCCAACACACATTCTAGGTGCCTGTATGTCTGTGAACTGATAACACTAGTTTTATTGGTCAAAGGAATGCGGGCAGAGCAACATTTCCCCTTAGGAAAGACATAATGCCCATAAAAGTGGACTCTTCTCTATTTAATTCATAGAAAAACCTTTCTTCGAATTAACACCCATATCCTTCAGGTCATTGTGTATATTGTTACTGTTTTTGTATATTTTCTTTTTGTACTGTATCCTGTTTTATGCATGCTTATGATAGATCACTAGTTAATATTACCTCACTTATATCATGTTTGATCTCTATCAATTCGCCTTCGGATGATCTAAATGACAGTGTATATTACATGTTGATACCTATGCAACATATACTTGTTCTAAGAATCTTCAATAGTTTGGATATCCCCTATTAATCCAACCCCATGCAAATTGCCATGCTCAGAGACAAAGAGTCGTAAAACCTTCCCTCCAAAGAGACGGGAGCCCATTGGCTCTTTGACTCCCCAGAGGTGTGACCTCTATACCAGATAAAGGTCTCATTCACAGGTCCGGCCCTCTCTTCTAAAAACCTCTCTTCTAAAAAACCTCTCTTCTAAGAAAAGCTCTTCTGCTATCTTCTGACGGAGAGCCCAAACCGGTGCGGGCACGCTGGCGGGCCCCCAACATAGAGCCGTGGGTGATCTCCCCAGCCTGGGGATGACTCTTGACCACAAAGACCCAGTCTGCGGTTCTGTTAGGACCCAAGAGGATGACAAAAATGTGAGCTGGAGCTCTTCTGGACCCTTAAGTTATTGTGCCAGGCTTATGGCCTTGTCTTTCCATTCAATCAAAGCTTCTCAGACCTCAGCAGATCCCTTTCTTAACTCTTTTTCCACTCTCTACCTGGAAGACATTGCTACCTCAGAACATCTTTGGAATTCATCACTCTTCAACCCGGAAGAACGTGATCGCGAGTCCAAAAACCTTGAAACCATCAAGACTTTTCATCCGAGACTGCATTCCGTCACGACAAAAGGAAGTGCAAGTATAGTAAATTTAACTAAATGAAACAGAGGTTTAGTATAAGTTATAGACCCCGTTATAAACGGCTCTGATGGTTTTACTCAGGTGGTTAAATTACTTTTTCCATAACTGCATTCTCTGGTTTTCCTGATTGTTTCATCCATCAACTCTCATTAGCCCTTTCCTCATGTATGAGCGATTGTTTGTTTGAGTGTATGTTATTTGTTGTTTGTTTAGATTAGATATGTGTGTTAGCGTTTAGTTAATAAAACTCTTGTGCACAAATTTCATGAGTTTCTGATTCTGCTTTGCATATTAATGTCCCTCTACGATTTTGACCCTTGCTACATGCTCTAATGCATTAATAGGAAGATATTTTCTGTGGCCACGGAAATATCCTTTCTTAGAGTTGATATGAATTTACACTGAATGTTCGCTGGACGAACAGATCAGCTGATGGCAATTTAACTCTGCGACAGTTATTACTGTCAGCCGATATAAATAATTGTAATTAATCATAATTAATTGTAATTATTTATATACAATTCCCTTTTTGAACTAATTTGCTACATGATTTTGGCTCACATTTAACAAAAACCCACCAATTCACTATCTCAACAAATTAGAATACTTCATAAGACCAATAAAAAAAAAAAAAACATTTTTAGTGAATTGTTGGCCTTCTGGAAAGTATGTTCATTTACTGTATATGTACTCAATACTTGATAGGGGCTCCTTTTGCTTTAATTACTGCCTCAATTCGGCGTGGCATGGAGGTGATCAGTTTGTGGCACTGCTGAGGTGGTATGGAAGCCCAGGTTTCTTTGACAGTGGCCTTCAGCTCATCTGCATTGTTGGGTCTGGTGTCTCTCATCTTCCTCTTGACAATACCCCGTAGATTCTCTATGAGGTTCAGGTCCGGTGAGTTTGCTGGCCAGTCAAGCACACCAACACCATGGTCATTTAACCAACTTTTGGTGTTTTTGGCAGTGTGGGCAGGTGCCAAGTCCTGCTGGAAAATGAAATCAGCATCTCCATAAAGCTTGTCAGCAGAAGGAAGCATGAAGTGCTCTAAAACGTCCTGGTATATGGCTGCGTTGACTGTTGACTTCAGAAAACACAATGGACCAACACCAGCAGATGAAATGGCAGCCCAATTCATCACTGACTGTGGAAACTTCACACTGGGCTTCAAGTAGCTTGGATTCTGTGCCTCTCTAGTCTTCCTCCAGACTCTGGGACCTTTATTTCCAAATGAAATGCAAAATTTACTTTTATCTGAAAAGAGGACTTTAGACCACTGAGCAACAGTCCAGTTTTTTTTTTCTCCTTAGCCCATGTAAGATACTTCTGACATTGTTTCTGTTTCAGAAGTGGCTTGGTAGCCCTTTTCCAGAAGACGTCTGAGCGTGGTGACTCTTGATCACTGACTCCAGCTTCAGTCCACTCCTTGTGAAGCTCTCCCAAGTGTTTGAATCAGCTTTGTTTAACAGTATTCTCAAGCTTGTGGTCATCCCTGTTGCTCGTGCACCTTTTCCTACCCCATTTCTTCCTTCCAGTCAACTTTTCACTTAATATGCTTTGATACAGCACTCTGTGAACAGCCAACCATTCAGTAATGACCTTCTGTGACTTACCCTCTTTGTGGAGGGTGTCAATAATTATCTTCTGGACAACTGTCAGATCAGCAGTCTTCCCCATGATTGTATAGGCTCTTGTGTAACCATTTTGAAGGTTCAGCAAACCTTTGCAGGTGTTTTGAGTTGATTAGCTGATTGGCATGTCACCATATTCTAATTTGTTGAGATAGTGAATTGGTGGGTTTTGTTAAATGTGAGCCAAAATCATCACAATTAAAAGAACCAAAGACTTAAACTACTTCAGTCTGTGTGCATTGAATTTATTTAATACACAAGTTTCACAATTTGAGTTGAGTTAGTGAAATAAATTAACTTTTCCACGACATTCTAATTCATTGAGATGCACCTGTATAATTACATTTCTTTTTGGATGTTATTGACAATCTAATCTATAAGTACTGCTCCATTCAGCACAGTGTGTGGTAGCTTATGTTGTATTTGAGTGTGTGTGTGGACGCCTTACTATGCTTGAAATAATTCAAAACCGCAACTCCCTCTTAATGTCAGGGCAGTGAGTCCAAATCAATGGTGTCCATTTCTGTTTCAGACGTCATCTGCAACAGCATGAAAATCGATTGATCGGAACCTTTCTCTACAAAGGGCTGCCGTCTTTTCCTGTTACGAATCTGTCCGTTGTGTTGAAACGGCTATCAGGAGTTTTCATATTCAAAGCAGATTCCTCACTAACAGCAGCAAAAGCATCAAATGCTCCCTCTCTTCCTGCCAGCCCTGCTGATAACCTTCACTCTTCGATGCTGATCCTGAATAAATGTCAGTTGTTATCTGCTGTTTGTCTTTTGAAACGAGTCCGTTCCCCTCTTAACCCACCTCATGAGGTCATGAAGCTTTGAGTTGAGACAAATCTGCATAAATATGCGACCTGCTCCATCATTTTGAGTTGTGTGTATGAAATGAAAAGGGTAAGTCTTTGCTTTTGAATGAAAGGCCTAATTAATATGTGTCTAGTCCAAACCATTGTTGAGAAATAATAATTTATATATTGACTGTCATAACTTGTTTTTGAGAAACTGACGTAAAGATTCCAAAAATATTACAGATATTTTTGACAAGATAAACTAAAAATATACAAATCCTAAACACTATTCAAGTTTGCGTCATCGCAAAAATATGTTAATGTGCAATCAGCCTTCCTCAGACTTACAGGTGTGCAAGGCTTAAATGTACATTTTAATTTTTTTTTTGACGGAATTATTTTTTGCACAGATTTTCACACAAATAATTTAGACATCAATGTATATAATATATGTATATATGTGTGTTATTGTTTTAGGTCTTGGGTGCCTTTTTAAGTACCTATTTTAGCTATTGTATAACTAACATGCAGTGGAAATTGAATGACTGAAGTTAATATATTGTCAGGTGACATCAATCGCATACTATTTTATTGATGTTTTTTGAGGTCGAAACACTGACTGGGGTGTTTGATAAAATATGATACATTACAGTAGGTTTTAATGCATCTTTTCAGCATGTACTTTGCTGTTCCTGTTTTTTTTTTTTTTTCTTTCATGCTACAACAGTTTTAGTTTTCCATTGCCACATTAAAGGAAAAGGAAAGGGAAGTGGTGTGTGGCCAAGTATGGTGACCCATACTTGGAATTTGTGCTCTGCATTTAACCCATCCAAGTGCATGGACACAGTAGTGAACATACACCTGGAGCAGTGGGCAGCCAATGCTGCGGCGCCCGGGGAGCAGTTGGGGGTTTGGTGCCTTGCTCAAGGGTCTCACCTCAGTCGTGGTATTCCCTGCCGAACCCGAGACTCGAACCCACGACCTTCGGGTTACAAGCCCAACTCTCTATCCATTAGGCCACGACTGCCCCTAGAATTTTATTTCGGGGCCCGCTGTGGCTTGCGGGACCCCGGCCCGTTGGGACTGGACGGGTCTTTATTATTTAAACAGCGTAAAAATGACATTAAATTTTTTAGACATGATTTGAAGGTTGACAGATTGTTTTATTAAAATTAACATACAAAACAACTAAAATTTAAGTTTGTCAGAAAGTCATTGCGATTTATGTGTAAAACTGGGTGCTCATTTGCCCAAACTGGCAACCCTGGTCAAATATATAGGCCTATCCATATGTAGAATAAATATGTAAATTTATGGAATATTATTAATAATCAAAAACTAAACAGTAATCTCATTTGGCTGGCTGTATATGCACGAGTGTGTGTGAAAAAATAAAAGTTATAGAGGGTGTGTGTGTGTAAGGTAGCGATTATGAAAAACGGAGAGTGGCTAGTATAGCTGTCATATTAGAGCTGGTTCTGTAGACGTGGGCACACTGCTCTTATATTAAACTGTCACAACCAGAAAGAATGTCTGGCCGTCTGGGCCACAGTGAGAACAGACGTCTGGCCCAAGGACATGTACTGACATCAAGTCCCATGAATATTCTACTCTCAAATGAAACCTATAATTGTCTGGTGGTGGTGTGTGTGTCAAGCAGATGGAAGTGAAGCAAATTTATCTTCTGTTATACTGGCCTATAATGCGTAATATAATATATTTGGACTCACAAGTATAATCAAATAAAGCTCTTTTATAGATACAATGCAATATATAACTTGACAAATGACTTATAGTGAGTATAAGTTTATCTGGCTGTTTATTTCAGCGTGCATATTTGTGCTTATTCAATTTTAATGTACTACATTATATAGTACAGTTTTAATATACAAGCCCTGCTCACATGAAGTAGCATAAACTTCAAACATTTGAACTAAAATGCACATTTTTATTTCCACTTTTCAGATTGTGGAAACTTTTAGATGTTTTAAGACCCTTCAAACCCTGAACTTTTGAAAGTTTCTTTTTCTTTCCCCAAATGCCCCGCCCACTTTAAGAGTTCCTGGTTCTTTGATTGGACCACAGAGACGCTGATGATCAGGAGGTTTGTTGTCTCTCTCTCCCTTTCTCCCTCTCTCTCTCTCTCTCTCTCTCTCTGTGAACTGCATCTGCTACAGCTGTAATACATTAACCATGTCAGATTCGCTTTTATTAAATACAAATTAGATTCCTGGAGCTTTGCAGCTGCTGCATCTGTGCTAAAAGAATATTGAGATTCCTAATACTCTGCATGTGGTGTTCATTTGACAATCGTTTTAAACTCTTGCCGTGTAGAGGAATGTAAACATATTTTTCTTAACAGGTGGATCTTCCAAAATTTTCTAAGCTCTATATATTGGATTATATGTTAAGAAGTTCATACACTTTGGGGTGAATATGTATGTATTTTTATTTTATTTATTTAAAAAAAAAGAAGAAAATAATACATTTATTCAGGAACGATACAAAAAATTGGTCAAAATTGAAATTAAAGACATTTAAAATATTACTTTTCTGTTCCAGATAATGTTCTTTAGAATTTTCTGTTTATCAAAGAATACTGAAAAATTATCACGATTTCCATAAAAAGATCAACCATCACAACTCTTTTCCACACAGATTGAATAATAATTGTTTCTTGAGCAGCAAATCAGCATATTAGAATGATTTCTGAAGGATCATGTGACACTGAAGACTAGAGTAATGATCCTGAAAATGCAGCTTTTCAGTTAAATTATAATAATATTTCACAATATTACTGTTTTACTACATTTTTCATCAAATAAATGCAGTTTTGATGAGCATAATAGTCCTCTTTCAAAAACATTAAGAAATCGTACTGACTCCAAACTGGTGAAACGATAGTGTTGTAAACTCTTAACTGATATTGGCCATCTCATCTGTTGTCATATATTGTAAGTTTATGATTTCAGTATGGCCCTTGTCTGTAAGAAAGTGCTCTTTAGTAATCAACATCCATCTGAGTGGCTTTGGTTAGTGAGAGGTCTTATGTTCTGATTTGTTGTTTTTTTATTTTTCTGTCAAGCTCCAATAATACTCTTAACCTCAGTAGCTGTTAATTCTGGGGCCGTCTGTCTATTCAGGTTTCACGTTTGTGATGTCTCGCCCTTAACAGATGCTCACTTGATCAAACAGGATTCTTATACAGATGGTATGTACAGATAATGTTCATTCCAGGCACACAATGCTGAAGTAAAAGCCTTCGGAAGAGCAGAAGGTTCTGGAATTTTCATATTAATAGTTGGGGAGGAACTTTACAGTGTACAGTAAAAACTTTTGCTTAAGACTGCGATGAAATGGAAGTAGCAGTAGTTTTTTTTTTTTTTTTGTATTGTTATATAAATCTTAGTGAAATGAATGAACGAAAACTAAAAAAATGTAGGACTTGGTTCAGTTGTTTGGATGAAGGCAGATCTACAGTAACTGTGAGCTTGTAAGGAAAGGACAGTGTTTAGGCAGACTTGCTTAGAGAAGTCAATTCACCAGAAGATTTTGATTTTAATAAAAAATTAAGGGCAATACAAATTTTACAACTGAAACATGCATGGATGATTCCTTCACGATAAGATCAATAACATGCATTTAGAAAATAGATCCTGTGGATTTTCTTTTCACACCAAATTTAAATGCATAGGCCCAAATTGCTTAATTTGCAGGTCAAAATGGCCATTGCTTATTTCATATGCAAAAAGGCATATTCTTTCATGATTATGAAAACTGACATACTGTAGTGGCAGGGTTTCAATCAAGTCCCCTACACCTCTTTATGTAATTTAATTTGCATCACTCTTTTTTTTCCCTTACAACAGACAATTATAGTAGACATTGCACAAAGCAGCTCAGGAGAAATTAACAGCTTGACAGAAATTAAGTGTGAAATTGCTTCAGCAACAGGTACATGATAAGGTTATAATTGTTTGCCAATGAATACCAAAGCCATTTTCCTCCCAAAGAGGATTGTTTTTTTTTTTATTTTTATTTTTTTATTTATTTTTTTTATTTTTTTTTTAAGTGAAAGGCAGTCTGAGAGTTTAGCACAAAAGAACAGGCAGAACGAGAGCCTGCAGTGGTCAATGTGCCTACTGTCTTCCCTGTGGCCAACTGGTACAGTGCCAGCCTAAACGCATTCAGATTGTTGTCACCCTTGTGTTTGTCCTCTGACCTCTGGAGTGCAGTGAGGCTAAATGCTTTTGAAGTTAGGGTCAGGGTTCAGTCTGCTCAGCAGATGTTTCTGAGAGTTTAGGCAGGAGAGAGGGATGATTTGCATGTTTTCCACAATGCAACAGGAAATGGGTGACATTCTTCCTGGAGTTTTCAGTTTGGCCTTGAGAAAGCATGTCTGCCTGAGTCTTTTTCAAATGCACAGACACAGTTACAGTTACAGATGCAGACTTAGAAGGTTGGAGAGGCAATATTCAGAGTGCAGCTGAACTGGAGAGTCATGGTGGGTTCATTTAGCTTCCTGCTGATGGGAGACCCCCCTGCCCTGTCAGAGATCGAGGGAGAGCTATTTAGGATTCTAGAGGGCAGTTAAATGATGGCCTGGCAGTGCTAAGTGTATAAATTTGTACCATTTCCATCAATTATTAAAGCTCTCCGTGGACCGCTAACACCAAGTGGATTTATCATGCTTTGGAATACCCATGACACTGCTTCTCATTTCACTTAATGGTCCCCACTTCCTTAAAGAGAGAGTTCATGTTGTCATCATTTTTTCACCCTCATGTGGTTTCATTCCTGTTTGACTTTCCTTCTGTTGTACAACACAAAAGAAGATGTTTGGAATACTGTGCTGGTACCTATTTTCCATGCATTTACAATGAATGGGGACATAATTATTAAAGGTTCAAAAAGGACACAAAAGCACCATAAAGATATTATGAAACTCCAGGGGTTCCATATATTTTAGGAAAGGAAATCATCATATTTTGGTCTGAAAAACCCGGGGCCATTTGACTTGCATACTACAGTATATTCAAGTTGTGAGAAACAAAATGCAGTTAATTTCATTATTTCCAAGATATGCTATCATTTTATGAGCTCAGGTTTTTATAACAATGTCAGTTTTCACATGTATGTTTGTGTAATGATCAGTCCACTGAACGGCAAGTCCAAGATGTGATCAAACAATAAACACAGACTTGACTTGACTTGACTTGAACAGACTTGACAAACTCACTGACAGCAGGTTTACATTCATTCAATACACGACGAGAGACATTAGGCTTGTTCGAGATGAACTATACTAGTCTGCCACTGGCTGGCGAGAGTAGCCGCTTGCAGTCGGGGCAGAATTAAAAGTGGAGATGTCAAGTCGGACACTTTCTGCTCCCGGTAGTGATGCTCGCACGGTGTTTCCAAACTCTTATCACAGATAAAGTGAATTAAATGCAATGTATGTCAAATACACAGAAATGTTTTCATGAGCAACAGAAACACTTTTTATATACTGCTTAATACAGCGCCATCTTTTCAAGAATAAAGTTCAGCATAGGCTACTAAAAACCAATAAAGTGGCTATATATGCTTTTATCAGTGTTTTTGATAAAAATGACTCAAGATAACAGTGCGACTACACTAAAAAAGCTTTTACTGTTATAAAAACACAGATTTGTGAGCATTATTGGAATGCAATTGTTAGAATAAACACACGTCATGCTTGTCATCACAGAATCTAACCAATGAGAATAAAGTGTGTCGTTATCAAGGCTCTCACAGCTGATTTTGAGCAACTGCAGCGCCTGACCTAGGCGGCTGGTCTCGTTTTGCTCTCGCAGTACTTTGATGGCACATGTGATCGTAAGGTGGCTGCAGCGCCGATCAAATTCGGACAAATGTTCTAACCAGAATGCATTGCTTTTGTCAGACAGCAGCCGATCTTTGCAGTGCCGCATGAAGTTGAACAACCCAAATGGCAACATGAGGGCTACTTATAGCAAACACTAAGGGTCACATGACAAGAACCAACCAATGAGCAAACAGAACTGAGAACCACATGACAGGACTATAACCAATGAGGAACATGACACATAACTAGAACAACCAAATCACAACATGACACATTGGCTGTATCCGAAATCGCCCCCATACCCTCATTCACTATTCCCTACATTAGTCCACTCATACAGTTCAATTGAAGGAGTGAATGAAAACGAGTGAGTGAATTCGGACAGTGAGTGCACTGGAAGGACTGCCGCTTTTGCATATTTGCTTGCTGTTTAATAATCATTTGAAACAGGCAGCTCCAGTAGTAAGATTGAAGGATTTATCTTGAACTCTGTCACGGAAATTATGTATAAACCCTAATAGTCAATTTACAGTTAATTTGTACTTGTGTTGTATTACGCTGTTTTATGCCGTGGACGAGCGCTTCTAAAATGAATGAATGGATGATTCAGCTGCGGGCGCCATCTTCTAGCGAGAAGCAGGAATTCATTCGGCAAGCTACTCTCACAGTGCATTATGGGGATTCTCTAGCCGTTGAGTGTACATCGGTTGTACACTCGTTTTTGCGGTGCATTGTGGGATTCAATGAGTGCACTCGAGAACGTCCACTATGGTTTTGAACACCACTTAAAATGGCTGTCCCCTCAAATAGTGCACTATTTGAAGATATGGGGGCGATTTCGGATACATCCATACACAAGGCAGAAATACATGAGGGCAAGGGAAGCACGACACTAACAGCATGAATCAAATTACAAAATAAAAGACATGAAAACAAGAACATGAAACAAACCCTAAAACCAGGTGTGATAGTTTGATACCAGTTTGAGCATTTGAAAAGTTTGGTTTGTACATTTTCAAAATTTTTGTCACAAAAATGTTGTTGCTGACTAAAATTTTATCCCATTTCTTTCAGGATCTATTGTGACATGACATAGAGTATAAAAATTAAAGGACCCGATATACTTCAAAAGAAGTTCGAAAAGGCTGAGCGACGATATACTATTTTCGAACATTCCAACACCCCTGCAATGCTGTTTTTCTCCTGTCTGACCTTCGTGGAATGAGTAATGAACTGGAAAAACAAAATCTCATGTCAAAGAAGTTGGAGTTCCAGAACACATCTACTCATTACGTAATCGTCACGGACCAATAGTAGCTCAAAGGTGTTTAGAAGCCAAAATAAACTCCCCCAGAAAGTTTACTTTGGTGAGCTGTTTCGAACTGCCGAAACGATTTTGTTTGAAATGACGTCGTATCAGTTCGTTCATCAATTTCGTTGAATTATACACCTTTTCTGTCCTAGCAAACCAGCTATATTAAATCATTCACCACTAACAAGATGAATCCATTGACAGGACACTAATGAAGTAACAGCGATTCAGGAATCTGAAGACAACTTAAATCCAACAATCCTTACTTTTTATCCCCGTATTAGGCTAGCGCTAACCCCCTCTCTTTCTCACTTGTTAAGAGCCTTTGTTTCAGGAAATTGATCCAGAGCAGCTTCTTGGGATGCCACAGCGCAAGATTAATGTGCAAGGAGTTACAGGATCTCACTTTACTCACACTCCGAGCAGGAAGTGTCCTGCAGATGGGCTCCACACAGCTTTGACGGCTTAGTTGCACCACCTCCCCGCTGTGCAACATGATGCTACCTGCAACTGGCTCTCCGAGGACATTGGGGGGTTGTCGGATGTGTCAGCCCCTGCTGAGTCGACAGGTGCAGGTGTGTTCCATCTTGGTGATAATGACGAGGGTGGGGATTTTGACAGCTGGACCTTCGGACATCTTCCAGACGGGCACCTGTGGAGTCCAAAAGCGCTCTGGAAAGATGTGTGTGTGCCTGTCCGCACAGCCATTCTCCTCTATCTGCTTTCCATGGGGGACTTTCACCCAAAACATACTAATTAATTTCTTTGTTTTACTAATTAACGCCTTCTTGGCCCACGTTAGCATGTATGCTAATCTGTGGCTCAGAGCAACTTGATGACTTGAGACGCGATTAATGGCTGCCTGTCAGGTCTGTCCCTAGCAGGGACTTTAGCAGTGCTTGGTGTAATATTAATAAATTACGTTAGGCTGATATTTCATCTATTCTTACAGGGATTGTACCTTTGAATTATAGAAGAGCATCACGAGGGGAAGTAGCTATCCTGTGCTGTAAAAACGAACATAATAAAGAACAAAAGGCTAGTAAGCACTCCCTCAAACTGACATTAGATCTTAATTTGGGTCGCAATATAAAGTGATGTAGGCAAATCTACAGGGCCCAAATACACAGTTTCGTGGCCCCATTAGTGATAAGTGCTCATGTTCTGCTGATAGATGCTTGTGTATTAGACTCCACTCCGGCTCTCATGGGAAGTATGAATGATTCACAGCGAACAGTGGCTTTTATATGTAAAAGTAGACCCTGAATGAAAAGACACACTCTTGCTGTGCTGACATTGATTCCATTAAACATGCTTAATATTTTAACAGAAAGATAATACTCGGAATATGTGTTATGTTCTTGTTCATGCCATGATAATTTAATGTATTACCTGAAATCGTTCCAGTTTGTACATGCCATCGGTTTCAAATCAAAAAACAGCCGTGATACTGCACAGAAGGTGAAAAATGACTGTGAATAGCATGTATACTGAGAGTAATATTGTTTTTTTTTCTGATGTTAAGTCAATAATTCACCCATGCAGATCCTGAAAGCAGTATGTGTTCAGAGATATTACTGAAACTGCAATATGTTGTTCATTCCATATGTTTGATATGGCTTGGTGAGCAATACGGTTGACAGTGTAGATAAAAAGCAAAACAGAGCATTGTATAAAATACCGTATAAAATGTCGACTTCCTCCATTTTTGTCCTGCAGTTTTCCCTTTGAAGGGACCAGGGGGCTTTTTCTGTAATGTGATAACAATCAAACTGATGAAATAGAAAACCTACTTGTGTCATTTGGGGGAAACACGCACACATAAATAGTTTTTTTTTTTTTTTTTTCCGCCTCCCCTTTCTTTCAATTTCAGACAAATCTGCTGTGGATTAGGTGATACATCGGATGAAGGCACGCTTAACCAAGCATCTATCCCACGAAAAATGTGTGAAGAAAAGAAGGTGTGTCATTATTTATTTGGATCAGTCACAGCGGTGCTGGTGGAATGGGACTCTATCTGAAATCACTGATACAAGGACGCACTTTCACATCTCCTGAAATGTTCTCTATTAACCTGATTCACCATTTCTGGCACGTTTCCCTGTTTTAACCTATTGTGTATAATACCAGCTCTTGAGAGGCCAGTAGCTATTGGAATCATTCCAGTTGTTGATGTTTCTTTTTTTAAGGATGCAAAAATCTTTAGATGCTTCTATGTGCCCCTTATTAGTGTTGATGTAAGTGTGTAATTTGAAAAAAAAAGTACACAAGTTGACTATGATTTTGCCAAGTAGGCTGTGACCCTGGATCAACATCTTTGTTGGGCCTAGATTAATAAAATGCTGGAAAAAAATGTTTAGTCGATGATATAATTCGGTTAACCGATTAAACCTATTGTAAAGCATTACCCAACATTCTTATAATTTCTCTCTGATTTTAATGTTACTTAATGGGTTTAGGACTAGAATATTGACATAATTTTGTTCCAGAACCACCAAGATATAAATATGTTTCAGAGTGTGCGTGAATTATACATATAAATATTCATACACCCTCCCACCTGATGCCATCTCTTGCAGTGCTCTCCTGCATCACCTGCATAAACGCTCAGTACCCACCCGCTTTAGGTGATGTATATGCTTATGTATGCAGATATTCCATAACAAACCATGTTTCCAAGGACAGAATGAAAGATGTGCAGGTATTCCAGAAGCCTATGGAGCTCTTGGGCCCCAGGTTAATTCAGACTCTGTTTAGAGACTTCTGTTGCATGAGTTCTGATGGGTCACCTTGGTACTTTCCAGTCCAGTGTGTCCACACACCATTTCACACTGTCCCATGGGAAGAGGCATGGATCAGCTGACAGATGATATTGTTTTTCCTTTTTAAAAGCACCTCCCTATGGTAATTGCTCATTGTGGATTTGAATTTCATCAGGAAAATATGCCTTAAAGGGCATTTACTATTAAAAATAGGGCTGTAATGATGTAATATGAGCATTTTAGTTATGTTGCATTGCTGTCTTGCTGTCTTACTGGGTATGACACTGACTACATTGCAAGTGAGTTATGCAACATAGCAAATCCAAAATAATTGCAGTGTTTCACGCTTTGTTTGAAAGGTTTTTTTTTTTTTTTTTTTTGAATGGTCATTCGGACTTTTTGCTATTACTTTGACTTACATTGACTAATTGCATAAAGACAAATTTAAATAGCTCTTGCACATAACTCAAGCACTGTAAATCGTTGAAAATAAAAAAAAAAAAAGACTGTGCATTTACATAAACTTTTAAAGGTTCAACTTTTAGACTAAAGCAAGAATTTATTTTTTATTTTTTTGTTTTAGCTTAATTTGTTAATGTATTATGAATAGTGGACTCATCTTATGGCTGAAAGCAATGGGTTGATGTTAAAAATGTCTTAAAGATGGATTTATTTTTGCAAACATACAGGTTTTCCCTTCACAATATGTTAGCTGATGGACTGAAGTTGTGTGGGTTACTTATGGATTATTTGTGGTGTTTGTATCAGCTGTTTAGACTCTCATTCTCTACAAAGGATCTGTAGGTGAGCAAATGATGTAATGATTTTGGATGGCCAGAAGGTGAGCAAATTTTAAATTTTCAAAGTTTTGGGTGAACTGTTCCTTTAATTCTTCAGTTTTCAGTTATGCATTGTATTTTGTATACTTGGACACAATCAAATACAGAAAAACCTTGCAATAGCTTGATTATTCTGTGCATGTAAAGACTTTCTGATTTATCTAAATGGAGTCAACATTTTCACAGTGTTAATTATCTCTTTCTTACCAACAGTAAAACACAATCAGCTGAGGTTGCAAGGTGAGAACCCATGGACACAAACATCAATCTTTTCTTTTTATTTCTTCTAGTGCTTCATTTCAAGTCACTCTGTCTTTTCCTGGCTTTCTATCTCACACACTTTCTCTCTTGCTCTTCTAGTAAAACTGGTCAAGTAAACGTAATAGACTTTGGCAGGGTTGTGTTGTCAGATCCCAGAGCTCCAAACAGTAGAAGGGGCAGCCAGAGGGGACATGACCAGCGGTAGAGAGGTCTAGCTGGGTTAGCTGAACTATGCTTTGGCCTCCTTCAGCTGATGGAGCGGTTTCTTCCAGGTGCCACCAGTGGAGACTCGAGCCCCTCAGACATCTCTGACAAGGATTTTGCTAGAACGTTGTAGGAGCAGAAATGGCTAGGTGTGAGTAGAGAGAGGAAGCAGTGTGTAGTTAACCAGCACCACTCCTCTGAATTCATCTAATGCTGCTGGGTCCAGAGAACTGCACAGAATCACAACAAGGTATTGATCTATATTTCTCTCCGATTTATTTTGCTAGGCACTTGTGGAGGTGAGAGGTGTTTCCGCTAGCTTCAGCCTCAACATTGAAATTCTTTCTCTTGATGTGCAAGGAAACTTGATGAGGTTTAAATACAGATTGCTGTAAAACTAGAGAAAAGAAGAGACACTGGTATTGTCATAGTGCTACATACTGTATAATAAGTCATGCTGCATTCCATTCAAAAGATAATGTATAACAAAATAAAATGCAGGTCTTCAGTCCTCATCTAACAGTGAGCATTCTGACAAGGTACATTCAGAGTTATCTCTTTCAAAGTTAGCACCAAAACTTTATTTATATATTTTCCATGGAATGTTTTTTTTTTTTTCTTTTCTGAAATATTTAAGGTGGATGCAAATCTAACTTTTTTTTTATGTTACTACTTGTTTCAGAATATTCAGAGAAAATTAAAAAGTAATGTTCAAATGATGTTTGAAAAATTTCAAACTGTTCCCTTAACGTTCGCATAACCAATAATGTTTTTAATACTGAATGTTTTAAACATTCAGGGAACATTCACAAATAATGTTTTCATAACTTAATCAGGGCTGTATTTCCCAAAAGTATCCTACCCCTTAAGTAGATCGTAGAACCATTGCTACCAATGGTCTCTACGATCAACTTAGCTTATGATGCTTTTGAGAAACGCTGTCCAGAAAAATATTTTTGTTTGCTGGGTCTGCTAGCTTGCTGCAATGCAGGGGTATAAACAATGTTAAATAATGCTAGGTGTATGCATATTAATAGAAACACCGTGTACAGTAAATTTTTGCTAAACAGGTTTTAGCACCTCATGATGTAATAACATTAATTCATTAAATTTGCCTAAAAGGTGAATGTCTAATATTGACTGTATAGTAGATTTGGGTTTTCAAATTGAAAGTTTGACATCAAGTATCATTCTACTTTTGTACTATTGCATTTGATGAAAGTTGGAAATTCAGACGTTCCAAGTTGAATGGAATGTAGCATTAGTAGTTATTTACATAGCTTAATTTTGAAGCACACTTGTTACACAATCCCACTAGAGTAGGCAGAAACCAGAATAGAATCAGGACATGTAGTATAGGCCAGATTTAAACCCACATCTCCAACATAAACATTGTAGCTCAGCAGGTCTGGAGAATGTGTGCTAACCACTTGGCAAACCTTACCCGTTCTCCCTGTCTCACTGAGTAGAACTGAGTATGTGTGGGAATCATGGTTTTATCACACAGTATACAGTATTTACACACTTTGCCCCAGATTTTGCATGGAGTGAGTGTGTGTGTGTGTGTGTGTTCATGTGTGCTATAGGCTTGGCTGAATGGTAAATCTGAATGTGTCACGAAGGCATGGCAAGGTTTCTGCGCTTTACTGTCTGTGATTGAGAAGTATGTCAGAAGGCCCTGTATATGTCAGGCTGATCCATTCAACAGAGAGATTTACACGCCTGTCAGATGCTCTGTAGTGGGAGCCAGACACTGTCTGAACAACCCGTCAGTCCCTTTGCCAGCCTTCACTCTCTGTTTCTGATTTTCTAGATACTTTCCATACTAGATACTTTTAAATCTTCTCATCTCCCTTGTATAATTTCTCTAGCTTAATGTTCAATTAACACACACACACACACTAATATATATATATATATATATATATATATATATATATATATATATATATATATACTGTATATACACAGTGGGGAAAAAATTATTTGATCCCCTGCTGATTTTGTATGTTTGCCTACTGACAAAGAAATGATCAGTCTATAATTTTATTAGATTCAATGATCATGAGAACGGTGAGGAATCAGCCCAGAACTACATAGGAGGATCTTGTCAGTGATCTCAAGGCAGCTGGGACCATAGTCACCAAGAAAACAATTGGTAACACACTACGCCGTGAAGGACTGAAATCCTGCAGCGCTCGCAAGGTCCCCCTGCTCAAGAAAGCACATGTACAGGCCCGTCTGAAGTTTGCCAATGAACATCTGAATGATTCAGAGGAGAACTGGGAGAAAGTGTTGTGGTCAGATGAGACCAAAATCCAGCTCTTTGGCATCAACTCAACTCGCCGTGTTTGGAGGAGGAGGAATGCTGCCTATGACTCCAAGAACACCATCCCCACCGTCAAACGTGGAGGTGGAAACATTATGCTTTGGGAGTGTTTTTCTGCTAAGGGGACAGGACAACTGCACCGCATCAAAGGGACGATGGACGGGGCCATGTACCGTCAGGGCTAGGGCATTGAAATCAGCCAGGGCATTGAAAATGGGTCGTGGATGGGTATTCCAGCATGACAATGACCCAAAACACAAGGCCAAGGCAACAAAGGAGTGGCTTAAGAAGAAGCAGATTAAGGTCCTGGAGTGGTCTATAGCCAGTCTTCAGACCTTAATCCCATAGAAAATCTGTGGAGGGAGCTGAAGGTTCGAGTTGCCAAATGTCAGCCTCAAAACCTTAATGACTTGGAGAGGATCTGCAAAGAGGAGTGGGACAAAATCCCTCCTGAGATGTGTGCAAACCTGTTGGCCAACTACAAGAAAAGTCTGACCTCTGTGATTGCCAAAAAGGGTTTTGCCACCAAGTACTAAGTCATGATTTGCGAAGAGATCAAATACTTATTTGACTCATTAAAATGCAAATCAATTTATAACTTTTTTGAAATGCATTTTTTGAATATTTAAATATTTAATTTAAGTTATTTCATTTTGTTTAATAAATTATTCAGTTATTTTTATTTTATATAATTGAATAACTTTTCCACAAAAGTTAATATACAGGTGCATCTCAAATTAGAATGTCGTGGAAAAGTTCATTTATTTCAGTAATTCAACTCAAATTGTGAAACTCGTGTATTAAATAAATTGAGTGCACACAGACTGAAGTAGTTTAAGTCTTTGGTTCTTTTAATTGTGATGATTTTGGCTCACATTTAACAAAAACCCACCAATTCACTATCTCAACAAATTAGAATATGGTGACATGCCAATCAGCTGATCAACTCAAAACACCTGCAAAGGTTTCCTGAGCCTTCAAAATGGTCTCTCAGTTTGGTTCACTAGGCTACACAATCATGGGGAAGACTGCTGATCTGACAGTTGTCCAGAAGACAATCATTGACACCCTTCACAAGGAGGGTAAGCCACAAACAATCATTGCCAAAGAAGCTGGCTGTTCACAGAGTGCTGTATCCAAGCATGTTAACAGAAAGTTGAGTGAAAGGAAAAAGTGTGGAAGAAAAAGATGCACAACCAACCGAGAGAACCGCAGTCTTATGAGGATTGTCAAGCAAAATCGATTCAAGACTTTGGGTCAACTTCACAAGGAATGGACTGAGGCTGGGGTCAAGGCATCAAGAGCCACCACACACAGACGTGTCAAGGAATTTGGCTACAGTTGTCGTATTCCTCTTGTTAAGCCACTCCTGAACCACAGACAACATCAGAGGTGTCTTACCTGGGCTAAGGAGAAGAAGAACTGGACTGTTGTCCAGTGGTCCAAAGTCCTCTTTTCAGATGAGAGCAAGTTTTGTATTTCATTTGGAAACCAAGGTCCTACAGTCTGGAGGAAGGGTGGAGAAGCTCATAGCTCAAGTTGCTTGAAGTCCAGTGTTAAGTTTCCACAGTCTGTGATGATTTGGGGTGCAATGTCATCTGCTGGTGTTGGTCCATTGTGCTTTTTGAAAACCAAAGTCACTGCACCCGTTTACCTAGACATTTTGGAGCACTTCATGCTTCCTTCTGCTGACCAGCTTTTTAAAGATGCTGATTTCATTTTCCAGCAGGATTTGGCACCTGCCCACACTGCCAAAAGCACCAAAAGTTGGTTAAATGACCATGGTGTTGGTGTGCTTGACTGGCCAGCAAACTCACCAGACCTGAACCCCATAGAGAATCTATGGGCTATTGTCAAGAGGAAAATGAGAAACAAGAGACCAAAAAATGCAGATGAGCTGAAGGCCACTGACAAAGAAACCTGGGCTTCCATACCACCTCAGCAGTGCCACAAACTGATCACCTCCATGCCACGCCGAATTGAGGCACTAATTAAAGCAAAAGGAGCCCCTACCAAGTATTGAGTACATATAAAGTAAATGAACATACTTTCCAGAAGGCCAACAATTCACTAAAAATGTTTTTTTTTTATTTATTTTTTTTTTTATTGGTCTTATGAAGTATTCTAATTTGCTGAGATAGTGAATTGGTGGGTTTTTGTTAAATGTGAGCCAAAATTATCACAATTAAAAGAACCAAAGACTTTAAACTACTTCAGTCTGTGTGCACTGAATTTATTTAATACTCTAGTTTCACAATTTGAGTTGAATTACTGAAATAAATGAACGTTTCCACGACATTCTAATTTATTGAGATGCACCTGTATTCTTTCAGCAATAAAAAAGTAGAAAATTATAAACAATAAAACAAATACAATAGAAAAAATACTAAAAAATAGCCTACTATGCAGAAATTGAATAAAATAAAAATGTCAGAATAAAACACTGCATACTCTTCACCGTATGAATTAAATATACATTGATTCTATGAAAGTTACTGAAGTTTTTCAGTGAAAGAATCTCTTTTCTTTTGTTGTTTGATTAACTTTTAATGACCTAGACAGCAGCAGGTATAATATGCTGCTGTTACTTTAAGACCGAATGCATCAATATACTGATACATTTCTGAACAGTGTCTCTTTCGCAGCTCAATATGCTTTTATCTCTTATGTAATATCAAGTATGTCCAGAGGCCACATTACATGATTTGACTGATTTAAGTGTTACGTAGGAAGGGCGACGGCGTACACTTTTAAAGGAAAGGAACTGAATGCAGCATGTTTTTTTCATAATTGTTGGAAGCCGAAATCAAAAATGAAACTACAGTTATATTTATCACACAGCCCTAGTCATTAAATAATCTTTGAGACCAAAGGGGCCCCCTGGTGGTTCGGCGGCCTCAACAACTTGCGTACTTTCCGTATCAGGGGGACCAGCACTTAAATACAGAAAATAGAGTTTCATGGAAGGCAAGAGATTTTTTTACGGCAGAAACATTTTCTCAGTTGCAAGTAAGGCAAAAAGGACCTCTTAGCATGTTTTGATTCCATTCCTTTACCATCATGTCTTGATTGTGTTTGATTGTAATCTAAATAAATGACAAGAAAAGTCAAATGTTACTGTCTGAGATCATTTGCAAACATTCAGAAAGTTAAAGCAAAACTTTAGTTGATAACAGCTGATCAGATGTTCATGTGTTCGTGCTATCTGATCAATGAAACGTGGGAGCTAACGAATCAGTTTTTTATTTCCTTGTGATGTGATCGCGTAACTGTGAAACACACACACTCACACTGCAGCGAGTGAGGGCTACCTGCGGCACAGCACCCCAGCTCAGTGTAATCAATGAGGCACTTTTTAATTAGTTTGAACAAGCCTGTGTGACTTAGCCGCTGCTCCTCCACAAATACACACACACTCTCATGCACCTGATGGTGTGCACCAGAGCTCTCCGTGATCCTCCGGATAAGAGTGTGATCTTTGTAAACTCCTTCTCATTGCGAAATAATTGCAGGTTGATAAAGAAAAGAGACATTGATTTCTGGATGCAGAATGAGGATAATCGTGGTATGCGTAGAAACTTGATGTGCATCCATATGAAGGTGTTTATTTATAAATAATCATGTGTGTATAGCATGTGTACAAGTACATGTATTTGTGAATCAGATAGAAAAGCAGATACAGGGTGGCTTTTAAAAAGTAGTTCAGGATAGTTGGGGGATTTACAAACATGCATTTTGTGGCTCATGAATATTAATTAGATGATGCACTAACTGTAACTATTTTGCTATTTTTAGTGCTAAATATGTATTAGATGCAACTGTGTTGTGAGTATAAAGTGGTGGTGACAAAATCAGTCATGGAAAAAAGTGTAAACAATGCTTACAATAGCAGCAATGAAAAAACATGCCTAAGGTGACACTGCAAAATTATATTGTTAATTCTTGCACATTTGGCAAAGTAAAATGTCTAGTAAGTGCCATTAAATGCACGTTCGGTTTTACCCGAAACAGATGAATGTCAGTCTGGGTAAATTTTATACTACGCTGGTTATTGTATTGTATTGTATTGTATTGTGGCTTTGAAAATAAAATGTCTGGTGTGTGACTTTAATAGCCTAATGCTTTATAGAGTTGAAAAACAAAAAAGTCTCATGAAAATAATTTACAACCTACATTAATATATCTTAAACCTAACTAATAGTGTTAACAAATGCAGAAGTGAAATAAAAAAAAGATGTCATAATTTGTGTGAAAAGGAAAAAAATGTTAAAAAAAAAACATGTAAAATGTAAAAAAAATAAAAAATAAATAAATAAAAAGAATTTGCTGCCACTAGTGCAAATCGCAAATGGAAATCGCAGTGAACTGTATGTATAGTTTCGCAAAAAGGTAGAAGTTTTTTTCCCCAATGAGATAGGCTTGTATGACGGTCTATTAAGCATCATTTCCTTTCACAAACGTCAAACCTGATATCTTCCTGTTTTCCTCGTTCTCCTAGTTCTTTGCCTTTCATGAAGATCTCTGGAGCATTTGCTATTGCTTTGAAAAGACTCTTTCTCTAACAACAGAGGTGGTGGTCCATTTATTGTAAGTCGATTTGTTATGGTGCCCTTGCGATAAAGAAAAAAAAAAGTTTTTAGGAAAAGCATTAATGTGCCACAGAGCAAGCGACTTGATGGAAGTCTGCTCTATTTGAGCAAGAAAAAAAAAAATGAAAGCAGGAAGTGAGACGCTGTCAACATTCTCCCATGACGCCCCTGTCACATCAAGCCCACATTAACTGACAATGTTGCTGTTTTAGAGAAGAGTTATTTCGAACAAGAGCATCTCTCCAGAGGAGCCTCTTCTTTAAACCGCTGAACAAGTACAAACAGCACAGTTACAGACTGTTGAGAACAAGAGAATAGACAGAGAGAGAGAGAGAGAGAGAGAGAGAGAGAAATACATGAGATAAAGCTCTAGTTGTGGAGATAGGAGCCGTGTGATTGTCTATTTTTGTTATGTGTGGACTGGCACTTCTGTATGATATTTAGCTGACAGTGCTAATACGATCTTCTTGTACTTAGCACAACAAAGATTTCAATTTCTGGCCAAAAATCAAAACACTGAAAGCTGGAAAAAATTCTGATTAAATTTTGATTGGTTTGATATCAGTTTTCCCTCTCTGAATGCGAGTATGATTTAGCCAAACTTGTCCATCACCAGTCAGTCTAAGGCTACGTTCACATTGCAGCAGGATAAGGTGATAAATATGGTTACATTCAAACAAGTTTGGCTTTTAATAAGAATATACATTTTACAGTATAACTGAATTGACTTTCTTATATTTTTTTGGGCACAGGCACTTTTACTTGCAGCCCAGTTTTAACACATGCATGTCTCTCGATTGCTAATGTCTCTGGAATTGACTGCACTATTTACTGGATCCACTAGATTGCAATACTCATAATTTGAAATTATAGACATAAATTCATACAAATCAGCACACTGTTTAACTATTCCCTTTAATTAGGTTTGGTTTTAAAATAAAGGTTGGTTTTAAAGGTTCCAGGTTTTATATACCATGTATCTAAATCAGCAGCTGATTTTTTATTTATTTATTTATTTATTTATTTTTTGTAAGCTTTAGTTTTGGAGTCATAAAACAGCAAACATAGTTTTACAAAGTTTTTCAAGTTTTTCAAACATTAACAATAACAATTTGTGCTATCTTCTGCAGGTCAGACTCAGAAAAACTACATTTTTCCATGCACAAGATGTAACAGCAGACTGAAAATTTAAGCATACCTCAAGAGACACGATTTTGATAAAGTCTCTACTTTGATAAAAAATGTGTTGTTACTGTATTTTGCATTTACACAATAGCAATATCTGAAAGCCCTTTGAAAACACTGCTTTATTTGACAACTGTGAGCACAGTGATAGTCTGAAGTTTGTCAATGAAAGCTGGCACAATGCTTGAGCAGTCTTGGCTGAGATGGACCTTGTAGTCTATTATAAACCTTTTAATGCTAAATGTACTTAAGTGATGTAAGCCATGAAATGACAAAGAACAGCTTTCTTTAGGGCTGTCTTTAGCTTGTCTGAGGTCATTTTTGTGCATTGATTTTACAGAATTATGAATAATATTCATCACTCTTATTGCTATAGATTGATGCAATATCACATGCAAGGTACAGGGCAGAACTTTGTGAATGACAGTTCTAGTTCTGCAGGATTTTGTAGGCAGATTCTGTGTGGACCTGGACACGTCTAACACAACACACCTCAGTCAGTTAGCATGGTTTGTGTGTTCACCACACAGACAGATCAATACTTGTTTGCGTCTTTGATGCACCTACAACAGACTTGTTAGTTGGCTCCTGGCTAATGTGCTGCTCAACTCCTCTGGTAGATGATGGGTGAAAACACTGGTCCAGTGCTGGCAGCTGTGAGTAATAATGTGTTTACAAGTCAGTGCATGTTCACCATACTCCCCCAACATCCTTTGATTCATTATTAACAAGTACAATGACTCACAAGTAATTAACTTCTATTCTTAGTGCTGGTTCTTTGTTTAGCCTGGTGGTTTAGTTTGCTGTATCACGTTGATAGTCTTGCAATGTTTTATTTAGCTGTTTTGACCAAAGATATGGATGGTAATTATGTTTTTATGTAACAAATTGTAATTAATCCATAAAATTAAATCCAAGAAGGGGAACTGGGACCTTTGAGAAGTGAAACATTTTATATTTACCTGCTGCTGGTTTCATAGTACAATACTCTTAAATCCTCTCTTGGAATTGAGCCACAGTGAGAGCACTTAAGGGATTAGTTCATCCAAAAATGAAAATGTGGTCATTTACTCTCCCTCATGTCTTTCCAAACCCGTATGACTTTCTTTCTTTGGTGGAAAACCAAAGGAAATCTAAAGACTCTGCTGGCTTTTATTTTACATTCAATTTTGAAGAATATGGGCTATGGCTTTTAAGTAAAAAAAAAAAAAAAAAAAAGTGCCATAAAAATCATGCACAAATAGTCTGTATGATTTCATTAGCTTTGTGTGTAAACAGACCAACATAATAGTCATAAAGTTTGCTGATAATTTTCAGCTCTGGTCATTAACCACTGTGTCCAGATTGAATCAGTTAATTTAACTGAAGAACTGGATCAGACTTCTGAACAAATAATTCAGGCTGCTTTAAAAAATCAACTCAAAATAATGATTTATTCACAATGAATTATTCTTCTGTGAACATGCCAAGGAAAGTTGATTTTAATAATGCCTTAATTTTCGGTCTGTTCCTCAACGAAGACATAAAATATAGAACCAAAGTCACAATTTTAATCTCATATTTATAGTGTTTTGCATCTTTTGTCCATTGTAATTGCATCTTCAGAAAGTCTCCTTTTGTATTCCATGAAACAAAAAAATAAAAAAAAGTTGTGGATGAATAAATGTTGACAGAATTGTCATTTTTGGTTGAACTATCCCTTTAAATTCTTATGTAGGGTAATAATATGCTTTCAAATCTAAAGTAAAACACAAAAATGCATTTCTAGCCCAATTTGGCTTGTCTTTGTTCCCGAAGCAGCAGAACACCATCATGACATCTTACACTATCTATTTCAGTCATCATAAACCCGAACAGTAATTGCATATTCAAATCTTGTTAAGAGCTTTATCTGATTTCATGTTTTTTTTTCTGTTTTGTTTCAAACCCCTCCTGTACTAAGATGAAGCCCTTAGATACAAGGGATTATCGCTTGTTATCAGATGAAGAACTACGGCAACACACACACACACGCACACACAAACCTGTTCAGATAACACTGTAAGCCAAAAAAAAATAAAAATTACACACACTCACACACACAAAATTGTAAATGCAAGCGATCAAAAATGAACATCCTAATCTCCTCAGCATCTTTGGCAATCTGTCGCTCTCCTGTAAACTCAGACCTCTCATCACTTTGTTTTTGGGTTTATGTTTTCAGGGCAGTTTCGAACAGACCCTTGATTAGATCTCAATCTGTTGGCGGAGGCCTTTGCTTCTCGTGTAAGGGTGGATGAAGGTGGCTCATCAGAGACGATCTCCCGTGACCCTGTTTTGAAATCAGGCTAAATCAACAAACCTGTTTCGACGGCGTAATCTCCTCACTAGTCTTAGTGCTTTGTCAAATTGGAGCATAACAAGCTTTTCTGTTAATACCCTGTGAGAACGTCTTCTCTTTCTTGGAAGCGGCGCCAAAGTTCTAATATGATATCATTGATGTTATTCATTCTGTTTGGGTTGTTTGGATTCATTTTGCTCTTTCTTTGGACTCATTCCAGGTAAATAAAGGCAGACAAGAAAGCAAATAAGCATTTAATTTATCTCTATCCCCTAAAGACATAAAATTCCTCTCACACGCTCATCTCTCTTGCTCTCTTTCTCTCTCATACGCATCTGATGACACTCACCCCCATTTCTTTTTGTCAGCCGGAATGATGCTGGTAAATGGACGTGGCAGTTTTCACGTTTGACGTTGTTGCTGTTATTGCTTTTTTAATATTTTTTTTTTTTACCACTTAATTTTTTTTCCCTCTTGCCACCCGGATGTCTTCTGGGACTCAGCCACATATGCTCCCAAATAGATTTTAATTACGATCGCACCGTGTGCTTTGTCTGGGCACTGTGATTAATAAGGAAGGAATCAGGGCCTAATTGTTCATGCGGGCGGATGAGCATGCCAGAGACGGAGAAGAGGGGTAGAGGGAGGTTGTTGTCCGCAGTGACCGGTGTCCCACGGGGCTTCACTTGGCATCATGTTCCCGTGGAAATTGGATTTGTTAGTCGACGGCTGCTGTCCGCCATAGAAAACTGTGGCTGCTTCTCTCCCTTGAGCTGGCAAATCAAGTTTTCATCAGCAGGAAAGGATGTAGTCGCACCATCCTCTCATAAATCCTTTCATGTATTTACTGAGAAGTGCCGAGGGGTGGGGGATCTGTGTTTCTGGGATGGTTAGCGTACATGTGGAGTAATTACTGGAGTGTTTCTGCTGTGTGGGAAACTGGGAAGCTGGAATGTTGGTTTAGAAGCTTCTACATGGTTTCTACATGACCTTAACTCTTAATACTTCCATTCGGGTAGGCCTACACCAATTAAGGACTGTAATGGAATTCACCCGCAATGAATTGAGGTCACTGACAGCGGCATTAATTTGCAAACAATGTTTGAGTTAGCGCCATTTCACTAAAAGGAATAATTTAAGTAACGCAAAAATGCAATTCCTGATCTTGAGGGAAATGTACTCCAATGATCTTTAGTTTAATTCTCAACTTATTTATTTATTGCATTTAGGAGGCAAGGCAAGGGAATGAGGAAAAAAGATGCATTTTTTTAAAAGCTCAATTTCTTTTTAACTTGAGTGCCGCATTTTTAGAACTCTGTGTCATGTGTGGGATTCTGCAAAAGATGCAAGACATGACCACAACAGTCAAACACATCCATCTAACACGTTTAAATGGAAAAACAATAGAAAAGTAGCATAGCATACGAAAAAGCATTTTGTTTGAACGGCTCCTTGTTCACTAACTACCTGCAATCTAGTTTAACCAGGCACTTAAACGTGAACTTTGAATTTTGTGTGGTTGGGGAATAAAATGGAGGATTTTGCACTGAAATACTGTGTACAAAAAGTGGCTTAACTGTTTTCAAAACTGAATTTGCTTCTTTGTGTATTGTTTTACTATTGGTAACCGCCTTTTTGTGCTTTACTATTTGTCTTAAAGGTAGAGTCAAGATGAAATTTAAAAAGTCGTCTTTGTAGTTTTTCAAAGAAATTAATTTCCTTTTTGGCTGATATCACCAGTCCCTTTTACATCAGTTTTTATTTTTTCATGCTTACTGAAGCTGTGTTGCGATTTTCTGCCTTTTGAAAAGCCTGCAGAGAAACATTTTCAGGAGCTTATGTCTATTCATTCTTCTAAAGACTTGAAAGAGCAGTCCAAATAATATTGCTATCAATGCATTCATGTTCACCAGATGCTTCTCTGAATGGCCATTTAATGCTCCTACTACCCACACATTCATCACATGTATGGACAGATTCATGAAACTCTTCCTAAAAAAAGATAGTAAAGAATTTCTTTACATAAACTCCAAGTTTGTAAGAATGTTCCTAAATGCAATTCTTGAAAAACACTTAAAATGTCATATTTTTGTACACTTCAGATTACTGTAATAATCATAATAAACATGCACACTATTTTCATTGTGACCAGCTAGACGGGTGATTGGGAATTTTGAGTAGTTACTTTTATAGAGCCTGTCTCAAGATGCAGAGATCTGTTTCATTCATTTGTGTGCTGTCTTTTTGTGCTCTTTGTACAATGAATGCATCCTTGTGTATGGGCGCTCTTATATCTGCTGAATGCTGGCAAAGATTGTTAATGAATTTCAAATTCAGCAAAAAGTTGTCTCATATAATCAGTACCAATCATTGTTCACATTATTAGTCATTGGTATCGCTTCAAAAAAACTCATGCACATGCCTAGAAGTAGTAATATGTATTATGTTTTAATGCCTAATTATGTCTAAGATCAAAAATAAGAAGAAAATAGCAGAAGAATTTTATTCTAAGAATGTTTTGTGAATCTGGCACCAGGACCTGAAAAATAATTAAATAAATGGTGGAGAAAAGGTAGAAATCCTGCAGATATCTAGATTACTCATTGCAAAGACTTAGGGGGAAAAAAAACAAAAAAACAACAACTCTAAAATCTATAACAGATGGCTTGCTACTCAAGCTCTGTTTTGGGCCTGACTCTCAGTACACACACTGTGAAACAGAGCAAGATGATAATTAGATGAGGGAGATAAATAAAGCTCATCTTTTGTGAGATGACAATGTTGCTCGCCGCTGCGATCCCTGAATTCTGTGCTCTCCCGCCATGCCTCTCAAAGGGAATAAAGGGCAATAATGGACACACAGCAGAGGAACTCATATGGCAGACAGAAGTTGAGGCTAATGTGTGGTTCACGTGCTCCTCTGTTCTGCTGATGTATAAGCTCAGTGTGAAGTCATAGCTTCGTTACTGAAATGCAGAGATCATGGAGCTGAAGCAGAGAGTGTGATGGCTCCAAACAATGCTGCTCTGTGTATGTGTGTGTGCATTAGTACATGAGTTTAGAAATCTTTAGTGAGTCACCATCAGTGTGAGGAGCAGAAGTAGTGATGCAACTTTCACTCAAAAATTAAACCTTTGTCGTCATTTACTCACCCTTGTGTTGTTTCCAACCCATACGACTTTCTTATGGAACCCTGTTCCCACATCAGAGTAATTAAAACAGCTTATTGTTATATAAAGTTTAAAATGAGAGAAAAAAAGTTGCATTGTTAGTAGAAAGCATATCCAATATGGTAGATCTCCAACTTCATTGTCCTGAGACAGTAGAAATAAGCAGCACGATGTATTCATGGCTTTCCTTACTGAAGTATTTCAGATGTAATGTGTATTTCTTATGTTTTATTCAATCTTCAAGAGCTGTTACAAAAGCTTCACTATGCATCACCACTGTTAGTATGAGAAAACACAAGCAAGGTCGAAACCTCTTGATCATTCAGAAATGAAGACGCTATAAACAGACACCATTTGGCTGTATATAAAAGCTAAATATTTTCATACTGGATATATTTACAGTTAAAACCCTGTGATGAAGGGGATATAGCAGAAAAAACATCACATTTTATTCACTTTCTGTTCAGTATAATACAAATAATAAAGATTGGGAGTTTTAAAAGGATTTTTATATTGGGGAAAACCCTGTGATGAAGATAATTAAACAGAAATATTAAAGGCTAACATTCGAAAACAGAATTTTTACATTTTATATTCAATTAATAAACATTGCTTTTCTGTCATTTCAGTAATAAAAATAAAAAAAAGATTGGCATCTTTAAAAGGATTTTATGTTCAATATGTTCAGTTTTAGTATTCCACACCATCAGTTCTTTGTTTTCTTTCTATTTTGCAGTTTATAGTATGAATTCAGTATGTGAAATTCAGTGAAAATGGCATCTCATGAGGGTCATTATGTTCTAAAAAACCTTGGCAAGTCTGTGCATGTCTTTGCACATCTGTGTTAAGATTTAATGAAGGCTTGGGGTTGCAATATTCCAGAAACATCTCACTTTAACAGAGCTGTCTAGATGAACTTGTTTACTTGACGCTGATCATCGGCCTACATATTGATTCTGATGGTATTTGTATGTACAAGTTCAAGGTATGTTAGTTAAACGATGGTGATGAATGAATGCAGCATGACGGAAATGAAACCTGAGTGCTTTAAACAAAAAGATATTGTTTTATATAGGGGAAAATACAAAAGTTGCAGTGTTTCAAGACCCTGTTAAATCAATTGATATCTGTGGCTCTTAGTTGTATGTTTATTAACCATGAGGTCATGGTGGTATACCCTTAAAAGTTGAAAACACACACACACACACACACACACACATACATATATATATATATATATATATATATATATAACAATGTATATATATATAACAATGTAATCAGTATCCTATTTATTAAAGCCAAGTATGAATGTCATCAAGTTAAGCATTTTTAAGCATTTTACATTTATTCCAAAATAATAACTCAAGGCAGTAACAATTTAAACCAGTGGTCTGATACAGCTCTGCAGAGTTTAGCTCCAACCCTAATCAAAGACACCTGAACCAGCTAATCAAGCTCTTCAGGATTACTAGAAACTTCCAAGCAGGTGTGAGTTGGAGCTGTTTGGAGCTAAACTCTGCAGAACTGTGGCCCTCCAGGAATTGAGTTTGAGACCAATGATTTAAACAATATATTTTATTCGTGAATTTATGTTTAGCTATTCTTTTTGAACCTAAAAAAGAAAGCGTTGCACTGGACGATTTCAATAACTTTCGTCCTATTTCAAATCTCTCTTTTTTGGCAAAATTACTTGAGCGTATTGTTGACTCTCATTTGTGTAATCATCTCACAGTTAATAAGCTTTTTGAACCTCTTCAGTCGGGTTTTCGTAAATTTCACAGCACTGAGACTGCCTTGGTCAAGGTCACCAATGATTTGTTGATGGCTTCTGACTCTGGTGCAACATCTATTCTTATTCTTCTTGATCTAAGAGCCGCGTTTGATACTGTGGAACACAGTCTATTACTTACTCGTCTTGAAAGAGTTTTTGGTGTGTCTGGGACTGCCTTAAGGTGGTTGAGGTCTTATTTTACTGACAGTTCCCAGTTTGTTTCTATGGGTGGTTATAGGTCCGAGGTTAGCTCTGTCTCAACTGGTGTCCCTCAGGGGTCAGTTTTAGGCCCTTTACTTTTTAACCTTGGAGTTATTTTTGACGCTAATCTGTCTTTTGATTCTTTCGTCTAGAGCACTGTTAAAACCTCTTTTTTCCACCTCAGAAATATCGCAAAATTGCGCCCTATGTTAAATTTCACAGTCGTGGAAATGCTGGTAAATTCCTTTGTCATCTCACGGTTAGACTATTGTAACATTCTTTTAGCCGGAGCTTCTAAATCTACACTTAATAAGTTGCAATATGTACAAAATTCAGCTGCCAGGATTTTAACTGGGACTACGATTGGCAGTCATATTACTCCAGTGTTAGAATCTTTGCACTGGCTCCCGGTCAGATTTAGAGTGGATTTTAAAGTTATGATGCTTACTTTTAAAGCATTACATGGCCTGGCACCTCATTACCTCACAGAATTGTTGCATCCATATACTCCTAGTTGTAGATTGCGCTCCTCTCAGTCAAACTTGTTGGTTGTTCCTCAAACACGTCTAAGATCTATGGGTAACAAGGCTTTCTCTTTCTGTGCTCCTGTCCTTTGGAATTCTCTGCCTCTTGAACTTAGGGAAGTTCAGAATTATGATAGTTTTAAAGTTCAACTTAAGACTTTTTTTTTTTTTAAACTTGCATTTGCTTTTTGATTTTGTTTTGATTTTTATTGTATTTGATTACATTGTGTTCAGCGCTAAAGCTGCTTTTAAAGGCGCTTTATAAAATAAAGTTTATTATTATTATTTTTAATAGTTAACTTTTAACTTTAAATTTTACCAAGCTAAAAAAACTCCCACAGATCATGTTTCCAGGCAATTTTAAATTTTATTTTGATGTAACAAAGTGGTTATATCTAAATGTATGAGTTGTTTACTTACTTTTTAAAATTATTCTTCCCATTAACGCCATTATATTGTTCATTCAGACTGATTTGCGAATGAGGAATGCACGCAAACACAATTTATCACATGAACCAATCACAGCAGAACATGACCATCCAATCAAATTGCAATGGGAGCATAGCCTCCTCCCACGTGACTTTCCCCGATTCATTCTCAATTACCCCCCAGAAAACTCACCACATGCTTTAGGGGGTCTGTTAAAATTCAGTGGGCTCAAGGGAGGTTCACCTGCTGGTGACAAAGTTTTTTTTTTTTTTTTTTTACAAAAACAAGTGATTTATACATTTTTAATGTTATATTTTGTGACATTGTAGTTGTTTTATTTTTGTACTACAATTTTTTTTTTTCATCCAAAATTTTGAGGAGACACTGCCTCCCTTGCCTCCTCGGAGGAAATGCCCCTGATATTTCTATATGGGTATAGACTATGAAATGTGATAAATGCAGTTGGTAGCTGCTTCATAGCTTCAATGCTGGTTCCACCCATTTTCTTCACCGTGCACATTAGAATGGTCTCCATGGTTCTCATAATAACTAATTAAACCATCCTTTGACCTTCCAAATAATACAGCACACAGTGAAATTTGATCATAAGTCTGACGCCAAACCCCTATGTCCAAAAGTCCATTAATTACCCCGTAGCTTTTCTCCCCAGCCCAGAGGAAGGTGACATAGTTTAGCTCTCCTGCTAGGCCCTGCTTTGAATTAAGTCTTTGGGAAGACCTTGCAGATCCCTCTCGCCATATTGCAATTAATCAAACAGCGTTAATTATCTCATTATGAACCAGAGATGGATGCCTACGCCACGTTGGAGGGTGAGCGGAAAGAGCGAGAGACACAGGGGGCACGAGTGTGTATACAAGAGAGAAAGAGAGAATGAGACCGCCATGGAGACATGAGAGCAAGCCCCATCTGAAGCATTGCAGATAACGCAAGTTATTCTTTATTGCATTTGGCTGGGGACATGGTGCTGTGTCCAGAGTGGAAATGATGTCATCAGCGCAGACAGACTGATCCGCTTCTCTAGTTTCATTGCCACCAGCCGCAAGAGATCCTTCATCATCATCCTCACAGCATGCTCTCGTTCTTCTCTCCTGCGCTCCTCCAGCACAGCTGGCCCGTACCACATGCTCGCTCATTCACATGGAGGATTAGACTCCATGCAGATCTGTCTCAACTGGACTTTCACTCGGATCCTCCTTTAACACATTCTGCCGTATAGGAAAGACAAATCTCAAATCGATCTCTCATAGTATCTCAATTGTTTTCTTGAGATTGCAATGAGATTAACAGAACAGTTCACCCAAAAATTTAATTCTGTTGTTATTTACTCACCATTCTTTTGTTTCAAACCTATGCTGTAATTTTTACTACACAAAAAGAGAATTTAGAAGTAATTCTTTCTATACAATATTTCTCAAGTTTAAAAGATGTTAAGGCCATATGAATATTGTGTAAATTTATGAATTCTATGTCGCTGCAGGTCTCAACAACCAAGATGATTTTAGATTAAATAGGTTTCATTTTTGGGTTGAACTATTTCTTTAAGATTAAAACTGTACCCAACAAAATTTGAATCTTTGAGTCTGTATAAGAAGTGGATGGACTGAATTCACTGCACAAACTAAAGACGAAAAACTAGAACATTTGAGGAACATATCTGCCTTGCAAACACTTTTGAAACATAAAATGAGCAATAACATTTTCTCAGGGTGTCTGATCTCTTTCAAAATGCAGGAGGAGACATAAATTGAAGCTTTGAATCACAGTGCCACAGGTGAGTAGTCTTGCTGTTTTTCTTTTTTCTTTAAAGAAAGTCAGTTCATTTTAGATACGTGGGTCCAAATAATTGTCTCCTGTATGGTACAGTCAATTGCATTCAAACACACTGCAGTCTCACTATTTAGGCACTGCGGTTTTTTTTTTTTTTTTATGCTGACTGCCATGCTATTGGTGAGAGAAATACAAAGCCGACAATGATCAAACAGAATCCGATAGTGAACTTTGTAACCTAAAAATCTTTATGAGCACATTAGACATCCCTTTTTGTATAAATTATATATGGAACACATAATTGCATTCACAAAATCGTGGCACGATCAAAGTTTCAGAAGTTGGAGAAAAGAGTGTGCGTGTAGAACTACAGGAATGTGTCCTATTATTTCAAGATACAGTTAATTCGTTCCGCATTAGAATATGAAAGATTCTAGTGGCAGAGTATCTGTATAATTTCATTCTTAAACGAGGAGAAGCTAATTACTTTGACAAGGTTATTTTACCGACATCTTTTAAGGCGTCAGTCCTCTACCATTTACTGATCCGCCCTCTGTAATCTGTACCGAAAACCCGAAGAAAAGGTTTTAAAGAGCAGTTGGTAGAGGAGGCTTAATCCCTCTTAAACATCCTTAATGTCTTCTCAAGTGGGACTTCCTCAGGAGGAAAAGAAGAGTACTTTTCAGTTAATCTGTAAATCAGCTTTGCCGCGAAGGACTGCAGCCCGTGGCTTTGGCTCCAGGAAGTAACTTCTCTCACCTCTTGAGTGGGGTTCTTTTCAACTTTCCTGTGAAATCTCTTACCTCGTGCTCGCATAAATGTACAAGCGTACGTAAGTAAAGTTAATAGCTGCAGAGAAAGCCTTAAAGCCATTAGAATCTAGTTTTTTGTTTATCTGACGAGCAAAAGAACTTGTTCTTGTGTGAAGTAATTATCCTTTTTTCTAATATTAGGATGATTGTGAGTTATATATTGATTTTTATACAAGTTCAATGAACAAAAAATTAGAAGATTAGATTTGACACAATATTGCCAGTTACTTTGTCTTTTTCATGCTCTGCCAATGCAAATATTTCTAAACAAAGCCAAGTCGCCACAGCCACAATAGTAGTGTTTTTGAATGAATCAGTGTTTTGAACAAAGTGATTCATTTTGTTCCTGAATGAATTCATGTTTTGAATTATTTGACTGAGTGGATGATTCAATGACTCACACAAAGATAGTGGCTGCATTTGAAATTGCACACTTCCCTAGCATATATAGTAGGCCAACAAAACAAAACAAAAAAACAACACTGAGTAGTATGTCATTTCACAGTGTTCATAAAACAGTAGGCAAAAAGTCTGCAGAAAAAAAAAGTACAAAGACTTTCAATGGGACTGCACCTTTTCAAAAGTTACACTTTAGTACATTTTAGGCTTGTAACGATTTTAGGTACCATATTGGCACCAATACTGTACCAATATGGACCCTTTAGGTACAAATGTGTAGGTTACATGACAATGAAAAATGATGAATGTTACACTTAACTCATTCAAAAGAGGTACCTACTCAGTATGTGATTTGGGACTCAGCCAATCATCTTGTTTTGTTCCTAAATGAATCAGTGTTTTGTAAAGACAGTCACTTGTCGCAACCTATTGGTGTAACAATATAATCTTTAGATTTTTTTGGTCCATCAAATGTTGTGTTGTTCCTGGCTATCTGTATATCGCTTTCTGAAGGATCACAACTTTAGAGAAGTGTCTGGTGTTTATTTTTATCAACATTCATTATGATTACGGTCTGATCTTAGTTCTTCAACATTTCAGCGGCGATTGTTTTGCAAAGATACTGTTGCTTTAATGATATTTTATAGCAAATACTTGACTTGTGTATGACCATAGTTTCACAAATGAAGATGTTTACATAGCCTATAAAGTTTTAAAGGCACAGAAGCAAAAACATTTCATGTGATGCTAAGGGTCTGAGAGAGCATGAAAAACTGAATTATGGCTGTTTTTGGTATGAAAAAAAACAACACCACCACTATAAGTGGACCTCACGGGAAAAATAAGTAATAAAAATTGTATGATATGACCCCTTTAAACCTGTGCTACTAATAATGATATAGGCATACAGCGTAAATTGTAAGAAGCGAATATTCCATCATTTTGTGTGTGCACTTTTTTGATTTATTGAAGTGTGTCTTGTTTTGGGTGACCTTTGGCAGTGAACAGGGTGTTTGAATAACTTCAGGGAATTGTGCAATAGCAGAACGTCTCGGTTACATATGTAACCCTCGTTCCCTGAAGGAGGGAACGGAGACGTTACGTCATAGTCACTGACGTAAATGGGATCTCGGCAGAGAGCCCAATCACCTTCGAGTGTTAACAAAACAAGCCAATGACAGTTGGTGTGCGTGCTTTGCACACCCCGTCCCGCGGGTATAAAAGGAGAGCGTGTGCAGACGCACATAAGTTTTTCGCTGAGGAGCCGAGACGATGTGCCTCGGCCGTACAGCGGTGGTACAGCAACTGAGGCGACGGGACGCAATGTCTCCATTCCCTCCTTCAGGGAACGAGGGTTACATACGTAACCGAGACGTTCCCCTTCAGTCAGTCACGTGTGACGTTACATCATAGTGACTGACGTAAATGGGATCCCTATGAAAAAGCCACTATTGCTGACCCCCTCCAGTGCCCTGCGGAAGCTGGCAAGTCCCCCCGCACCAGGTGGGATGGAAGATAGGACAGGGCTTAGGCAGAGATGAGAGCCACTGCTGTTCCGTACAGTGGGTATGGATAACACTGGGAAAGCGTACCCAAATAGGGGAACGCTATGCAAGCCACATCCCGCATAAAGGAGGTACCATGTGGAGATTACACATATGAACTGGCCAAGGGCAGTACTACATATGGAAGTCTCTTAGGAAGATTCAGCCAGCCTGGGGTGAGATCAATACCAGTGATAGGAATAACGGCGTTATAAATAAACGGCGTTACTAACGGCGTTATTTTTTTCAGAAACGAGTAATCAAATAAATTACTGTTTTCCCCGTTACAACGCCGTTACCGTTACTGACAATAAAATGCGGCGTTACTATAATTTATTATAATATTATTAGAATTGTATTTTTCAGTTCATCTGAATGGATGCGCAGTGTAGCTGGATTTGATGTACCGTAAACTCTAGTGTGAGGGTGCACTGCTCGCCGTCGCTTTGTCTCACACGCACAAAGAAAGATACAGAGATAGAGAGTCTTTCTATAACATGCAGAATTGACGCGCTACATGTAAACGATATTCCTTGTTGTATTTTCCTGTAAAAAGAACGGAGTTCCTTTGGAATTCTTCAGCTTAACTGCCGGGTTCTCCGGTAGTGGGTGGAACTAACACGCAAACGACAATCTCATTGGCTGGCGCTCAGCTATTATCATGCCTGTTTTGATTTCAGCTAATCAATTCGAGCGAACGCAGACTACGTGATTAATATTCATGAACCCAGCAGCTTATTAATCCTTAACGCGTTTTATATTGTTATTAGTAGTAGAATTCGTAGTAGTTTTGTTATCTTATAAATTTTTTCCCCCTTTTTTTAATAGAAACACTAAATGACAAACAACATCTTAAGCACCACCACCAGTCCTAAGTTCAGTCAACATGACAAATATGCATTCATACTTGGTTATTCTAATTACTAAAGTTCTATCATCATATAATGCTAAATTATCATAATATCATATTATAAAGCTTGACTGACTGATGCTAAGTGTCAGTGGATAAATAGTGTAGATTAATGTAAAATGTTTTATAATAATAATTTATTATATTTAGAGTCCATTTCATTAATTTAACATTTGATTTTGGGGGCATCCAAGTTATTTGACATTTGAAAATTTTTTTAAAAAGTACTGCAATAGTTATTTCCCTGGTAATTATTTAATTTTATAATGATGTAACTCAGTTACTAACTCAGTTACTAATTGTGAGCAGTAACTAGTAACTATAATTAATTACTTTTTTAAAGTAATGTGCCCAACACTGATCAATACACAGCAGAGATGGCAGAAGCCTCTGCCAGGGAAAGACACGAGCTCACTGTGAGGGGAGCCGCACTGTGGAAGAATACACACAGCCGCACTGTGGAAGAATACACACGTGGGATCACCCGAAGGGGGAATCACTACACACGGTCACCTAGCCCAGCACAAGGGCTGACCTTG
The DNA here is from genome assembly GCA_039654775.1 of Spinibarbus caldwelli. Taxonomy (NCBI): domain Eukaryota; kingdom Metazoa; phylum Chordata; class Actinopteri; order Cypriniformes; family Cyprinidae; genus Spinibarbus; species Spinibarbus caldwelli. The sequence continues at coordinate 16,018,589 of CM077254.1, forward strand.
GGCATACAAACGAGTGCTGGACCTGGCGTCTGGCGCTCCGCCACGCCTAACCGCCGAGGGTGCAGGAGGAACTTCAACAGGGTTTGCCAAAAGGGAACTGAACTGAGAAGCAATATAAGCGCACGTATCCGGTCCGTAGAGGGGAATGGCGCAGCAAGCGTGATCGACACAGAGCGGGTCTGGTGTTACTGGCCATCTGAGGCAAGAACACGAGAGGACACAGGCTCTACACAGAGATTATAGAATCTCACAAACGTGTTAGGCATCGCCCAGCCGGCAGCTATACAGATGTCTGCTATCGAGGCACCCCTCGCCAAGGCCCAAGAAGATGCACACCTCTCATAAAGTGTGCTTTCACTCCGAGGGGGCATGGCAAACGTTGGGCTTGGTATGCCAAGACTATAACCTCCACTATCCAGTGGGCAAGTCTTTGTTTGGAGACAGCCTTTCCCTTCTGCTGTCCTCCGAAGCAGACGAAGAGCTGGTCTGAGGTCCTGAAGCTCTGCGTGCGGTCCACATAAACACGCAAGGCGCAGACGGGACAGAGCAGAGCAATGGCTGGGTCTGCCTCCTCCCGGGGCAGCGCTTGCAAGTTCACCACCTGATCCCTAAAGGGCGTGGTGGGAACTTTGGGCACATATCCAGGCTGGGGTCTCAGGACAACGTGAGAGTCAGCTGGTCCGAATTCTAGGAACGAATCCTCGACCGAAAATGCCTGCGGTCCCTTACCCTCTTGACTGAGGCCAATGCAGTGAGGAGCACTGTCTTCAATGACAGAAACTTAAGCTCTACTGACTGCAGAGGCTCGAAGGGCTCCTCCTTCAAGGCCGTCAGGACCGATGGGAGATCCCAAGAGGGTACCAGATGAGGGCGCGGAGGATTTAACCTCCTCGCCCCTCTGAGGAACCTGATGACCAAGTCATGCTTCCCCACAGACTTACCGTCTACTGCATTGTGATGTGCGGCAATAGCGGCAACATACACTTTTAGGGTGGAGGGAGACAGCCTTCGCTCCAACCCATCCTGCAGAAAAGAGAGCACGACCCTGACTGGGCATCTATGGGGGTCTTCCCAGAGGGAAGAACACCAATCAATGAACAATTTCCACTTCAGCCTGTAAGCGTGTCTTGTAGATGGGGCTCTAATTGAAGTGATGGTGTTTACTACCGATGGAGGTAGTGCACCTGGAACTGGGTGCCAGAGGGTGCCCCCTCTCTGAGAAAGGAGATCCCTCCTCAGAGGAATTTGCCAAGGAGGGGCTGTCGCGAGGAGCATCAGTTCTGGGAACCAAGTCTGATTAGGCCAATATGGCGCCACCAAAAGGACTTGCTCCCTGTCCTCCCTGACCTTGCACAGGGTCTATGCGAGAAAGCTCACTGGTGGAAACGCATATTTGCTGTGCGCCAGCGCGTCCATGCCAAGGGTCCCCTCGGATAAGGAGTAAAACAGCTGGCAGTGGGACGTGTCCGGGGAGGCAAACAGGTCTACCTGAGCGTCCCTGAAGTGTCTCCAAATCAGCTGGACTGTCTCGTGGTGGAGTCGCCATTCTCCCGGAAGGGCGGGCTGACATGAGAGCTCGTCAGCTGCACGATTGAGCTCGCCTGGGAAATGAACGGCGCGAAGCGACCTCAGATGCTTCTGACTCCAAAGGAGGAGATGGCGGGCGAGTTGCGACATGTGACGGAAACGTAGACCGCCTTGGTGGTTGATGTACGCAACAGTTGCAGTGTTGTCTGTACGGACCAGTACATGCTTGTTGTGTAGCAGCGATTTGAAGTGGTGCAGAGCAAGCCATACTGCTAGCAACTCGAGGCAGTTGATATGCAACTGCAGTCGGGGCCCTGTCCAGAGCCCCACAGCTGCATGCCCATTGCACATGGCAACCTAACTCCTGCCCGAAGAAAAGAAAGATCCGACCACGGGCTAAAGGTCTGACGGCAGGATGGAGTGACTAAGACCCGGTATGTGCAGCGTTGCCATGCCCATCTCGGGACCCAGTCGTGAAGCCAATGCTGAAGCGGTCTCATATGAAGCAATCCGAGTGTCGTGACAGCGGCTGCGGATGCCATATGCCCCAGGAGCCTCTGAAACTGTTTCAGTGGAACCGCCCTCTTGCACTGGAAAGACTCCAGGCAGTTCAGCATCGACTGAGCACACTCTACTGAGAGACATGCTGTGAGGTTGACCGAGTCCAACTCCATGCCGAGAAAAGAGATCCTTTGCACAGGGGAGAGTTTGCTCTTTTCCCAGTTGACCCGAAGCCCCTCCTCATGCAGCTCCGGGAAGAATGGAACTGGAGGTGGCTGCCAGCGATCGGTGCGCACCCCCAGCAACCAATCGTCCAGCCTCGAGCATTCGGGAGAGGGAGGAGGCCTCCAGTGAAGCACGACGCTCTCGGCAGCCTGGGAAAGCATAGCAATCAGCTATGGATCTGACTCGGGCAACGCCACTCTTCCTGACGGAGGCAGCGCAGCCGAATCGTCATCTTCAGAGCCTAGCTCACCCTCCGATGCAGCGATCGACATCCTGTCATCCACTGGTGCTCCGAACGAGATGCTGGGCCCCGCCCTGTCCAAGGATCCAGCGAATTCGTCCGGAAACACCAGATGGTGTGAAGTGCTGGAGGAATGAGAGGCCCGTGGAGACTCACTCGACGGGGAAGCTCTCACCGTGATCACCCTAACCATGAGCCGAAGTAGCCCTCCGAGAGACGGAGGAACTAGAATGGGGCATGGCGAGGGGGATAACCCCTCGTTTGACGAGGAGGTATCTGGACCGCAACATTGCGATGGTCATGTTCCTGCAATGAGAACATGACTCATCCACGAGCGCTGCTTCAGCGTGCTGAAAGCCCAAGCACGAGACACAGCGATCGTGACCGTCAGATGAAGCCAGGAAACAACCACATCCAGAAACACACGAGCGGGAAGCTATCTTCAAAAAGACACCCGTTGCTCGTGGAGCTCTTTTAGATTTGCTCTTTTATAAAATAAAGTGTTGACCGCAGTTTGATGAGCTGCAGCACGCCGTCCAGCCCTGAAGAAGCAGCAGTACTGGATCGGCAACCCCCGCTGACGCGCCAACACTCTCTTCGGTGATTGCACAAGCAGGAAGATCGAGTTCCCCTTCAGTCAGTCACGTTCGACGTTACGTCATAGTGACTGACGTAAATGGGATCTCGCCAGAGAGCCCAATCACCTTCGAGTGTTAACAAAACAAGCCAATGACAGTTGACGTGCGTGCTTTGCCACGCGCACCCCGCCCCGCAGCACGGGTATAAAATGAGAGCGTGCGCAAACGCACATTAGCTTTTCGCTTCGGAGCCCAGCCTTCCTGCTTGTGCAATCACAAGCACAGTTGCCTTGTGGCTTACCCTCCTTGTGAAGGGTGTCAATGATTGTCTTCTGGACAACTGTCAGATCAGCAGTCTTCCCCATGATTGTGTAGCCTAGTGAACTAAACTGAGAGACTATTTTGAAGACTCAGGAAACCTTTGCAGGTGTTTTGAGTTGATTAGCTGATTGGCATGTCACCATATTCTAATTTGTTGAGATAGTGAATTGGTGGGTTTTTGTTAAATATGAGCCAAAATCATCACAATTAAAAGAACCAAAGACTTAAACTACTTCAGTCTGTGTGCACTGAATTTATTTAATACACGAGTTTTACAATTTGAGTTGAATTACTGAAATAAATGAACTTTTCCACGAAATTTCTAATTTATTGAGATGCACCTGTATTTCTTGTTAGTGCTACTACAGCGTTTGTGCTTTTGGAACCTGCACAACATTCTCAGCTGAATGATGTACAGTACTGGTTGATGTGGGTAGAACGTGCTTGTGGTTGTCTGTTTGCTGTCAGGCAGAAAGAGAGAGTGAGAGAAAGCAAACGAATGTGTTTCACGCTTGTTACATCAGTTCTGACTGACAACTGTGGTGGAATACTCCACGATGAGACCCAGAGCACAGGTTCTCCATCCTTACCTGTCAAAATGCATCTTTTCCGTCAGAATTCTGATTTACCTCAAAACCAACCCGCCCTCTTGCACTAAACATGACAAACCATAATAGTAAAAATAGAGGTTATCTCTCTAACATTTTGCATTCTAAAATTCAATAACCGGTTTCCAACATTGATAATAACAAAAAATAAATAAATAAATAATAATAATAATAATAATAATAAATAAATAAATAAATAAAATGTTACTTGAGCACCAAATCTGCACATTAGATTGATTTCTGAAGGATAAAAAGGATTTATATATATATATATATATATATATATATATATATATATATTACAATAAAAAAACTGATTATTTTAAATTGCAATAATATTTTACAATATAACTTTTGTACTTTTTTTTTTTTTTTTTTAATTAAATAAATGCAGCCTTGGTGAGCATAAGAAACAGTCCCTAACTGTTTTTCTTGTATATTAATGACATACACAAGGTTTTTTTTTTGTTTTTTTTTGTTTTTTTTGCATTCATATGCATTTTGTATTCAGGGTGAGTCTCTAAAAATGCATCATGCTTTGAAAATGTATTAGAAACTAAATCTTTAGGAATCCTAGATAAACATGATGGAGAAAGTTTTTGATTTGTATTGCTCATGCATTGTTTATTTTCATCAGAATAGTATCATTCTAACAATTATCATGTATTATGTAACACATTTACTCACTAAAATTTTTACCCGTCAAGTGTTCGTTTTTGGACCTTTAGTTTGATGACTTCTCAGATTTGACAGTTCACCAGTTAAGATATTTCAAATGAACTGTTGGCTTGGTCAATTAACACCCTGCCATGCAGACTGATCATCAGCACATCGGAGAGCTCCATAATTCACAGCGGTTATAAATTCCTTCTCGTCTCATTCCCAGCTCCTTGTTCCATGGCCCCTGTTGAGCTCATCTCGGTGCCTTGTCCCTGGAGGACGAGAGAGAGAGACAGAAAGACAACCGAGAGGCTTTGAAATGTGCTTCTATTTATGCATTCACTTTCTAATGTGGGGAGGACTGAGTGAGTAAAGAGAGATGAAGAAGCAAAAAGAAAAGACAACTGACAAAACGCCACAACAAAGCCAAAGAATGAAGGCATTTAAATGGCTTTGACCCTGTCAAACTATTCCTTGCACACGTCTGAAAAGTTTTCATGCGCATTTTATGAGCCTGTAGTGATGGCGGGATTCATGTGCGCTGAAAACACTTTTAATCCCAGTGTGCACTGTACAGTTCTATCTGTCCCTTACGTTTGTTGCTTGTCAGATTGTACAATATGACCCCAGGGAAATCACGGGCAAAAGCCAAGGCAGATGGTTCAACATTAGTGCTCTTTAATGCCAGCCTGTTTGATATATCTTATGATTTTAGTCACGAATGACAGCATTGACTGCGTGTTTTACACCATCCGTCACGTCTTTCTGACATCCTCACTAGCTATGTTTACATCCAAGTTTTTTAATGTGAATTTTGGGATATTGCATAAAAATGCTGGATGGAAACCAAAAGATGAACAGTACTTGTCAAAACTTTGGAATAAATAAGATTTTCTGAAAAAAGTTTCTTATGCTCACCAAAGCTGCATTTATTTAATGAAAAATATAGTAAAAACTCTAATAAATATTATTACAATTTAAAATGACTGATTTCTTTTTTAATATATTGAAAAATAATATATTTATTTTAATATGTTTTAAAATATTTAATATATATACCATGTGACACTGAAAACTAGTAATGGTTGATGAAAATTCCACGACAGGAAAAAATTACATTAGTCTTGATCATTAGAGACTTTGCTTCAAAAACATTTGAAACAATCCTAATTATTCCAAATGTTTGACCACTAGTGTAAATGTACACAGAAACTCTGTTGAGGTTCGCACTGAAAATGTTGTGTATAATGTGTGTGATGTAGGACAACCAATATTTCTAAAGCAGTGGCTTACATTCATAGAGCTTAACTTTAAAAGCTTTACTGCTAAGATGTTTTCAAGAATTTGTACCTTCCTTTACAGATACTGGCTGGCATCCAGGTGGGTTCTGTGAATCCTATCCTAAGCTGAGAGAAGCCTGCATACATTTCTATCCTGACTGAATAATGGCTTGGCCACCTGTCCTCCCTCCTGAATTGCTGCTCGTCAGGTATACCAAGCATGGTGGATGAGGTAATTGAGCATGAAGGTGGCTAACCAAAAGGGTATAAGCGCTTGCCATATTCATTGTCCATTTTCACCTGTCCATACGCACCTGCTTTTTCTTGCTTGTTCAGTCCCACCTGTTCATACTTAATTGTCCATTTTCACCTATTTATGCGCAACTTTGCCCATACGCACTTGTTTAATCTAGGCTGTTTATGCTCACTTTTCAATTTGACCCTTCACACTGCTCCGTTCCACTTGGTTACTGTTGCTAACTCTGACAAGCTTTACAGAATGTCCCATTGGAATGCTGTTTTTCCATAAAAGTAAAGATTCAGTATGGAAGTACTTTTTTTTTTTTTTTTTTTTTTTTTTTTCCAAAATTGTGAGTATATACTTCAGGATTTTCTTCTCAAAATTTATATTTTTATAAATGTATACCTTTATAAATTTATAATTTATAAAATTATACCTCACAATTCTTAGTTTATCTCACAATTAAGTGTACTGACATTTTCTGTAGTCTTTCTGTAATTTAATGCCAAAGCAATATGACACTATTAGAGTATTATTATTATTTTTTTTTTTCTTTAGTTTATTAGTTTGAAAGTTGAAAGGAAAACTGAATTGTAATAAAAAATAAACTGGGAAATTAAGTGTTTGTCCACTCCAGTCCAAAAAATTTAATTTATCAAAAATAATACAATCTATAAATTTAATATATGCAATATATTACACACAAACACACAAACACACACACACACACACACACACACACACACACACACACACATATACATATATATATATATATATATATATATAGTGTGTGTGATATACAAAATATCTGCATTTCTTTGATTTTCAGTTTTATTTCACTTCTGCTACCTTACATTTAAATTGTTGTTTGCTCATTTGCTCATTCTCAGCTGTTTAAACTCACTTGTCCATATTCATCTCTGTTCATATGTATCCATCCCTAAGCGTTCACCATTCCATAACTCTATCACTGCAATTCAACTCAGGAAACATTCTGGCAAGACATAAAAATCTCACTACATAACAGCACTCAAGTGTCTGTGGGGGTCCGCGCTGCTCGCTAGACCTCTCAAGGCACTTCAGAAATCTCTGTATGATTGCCTCTTACAGCCATACCAGAGCTTATTTAATCAAACAAAACAGCCACCCAAAATTAGACACCAAGGTCGAACATACAAACTTCCACAGCTTTATTAGTGAAAACTGCACCATTCCTTTGAATAAAGCAACTTTCCTCTGAATGGGAGAGTAGATTACTGCAGATTTACACCTTCAAAACAGCAATACTGACCCATCAAATATTCATGGAGGCTACTGTGATGAGCAATGCATAAGCAGAGACTGATCCATCTATATTGGAAATGCAGTTGTCAGGAAGACAGCCTTTATCCATCTGTTAATACACTGATACAAATGGAAGAATACATCAAATTCTTCTAAACCAGGGTTTCATAAACTTCTTCTGAGTGCGTGACGAAACAGGAAGTGGTTGTTGGATTGTCATTACTCAGGTGAGACATGGATGTGTGGAAAAGATAATAGAGAGGGTTTTATCAAGCGGAAACTCCAGAATTTCAGTCGGGTGGGGATTCAGTGTCTTATTGTGTTAGTAGAGGAACGCTGCAGCCAAGAGTTTGGAATAAGTATGATTTTTCTTAAATTAAGTCTCTTATGCTCACCAAGGCACAGATGAATTTTTCAGCATCATTACTCCAGTCTTCAGTATCACGTTCATTCAAAAATATGCTGATTTGACAATCAAAACATTTCTTATCAATGTTTTTTTTTTTTTTTTTAAAAAATAAGTTTTTGCTGGAATATCTTAGTGGAAATTGTGATACTTTTTTCTCAGGATTCTGTGATTAATAGAAATTTTAAACGGAGTGTCTATTTACACTAAGTGCAAATAGCCCGCCTTGTTGGCAGGGGCTATTTACAGTAACTCCACCCACCAACGTGTGATTGGGATAGTCAACACTGAAAAAAGACACTTATTTAACATCAGTTTCAGTGGGATAGATGTAAGGTGCATACTTTTTGATGTGATCGACCCGAGTTAGAATCGCCTTTTGCCGAACGTTTTTTCTCCCTTTCCAAATCTCTTATCGCATCGGAAAGGCATTTATTTTCAATAAAAAAGAAGGAAATTATCAAAAAGTTGAAAAGTATCGGGTAGGGTTAGGGTAGGTGTAGGGAGGGCTTTAGCTATTGTCCCAATAAGGTGGTGGCATCCATTTAATAATTTGAATTAAAACTATAATTTACACTCAATAGGTTATTATTGCGTACTGTTTTATAATGTACTAAAATATTGAGTTGCAGAGAATTCCCACTATTTGGAATAAGTAGTATAAATTGTAGAAAATCTTGCTATTTTAACAGTGTAAATAGAATCTATAGCTATTTACACTTAGTGCAAATAGCCGCTGTCAATTTTATAATAGAAAATTATAAGTCTTTTGTGACATTAAAATGTCTTTGCTGTCACTTTCGATTAATTAGTCTATCAAATTCTTAACCCAAAACTTTTTTAATGTTGTGTACCACAGTTTCCACATGAAAGCTAAATACTGTTTGTGAATAAAACCAATCTTTGCACAACAGTATTTCATTAAAATATCCAATCTCCCACTGAAAATAACCTCAGAATTGGGAAAAATCAGTAAAATGTTGAAAATGTCGGGAAAAAAATTTACTCTATTGGACTAATTGGATTGTGAGATGTAACAAAGTGGCCTCCAGAACCTGAAAGCTTACCTCTTTTTGAATCATAGTGGATTAAAAAAAAAAAAAAAGTTTTCAATATTGATATTGATAAGAAATGTTTATTGAGCAGCAAATCAGCATATTAGAATAATTATAATAAACATATATTAAACTAGACTTAATTTTAAACTGCAATAATATTATACAATATAACTGTTTTTACTTACTTTCTGATCAAATAAATGCAGCCTTGTTGAGAATAAGACACTGAAGGCTGATGAAAATTCAGCTTTGCATCATGGGAATAAATTAAAATTTTAATTATTCCAAACATGGTAGTGCATGGTTTTGCTTAATGTGTGAGAGGTTCCAAACTCTCATAATTCACAATTGAGTGTCAGTGTATATCAGTAACAGAACATTTTGTATTGTATTTTGTATTGTCTTTTCACCAGAGCAGAGAGTGGGTCATGGTTGAACATCTGAGAGCTGTGAGAGTATGCCAGGTGAATATGTCGCGCATATCAGTGCCTAATGCTGAAAAGAGATACGAATAGTTCTTAATAGCAGACATGAAATCCTGATTTGATTTAAAATCATTGTATTATCTTGCTTGTAGATGTTCTGCCATGAAAAATAGTCCTGTGGTTGTTGTTAGATATGGCCTTTGGTGTTCAGTATATAATATTGACCAACTGAAATTGACTTTAAATCTGAAGTCAGATTTACTTTGGATTTCTGTCCACATGGAGAAGCTGACAATCTGCCAAAAGAAGTCTATATGGTGAGTGGTTTTTAAGCACACAGAAGCAGTTGGAGTGCTTCGTTCGCAAGAGGCACCAGTGTCTCAGAGAGTCCATATTAGTGCTGTGAGCCATGACGTCCTAGCGTGGCCTCTGATACCACTGAGGCTTCGTAGAGAGCTTATGTAGATCCTTTCCTGTAGCACTAAAGGATGCTGCGAATCTCTCGCCAATCATCTCTCGGAGAAACAACCCTTCTGGCTTCTTTTTGTGGGATGATGCCGAGACTAATAAAGGCCTACCCAGATGTCCTGAGCTCAGTGCTTCACTAATCCTCTTTTCCCTCACTTTCTTCTCTTTCATTCTCTCTGTCCGTCAGCAGGCCTTGTATAGAGGGTGTTCTGGTCAAAACTCATCCTACATGCTGGGGGACCCCAGCCCGAGTTGAAGGGGGACACGTGGAAGGAGATTATCTCTGTGATAATGCAATGAGTCACACCTGGCTGCCTGGCCTGCAGCTGATTGCAAAGTCAATGGATTATCTTTAGAAACCTGCATCAATTAATAAAACTAGTGGAGAGTCACACTATTTTAATAGAGCAGGTGCGATTTAGTCATGCAGGATGTATGAGACAAAGCTAAGAAATTCATTTATTTTGAATGTAGAAAGACATCACATGCATTTTACACTGTTACAAAAGATGAATTTTTTTTTTTGAATGACTTACATTTAATAACATTTATGAAATAATAAAATAAAATAGCATTTGTTTCTTCATAAAATGTCTTATAAAATCACAAAAGGTAGTATGTTGTTCTTTTACTACATAAAAGCTAAATACTGTTTGTTTGAGAATAAAACTAACCTTTGTACAATATTTTACTACCCATTAAAATGTCCTTTATTCCTGCTTTAAAGATTAACACAGTTGTACTTCATTGATGCAAAAAAAAAATACCGTAAAAATAAAGGCTTGGCTCATATGTTAACATTACTGTCACAGTCTTTGTTTTCTGTTGCAGGAAAGTGGCTTCCACATCCTGAAAGCTTACCTCACCTCCTTGAAGGTGAGCAATGAGTGCAGTTCCAGAATAGGACAAATACTGCAGTCATATGTTTTCATACCCGGGCTGTCAAACGGCTGGTTTGAGAGGAGACAGCAGGATGTGTGGATGTGCGTCAGATGAATTGCAAAGGCCAAACAAAGACCAGAATCAACTGTGTTGGGTGCAAAAAATGCCTTGTCAGTTACTTCTGAATTACAACGTATTTGGTGAGTTTGTAGGAACAACGGAGGAAATGCAATTAAGTTTGACAGGTCGATTGATGAAACGACTGAAAGTGGGGAGAAAATCTCATGATGAAATAAATATTTTTCTCCAATGCATGTTGACCACAATTATTGACACCCCTAGAAATTCTTATGAGTAAAATATCTCTAAAGTATATTACATTCATATTTACATTTTTTAGCACACCAGGGTGGCTAAGAGCATGAAATTGTCCAGAAATGACTTGCTGTTCCACAGGATTATAAATATGAGGAACACAAAGGCCAAATTCCCTTAATCGTCCATCACAAGGAGTAAAACCAAAGAATATAGTTCTGATGTGCAGAACAAGATTGTTGAGCTTCTCAAAATAGAAAGTGGTTGTAAGAAAAGAGCTAAAGCATTGAAAATCCCCATTTCCACCATCAGGGGAATAATTAAGAGGTTCCTATCAACTAAAGATGTTACAAATCTGCCTGGTAGATGACGTGTGTCTATATCGTCCTAATGCACGCTGAGGAGGAGAGTTTGAGTGGCCAAAGACTCTTCATGGATCACAGCTGGAGAATTGCAAAGTTGAATATTGGGGTCAGAAAGCCTAAAAAAATATATCAAACAGCCCCTATATCACCACTTTGTTCTGGTAGGTTTCAAGAAAAATTGTCCTCGCTCATCCAAAAACAAACTCCAGCATATTCAGTTGTCAGACACGACTGGAACGTCAAATAGCACTGGCTTATATGGTCACATGAAACTAAAAAAAGAGATTTTTGGCAGCAAACCCACCAGATAGGTTTAGTACGAACAGGGATAAAAAGTACCCCATGCCCACAGTTAAATATACTGCTGTATCTTTAATGATGTGGGCCTATATTTCTGCCGGAGGTCCTGCTCATCTTGTTCAGATGCATGGCATCATGGATTCTATCAAATACCAACAGATAAAAAATCTAAACCTGTCTGCCTCTGTTACAAATCTTATAATGGGCTTTGGTTGGATCTTCTATCAGTACAATAATACAAAACAAACATCAAAATCAACACAAAAATATGTCACTGAGCATAAAATGAAGCTTCTGCCATGGCTGCCCCAGTCCTCTGATCTGAACCCTATAGAAAATGAGTGGGGTGAATTGAAGAGAAGAAGCACCAACATGGAGCTGGTATTCTGAAGGATCTGGAGATATTCTGGATGAAGGAATGGTCTCTGATCTCTTATCAGGTGTTCTCCAAACTCTTCAGGCATTATAGAAGAAAACTCAGAGCTGTTATCTTGGGAAAAGGACGTTGCAATAATTGGGTGCCAATAATTGTGGTCAACATGAACTAGAGAAAACATTTATTTCACAATGAGATTCCCGCCCCCACTTTCAATTGCTTTGCGTCAATGATAGGTTAAAATTTTGTGAATTTTTTTAATGAAAGATCAATAGTATAAACAATGCAGATTTATTTTCACAGCCGCTTTTTCTCATATTTACCAAGGGTGCCAAGTTTAGTGGAGGGCTGTAATGATGCACTACTGTGCTGGAGCGAGGAAATGAGGAGACGTAGGAACATTCACAAATCTTTAATCTTCCAATTCGGGGAATCACAGGGCAGGTAGGCACACATGTAGCACATAGACAAACAATACAGACGGGGAAACAATGCAAGACACAGGGCTTTTATAATAAACATAACGAGGGGACTAAAGGGACACACCTGGGATCAAATCAAACACAGACAGGAACAGGAAAAGAACCAAATAAGGACAAACAGGAACATACACGTGACATATCGCCCCCCTCCCGGACGGCGCGTCCCACGCCGTAACAGTACAGACAGGGAGGGGGGGCGGGCGCCCTGGAGGCTGGTGCAGGACTGGAACAGGGCGGAGAGCCTCCAGGGCGGATCAGGGAGCCATGGCGGATCAGGGGACTCCGGGGCCATGGCGATTCAGGGGACTCCGGGGGCCATAGCGGGTCATGGGACTCCGGGGGCCATGGCGGGTCAGGGGACTCCAGGGGTCATGGCGGGTCAGGAGACTCGGAGAGCCATGGCAGATCAGGAGACTCTGTGGCCTTGGCCCTTGGCCCGGCCACTATGGCCATGGCTATATGGCTATAATTTTCTTGGGGAGAATTAGGAATTCAGGGGGGCTCTCTGGAGGAGCGGGCTGTTGAGGGCACTCTGGAGGAGCAGGCTCTGGAGGGCGCTTGCGAGGAGTGGGCTCTGGAGGGCGCTTGTGAGGAGTGGGCTCTGGAGGGTGCTCTGGAGGAGTGGGGCTGGACGGGACCAGCGGAGATGGAGACGATGGGGAGCATCCTGGAGCGGACTCTGGGGAGAGGACTGGAGCCAAGAACTCCGGGGGTAGCGCGGTATCCAGGAGCTCTAGGGTTGGAGTCGGTGGGCTTGACTGAGCCGCGGACGGCGGCGGGCTAGACTTCACCGTGAACAGCAGCGGGCTTGACTGGGGATCAGCTGTCGGACTGAACGGCGGGCTGGTTCTGGATCGGGGCTGGACACTCTCCAGACACCGGAGGATCCCTTCCCTCCAGTTCAGTCCAGTGGTGTCTGGGAGGTCCACGGAGCGATGGTAATTGGCCCCGGTCCAGAACAGAGAGTTTATGGTGGCATCATCCAGCGCCACTTTCGTGGCCAGCCCACAGAACTCCCAGGTGTTCTCCACAAATGGGGGATCTATGCGGGCCAGGGCGGAGATATTTTTATCCTAAAATTAAATGTAATTGAATGCTGTACATGTATAAATATTACATTGCAATTTACATGCCATAACAAGTACTAATTCATACTCCTTTGAATTCCCTAGTAATTCTAGGCTCCAGACATGGCCCATTTTAGTGAGGATGAGACCATTATTCAGGCTGACCTTTGAGGTTTCAAGCTCAAATTATGAGGCCCAAGGGGTGTAGCCAAAATCCCCCAGCACCCCCTGGCCTGGGTTACCCTCTCGCCTTCTAAAGAAAAATTAAGTGCCTCAAGACTTGGCTGTAGCTTGGGAATAACGTGAACACAACTCAAGGGAAGGCGCTGAGATGCTGTTAAATGGGACATGTTGTGCACCTTCTTGGAGAAAAAGACAAACGAAAAGCAAAACAAATCTATAATTGGCCTGTGTTACATGTCCTGAATTAATTACATACATCTAATGGCTAATGTTTGCCATGTTTAAGCACTGAAATCCCCAAAGAGAAAAATGAAATCTTGCTGTTTCAAAGGCACCGTTTCTCTCTACATTCTTCAGAAAAAGTTTGAGCTTAAGAGTTTGTTTCACGTCTAACCCTATGTAGCGATTTGCAATAATCTGAAGGCACATTTATTCTGTGAGCCGCAAATAGAAAAAGGAAATGACCTACTTTCACTTAAATCATCTATTGTTTTCACTGCCACAAGAGTTAACACTTCTGCACGACTTGGGCGGAAGCTTCAAAAGTGATAAAGAAATTAATTTAATCCCCAAAAGACTTCCATAACAGGACAGGTAAAGACTCTTCCCGAACTGTATTCCCAATGAAATATCATGTTTAGGATATATTTCTCACTGAGGTAGTCTGACACACCACTTTGTCAAACTCGACTGCCTATTATGGCGAAGGCAAACTTCTTTGTTCCAAGAGGATCCGGACGTATCGCTGTTGAATTGCTGAAACTTAGAGGCTCGTTTAGTCTCCTTCTTTGAGTGCTACTTTTGAAAAGGAAAAATTGAAATGACTAAGATGATGGATTGCTGCTTTCAAATGTTTGTCATATTAAATTGAATTCCTCTCATAGTTGGCAGTATTGCTCTTTGTAAGCATCAGACTTGAGTCAGTCTATTGTTAGGTTCCTTTTCATTGTGTAGTCTAACACAATGTGAAAGCAAAGTCTCTTTTTGATCACTTCTACGTGTAACAAACCAAAACCACAACACCAGCAGAATGCCGCTTACAATTCCTGATCTGAAATTGTGATTCTTTCCCGTTGTACTGTATATCGGCTATCCTGTTTGTTTTTAATAAGTCATTTTGACCACAATTATATTTTTTTGTATGCTGCTTCATTGAGTGGGCTGTTGATACACTGCAAACAAAATCAGTGTTTTTAATTAGTATTTTTGTCTGAGACTATTTCGTAATTTAAATTTTCTAATCCTATTGGGAAATTCATTTTTATTCTCACTGATGTTGTTAGATGTATGCTTAAAACAATAAAAAAATCTATTTGCAGATGGAGTAAGAAAAATAAATGTAATTAAAGATTCTCTCTAAAAAAAACTAAATAAAATAAAGTTTTAGTATCTTCATTTTGTTTTTAGGAATATTTAGATTATATTTTATCAAGACAGAAATACTGATGAACAACGTGTTTTATTTATTTATGAAGTGTTAACGTGTAATTTACAAATACGGATAGTGTTTCTGCAGTGGGTCAGTACATTCTTGCCCTCTCTGTGCTATGTATCTACACAGTGTTAGCGTAGCGGCTAACATGCTTATATCAGAGCCTAATGAACAGATTAGAAAGGACGCTGTGGGCCAATTAAAAGCAATGAGGGTGTTTTGCTGACGTTGCGGTGCGGTGAGGTAATTAACACCACTGCCCTCTGACGCACCCATGAGAAAAACCCTAACACACACACCTCTAGAATGCTGTCTAAGGGGAAATGTATTGGACATGCTGTACACTTTGACCTTTGTGTGGTATTATTCACACACACTCTTGTAGACATTTTTTTTTAAACACTTATGCACACAGATACAATTGAAAACCTCTCCTTTCCCATCGTTTGGGAATACTGTAGTTCAACTTAGTGTGTGTTACGCTTATCAGTAACACACAGAGTGCAGAAAACTTTTCTTCCACATGATTTAAATTTAAAAGCTTCAAGATACTGATGATAAATAATTAATAAATCAAAGTACTTCAGCAAAATCCAGTCATGCTCATTATTTAGCTGACAAAGCAACAGAATTTGGGTGTTGCTTCCGAACAATTGCACATTGTCAGAAAATGCATTGTCATTGCATTCATTAAAAAAAAAAGGAAAAAAGGGGGAGGGGGGGTTCGGGTCTGTTCAAAGGCTTTGGGTCTGTACGATTTGTTTTAAGACATCTTTTATTCTCTTATTCTGCCTTTATTTGATTAAAAATACAGTAAAAACTTTAATACAGGAAAAAGAAAAAAAAAAAATCAGCAGTCATTATTCCAGTCTTCAGTGTCATATGATCCTCATGAAATCCTTCTATTGTGTAGATTTGGTGCTCAAGATTATTATTATTTTTATTTATTTATTTATTATTATTATTATTATTATTTATTTATTTATTTATTTATTTATTTTTATTATATTGTGTGTGTGTGTTATTCAGGATTATTATAAATGAATAAAAAGTTTGAAATCACAGCGTTATTTGAAATATGTATTTTGTAAATATTTAAGTCTGTCACTTCTGATCAATTCAATGCAAATATTAATATCTTACACACACACACACACACAAAACCCTCACCCTACAGTAGTGTAATATGATCTATATTTTCCATACAAAGTAACAATTTAACATGACATTTAATAACAAGTAATACTGTAAATCTTAAGTGTTATGCTTATGTGATGCAAACAAACAAAAAATAATTTTGTCTCCCAAACAGGCAATTTGACAGTGGGTTTGTGATTATGAATTGCTGCCATCCTACTGAAACACACAGGTAAGCAAATACATGCCTCCCACACCAAAGACACTCTATTAAGTGCATGATAAGAGAACAGGACTACATATTACTTCTCAACCACCTAATCAAGGCCTGAGGGCAACATAAAAGCACTTTAAGTCCCCTTGTCTGCAATTTTGTTCGGAGAGTATCCGTACCCTAAAATAAATTTCCCTGAGAGTGCTACTTAAGATCTCCACGGGGGCTGCTGGCATTTTTCTTTACGTTAAATTGCTTATTATGTACATACTGCACACTAATTCCATTCTGAACTCTATATTGGGTGAGCAGATTTAACAGTGGCACTTTGCAAGGAGGTGTTGCTTTCTCTGAACTCCTCTGGGTTCTGCTCACCATGGAGACCGACCACTTATTCCAGCTCACGGGTGTCAAATCACACATTAATCCCTGAATCTCCATACTGCGAATTGCAGGGTACCCCAGGAGAAACAATTCGTCCCTCTGATTGTCTTCAGAAAGAAGCAAAGAGCGTGTTTATTGCCAATGTTGGATGGAATCTGATCATTCCTCACTTCTTCTCCCACTTTTACAGCCCAGCTGTAAAACCAGAGGTCCAGGTCTCTATTTCCCCCACATTTATTTGGTTCCAGAATCTGTGGAAAGCTAAGCCCTGTAATTTGTTTCATCCCAGTACCGCCCAGCTGTGATATTGACTTGCTGTTTTTCATTCGCGTGGTCGTAGATCACAATCACACCAAATCTTGTGAAGCCACCCTCAGCTATCAGAGTTCACTGCGTGGGATATGGTTAAGGGACCACGTATCTTGTTCTGACTCGCAGGACTGTTGCCGGCCCTTTCGTCATATGCCTTCACACAGAGAGAGGAGGGGCAAAAGTGTTTTTGACAGTTTTATTAGCATTGTAAAACTATGCGTGCATATGAATGTGTGCAAAGTCGATGACTTGTCGAACAGGAGAAGTCAAGTCTGCCTGAAACGCACCAGTGCCTCCCCATTCCCCCTTTCTGCAGGTGCCCCATGCTTCTTTGTCAATTTAGCCAAATATATTTCCATTATTTTGCTTTTCATTCCCATTAATAAAACTGGCCATGATTAATGAAGAAAATACCCACAGTGTAAATTATCCATGACAAGCACCGATTTTTAGGAACTTGCACAAACCCTAGTTTGGATAATTGTATTTCGTTGAGGGAAATACCTATGGCATGCATTTCAGAAAGGCAGATAAAAGCACATATGTAGGAGAAACGAACAGGTGAAGTCAGTATAAGAACACAGGGAGAGATAGAATGTGTTTTATAAGAATGTCACTGTGATCTCGCTTTGTTGCAAACAAGAGGTTAGAGAGTCTGATCAGTGATTCGGCACGTATTGCTCCTATTAACTAGGGAGGAAAAGACAAAAACACATTTCTTTTCACCTTCTCTGTAACCTCTGCGCATAATAAAGTGTTTAGCGGACTCGCTTCTTGACTAAATTGAGGTGTATGGAGATGATGAGACCAGATCGCTGTGGTCGGTTTTGAGTTGTGCTACATAAACGCCAATTTTTATTTTGAACAATTTCTGATGCAATCATCCTGAGAAATTTAGCGGATGGAGGGCAGTTTTTATTTTTTGTATTTATTTTTTATTTTCATTGGAATAGCACAAATAAAATGTCCCTTCATGACGGATATCATTGAAATAGGTGTCTTGAGAAATTGCACCTGTCGACAGCCCTATGGGTCTGGAAACAGCAAAACAGGCCATATTTATACTTCACTTTATGTGTATCGATTGATCGGTTTACTATCATTCCATTTACACTTGGTCACATAAATGTGTCTTCATACAACAAATATAAATTCTTGTGCTATACTTTCACGTGTGGATTGCGGGTCTCTCAAACGTGTATGCTGATGTCTGTTTGGTGAAAGTAACTCTTGGGATTGCTAACCATCTCAAATGCATTTTGGATGAATTTACTATCGTTCAAAAGTTTGGCATAAAAAAAAAAATATCCTCAAAAATATTAAGGGAAGACTGGAGTAATTACTGTTGAAAATTCAGTTTTGCCATTAAAGAAATAAATTACATTTTAAAATATTTTAAAATAGAAAATAAGTATTTTGTATTAATATTTCACAATATTACTGTTTTCACTGTGTTTCGGATCAAATAAATCCAGTCGGGTAGAGCATGAGAGACTTCTTTCAAAAACTAAAAAAAAAAATAAATAAATAAATCTTACCAACCCCAAACTTTTGGATAGTAGTGTATACTTGGTCTTTTCATTGAATACTTATTCATTTAGTAAACATGCATTGAGTGACCAAGTGAAAAGACCCCCAAAATGCTTTTAGCCATTCAGAAACATGAATCATTTTGCACTTACAGGTTAGCTAACATGTTTTTAGATGGCAATGGACAGAAAAAAAAAAAAAAAAAAAGGTTAAAGTTTGAGTGGAAATTACTGCAAAATAGCTAATATTACACCTTTAAAGCAGACATAACACACACACGGTTTCTGCCAATCTCATGTTAATATTGAGTACCTATAGAGTAGTTTTGCATCCTTCACATCTCTAAAAAGTCTTTATTTTTTAGCAGATTTATAAAAGACAGATACAGCTGTACCGCTTCTCTCAGAAAACAGTCGAGCTCCTGGAGGCGTGCCATGGGTGGAGCTAAAGAGTATGCACTGCTTTTGCGTATCGATCGTCTCCAAGCTGTGACATACAGTAAATAAAACAGGAACAAAAACTTTATTTACATAAAATAACTGCGGCTAACAAATTAACAAATGAAACACGTTGATGGGCATGCTCTTGCTCTTGCTCTGGTTGATGTGCTTCCTGGAGATGTGCCCATACTAGGAATTCCACCCTTTATAATGTCATACAAGGCCATATTCAAAGAAAACTGAAGGAGTGTCTTCTCCTTCAATAAAAATAGAAATACTCCGTCATACATCCAACACATTTTTTGAGACTTTGGTCATGTTTAGTATGAGAATCCAACTCTTTAGCAGTGTAAATAAGTCAGAATGCGTGAAATAGCATAAGGCATCCCCTTTAACTTTTAAAGGAAAGACAATCTTTTTTTTTCTTCTTTTTTTTCTGTAACCTTTGCATGTTTAGAGGACTCACTCTTGAACAAATTGAGGTTATTGAAACTGATGAGACCAGATCGGTGGGGTCAGTTTTTGTAGGGCTCCAATTTGTATTTTCAGCTATTTCTGATGCAGTCATTCTCTGAAATTTACTCTCATGGCAGAGGGTGGAAAGCAGTTTAATCAATAATTTACATAGTGGATAGACTGAAAACAACCTGGATAAACATGAGACCAGCTTCCCTTGTGTTTTGGAAAATTCTAAAGACATAATTTATTTTTAGACGCAATCACCATTGACTCCCAGTTGAAAACTGCTACCCATTTGAGGGTTCGAATTAATGAGCACCACCTTCCTCCATGTTTAGTGAGATAGTGTTGTACAGTAAGGGATGTGTGTGAATGTATGTTTGCTGCTGTGTTAATTAGGTGCTTCCAAAGCAATACAGCAGGCACCGTTCCAACCCCCATACTGGATACAAGGGGCTCGAACTCTGTCGAACCTAGCCTGTCATGTTTTGTTTACCATTTTTCTACCAAGGTCAATGTGCATTTTCATGTTTTCTGAGACCTTCGGTTTTCATTCTCCGCAGTCTTAAAGTTTTCCAGTCACAGATTTTAATTTACCTACCCAATAAAACAATGCAGCACAGTTCACCACAGGGCTCAGAACACTCTCTCCACCTGTTCCTGCAGACGCTACAGAAATCCATGTGTACACAGCCCACGATGCTGATTTCTCTCATTGTCTGGCTTTTCTCTTTCTCGCTTCCTCTTTCTCTCGCTGTAAATCGAAATGATGCCTGGATCATTCCTAATTATTCCAGCAGATTGAATTGATGAGCAGATGCTCATAGTAATGGAACTGCCGTAATAGACATATTTCTCTGAACTGAAGTGCAAAAATTGTTCATATGTAATTATGTGTAGTGTGTTATGTGTAATGGAGCTTGAACATGAATATAATGAGCTAATATATGAAGACATTTATTGTCAAGAGAGGTGTGTGTATCAGAAACATAAGCATGATTTAGTTAGCAAATGACGTTTGATTTGCAGTTACTAGCAGAGGATGTCTGAGATTTTAGTTATTGATTCAGATGGGCTTGAGAGCTCTAGTTTTTAATAAGTAGTCTGGAGTTCTTCAGATGTTGGCATTACAGAAGGCCTTGTGCTCTGGATTCATGCATCACAAAACCATTTGAAATAAGTTATATATGTGACATAATTCCAACATTGGGAATTATTGATTTAATTATTATTATACAGAACTATAGATACAGATTGTACAACCCGAATTCTGGAAATGTTGGGACGTTTTTTCAAATTTGAATAAAATGAAAACTAAAAGAATTTCAAATCACATGAGCCAATATTTTATTTAATAGAACATACATAACATAACAAATGTTTAAACATATGCACAAAATGAGCTCATTTCAAATTTGATGCCTGCTACAGGTCTTAAAATAGTTGAGACGTGGGCATGTTTACCATGGTGTAGCATCTCCTCTTTTTTTCAAAACAGTTTGAAGATGTCTGGGCATCGAGGTTATGAGTTTCTGGAGTTTTGGTGTTAGAATTTGGTCCCATTTTTGCATGATAGAGCTTTAGTTGGCATCTGCAGAAGAGTTTGTGGTGGTCTTTGACATATTTTTAATTTAATGATGCGCCAAATGTTCTCTATAGCTGAAAGATCTGGACTGCAGGCAGGCCAATTCAGCACCTGGACTCTTCTACTACGAAGCCATGCTGTTGTAATAGCTGCAGTATGTGGTTTTGCATTGTCCTGGTGAAATACACAAGGCCTTCCCCGAAATAGACGTCGTCTGGAGGGGAGCATATGTTGCTCTAAAACCTTTATATACCTTTCAGCATTCATAGTGCCTTCCAAAACATGCAAGCTGCCCATACCGTATGCACTTATGCACCCCCATACCATCAGAGATGCTGGCTTTTCAACTGAACGCTGATAACACGCTGGAATGTCTCCTTCCTCTTTAGCCCAGAGAACACGGCGTCCGTGATTTCCAACAAGAATGTCAAATTTGGACTCGTCTGACCATAGAACACTTTTCTACTTTGAAATAGTCCATTTTAAATGAGCCTTGGCCCACAGGACACGACGATGCTTCTGGACCATGTTCACATATGGCTTTCTTTTTGCATGATAGAGCTTTAGTTGGCATCTGCAGATGGCACGGCGGATTGTGTTTACCGACAGTGGTTTCTGGAAGTATTCCTGGGCCCATTTAGTAATGTCAATGACAGAATCATGGCGATGAGTGATGCAGTGTCGTCTGAGGGCCCGAAGACCATGGGCATCCAACAAAGGTCTTCGGCCTTGTCCCTTACGCACAGAGATTTCTCCAGTTTCTCTGAATCTTTTGATGTTGTTATTAGGGCTGCACAATATATCGCATGGGATTGTCATGCGCATCTCGTCAGTAAAGCTGGTGCTGTGATTAGCAGTAAATCTCCATCACCTGTTTTCAAATGGAGCGGCATTTAATACACAGAGTAGTAGTAGTTGTAGTTCACTGACAAGCTATGCAATATCATGTTCAATATCGTAGGTGATTCATCTGCGATTCTGAGTGCGAATTGCGTAGCTTGTCGGTGAACTATGGCTCTGTGTATTAAATGGTGCTTCATTTGAAAACAGTTGATGGAGATTTACTGCTGATCACGAAACCGGATTTACTGACGAGATGCGCATGACAATCGCGTGCAATATATCGTGCAGCCCTAGTTGTTATGCACTGTAGCTGATGAGATTTGCAAAGCCTTTACAATTTGATGTTGAGGAATGTTGTTTTTAAAGTATTCCATAATCTTTTTATGCACTCTTTCACAGATTGGTGAGCCTCTGCCCATCTTTACTTCTGAGAGACTCTCCCTCTCTAAGATATCCCTTTTATAGCTAATCATGTTACAGACCTGATGTCAATTAACTTAATTAGTTGCTAGATGTTCTTCCAGCTGAATCTTTTCAAAATGTCTTGCTTTTTCAGCCCTTTGTTGCCCCCGTGCCAACTTTTTTGAGATTTGTAGCAGGCCTCAAATTTGAAATGAGCTCATTTAGTGGATAAAAGTAAAGTTTCTTCATTTAAACATTTGTTATGTTCTCTATGTTCTGTTGTGAATAAAATATTGGCTCATGTTATTTGAAAGTCTTTTAGTTTTCATTTTATTCAAATTAAAAAAAAAAAAACAAAAAAAACATCCCAACATTTCCAGAATTCGGGTTGTAGTTGTTTTACATATGACATATGCAGCACTTGCAGGCTCTAGCTGGTGATTTTATTGCTGTTGGAATTAGAAATGTTTTTCTCCCACCACCCAGCAGAACATTCCTAGCCAAATTACCTAGTGTTTTTAAAACAACAGCAGGGTTGTATGGTAATTTAATTCCTGTCCGAATCAGTCATCTCTCAATTACATGGAGCAGTTGGCCCAAAAGTCGTGTTGAAAATCTTATTTGACTACTGCCATAGGGCCTTTTGTGTATTTGGCACAGAGGATGCTTGTTTCAGAGAACTGAAATGAACTATGGTCATTTAGTAAAGCTTTTGGAGTGACAACCACAGTTAAATATAGGTGCAATTTCACTAAATTATTGTTTAGCAGCAGTTTTCTTTGTTTTTATTGAGCAGTAGCTCATAATGTCATGGCTTGAATAAAGATGTGTCACAACTCTATTTTAAACTAATTGCTGTTTGAATGGCTTTGAATGAAGGGGCCATGCATGTATATTACTAGCATATTGACTGTTTATTAGTACTTATAAAGCACATATTCTGCATGACCATATTCTACATCCCTAATCCTACTGAATACCTAAACTTAACAACTACCTTACTAACTATTAATAAACAGTAATTAGGAGTTTATTGAAACAAAAGTTGTAGTTAATATTTAGTCAATAGTGAGAACTGGACCTTAAAATAAAGTGACACCCATTTTTGTTTTTAAAGATGTCACAAATAGTGCTTGTGAAATGTGAATTTATACATAGTTCTCCTCAGTTTCTTGCTATAATTAAAGCAGATATTTCAGTTGGTAACATTTTGATATTAAAACGGAAGGAAAAAAGGAAGGAAGTACCTGTGACGACTCGGTAAGATAAAAGATCAGCAGCCATAGATGGCTGAAGCCATGAAATAAAAATAACAAAATCACATCCATCTGTGAACTTGGGTTCTTCATCTCTGCTTTTTCAGCTTCACTTTGTCTCGTCTCTGTTCAGTCTGTGTAATCTCTCATTTTCTCTGTGTCTCTCTTTGTGAACTTTGCCGCTCAAAGAACTTTCATGTTGTTAAAATCACAGATGCTCAGTGTCACTGTGTGACACCCAGATTCAAACCCTTCAAACTCTTTATCTCGCGCTCTTGCTTGAATTCATAAAAAAAATAAACACCTGCAGCTGCGGAGAACTCCCAGAGCTCTGGGCCACTGTAACATTTAAAGTTGTAACAAAGTTAGAGGGTGACATTTGGTGTCAAGAGACACCTGGATAAAGAGGCTCTGATATTTTGGGGCCCTATATCCGCCAGTAATTCCGTCAGTGTGTGGCTTTGCCAATAAGAGAGAGAAATTTGATATTTGATGATAAACGAAATGAGATTACTCAGGGCCCATAACTGAAGACTGTCAGAGAGAGATGGAGTGAGTGATTGCTCTCTTTTATGCATGAGTGCTGTTATTCCATCAGAGCTTTTCCTCTGGAAGGTCCCAACTGTTGGCTCTGTTACACAGAGGTCGTTTATTGCCTGATGTGCAAAGTGTCACCAAACAAGATTTATGTTACCCAATCATTATTGCTGGGATATTTTTGGAGCAAGATGGAGCGAAACAGTCATTTTTTTTTTCTTCTTAACATAGACACTTTTTTTTTTTTTTTTTTTTTTTTTGTCAGAGGGATGATTTTTATTAAAATTAACAGATTTCAACTTTTACATTGTTACATGATGGCCACATTAAAACTGTCTTGGAAATGTTTAATCATGCCTTCATTTATTTTTGCTGCAATTTAAATGCTTATTGTGTAATTTTTATTGTTTTATCCTTGTTCTAGACACACTTTCAATCTTAAACTATGAAAATCCATCATAAAAACATTGAAACTGAATATAAAGAGTAAAATAATCAAAGAGTTAAACTATTTCATTCATTCATTTAATTAATTATTTATTTATTTAATTTCATAAATACTCATTTCAGCCACAACCGATTTTTACCACTAAATCTTTTTTAAATGTTTTATCAGCTGTTTACTAAGATAAAATACTGATTAAATATGAAGTGATTGTGAAGAAAACAAAGAAAAATAGGTAAATATATATAGAATCATTTTTATTGTCTGTAATTCCCAATCAAGCTGTAATTACTTCAAATTATAGTAATATGTGACACTGGACCACAAAACCAATCATAAGTAGCACGGTTATATTTAGCCAACAATACATTATATGGGTCAAAATTATCAATTTTTCCTTTATGCCAAAAATCATTAGGCTATTAAATAAAGATAATCTTCCATGAAGATATTTTGTAAATTTCGTAAAGTAAATGTATTAAAACTTAATTTTTGATTAATAATATGCATTGCTAAGACCTTCATTTGAACAGCTTTTAAGGCAATTTTCTCAATATTTTTCCAGATTCCAGATATTCAAATAGTTGTATCTCGGCCAAATATCAGCCTATCCTAACAAACCGTACATCAATGGAAAGCTTATTTATTCAGCTTGATGAATAAATTTATTCAGATGATGTATAAATCTCAATTTAAAGAAATTGACCCTTGTGACTGGTTTTGTGGTCCAGGGTCACATATTGGTGCTAGCAGAAATGTAAATGCTAGCCACATCTGAAATTAGCCTTAAGGATTAATTTAATTCCAAAGATGGATTACTCCTATCATGCATGTATATCTATTTGCTGGACATTTTCTAAACGTCAACAGGGCCAAACGCTCTCATAGTTAGAGAAACTTACATTCGAAATATGCCATCCACAGAAGGATATTCACTTTTATTATGATTGTGTATTTCTGTTTGTTTGGAGAAATTGCAGGTCTTTCACTCATTGACTAAACCCCACTAAAAACAGATCAATACAAATGTTGTGGCAGTAGCAGAATGTCAAATATTTTAGGTACTGTGAAACAAATATTTTATCTGTCTGCCAGAAAAAACAATATAGCTAATTTGAAACTGAAGTAATGTTGAAGCTAGCTGTCATATGCGATTTACATGCCGCCACAAGCGGTTCATTTTCTAACAGTACCTTCCTTGTTTTACAGAAATCTCTAAGCCATTTCCTATGATTGCGTGTTCTAAACATATTTGGATTTCATCTTGTTCATCCACCACCTATGGCTAGACTGACATCTATTTTACACCCAGGTAATATCGGCAGGAAAATCATCAACTGTCACAACTGTACACACAAATACACACCAAATAGATTGCTCCCCGCCGTGGGGAGAGCTCGCTATGCCGTTATGACCAATTTTTTATGGTTGCCGTGCTCTGCCTGTGTGGCCTCCACTATGCTCATAATTCACACAAACACACTTACACACACACTGATATTCCAGTCGCTTCAATCTGAAGCTGTAAATGTTACTGTCTAACATATGGGCGACATTGTGATGAAAATTCTCTCCTTTATGCCCTCTCATACAATTGGTCTTTTCTCTCCCCCACCCTCTGCATAGGTTTGTGTTTTTTCACACTTTTTATTTGAAATGCACAAATTGTGTGTTTGATGTATAAACACAGTCTGTACTGTTTGGATTGCATGCATTTTCTTTCTCTTTAGCACCATCAAGACCCCAATTCAAGAAGTCCCTCAACACCAAATATTAGGTAATATACAAATCGGATATCTATACAGTACTTTTCAGTCCAATGTTTATTTACAAGTTGTGATGCAATGTATATATACTTTTAATTGACTTTTTTTTTTTTTTTTGCTTTTAAATTACATTAATTTAGCTTTTAAATTTTTAAATTTAACAAGGAAAGAAACAAGAAAGAGAAAAAAAGAGGAGCAAAGTATATGAACATACTATGCAAAGTACAGGTGCATCTCAGTAAATTAGAATGTCGTGGAAAAGTTCATTTATTTCAGTAATTCAACTCAAATTGTGAAACTCGTGTATTAAATAAATTCAATGCACACAGACTGAAGTAGTTTAAGTCTTTGGTTCTTTTAATTGTGATGATTTTGGCTCACATTTAACAAAAACCCACCAATTCACTATCTCGACAAATTAGAATACTTCATAAGACCAATAAAAAAAAATAAATAAATAAAAAAAAAAACATTTTTAGTGAATTGTTGGCCTTCTGGAAAGTATGTTCATTTACTGTAAATGTACTCAATACTTGGTAGGGGCTCCTTTTGCTTTAATTACTGCCTCAGTTCGGCGTGGCATGGAGGTGATCAGTTTGTGGCACTGCTGAGGTGGTATGGAAGCCCAGGTTTCTTTGACAGTGGCCTTCAGCTCATCTGCATTTATTTGGTCTCTTCTTTCTCATTTTCCTCTTGATAATACCCCATAGATTCTCTATGGGGTTCAGGTCTGGTGAGTTTGCTGGCCAGTCAAGCACACCAACACCATGGTCATTTAACCAACTTTTGGTGCTTTTGGCAGTGTGGGCAGGTGCCAAATCCTGCTGGAAAATGAAATCAGCATCTTTAAAAAGCTGGTCAGCAGAAGGAAGCATGAAGTGCTCCAAAATTTCTTGGTAAATGGGTGCAGTGACTTTGGTTTTCAAAAAACACAATGGACCAACACCAGCAGATGACATTGCATCCCAAATCATCACAGACTGTGGAAACTTAACACTGGACTTCAAGCAACTTGGGCTATGAGCTTCTTCACCCTTCCTCCAGACTCTAGGACCTTGAATTCCAAATGAAATACAAAGCTTGCTCTCATCTGAAAAGAGGACTTTGGACCACTGGGCAAAAGTCCAGTTCTCCTTAGCCCAGGTAAGACGCGTCTGACGTTGTCTGTGGTTCAGGAGTGGCTTAACAAGAGGAATACGACAACTGTAGCCAAATTCCTTGTGGCTCTTGATGTCTTGACCCCAGCCTCAGTCCATTCCTTGTGAAGTTGACCCAAATTCTTGAATCGATTTTGCTTGACAATCCTCATAAGGCTTCGGTTCTTTCGGTTGGTTGTGCATCTTTTTCTTCCACACTTTTTCCTTCCACTCAACTTTCTGTTAACATGCTTGGATACAGCACTCTGTGAACAGCCAGCTTCTTTGGCAATGAATGTTTGTGGCTTACCCTCCTTGTGAAGAGTGTCAATGATTGTCTTCTGGACAACTGTCAGATCAGCAGTCTTCCCCATGATTGTGTAGCCTAGTGAACCAAACTGAGAGACCATTTTGAAGGCTCAGGAAACCTTTGCAGGTGTTTTGAGTTGATTAGCTGATTGGCATGTCACCATATTCTAATTTGTTGTGAATTGGTGGATTTTTGTTAAATGTGAGCCAAAATCATCACAATTAAAAGAACCAAAGACTTAAACTACTTCAGTCTGTGTGCATTGAATTTATTTAATACACGAGTTTCAAAGTTTGAGTTGAATTACTGAAATGAATGAACGTTTCCACGACATTCTAATTTATTGAGATGCACCTGAATATGAATACTACTATAGAGAAAATAATGTGTATAGATAAAATGATAAATAATAGTATGATATCAGTAACAGTAATAATAATAACAGTAACTAATGAACAATTTTCTGCTAATATTTTGAACTTTTTTTTTAATGTTCACATCAATCAGCTGTGAGTGATCAACCAGTGAGTTGCCATATTACAAACCAGAATCAAAACAGAAAAACTAATTTTAATAATAACAACAATAATAATAATAATAATAGTAAAAGTAACAAAAAACACTTATTTTAAATTCCCTCCCTCCTCTATTTCGTTCCCTTTTTTGTCTTTTTTCCTTTTTTTTTTGTTCTTTTTTTAATGACCATTTTACTATTTTAAATGTGCTTCACATATATTTTTATATATCTTGCATGTAACTATAATACTTTATGGTTATGAAAGGTATGTTTCCTTGTGTTTAAATAATTAAATCCAGCCTTTTATGCATTTATAGTATCTTAACATAATAATAATGGACTATATGGCCAGTAAATTATTTGTTTTTAAAAGGGCATTTTTTTGTTTACTTTTAAATGAATGGATACTTTGGTAACATGATGTGCGATGCTTAATAGAGGGGGCGGTGGTTGAGTGCCTTATGCCTTGCTTTCACTCAGACAATAGGCCGCCTGTGTCTGCCATTATTTTCACACACAATACGCACCAACAGATCAGTCAGGCAGCATTTCCTTACACATATCCGCCCCCAGGGCCCTCAGACTATCGTTATGTCAACAGATGAGTCCTGCCCACAAAGTGTGTGTGTGTGTGTGTGTGTGTTTGAGGGGCCTCACGCATTCATTCACCTCGGCGCGTGCCAGCTGGTTTATTCAAACAAAAACACATAGCAGAGCCTCCGGCAGTTGGCCAATCACAGGCCTTCGGTGTTGAATCATAACAGGTCAGTCGCCACAGCGATGGCATTTTTTGAACATTTGAAATCAAACAGCTGTGTGGATGCTGTTTACATTTGACCCTAAGCAGCAGGTTCACGGACAAGCACACTTAGAGGAAAGGGGGGAGAAGAGAGCTGTGGAAAATGCTTTTATTACATGATTTTTCTCTCTGACTGCCAGTTGATTTTGTTTATAATATATTGAACTGATATATGGTATTTGCATGAAAAATAAATGACTATTTAAAGACATTAAACCTAAATCTGTAAAAGGAATACTTCACACACAAAATATTAAAAATCATAAAAAAAGGTCATTATTTACTCTTAAGTCTTTCCAAATACCAGTTCTATCATACTGTAAAAAATGACTACCGGTAAAAGATTGTAAAATGGCACAGTAAAAACAAACAAACAAAACAAAACAAACAAACAAGAAAACTGTTATGGGTTAATGATAAGTTCCCTTATGGAACAAGTGCAAAACTGTAAAATGTAAAATGTTGCTACCATTATTTTAGTTATCTTTATAACTACAGCTTTCGGTTGCTTACTGTAAATTTCACTGCAAAGTAGACGTTTTCAATCTTTGAGCAGCATCTTTTAAATAATAATAATAATAATAATAATAATAAAACCAATACATATGAATCATAGCTGTAGTTACATGATAGTTATGTGAAAAAGCTCTGAAATCTCATTCATTATCACATTTTCCTTAAAAAAAACAACTTAAATTTAGTTCTTCAAAATAAATTGAAAATGCAAGTCCCTACAAGTGACGTGGACTACAGTTAGTGTGTTTCTGGGGTCATTATCTGAGCTTTTGGTGATTGTGAAACCATGAAGATACAACTGTTGTGTAGTAAGGATTTTTGTGCTCTACAGTGATCTGATGACAGGTTTTTCATTTCTGGATGATCCATTCCTTTAAAGGAAAGGCATGTATACTCGGTTAAGACGAACATTGTCTGATGTGTACAGTGAAACCAATACCTTCAATTGAACCCATGGAAAGCACCGTCATGCTTGAATTGCCAAGTGTCACTTTTAGAACGGCAGGTGATGAAAATATTTTCCAAAGTTTGTTGATTTAAAAGCCTCTTTTTGCACTGGATTTGAAACTGTCAGGCCCTCCGTCTGAGGCTAAGTGTTAAGTAGACAACAGTGAGGCAGGTGAAAAGAGATGGGCTTTTCATCCCCTCACAGAAGATCAAAGTTTTCAAACCACCATGGATCTAGCGAGAGAGAGAGAGAGAGAGAGAGAGAGAGGCCTGATGTATTTTTGCTGTCACATCTCTAGTTATTAGCCTCATGCACCAATCCATCTAGGCAAATTAACTTACGGCAGAATGAGTGGGTGGGTCTGATCTGATCGAATCCAAAAGCAGCTTTGGCTCAAATAAATAGCACCAAAATGCAGGTGGCTTTTCTGACTCATTAATGAAAGCCAGTGTGACATTTTGAAATCAAATATTGGATTTAGAAGAAAAACCAAATTGAGTTCTCAGCTAAACTTTAAGAGTTGAGACTAAGGAAGAAAACACAGATAAAGGGTGGCGGATAAACACCGGTATGAAATGGCAGAACATGCAGAGTGATTTGTGCATCTAATAGAAGGAAGATTTTATATGTCTACGTGCACACACACACACACACACACACACAAACACTACAGACATTAATAAGCAACGATGCATTAAATTAATCAAAAGTGACTGTAAAGACACTGATAATGTTACAAAAGGAAATCCTGATAAAATATACCATTTATATTTCATATATATATGAAAAATACTTTAATAAGTGAATTAAATACAAAAGTAGCAATTACTTTATTTATACATTACTTATTTTTTACTTTTACTTTTATTTAAGTTATTTATTACTTTTATTTGTTTGCTTTAATAGGTTCTTCTTAAATATTATATTATAAAATACTGTGATATTTACTGTATCCGCTATAGAAAATGATTCATACCATGATATTCAAAAGATTTTGGTCATACCACCCACCCCTACCACTAGAGGAATATTGAGATATGAAAGAGCTAGTCATATATATTTGTTGACATGTTGTGTTTACATAGCCAGCTCTGCACATAGCCGTTCTCAAAAAATAACACCTCTGAACCAATGGTCGCTTTGTTCACAAGCGTTCAAATTCTACTGGCTGACTAGGATGCAGGTTTTCTTTCAAAATCCTGTTCCTGCCTCTGCCTCTCTCTATAGAGCACTTCAGCAGACTGGAGAATCTCTGAATAGGCCAACAGCAGGAGAAGAGAGACCGTGAACAGCTTGATAATGAGGAAGTTGATTAAGAAAATCTGTTTCTTTGCAAATTTGTAGACAAGATGGACTGTGTGGCCTCTGCACCCATTGTTGACCATCTGTAGGCATGAGGCTCCATTGGAAAGTCTTTCTTGGTGGTGAAAGGGTGTAGCACTGCCTTAGGGCATTAGTGTGTGCGCTGTGTTGGAGGACCCAGGGGATTACAACGGCTCGTACACTATCAGTTGAAATTCATTAACCCCAGCGGATAACCTCAGGAGGGAGGCAGTGAAAGCAATTGCCACTATTGCGGTGCTGAAACCCGTAATTATGCAGCCACAGGTGAGACCCTGTAGTCAATTAGACTGAAAGAGGCTGCTGCCCCAACGGCTTTGGGCCGGGGAAATGGAGGCTCCCTCATGGAAAATTCCATAGTTGTACATTTCCATACTGCATGCTGCTGGATTGCTGCTATTGTTAAACAATTCAGGAAAGGTCTTGCTTGTTAGAATGTATTTCATGTTCACTGTTTGGGGGGCAGCTTGTAACAAAGGCCCTAAGGAATGTTACAAACATTGGGCCTATAGGGAAGAGGAGGGAGATTTGGCCTCATGTTTTTTGTTTTTATTTATTTTTTTTTTATTCAATTATTTTCAGCAGACTCGGAAACAACACAAACATGCACATTGATACAAACCATCAAACACATAAAAATAACATTATTATTATTATTATTATTATTATTATTATTATCCCTAGAGATATTGTTGTAACAATACTACTACTACTACTAATAGTTGTTGTTGTTGTTGTTGTGGTTTTTAATAAATTAACACATCATTTTTGTTTTAATTTAGAATTATTATTATATAAATATTTTATTTTATGATGTTGCAAATAATAATACTAAGCAATAACATTAATTGTTGTTTTAATCATTTAGTTATTATTATTATTATTATTATTATTACTACAACTAGAGATATCATTGTAACAATCGTACTACCACCAATACTACTACTACTACTACTACTACTACTAATAATAATAATTATAGTGGAGGTGGTTTTTAATCATTTTAACACATCATTTTTGTTTTAATTTAGATTTACTATTATAATAATTATTTTATTAATGATATAATAATAATAATAAGAAGAAGAAGAAGAAGAAGCAATAACATTTATTGTAGTTTAAAATATCTCTGCAGGTTGAATTTGCAGGGTATGAATAATTTCAAATTAACCATCCCATCAAGCATCCCAAGATGGATGAAAAACTTTTTTTTTTTTTTTTTTTTTTTAAATTCATTTTAAAGATACATGCAAAACTAACAAGCTATGTATTTTATGAATTTTATTTTGCATTTTGGGCATAATTTAACAATTTGACTAAATTGAGGCATGCTGGGAAACATGTGTAGACTGAAATCTGAGAGAAGGTCACTCTTTTGGCATGGGAATTGACATTTTCCTGGAGTTCCTTTTATTTTATATCTACACACCTGACTGCTGATAATAAACAGCTGACCAGTGAACATATGACAAGGGCTTTCCAGCAACCTGCATAACCTGCACTTAACACTGTTTGTTTTTGGTTCCCTAAGGCCGGTCGAGTGTGCTTCTGTGTACGTACATGTCCGTGAGAAAAAAAGGGGTATAAGGGATCCTCAGACTCTGAAGATGGTGACTTGATGACTCAGCAAAATGATCACAAACCATTCCTGACAACTGCATAGGGGAGACCAGGGCTGGACGTCATACTTTTTCTTTCTCAAGGTTTATTCTGTAGGTTTATTTTTAGAGGTAAATTTCTCTGCCCTGCAAACTGACAAAATGCAGTAATTAAGCCAACAATAAAGCTGAGAAAATGGCTTTTTAAGGTTTTTGATTGATTTGACATCAAATTTCACACTTTTCCCCCTGAATCTGAGCATAGTTTTCTTGGATCAGTTTTGACTAAATGTGTGTTTAACACATATCCTAAGGCCATGTTTATAGAAATTCTAAATATTTCCACTATTATTACCAGAAAAAAATAGTTTGTTGAACACACATTGTCCATTTGTAACAACATGCCCTAATAGCAGAGCCTATAATGGGGCAAGTTGTCACAAGGGGAACCTGCCATTATATAGAATATATATATATATATATATATATATATATATATATATATATATATATATATATATATATATATATATATATATATATATATATATATATATATATATATGATTAAGCCTGAAGGAGTTTATTTTAAAAAAAAAAATGCATATTACCCCACCTATTACATGACTGACTAAATAAATAATAAATGGACATTCAGTACTGATTATAGATTGACCAACCAGAATCAAGTATTCTAGACAGGCGTGTAATAAAAATGCATATTGTATGTCTGTATGTACGAATGGTTTGTAGGTGCGTTGCCATAGTGAGTCAGGCCCAGCTAATCCTGAGCCTGTCTTTAAGCGCCGTGTAGATAAGCTTACTGTGCAAGATTGACTTGGCAGCCTAAATACAGAAGACTGAGAGAAACAACCACGCACTGTTCAGCCTGAGGGAACCTAATGGAAATTAATGGGTTTTAAATGTGTGTGTGTGTGTGTGTGTTTGCCTCTCTTAGCACTAAAACAGAAGTTTACACAGTGCCAGGATAAACTGAAACTCATCTTCAGGTCAACATTCCCTTAGATGTGGAGAAGAAATGTGATTATGATTCAAATCAACGTAGTTATCTGCAATTCGACGCTCACAGAAGCCCTCTGTCAGTGTTACCCAAGCCCTCCATAAACTCATAAATCAGTCAGACTCAACAACAAGCAAAGGAAACTGAGTGAGTTGTTTCCCTTCAAACAGGATGTTAGACCTCACTGCTCTGAGGGGGAATTACAGACTGGATCCGTGATGATGTGCAGCGAGTCTATATAACTACTGGGAATTCTGCCACACCGTCTGGATAAAAGACAAAGAAAGAGACTGTCTGCCTGTCTGTTATTGTTCAGACAAAACAGGTAAACCCGCCTTCAAACTCACACCATTGGTTGAGCCAGAAGTCTTTCTACAGAGGCACAATATTTAGATTCTTCAGGAAATCAACCCACAAATGACTTATTTACAGTTTTCATCTGCTTTATACTAGTCTCTCGTAGACAGATCTTCATAATGATGGCAGAAGGTCTGGGAACCTTGGCCGCTTTGAATGGCCATCCAAGAGGCCATATGACTGACAGGTAAAGCAACCAATCACGTTTCGTTTGTGACATGTCATGCTTAGGGGTGTGGAAATGTCCCCACAATAATAGACCAGTGTGTAAAACTCCTGGACATATTTTAAAGAGTCTATGCCGCAAACGTTACATATTTCACATACTTTTGAAAATCTAGCTTTTAGTTGATTCTGATAAGCGCTCATTGTCACAGCTGTAATATGACGGCTTTCTTATTCCATGAGGAGGTTTGGTGCCATGGCATCTTTCCAGGTGGAACGTTAAAGAATGCGCTACACACATCTTCCAGAAATCCTGTAGAATTCAGCCAATCAGATGACAACTTTGAAACTCCTGAAGTGTTTCCAATTTACGTGTCCACGTGTCCACTTTAAGACTGAGCAATAGCAAGGAAATCAACGGACTTCCAAGAGAGAGATATATTTCCAAACAATTATATATTTATATACACTGCCATTCAAAAGGTTAGGGTCGGTAAGTTTTTTTTATTTTATTTTATTTTTTTATTTTTATTTTTTGAAGGCTCTCTTTCTCACCATGGCTGCCTATATTTGACAAAATACAGTAAAAACATTAATACAGTCAAATAGTACAATAAAAGAAGAAAAAAAAATCTGTAAATTAATTTTTTTTTTCTGGTGTCTTGTGTAGCAAATTAGCTCAAAAGGTAAATGTATATAAATAATTACAATTAATTATAATTAATTACAATTATTTATATTAGCTGCTAGTAGTAACTGTAGCAGAATTAATATTGTCATCAACTAATCTGTTCGTCCAGCAAACATTCAGTGTAATTTCATATCAGCTCTAAGAAATGATACTTTCGTGGCCACAGAAAATAACCTTCTTACAGTATTAATGCATTAGAGCATGTAGCTTGATCGGAATCGTAAAAGGGACATTGAATTTACAAGCGGTGACAGAATCAGAAACTCATGTAATTCATGCACAAAAGTTTGATTAACTAAACACTAACACATAACGTCTCCAGGTTACGCATGTAACCATGGTTCCTTGAGGGAACGAGACGCTGCGTCACAACGCTTTGGGAACGCCCCTACGTGACCGGCTCTGAATCTGCTGTGTAATCTGTCCAATGGAAGGGCGCGACGTCATAGGCGGGTGACGTCAGAGACCAGGAAGCATAAAAGCACGTGCGGCAAAGCCGGTGTCAGCCTCAAGTCATGAAAAACTGTGCTGGCAGGGATGCCGGAAGTATGGCAACGTGACGCAGCGTCTCGTTCCCTCAAGGAACCATGGTTACATGCGTAACCTGGAGACGTTCCTTCTCGGGAACTCGAGCTGCGTCACAACGCTTTGGGAACGATGAGGTATGTATGTCTGAACATAAACGACTAGGACAAGAGGACTGATGAACCTGGGGTAGTACCGATGTCTAGGCCGTAAAACCGGACAAAGGTGGAAGGGGTGGACCAACCCGCAGCTGACGATCTGACGATCTGAAATCTCCTCTATGGGCTCGAAAGGTGGTTTACACAGAGCCTCTAGCACCACCACCAGGTCCCACGTGGGGGCACGAGAATGCACTGGCGGCCTCATCCTCAGCACACCGCGGGGTATCACCAGGGGGTGTTTGCCCACTGTGTTTCCATCGAACGGTGAGTGGTAAACCGATAATGCCACCACATCCACCTTCAAAGTGGAGTGGGATACCCCTGCAGAGAATCTAGCCTGCAGATACTCAAGAACTGTACCAACTGGGCAGTTAACAGGGTCTTGCTGGTGAACTCTGCACCATGAAGTGAAGAACTTCCACTTCAGGGCGTACACTTTCCTCGTAGAGGGAGCTCTGGATTGGAGAATGGTCTCTACCACCTCAGCTGGGAGACCAGAAGCTATGAGCTGTGCCCCCTCAGGGGCCAAACCCACAGTTTCCATAACTCCGGGCGGGGGTGCAGAATGGCACCCCCTGCTTGTGAGAGGAGATTCCTCCTGATGGGAATCTCCCATGGAGAGCCGTCTAGGAGGGAAATCAGGTCCGAGAACCATACTCGGCCCGGCCAGAGCGGGGCTACTAACAGTAGGCGAACATCGTCTCGGCGCACTCTCGCCAGAACTCCCGGGAGCAGAGCAATCGGGGGAAAGGCGTACAGATGAAGCCTCGGCCGTGTCTGTACCATAGCGTCCAGTCCCAGGGGAGCTGGAGGAGCTAGAGAGAACCAGAGGGGACATTGCGCATTCACTCGAGTCGCGAAGAGGTCCATCTCTGGCTGACATTCTCCATATCTGCTTCACCACCTCGGGGTGAAGCATCCATTCCCCGGGCCTCGGCCCTTGTCTCGACAGTACGTCTGCTCCCACGTTCAGATACCCAGGAATATACAGTGTTCTCAGTGAGAGGAACTTGTCCTGGGACCACAAGAGGATCTGGTGTGCCAGTTGTACAATGGCCGCGAGCGCAGACCCCCCCTGGTGGTTGATGTGAAAGACCACCGCTGTGTTGTCAGTGCGCACCAACACATGGTGACGTCTCAGGTCTGGGAGGAAATATTTCAGTGCTCGATAGACTGCTAGCATCTCCAGACAATTGATGTGCCATAGGAGATGGCGACCACTCCACAGACCGCGGGCTGAGCGGCCACTCATGACTACTCCCCAACCGGTGAGAGATGCGTCCGTCGCTAACAATAACTGGCGACACAGAGCTCCCAGCACTGGGCCCTGATTTAAGAACCAAGGTTTCCTCCACATGTCTAGGGCTCGCACACACCATCGAGAGACCCTGATCGTGCGAAGTGGATTTCCCCTCGGGGAAAATCCCTTGGTCTTGAGCCACCACTGTAGGGGTCTCATGTACAGCAGGCCAAATGGTATCACGTTGGACGCAGCTGCCATCAGACCCAGAAATCTCTGAAACTGCTCGAAAGTGAGTGACTGGCCTTCTCTCACTCTCTTGACTGACGCCTAAATAAGTGGTCCTCTGTACCGGAGAAAGCACACTTTTCTTGGCATTTAGTTTCAACCCCAACTGTTTCATGTGAGCGAGGACGACATCTCGATGTCTCGCCGCTTCCATCTCCGACTGAGCTAGAATCAGCCAGTCGTCAATATAATTTAGCATGTGGATGCCCTGAAGCCGCAACAGAGCTAGTGCTGTATCCACTACTTTTGTAAACATGCGGGGTGAGAGTGCTAGACCGAAGGGAAGAACCCGATATTGGTAAGCTTTGCCCCCAAAAGCGAACCTTAGGAACTTTCGGTGACATGGAAGGATGGATACGTGGAAGTATGCGTCTTTTAGATCTATCGTGACAAACCAGTCCTCGGACCTGATTTGTGACATGACTTGCCTCAGCGTGAACATCTTGAACTTCAGCTGACTGACTGAGCGGTTCAGTTGACGCAGATCTATGATCGGACGCAACCCCCATCCTTCTTGGGAACTATGAAATACCGGCTGTAAAACCCGGATTCCCTCTTGTGAGGAGGGACCACCTCGATGGCCTCCTTCCTTAATAGGGTTTTCACTTCTTGTTCCATGATCAGAAACTGCTTGGGGCCCACCAGCGTGGGAGTCATGCCGCTGAAGCGCGGTGGTGGAAAAGCGAACTGAATTCGATACCCCTTTTCTACAGTATGCAGGACCCATTGAGACACATTTGGCAGTAGTTTCCACGCTGCTAAATAATCTACTAAGGGATCCAGCCTCTCGAGGCTGGCCTCTGGTGTTAGAGGCGGCAGCTCAGACCCCTGTGAGGGCGCACCGCCAAGCGGGGCCCGAACTATCCGTTTTATAGACCCCCTCAGGGGTGACGCGCGTCTCAGTCCCCTTGCGTTGGACTGAGTGCAGAATCTCAGTCCCCTTGTGTTGGACTGAGCGCAGCGTCGAGGGCACTGGGGAGAGATGGGCACCGTGTAATTTCTCTCTTCCCCAGAGGGGCCTGCCCTCAGAAGTCCTGCACCCCCATGTGTCAGGACTTTTTCTTCTGGGACCTCCTAGCCGTAAGTATTGACCTCAGATCCGGCTGCGACTTCGAAGCCACAGACGAGTAGCGCTGCTTCTGGCCCCGCCGCAAGGGGGCACGAGAGGCAGCGCTCTCTTTTTGAGCCTCCCTGTATGAGGAGCCAGTACTCGTCGACGGCTGCTCCCGCCCAGCAGCCCCCTGAGCCCGAGAGCTGCAAGGGAGGAACCACTGGAACGCCGCCGCTTGCTTCCTCGCCTCCTGAAACCTGTCGACGACCGAGTTGACAGCGTCGCCGAACAGGCCAGAAGACGAGAGCGGGGCGTCCAGTAGGCAGACCCTGTCCTTGGCTTTCATATCTGACAGGGTCAGCCACAGATGTCTCTCCGCTGCCACCATCGCTGCCATTGAGCGCCCAATGGCACGGGCGGTCTCTTTAGTGGTGCGGAGAGACAAATCAGCGGTCCTCCTGAGCTCCGCGATATCATCGGAGCTCACCTGCTCGCTCTCATCGAGCTCTTTCCGCAGATCAGCTTGGTACGCCTGTCACACAGACATTGTGTGCAGACACGCACCAGCTTGACCTGCTGCCGAGTACCCCCTGTCCACGAGCGTAGATGTTGTACGCAAAGGCTTTGTGGGCAGGGCCAGAGCCTTTAAGGACGATGCCACGTCAGGAGACAGATAGCTCGCGAGCGTCTGTTCTACCTTTGGCATCGCCCTATAGCCACGCTCATTCAAACCTGTGACATTTCCATAATAGTCAGACGCGGGAATGAAGAGGCGGGCCGAGAACGGTCTTCCCCACGATCTACACACCTCAGTATGCAGATCGGGAAAAAACGGCAGGCTCCGATGCAGAGGTGGCGGCCGAGCGTGCAAGAAACGTTCGTCGAGTTTGCTCTTCCGCGACTCGGTCTGCTGCTCGGCTGGCCAGTCGATCTTAAGTTTATCAACAGCGCGAGTCAACACCTCCAGCAGCTCCTCATACTGCAGGGATTGGGGCGGCTCATCGACGCTCTCCATCTCTCCCTCCTCGGAGGAAGATTGGTTGAGCGTCGAGCCCGCTCCGCGGGAGGGAGTCGCCTTCTTTTCACTGCGAGCTCTCCCAGAGCGGGTGCTCGATCTGGAGGCAGTGGACGGAGATAGGGACTCGCCCGTCTCCATTTCCTCCTCCATATCAAGCTGTGAGCCCCACGAGTGCAGATGCCGCCCTGCCTCGGCAGCAGCGGGACCCGAACCGCAGTGCTCCCTCATGAAAATCCCATCCACAAACAAGGATTTTCGGAAGCGGAGCGTACGCAGCGGCAAGCGCTCACAGTGAGGGCAGTCACCCCCCTCACTCAACGCAGCCGCCGCGTGCTCCGCTCCCAGGCAGGCCACGCAATGCTTGTGTGTGTCTCTAGCCGTGATGAAGCGATTGCAGGGACACACACACGGCTTGAACAAGCGTGACTTGCCCTCACCCTTATTGCCACTCTCAGACATGATACTAGAAAAATGAATGCAAATCAGTTTAGTGTCTTATCGAGTGCAGTTTATGTACAGGTATTTCTGTGAAAGTACTTGAGCAGACAACAGAATAGAAACAGACACACAGAGAGCACAGTTCTGAATGACAGAAGGCTGACGCCGGCTTTGCCGCACATGCTTTTATGCTTCCTGGTCTCTGAAGTCACCCGCCTATGACGTTGCGCCCTTCCATTGGACAGATTACACAGCAGATTCAGAGCCGGTAACGCAGGGGCGTTCCCAAAGCGTTGTGACGCAGCTCGAGTTCCCGAGAAGGAACTAGTCTAAACAAACAAACAAATAAACATACACTCACGCGTACATACAAAAGGGAGCTAAAGTGGATGAATGAAGCCATTAGACTAGAGAAACCAGAGAATGCAGTTATGGAAAATGAATCAGTTAACCTTTGATTGAAACCATCAGTGCCGCTTTACAACCCGAATTCCGGAAATGTTGGGACGTTTTTTAAATTTGAATAAAATGAAAACTAAAAGAATTTCAAATCACATGAGCCAATATTTTATTCACAATAGAACACAGATAACATAACAAATGTTTAAACTGAGAAATTTTACAATTTTATGTACAAAATGAGCTCATTTCAAATTTGATGCCTGCTACAGGTCTCAAAATAGTTGGGATGAGGGCATGCTTACTATGGTGTAGCATCTCCTCTTCTTTTCAAAACAGTTTGAAGACATCTGGGTATCGAGGTTATGAGTTTCTGGAGTTTTGGTGTTTTTGGTCCCATTCTTGCCTGATATAGGTTTTCAGCTGCTGAAGAGATCGTGGTCGTCTTTGACGTATTTTTCGTTTAATGATGCACCAAATGTTCTCTAAAGGTGAAAGATCTGGACTGCAGGCAGGCCAATTCAGCACCCGACTCTTTTACTACGAAGCCATGCTGTTGTAATAGCTGCAATATGTGGTTTTGCATTGTCCTGCTGAAATACACAAGGCCTTCCCTGAGCATATGTTGCTCTAAAACCTTTATATACCTGCTTATATACTAGATACTGGCTTTTGAACTGAACGCTGATAACACGCTGGAAGGTTTCCCTTATTTTTAGCCCGGAGGACACAGCGTCCATGATTTTCAACAAGAATGTCCAATTTGGACTCGTCTGACCATAGAACACTTTTCCACTTTGAAACAGTCCATTTTAAATGAGCCTTGGCCCACAGGACACGACGGCGCTTCTGGACCGTGTTCACATATGGCTTCCTTTTTGCATGATAGAGCTTTAGTTGGCATCTGCAGATGGCACGGCGGATTGTGTTTACTGACAGTGGTTTCTGGAAGTATTCCTGGGCCCATTTAGTAATGTCAATGACAGAATCATGCTGATGACGGTGCGTTTCCACTGGCACGTAGCGAGCGCAGCGGAGCGAGCATTTTTAATTCATTCCTATGGAAATTGAGAGAAAACGCTCAGGCGGTGCATTATGGGATTGAAAGCGGCACGGAGAAAGCGTTGAGAGCGGCCAAGAGAGGCAAAAAGGTTTGGCATTCCTCGATTTTATGCAAATATCGAGCGAAAAATGCTGGGCGACAACCAATCGCTGCGAAAAGAAGAAGATGAAACGCAAACGGGGTGTAAACATTGTTTTCAGAGGCAT
Source organism: Spinibarbus caldwelli (assembly GCA_039654775.1). NCBI lineage: Eukaryota > Metazoa > Chordata > Actinopteri > Cypriniformes > Cyprinidae > Spinibarbus > Spinibarbus caldwelli. The sequence goes on from CM077254.1 coordinate 16,060,415, forward strand.
GCTCTGCCCTAAATTTGACACGCCCCAAAGCAGTGGGGCTGTAGCGTTGCCAGCGGCACCGAGCACAGATCTGACGCTGTAATGGAAACACAACATGAGTGATGCATTGTCGTCTGAGGGCCCGAAGAAGTCTTCGGCCTTGTCACTTACGCACAGAGATTTCTTCAGTTTCTCTGAATCTTTTGATGATGTTATGCACTGTAGATGATCAGATTTGCAAAGCCTTTGCAATTTGACATTAAGGAATGTTGTTTTTAAAGTATTCCACGATCTTTTTACGCACTCTTTCACAGATTGGAGAGCCTCTGCCCATCTTTACTTCTGAGAGACTCTGCCTCTCTAAGACATCCCTTTTATAGCTAATCATGTTACAGACCTGATGTCAATTAACTTAATAAGTTTCTAGATGTTCTCCCAGCTGAATCTTTTAAAAAATTCTTGCTTTTTCAGCCCTTTGTTGCCCCCATGCCAACTTTTTTGAGACCTGTAGCAGGAATAAAATTTGAAATGAGCTCATTTAGTGGATAAAAGTGTAAACTTTCTCCGTTTAAACATTTGTTATGTTCTCTATGTTCTATTGTGAATAAAATATTGGCTCATTGGATTTTAAAGTCTTTTAGTTTTCATTTTATTCAAATGTAAAAAATGTCCCAACATTTCTAGAATTCGGGTTGTACAACAGGGTCTACAGCTTATACTAAACCTCTGTTTCGTTTATTTAAATGTGCGATACTTGCATTGCCTTGGTCGTTGACGAGTGTCCAGATGCAGTCTCGGATGAAAGTCTTGATGGTTTTAAGGTTTGGTGATGTTGGAGTTGAAATCATGTTCTTCCGAGTTTGAAGGGTGATGAACTCCAAAGATGTTTTGACTCGATGGTGATTGGGAGTTTCTTCCCAGGTGGAAACTGAAGAAGAGCTAAGAGAGACATCAGCTGAGATCTGAGGATTTTTGTTGAATGGAAGGACGAGGCCGAAGCATGACATGAATTTAAGGGTTCCAGAAGAGTTCAAGCTCAGCATCCCCATCTTCTCGGAATCTAAAATAAGCTAGACTGCATGTGTTAAGGCCTGCCAGGTGCGGTTGCGCCGGCTCTGGGACTTAGTCACCAGAAGACGAGAAGGTGATGAGAGACCAGTGAAGAGACTAAAAAGCAGGCGGGTCACTGAAGTGAGGCCTTTTAAGTTATTTCGAGGTCACACCTCTCGGGGGTCAAAGAGCCAATGGTGACTTGCACTTTTGGAGGGAAAGTTTATGATTCTTTGTCTTAGAGCATGGTATTTTGCATATGTAATTCGATTGGGTGTTGATGCAAAAACTACTAAAAATTATTATAACATTAACATGTTGCATAGGTATAAGCATATAATATACACTCTCAATTAGACCATCCGAAGACAAATTCAAACATTAACACATGCATTACATTAACTAGTGATCTATCATAAGCATGCATGAATATACAATACACAAGACCACATACAAGGAGGTAGTAATCATACACAAAGACCTGAGAATATGTGTGTTCATTCAAAGAAAGGCTTTTCTATGAATTAATTAGAGAAGAAGGTTAAAAGATAGTGAGAGGGAGAACTCTCGACATGCTATTCATAGCTTTCAGTCACGTGACTGGCTCGAAGACTTGGAAGGCAAAACATCCATAGAACTGCTGCACAAGCCTGTCAATTTTTCATCTGTTTCCCAGTCGCAAATATTTAGATCACCTCTCAAAAGAACAAAACGAAGGTATTTCTGAACAAAATGCAAGTTTTGGCCATTTGCAATCCATATTAAGCACCCGCGGCAATATTTCAATCATAAACAGTGCGACAAAACCTTGCAAAAACACTTAAAGTGCCGTAATATATTTAAAACGGTAATATTAAAAGATCAAATTCAGTAATCTCTATAGTTAATGATGCATAGTTTACAAAGGCAAGCAGATGAGGCCGGAATATGAACGCAATCTGCTTAAGGGTTCAGTGTTTTCCTTCTAATGGTTTTCTATGGGAAGCCATTTAATGTGAAACTTTGCTCATTGCGTTTATATTCTGGCTTCATCTTCTTGCCTGTACAAAATATACATCATCAATAAGGTGTTTACTGAATTTCGCCTTTTAATATCTGCATTTTACTACATTATTACTTGATTCAATCTGCGTGAAAATAACTGGTGGTCAGTGGAGCAAAGCTTCATTTTGCCCGCCAGGTGGGCGTTCCTATAAGGGTGTGACATCACGTGAAAACCATCAATTAGGTCGTAAAGTTTATCTGGTCTGGTTGAGGTGTCCTGGTTGCCATGGTAACCAGTAGGGGTGGAACAATACATGTATTCGTACTGAACCATCACGGTACGGACATCTCGGTTCGGTGCATGAGGCCTTACAACAAACACAGGCAATTTACCACTAATCCAGAAGGGGGCGTCCACAGTAATGCAACACTGTTTGATAACCGCCAGCAGAAGAACAGCGAATGCCATGAGTTGCGCACTTGAAAACAAAGCCCCCTAGACAGTGACTATGTGCTGATTCTGAATCCGTCTCTCACATAGACTGACAAAGGAGTATACTTTAAAGGCTTACGCACTCAACTGTTTGCGAAATAGAGCTTTGAGCTTGTGTATCCTACCTCTCTCATTCGGCACAAATCCAAATATTCCATAATATTTCCATATTTGCGATGTAACGTATCTATTATTTATTATGTAAATGATAGGCTTTGTACTTCAGTCGTGTTCCAACAGTGACACAGGCGGGCACGCTGATGTTTGGTTCACTGTATTTTATTTTGATAAAGTACCAACTGTGCTGTCAAGTTAGCATTGCTGGAACTGATGTGTTTTGTGTGTGTGTGTGTGTGTACGCGCACGCTCCGGCGCGATCACTTAAACTGTTTCCTTATACCAGCAGAATAAGCTTTAAACACTTACTGTCTTATTAATAATACATCACTGTATAAAGGTCTGCTTTTATTTGTGTACACACAATGAAAACACAACGTGCTTTTGTAAAATAAGGAAAACAAATAGAATGCTACTTTCTGCCATTTGAGTTTACTTTCTGTGAACAAATTAAGCGTGTCACAAAAATTAACTGGAAAACTCAGCATATATAGGCTACGTTACGTGTCGCACTGTTTTTTCCCTTGTTTATCTGTAAACTAAATCAAATATATTTCAAGAATTGATTTCTTGTATGTATATATGTACTGCAGATTTTACATATATGTAATATTTAGTATTTCCACATCTAGGTGGAAAAAATTGTCATTTGTACTACTGTCTGTTCAAAATAAATGAAAAGAAACCGAACATAGTAGATTTTTTTTTTTTTTTTTTCCTTGTTGTACCCCGAAAACGAATCAAACCATGACCCCCGAACTGAGGTACGTACCGAACAGTGACATCTGTGTACCGTTCCACCCCTAGTAACCAGGGGCCTGGGGTCATTCACAGACATCCTGGCACCCAGTATGTTTATTTGTGTGAGGGTCTGTGAATATTTGTTAATCTAATGAATAATTGATTTGTTAAATCTAATGAACAATTGTGTGTCTGATTGGTCCAAATGCTACACAAGTGATGGCAAAGCTGAATTTTCAGCATCATTACTCCAGTCTTCAGCATCACACAATCAATCCTTCATAAGTAAATCATGTTGATATGTTGATTTGCTGCTCAAGACATATTGTATTATTATTATTAGTAGTAGTAGTAGTAAGAAAATGGTGCTAAATAGCACTAAAAGTGATTTTTTGGCTCGTAATCGTAGGGGAACCACTTTAAGTGCTACATCACTTATATCTTTAAAGATGGTGCTATATAGCACCTTAACCACCCCAAAGAATTGCTGAAGAACCATTACAGGTTCTTTACAGGTGCTATATAGCACTTAATTTGTTTCCCCTATGATTAAGAGCCAAAGAACCATTTAGCGGCGCTATATAGCACCTCAACTATCACAAAGAACCGCTGAAGAACTTTATTTTTATTTATTTATTTTTTTTGTTTGTGTGTGTGTGTAGTATCAATGTTATAAACCCCTGTGATGCTTAATATTGTTGTGGAAACTGTTTTTTATTTGATTCTTTGATGAATGAAAAGTTTAAATGAGCAGCATTTATTTGAAATAGAAATCATTTGACATGTCAACATTAAATGTGTCTTTACTGTCACTTATGTTTTTCTCTTATCTTTTTGAGCTTAGTCTATTGTATGAAAGAAAGCAGCTGAACATCCTTCAGAATTTTTCCTTGTGGGTTTCATGGAAGAAGGAAAAGCATAAGAATTCAAAACTACATGAGGGTGAGTAAATGGTGACTGAATTTTTATTTTTAGGCAAACTATTCCTTTAAAGAGAACACTCCATGTGATGGTTATTATTCCAATGTCTACCTAAGTCTACTTTTTTTACTTTCTCAAACTTTTGATTGATTTGCCAAATCCCACATCCTTTCTACAAACAAACTGTTATTTTTTTGAACAATTCCTTCTTGCACAAGTCCTAAGTTTTATATGTGCCTAACTTAATACAATACAGAGGAAACACGTGGGCAGCTTTTGAGAGTCTGCCTGGAATACACACACACAGAAACAAGTCTACAGATGCTGACATTTATTCAAATATGACAAAATAATCTTGTTTCAATAAAAGCTAACATCAATGTCAGGGATAGGCTACCTCTGACATGGGTGAAAAATGGGGGGAGGTAATATTAGCTAAATCAGCAAAGCAGCGCCTGCTTCAGAGATGAGATAGACGGTGGAGGCTAAATAGGGTTGTTTTTCTGGAGTACAGAGTAATGACTGTTGTGTGCGGGGAGCAAACATAATCACCTGAATGCATGCTGAAACAAATGCACCAAATTATTGTGTTGAGAGAAAACTATAGGTAATGGCATCATTACATCAGGCTGTATTTTTTATTTTCTTCTCATTTTGCGCTCACTCTGTCTATTTTCAGATCTGCCAAATATTTAATATTGGAGAGTTTATTTTATCCAGACAAAAACACATTTTATGTCCTTTTATGATGAGAAAGAACCAGTAATAGATTGATGGAATGAAAAAAAAAAAATGTTCTGGATGCAGCAATTAATGAAAAAATTCGAACACTCTGTGACTGCTGTTAAATGAATTTAAATGTAATTTAACACACAATGTTGTTCCCTGATAACACGAAACCTAATTAAGAGAGTTCAGAATACATTTGCAGATACATCACCCTTCGTAAACACATATAAACCTTTTGCACATTAAATTTAGTTATGTAGCATCATGCGGTAAAATGATGCTTATCGGTTTTCACAGCACAAAAGTACGCAGCACGGTAATAGCAACTAAAGTGGATTTGTAGCATGATTTGAAAAGCGAGAACAGACCACAGGTTAGCTCTGAACAGCGAATGATAAACGGATGTATTTAGTACCTGATGAATCTGAGGGAATTATCACGGCAGGCAGAGATTGTTTGATGCAGGAAATGTTCATTTGCCGTCACGATAACAACATTAATTAATTGTGCATCATGTCGGCGTTTGAAGTAGTCACAACAGTGGCATGCATTTCTGTTACATCTCCTTCCGCTATTCTTCGAGGTAAACAAATGCCTGCTGAATCCCATGAAACGTCTGTTTTTGTTTGCTATTTGCGGGATATTTATTAAAATTGCTGTAGCCAAAGCACAGATTTCATTTAATGAAGTTGCGTTTGCAGCCAGACAAAAACTGTGCATCACACGACACCACAATCAGCTGATTATGATTTCAGCCACGTAGGGCAGCAGATTTGATATACTGTCTAATTTAAAAACACAGTGATGAGCCTTTCCTGCGAGAGATTCAAATGGAGGAAATTACAGGCGGGCTTGGCACATGAGCACATTGTCGTCAATGCTGGTAAATTGAAGAGTGATTCAGTATAATGGATTTGTCAGGTGTTGTCCTGCTTTGATCAGAACCCCAAGACGAAAGATGATAATGCCCTGGAAACGCCATGGCGACAAGTTGGCGATCAGCGTCACTGATATGTATTACAGAATTAAAACACAGCAAAGACTGAAGAATCTTAGATTATTTCTTTTCCCCTCCTTTGTGAGAGATTAGGCATGAATTTAATTAGACTAGATAGTGAATTACGCTCACATCCGCACACAATCGACACACTCGTTTGGTCTGTGCAGAAATGGTTCTCTTGAGCCAAGCATATGGAGAGTTGTCTCTGTTATTGGCCTGATGACTTCAGCTGTCTAGAAAGCAAGCACCAGCGTACTTACCCTCCTCCATGGGTGGGATGGAAGACTGTTTTCTTGTAAACAATCAATGCGCGATAAACGTGGCGTTCGCGACTCTGAGGCGGCCTGCTTTTCAGCATTTAAAGTAGTAGTCTGGCTCCGTCGCCAACAATTAACGTGTTTAAGTACACATGACTGCCGATTCCATCTGTTTCCTTGTCAGTCTGTCAACTTTTTAAACCATCTCTTTTTAGCGGTTGAATCGCTACTACATCTCGCAGTATTTCGCCAAGTCTTCCATCCACCTCCTTCAATGTGACAGCTTGGGGAAGGACTTGAAATGCATTCAGAAAAACACATACATTTTTTTTTTTTTTTTTCTCATAGAAGTACTGACAAGTGCTGGCAAATTGGGGACCACAACTGCAATCTCTGGGGTGACTTCAAATTGTAGTGTGACGAAAAGTTTCAAAAGTAGAGTGCTCTAGCACAGGTCAACTTGAAAGTTGTATTCAAGCAGACTTTTGGCAGTCAGCTAAGAGCTTGACAACAAAACAAAGTTATTTGTAGCTTTGAAGCTGAAAAACCCTAGTGAATTGTGTTCTTGTTGTGTTCCAGGAGTAGGACCCATCTTCTCTATCGAAACAAGTTGGTCTGAAGAGCAAATTGGTGACCTGTACCCAAATAGAGCAATATAGCAAAGTGCTGAGATCTTAACCTTTATCTCTCACAGCCGACTCTGAGGAGCCATGGCACTGGAGGTGATTTCATTAGCGCTGCGGGAGGGCACAAGGGTGGCGCGACCATGCAATGTTGTCAGTCTGGAATTGCATGGGTGGAGCTGGAAACACAAACCGCCCCACAGACCTGAAAGTCGTTACCGTACCCGCTAATTAGCTTCATTTGCTATGAAAACAAAGTGGGGCCAGATGGTGAGGCTAGCGAACATTCATCGATCTCGAATCCACACGAGCGCATGCATGAGTTGTGTTGTCCGCACAAAAGACATTAAAAAGCTTCCTCTCCTTGAGCAGATTGGTGGTTGATGGTTGAGAGAAGACAAATTAGCAGCAAAAGAGACAATACAATTATGGGTAAAAGACGGGTTTTTGGCAAGCTAGGATGAAGGATTTCAGGTCTAAACATTTAACCACCAGCTCACTCCAATAGAAGACTGATTACTCTGAGCTAAAAAGGCCACATTAAACATTTCATATTGAAATCTGTGGTGTGCTGCACCAAATGCAACTGATTGGATGCAGCATTCAGTCCTGTAAATATTTATGACTGTTACATTAAAAGTATAAACAGCTTGCTTTTACATTTATATTTTAGTTTTATATTCAAATTTATTGTATGTATTAGTTATATATTTATATTATTTATAATGTGCATATTCATGTATATATTTAGGTTATCTGTGCATTCTAATAGAGTCATCAATTAGTATGCAATTCATTGTTTTAGCACTTTCTGTAGTGAAACAAGATATTCAAAGAGAAAAAATGTTGGACAGAACTTAATTTTATCCATTGATCAGATGGTGCCCAAAATAGATCCAAACCAAACTGTGTTTGAGTTTATTTTTTGATCATGAATCACTCACAATGAGTCCAGAGAAGTGCATTAAGAAATAAATAGAATCAATTTTGATGTCATGTTGACTGCATATGGCAGGCACATAGGACCGAATTCTGTGAAGAAGGGACAATATTTAATTCACACAGAAAGGAAGTATGTTCGAACTGGAAATAATACTTAGTGCTGCCTTATTGCAGTGCATTTAGTGCTTGATTTCATTGAATTATGTGTAATTATGCAAATAAATACAGTAAATTAGCCACTATGTGTTTAGGAACAGCATATGCATTGAGCTCTTATTTTTGATATGGCTTTGGATTATAAATGTTGCTTATATATGATTTCTTTCATTCAGTTTTGTGACAACTGTATTATTGTGTGCATCCTACATTCTGTGTCCAACATCTGTAACCTTGAGCATTTGTAGCTCAGAGAACATAGTTCACTGTTTATGACCAGGTAGATAGGAAAAAACTCCATTCTTTTTGTGGTAATCTAACTAAAACACTGAAAAGAACACAGAATTCAATAAGTAAAGAGGGTGCATGGCTTCTCTTAATTCAGTTCCTGATCTTTGGGTGGCCAACAGCCATGAGAGGACTAGTGGCAATATCCCTTTCATGCTCTACACTCATTTGAACTAAATAACATGATTTAGGGATGTCTGCTGGAAATTTAATCTTGCAATGCTTCTCTACTGAGACTGCTGTCGTAGCTCTGAGGTGTTTTAGTGCTTGCTAAGGCAAGTAACACTATTATTGCTCATACTTCTGATTTCACGACTAACCAGGTATTAAATGTTAGTGCATAACTTGCCCTGCATACATGCTACTGACATGAATGATACTTCTGTTTGCTGGACAAAAAAAACAAACAAAAAAAAACATCCACGGTAGCAAACAACCTAAACGCATAGCAACACACAAGCAAACACTCAACAACCATATAGCAATGTACTTTTTTTTTTTTTTTTTTTTCAGAAAAAAGACAACTCGGTCAGTCTTACTGTCACATTCAAACAAATACAGTATGTAATTCTATGCATATTGTGGTCGAAGTGTTTAAAGCGGATAGGAATTCACTCTAGGACTAGACTGCACAAGAAGAATCAGTCTGGTGATTAAAGCGGTTCTTCTGAGCATCTGATGATAGGAAGAGAGAAGTAGAGAGTAACTGTTTAATGATAACCTCACAAAGACGGGGGAAAAACAAGTAGTGAGCGTCATATAAAATTACAGCAGTTTGTTTTGTGAATGTTTATTTGTTTTCAATGCTCGTCTCTCTGTTACAACCTCTTTCTAAGAAAAATAGGTTAGATTGTTGTATGAACTTTGTTTAAATTATTTTAAAGGAATATTACAGGTTAAATACAAGTTAATCCTTGTCAGCACTGACATGTAGGGCTTGAACAACAACTTTTACATGACTAATCATCTAGGACTAAAACCATAAAAAAACCCAGAAATAAAATAAAACATGGAAGAACTTGATGTACTAAAATAATTAAAATTAATAATAAATAAAAATATTAAAAATAAAACTTAAAAAACTATATAATGTAAAATGACAAAAACAAACAACAAAATTACTAAAACTTTACCTAAAATTAATTAGAACTATTAATAGTATATACTAATAACAGTTTTCAAAAAAAAAAAAAAAAAGATAGTATCAGATATACTAAAATTACAATTGATGGGTCTCTGTTTACCTTATGTAAATTTTAATATTCAAGTAATTCCAAAAATATTTGGCTGCTAATGATTATTCTACATAACTTGATGAGTAGCACAACTCAGCTGATATAGCCTACTGTCTAACTAGTCAACTACTACCACATTTTGTAACATACTGTGTTTGTACTTACAATAAAAGCCTATAGGGAAGCCAAATACTTCTGTTGTGATTGCATTTCTATTTCTATTTTTTTAGTTTGTTTTTATAAAGTCTAAATAATTTTCAGTGGTAATCAACAGCATGCCACAGATGCTGTCAAGAAAGGTTAACTTCTATTTAACATCGAAATACTGCTTTAAATTCAGTCATAACCTGAGGAGAGGTTAAGAAAAGAAAAATGTTTCACTTCCAGCGACTGTTTTATGGTGTTTTTTGTCTTTTTGCTTTGAGAAAAAAACAAAAAACAAATAATAATAATAATAATAATAATAATAATAATAAAAATCCTAACAAATACAACAGGGTTTCAGCACTTCGTGCTTGAACCCCTAAAAACAAAAAAAAAAAAAAAAAAAAACACTAGTATACAAGGTTCAAGTGAGTTTCAGATCATTTGTAATTTCCAAGGACACCATCTACATTCCTGGCAAGGAGTGCAATGATAAGTAGAGGTCATTTGCGTAATTTTCTTTAAAAATGTCCTCTCAGCCTCTGCTCCATCTCTCGCAATGTCCTACCATCCAATCTCTGCCAAGATCTGAGGAGCCCATTAGCTTGCTGTCAGAGGGGTCTGTAAGTAATCGTTTGCTGTAGAGGAATGAAATTGACAAGTGCTTAAGCCTTGAGCACAGACAGAACACAATTCCCCAGCACATTTCCAATAGCTCTATAATCAGACGAGAGATAGAAAGTCACATCCTCGGCCCATCTTAAGAATCTCTATCTCTCCACCAAATGTTGCCCATCTCGGATTGGAAAAAAAAAAAAAAAAAAAACTTTTTTTTTATTCCTCTTTGCACCTCTCCTCTCAACCTCCTTCAATTTCTCTGAAATTTATGCCTTGATATCTCCTTCCTTCATCAACTTCTGTCTCTGTCTCTCTATAGGCCCTTATATACTGTGTGTGTGTGTGTGTGTGTGTGTGTGTGTGTGTATACATTATACATACATACATATACATATATATATGCTCAGACTGATTCAAGCGCTTGAGTTTGTGAGTCTTTCTGAACGATTAAAAGGACTGGCTCAAAAGAGTCATTTGTTTGTGAACTGGCTACACTGGTTCTGCTGTATGTCTTTGTTACACCGAAAGACTCAAAAGAATCTTTCATTCATGAATCAGACTTCACCGATTGCAGTGTATATTGCTGATTTGCTAAAAAGAACTGAATAAAAAAGTTATTTGTTTCTGAACTGCACTTCACTGAGTGCACTGTATGTTATTGATTCATTTAAAAGAAATGGTTGATAAGAATCATTTGTTTGTGAATCGGACAGTGTATGTTGTTTAATACCCTGCACTAACAAGATAAACTAATCTTGGCATAGTTTATCATTAACTATTTTCATTTTTTAAAATTTTATTTTAATAATCATATTTTCAAAACACATTTTTTTTCCCAATTGCTTAGAATCAGCATAAATCTGTTCAGTGTGGAAAAATGTGAAAATGGTTGAAATATGGCTAGCTGTGGAACAAGCAATATTTAATTAGTTAAAACGTATGAGCTAAATATATAAACCTCGTTATTGTGTATTTTAAAATACATTGTTTATTTAATCACATTTAGTTTATTAGTAAAACTCTATAATTCTTATTTCATGTATGACTGACAAATATCCATTACATTTATTAGTTTATGTTACAACTGCATAATATAAGTAGATGGACATTTTGCAATTTGGCTACAAAATCTTAAATTTAATTTTTTTTTTTTTTTTTGGTAAATAGATAAACAGTAGACAATATTTCATGATGAAATATACAGTCAAGAGTATTATGTAGTATGCTGTTCCAAACATAGCAATTTGCAACATTAGACTGGCGCCCTGCCTTCTTAGCATTCCTTCTCTTTTCTTCCTGTCATACTCTCCTTCCTTCTCATTCACTCTCTTTTTCTATTACCAGCGAGTTCATTGCAATGGCGTTTAAAACACACATCAGTCACTCAAATCATCGAGCCCTGGAGCTAAAGCACAAGTCCTTCAGATGTCATTGGGCAATCTCTCGGCTTGTGTGGCGCTCTGCGTGTTTGTGTCTGAGTTAGGAAGATATTGGGGTGTAAATCTGAGCCCCTGGACAGATGGTAGAAGCGTCAGAGCACCCACGGATGCGCTCATCATTTTTATTTAGGGACAGCATGGAAAAAATGGTCGGATAGGAGATAGAAGAAGTGAAAAATGACTAGAAATGTGAGGGGAAAATAAGGCATATGAAGCAGTGGATGAAGATTTAAGTTTAAATGAAAATGTTATATAATATAATTGATTAGAACAATGAATACCACAATGTAAAAATGTGTTATTGTTTCCTTAAAAGTGATGTGTGTAATTTTTATTTTGTTTTGTTAATATTCAGGGGAAAATCTAAGTAAGCCATCTGTAGGTTGATTCCCCTGAAAAGCAACAGTTGGGTTCTAGAAGTAAAAATCCCATTCATTTTCTCCATAGGTGAATTGATTTTGAATTATAACTTATAAAGCTTTTGTTGAAGTTATTTCAATTTAAGTTTTAAATAATGGTGTTTAACAGCAGAATTCCTGCTGAAAAAAACTACATTACCCATGATTCTGCAGAGAAATCTCTACCAATCAGAGAATTGTGACCAAAAGAAGAATATATTATCAGACTTTTAATACGCTCTCAAACTACTTAAATATTTGTATGCATAAAATATCTAATATAATATGCAAGTATGTCATTTTTAATTTATGTAATTCACAGTGCTTCTTATGATTGTAGTTCTTTCCCTCATTAAAGTACATAGTCTTGTACCTTTGTCTTTTTATCTGATTTCTGAATATGTTTTTGCTTCAAACGAAAGTTTTTTAATGGTGTGATTCACGGTAGCTGGTTGGTTTGATTCATGGCATATAACTCTTAAAGCAAGACTTAAAAAAAAAAAAAAAAAAAAAAAAAAAAAATACTGGGAAAAATACTTCTGGAACCAAAGTCGCTGAAAAAGTGTTAGGTGTTTGAATAAGTCAAAAATATTTGTCATTTAAAAAAAAAAAATGAACCTTCACCTTTAAAGTGTAATTTCTACCTGATCTGACACTTGAAAATTACACATTTTTAATCTGATGTATTCAGGTTTATTCAGTAATTTTAACTAACTTTTCACAGCCACTTATTTTAGATATACATTTTTTTTAGGATACCTGACAAAGAATTTTCACATTGCATCAAAACTGTTTAGAAAATGAGATTTTTTAGCAAATATTGGATTAAATATGAGACTACAGGTTAGATATTAACATTTTTAACAGTGCAACATAGAAAGACAAACAAAAGAGGAAATCAGCTCCGATGTTCTAAGCCATTAGTAAAGCTCTCATCTGTTAGAGCTCAGATTTCATTCTTATTTCCGCTTTTTACAAAAAGAGGCCGAGAGAGAGGGATAAGAAATTATTATTATTATTATTATTATTCTCTCCAGCATGTGTGAAACATCGACATGTCTGTGTTTAGCCTGTAACATTCAGGTTTATTTTTGTCTGAGGTGAAGATAACATATTCGGTTCCTCAGCCTCCTCCATTAGCTGCCACTCAGAAATACGCTCAGTGAAGCCCTACAAACGCAGATGCTCAACAGAACAAAAGCCCAGAGAGAAGGAGGGGGTTTGGGTGGGTGCAGAAGCCCATGTCAGGGTCTGTGACTCTGTATATATTTGGCTTTCTATGATGCTCACGTCCTGGCTCCGCTGTCTTCTTGTCTCGCTGACAGATTGAATTGTGACAATATTTCTGACAGTATGATTTCAGACATGGCTCTGGTGGTTTAGGGTCTGTCTTTTTTTGTTTCACTTAAGGCCTGTGTGACTTAAAACAGTGCACTGACTGGTTACTGACTCTTTTTTGACACATTTAGAACAGTTTTCTTGTGTAAAGGTTTTATTATTTTGATTTACTATTATTTTATCTATTTTTTATTTTATTTTATTTTTAAAAACAGTGTGGTTGATAGGTTTGCAACCACATTGAAAATCTAGAAAGTGTGTGGATTTTGAAAAATTTGCACTGTTTTTATGTCTCCGTTCACATCTAAGTCAGTTTGGGACATGTGATGTTCTTGCTTCTACTGAAGCTCAAGATGTTCTTTGAGATTTTCTCAAATTGATCATAAAGAATCAAGTGACTTTAACAGTGAAATTTGTGGAACTAATTCATTGTAATTGCATCTGAACAGGCAGGAATGGACAAATAATGGCCCTTTACAGAGCCCTAGATAAATTACCTCCAGTAACAGTGATACTAATTAATGCACTGGAGCATTTACATGAAACTCCTTTAATTTCTCTTAAGAATTTTTATCTTTGTCTGAGCTGCTTTATTGCAGAAAATAGATGAAAACCCACCCCATCTATTCTCTCTCTCTCTCTCTCTCTCTCTCTCTCTCTCTCTCTCTCTCTCTCAAAGATAATATACGATTTTAGAATTAAACCTGAGCAGCAATTTCATTCTAAACTGACCTGGGTGACCTGCACTGTGGAGACGTGATATTAGCAGATGAAGTGGTTGTCTTTCTGAGAGACAACGGTCTGAAAACGCTTAATAAAGAAGCACACATTCATTACCATGAGACATTGTATGGCACTTAGCTTTTCAATCTTATGGGACACTGTGATGTGTATCTACTCTGATAAGGGGCCACAGACTTACTAAACCAAAAAAAAAAAAAAAATGCATGTGCTTTTTTCAGTATGTGAGACACAGAAAGAGAGACAGACAGTGAAAGAGCGAGCAGCATTATTATGATGTCCAGGTTCATTACTTAATTAGGTCAGACCTGTTCTGACAAGTGCACATGAAAAGCAAGTGGGAAAATACATGCTTGCATTCAGAAAAATGTGATTATTGTCTGCCCTAGATTTGTTGGGGAGCAGATTACCTCATTCTTAGATTGAGGTTTCCTAGATTAAATCCTGAGAAATGGAGCAGATATTCCCTAAAACATGTCTGAGAGTACCATCATACACAAAATAAAATAAAATAAAATAAAATTAGAGTTGACAATATTACACATTTACAGTAATTAGAATGAAAAAATACTGTTATGCAAAAAATTATAATTATTAAAACAGGCTATTTATAGTATATATTATAGTTAAAAATGAATTATATGTCTAATTATATGTCTATATATCTAATATATTAAATTTCTAATCAATATTTGCTATATTACAGTAACAGAATCGTGGGATGTAAGCTCAGAATTCAGAGAAAAAAGTCTGAATTATGAGATGTCAACTCAGAATTTGCAGGGGGGAGGGGGGTGTTAATAGTCTGAATTATGAGATAACAGATTGCAAATATTTTCTTTATTCCAAATAGGCTTCCATAACAAACAGCTTATTAGGATCTGAAAAAAATAATAATAATAAAAATATAAAATGAATAAATACATTGTGGATGGATGTGGAGTACAAGAAACCATCATACTGACAGACACTATTCTTATATTTGTTAAAAGTGACAATATTACACGTCTCGGCTCTAGAGCCATGCAGGCTCTCTAAACAATGATAACACACTGAATATGTCCAGGAGCCTGAGGAGATGAGTTTTTGATGAGTGAGTGAGCTATTCTGTGGGTATAAGAGGAAGATGTTTACAAGTACCTCTGATGGAAAAATTTCAACTTGGAGATGAAAGGAAAAAAAAAGCATAATTTCATATTTCGTAGACATAATTTTCTCTCAATAGAGATTTTTGCTGTACAGAAAGTGTGCTGTTTATATGTATATGCACAAAAAAGAAGTACTGTGTTGCTATACCTATAGAAAACACTGAACTTTTTTTTTTTTTTTTCAAATTTCTAAAAACAGGTAATTATGCTGCCAATTATGTGGCAGTTATATGCCAAAAGATCATCGGCTGAGGCAGCCAGACACTACATTTGACCCTCGGCACAGAGAAAGCATGAATAACTGACGTAATTAAATGGTTCATTGCTCAGCCTGTCAAATATATACGATCAGCCAATATCCCTTCAGCCTTTCCAAGACTCACGCTTGATTGGTTGGTTTGCCTTCTTCCCCTGATTCTGCCGGTGGGGGTCAGTGGTGAGATAGAGCGTGTGAGGGGTGAGGAGGCAGGCGTCGCTGACTGTAGATCGATATTCTGGTCACCATGCGAGGAAAAGTGGATTGGGCCACCTATCAGCAGTGCCAAACCGGATTAAAATCCTGGAAATATCACCACACAGCCAAACAGCATTTGCTCTAGAGAGCGCCCGGCTTACATGGCAGATGGGAGACTATTAAGATGAACTCAGAAAACAACAAGGAAGTATTTTCTCTGTTTTTTCCTCCCTTGTTAGAGAAAAAACCAAAATACATAAACACCTGCTGTACCGTCAAGAGGCCCTGATGGGTTTAACAGAGGAGGAGAGAAAAGCTTGTTAAGTGCTCAAGTCTCCATGTTTCGATGAATAAATATGAAGTTTGGATGCCAGATCTCCTTAAACGCATGCAGTCTCATGAAAATTAAGCTTTACGATCTCATCTGCCGCGGTAGCCTGCGAGGCACTGTCTGTCTTGTATGTAATGTGATTCAATTTAGCCTCCAGAATGCTTTGCATACGGATGGGCCATTTCCAAAAATGCTTAGTTACGAGCCATAGTTACAAATCCCCAACATTCATCAGTTAGCATTGATAATGCCAATCGCCTAACATGTTGTTATTTCTCCTCCCAAGTAGGTTTGGGAACCAAAGACTGATTTGTATCATATCTGGAACTGAGTGATTTTCATGTCTGTTAAAGGGACAGATCACCCACAAAATGAAAATTCTGTTATCATTTACTTACCCTCATATTTCTTAAAATCCATCACAGGCAACTTCCAAATGCATTTTTAGTGTAATTTATTTTTATGTGCATATATTGGTTTTTAATGTAATTAAAGGCGCACTAAGCGATATTTGAAAAACATTTTTTACCACAGCATTGGACCGAGCCCCAAAACACACTTGTAGCCAATCAGCAGGAAGGGGGCGTGTCTTGTAATGATAGAAGAGAGTGCTTGATTTGAGTGCACAGGATGGATATTAGCAGATTAACTATAAAATAGAGAGAGATGGCAGATAAAAAGAGGAAAATATCAGAGAAACAAAACATTAAAAAGAAGGGTTACGATCAGGCAAGAGGTAGGACCCGTGTAAATATCGAGCAGCTTTCCAGCGGTGGAGAAAACTCAAGGAGCTGGAAGGGCTCAAATCGGACGCCGAGGTTGCGTTATTTCTTCTTGATAGGGGAGTAACATTGATTTTTTGTCCTGTTGGGTTATGGGCGTGTTTGATTTGGTGCTTTCAAATATCAACATCGTTAAGCAAAAATCGCTTAGTGCACCTTTAAGTGTGATCTGATTCATGAAAATTCACATTAAGTTGCAAGTTGTAAAGGTGACACAAATTATGTCAAATACTGGTTTACTCTTGTGACTTAAAGGAATTACTCACCTTCAGGCTATCCAAGATGTACAGTAAATCAGTTTGTTTCTTCGTCAGAACAGATTTAGAGAAGTTTAGCATTACATCACTTGTTCAACAATGGGTCCTCTGCAGTGAATGGGTGCCGTCAGAATGAGAGTTCCAACAGCTGTTAAATGCATTTTAGTAATCTATTAGTAATGTAAGTAATCCACAATCTGCATGTTTGTAATAAATCCATCAAGACTTTTTTGAATTCTGGCTAAAATACTGTTCCTCTAGCCATAGTATTGCTTCCTCCATTGAAAAAGTCAGCTTGTCTGAATCAGGAGAGAAATATGCACAGATCCACCACCATTTACGTGCAAAAGCAGTCCAAAACTAGCTCTAAACAAATATATCGGTGGATTTGTTTCTTACAAGTATACTCTACACAAAACATTAATTGATGGACTGGAGTCATGTGGATGACTTGTGGATTATTGTGTTGTTTGAAGTCTCATTCTGACGGCACCCATTCACTGCATAGGATCCATTGGCGAGCAACCTCAAATCTGTTCAAATGAAAAAAACAAACTCATCTACATCTTAGATGACCTGCAAATTTTCATTTTTGGGTGAACTGACAGCCAGGTTGTTCATATAAAACGTAGTTAAAGATTCAGATTCAAAACAGTGATTTATGAGAACTTTGAATTAAAAGACGAAGCAATAAAATGCCGGCACCTGGAACATAAATTCATATTTAAACTGAACGTTTTCAGATAATTGTTAAATACCCTTCTGATTCCTGTTGCAAGTTGTAAGTCAACATTTGTATTGCACTCACATCCACTTTTCTCTCTTCTTTAGGTTCTCATGTTCACCATTCTCACTTCATCCAGACCACAGACTGCCTAACTCACAGCTTTCAAATGGAAGTCTGCCTCTGATAGAAAGTCTTTTCTCCACCCTTCATCCCTCTCTCTCTCCCTCTCTCTGAGAAAAGGGCTGAATGGAAGATGCTCCTGTGGCTTCTCTCCCCGTCTTTATCATTACAGCTTCCTATTACCTGCCTCCAGCCCCAGAGATAGGCTGCCTGCGGTGCACCATGGGAACTGCTCTGTTGCCGTGCATTGGGATGACTTCTCTACTGATGTTTTCCTGCTAGGGCCTCTTCATTCTGTCAGTTCTGCTTTTCTCCGCTGCTGCGCTTCCTCCCCCGACTCCCACTCCGTGTCTGTGAGAACATAGATGAGGTATTGTCAGCCCGGTGTTTGGAATGGCATTTGCGTGTAAGCACGTGTGTGTGCCAAAGCGTTTCAGGTCGAGCGCTAAACGATTGGTTACCGCGAGAACATTGCGTGCTTTCTAAATAACCGTGACGGGCAGCGAACATGCACTCTAATGCCACATTTAAACTGATATTTTGTTTCTCTCTCTGCTCATTTACTGCATTCCAGCATAAATGCGCGGCCGTTTGTGTGCGCGTGCGGATTCGGACTGCTGACTCACCCTGTGTGAAGCTTCGTGTGGCTCAGAGGCATGAATAAATACATTTCTCGCTGGGTTAATTGCGTCCTGGTGGCCCGGTGCACACCTTTAATAATGATGGGCCTCTCTCTCACACACACACACACACCCACACCCACCCAGCTACCTACCTACCTACCTACCTACCTACCTACCTACCCACCTACCTACCTTCTAAATCTCACTTGACCTTCGCTGCACTTCAAGCTCGATGAATCAGACACTTTCCAAATGCTCAACTGTCCTAATCTAGGACAGCGTTTTCTCTCTCTCTGCTCTCTCCCTTTTTTAATCCACTCCTCTAGCTGTCACATCCTACAGTCACTGAAAGAGCTATGGGTGAAGGTCTACTCCTAATATCACTGCAGGGGCATATTTTGGATGATATATACAAGAGTGCACATCTTGCAAATACTTAGGCTATTTAAAAAAGCGCTTTGAACTTGCATTCGATTTTTTTAAATTAGTTAAGTCAGTTGCTTTCATTTCTCTGGACTGTTTGGCTTCACATCCACATGCATTCATTTGAAAAAAACAGTTTTCTTGTGAGTTTGAGAATTTTTGTGTTAAAGCACTACTTTTCCAGCTCAGACAACTATAATCTATCTGAAATTAGATTTTGCTAAATAAATAATCTGTTTGGTTAACCAATGGCAGATGGGGTGAGTATGTGGGACAGACACGCATACGCACGCACACACACACACACACACACACACACACACACACACACACACACACTTCATTTTATAAACTGATGTTTTGGTTCCTGTCTGTGGCAATCAACAGCATGTTATACAATCATGTATAATATCAATTATTCCTGTAATATCAATATTCCTGTCAATCTCTGATCTGTACATACAGGAGATCTGAAGAAACACATTTTCTGTGTGATGAAATGTTTTACAGCCTGTGTTCTACACAACAATCCATTTAGTGGATCTACATCTGTAGCGGTACAACAAGGCCATGCCTCCGGAAGCAGGGAATAGCAGCCCTTCTCAATATTCAATGAGGCACTTCTCTCGTTTTTTCTTCTCACATAGCCTTTGTGACCCCGGCCTTCTCCCTCTCTCTCTCTCTCTCTCTCTCTCTGTCTCTCTCTCGTGTTGGATTGTCCCTGCAGTGCTGTTTCTCCTGTCTGGTGTGTGTTCCTCAGTGTTTAACACAGGCCCCTCTCCCCCTACTCTCTCTCGCTGTAATCTTGCCATCTGTGCCTAATTGACTGAGTGCCTGACGTCTTTCTGTGGGGATGGAAAAGCACCCGAGTGCCAGGGAGAAAAAAAAAAATGGAAAAGAGACATGATGGCAAAAGAGATCCGAGGAGAAGTTGATGCCTCAATGAACTTGTCACTGCTGTGAACTCTAACCTCTGTAGAGGGGGTGGGATGAGTGGAAGGATGTGCAACTTTCTCTTCCTGTCATTTTTCGTTGTTAGTGTGATGGAATCTTTCCATCTGCAGGAATGATGGGGTTCCACAGGTGGGTGGTGTGGGTTTTGTCAGTTTGTGAATGAGCCAGTCTTTTAAAGGAAAATTCACATTGCAACGACAGATGCAGAACAATGCTGACAGAGTACAGCATGTCACTTCTCAGATGTTCCAAGACGACAAACTCTGATTCAACATGTTCATTGGGCAAAAACAAGCACCAACCAATGCCAACAGACACCGTCAGGGGTAACACACTAATCCGACAAAACCTGACAATTGTGTCTGTTGCCGTTTGTGGCTGTCTGTCAGTGTGGTGTGAACAGAGCCGATTCTCCCTATAAGCAGAATACGCAAGCTGTGTAGGGCCCCTGAAACACCAGGGGGCCCCCTTGCTTTCAAAGATGTTTTAATTTTAGTTTCGTTTGGCCAGCAGTTACAAAAACATGAATGATCATTTCATTTAATGCAGTGCGCTGTCACCCTCTCTACGTAACAATCAGTCAAATCATGTAACGTGAAAGTTGTACAGTCTCTTGCTCGAGACAAAAAAAAATAAAAAAATAGATGAAAGCTCACTGAGCCGCGGAAGAGATACTGTTTCACGAGCGCTTTCCGCGAGCGCGATTCGAGACGGAGTGAAACACGGACAAATGCGTTTCATCTGTCTGTAAGGCCTATAAAACTTTCAGACTTTTGCAAAACATTAGTCTTAATGAATCTTCCTTTTCTACTTGAAAAATTACATTTATTAAGATTATATGATTCAAACGTGGATTGTAATTCAGCATCCTTAATTCAAATTCAAGAGTGAAATTGGAATTTAAAAAGCGTTCTGAATGGCGTATCCTAAAAATTAAAATTCTCTCATTAATTACTCACCCTCATGTTGTTCCAAACCCATTAAGATCTTCGTTCATCTTTGGAACTCAAATTAAGATATTTTTGATGAAATCCGAGAGCTTTCTGACCCTCCATAGACAGCAATGGAACTACCATGTTAAAGGCCAGTCCATGTGACAACAGTGGTTCAACTGTAATTTTATGAAGCTACAGGAATACATTTTGTTTGCAAAGAAAAAAAAAAAAAAAAAAAGACTTAGTCAAAAATTTCTTCTCTTCCGTTTCAGTATTCGTTTACGACAGTACCACGCATGCGGTGCTGCTGACGCAGGAGCCAGCATTCTGATGTAGAACCTGGATCCGCTGATATAGAATATATTTTATTCCACATACAGGTGCATCTCAATAAATTAGAATGTCGTGGAAAAGTTCATTTCAGTAATTCAACTCAAATTGTGAAACTCGTGTATTAAATAAATTCAGTGCACACAGACTGAAGTAGTTTAAGTGTTTGGTTCTTTTAATTGTGATGATTTTGGCTCACATTTAACAAAAACCCACCATTCACTATCTCAACAAATTAGTATACTTCATAAGACCAATAAAAAAAAAAAAACTTTTTTAGTGAATTGTTGGCCTTCTGGAAAGTATGTTCATTTACTGTATATGTACTCAATACTTGGTAGGGGCTCCTTTTGCTTTAATTACTGCCTCAATTCGGTGTGGCATGGAGGTAATCAGTTTGTGGCACTGCTGAGGTGGTATGGAAGCCCAGGTTTCTTTGACAGTGGCCTTCAGCTTATCTGCATTTTTTGGTCACTTGTTTCTCATTTTCCTCTTGACAGTACCCCATAGATTCTCTATGGGGTTCAGGTCTGGTGAGTTTGCTGGCCAGTCAAGCACACCAACACCATGGTCATTTAACCAACTTTTGGTGCTTTTGGCAGTGTGGGCAGGTGCCAAATCCTGCTGGAAAATGAAAACAGAATCTTTAAAAAGCTGGTCAGCAGAAGGAAGCATGAAGTGCTCCAAAATTTTTTGGTAAACGGGTGCAGTGACTTTGGTTTTCAAAAAACACAATGGACGAACACCAGCAGATTACATTGCACCCCAAATCATCACAGACTGTGGAAACTTAACACTGGACTACAAGCAACTTGGGCTATGAGCTTCTCCACCCTTCCTCCAGACTCTAGGACCTTGGTTTCCAAATGAAATACAAAACTTGCTCTCATCTGAAAAGAGGACTTTGGACCACTGGGCAACAATCCAGTTCTTCTCCTTAGCCCAGGTAAGACGCCTCTGACATGGTCTGTGGTTCAGGAGTGGCTTAATAAGAGGAATACAACAACTGTACTTAAATTCCTTGACACGTCTGTGTGTGGTGGCTCTTGAAGCCTTGACCCCAGCCTCAGTCCATTCCTTGTGAAGTTCACCCAAATTCTTGAATCGATTTTGCTTGACAATCCTCATAAGGCTGCGGTTCTCTCGGTTGGTTGTGCATCTTTTTCTTCCACACTCTCCTTCCACTCAACTTTCTGTTAACATGCTTGGATACAGCACTCTGTGAACAGCCAGCTTCTTTGGCAATGAATGTTTGTGGCTTACCCTCCTTGTGAAGGGTGTCAATGATTGTCTTCTGGACAACTGTCAGATCAGCAGTCTTCCCATGATTGTGTAGACTAGTGAACCGAACTGAGAGACTCAGGAAGCCTTTGCAGGTGTTTTGAGTTGATTAGCTGATTGGCGTGTCACCATATTCTAATTTGTTGAGATAGTGAATTGGTGGGTTTTTGTTAAATGTGAGCCAAAATCATCACAATTAAAAGAACCAAAGACTGAAAATACTTCAGTCTGTGTGCACTGGATTTATTTAATACACAAGTTTCACAATTTGAGTTGAATTACTGAAATAAATGAACTTTTCCATGACATTCTAATTTATTGAGATGGACCTGTATATTTAGTTAATCAGTTATACATTAACAAGATTTGAAGTACAGGACACAAATCATACAAACCACTTTTGTAATCCATTTGGTAGTTTTGTGTTGCTAGAAAGCTCCCGTTCATTAAAAAAAAAAAAAAAATAAAAAAACAAAAAAAAAAAACAATTTTCCCTTTTGTTTTCCACAGAAGAAAGTCAGTCATACAGGTTTGTAACGACATGAGGGTGAGTAAACGATGACAGAATATTCATTTTTGTGTGAACTATCTCTTTAACACTTTCTCTTCGCCATTACCATTTGTCACATCAGTTATGTCCTTCTGTCCTGTTCTTTTCTTCACATTTGTTCATCCCACATCTCCTCTACACTCCTCCCCCTGCTCTGTCTGCCCCCCTTGAGGATCAGACTGGCTCGTTGGACTTTGAAGCTAACTGGTTGATAGTCTTCCTATCTCACCATCAGGGCCTTTCAGATAGGGCGGCACATCACAGAAGCAGGCTGACAGAACATCCATCCAGCCTGGGCGACCAGCTTCCACCACCCCTCCCCCCTTGCTGTAAGCTCCCAGAATGCCGCTTCTCTCTACTGCTCTTCAAACAAACGCTGGGCCTAAACTCCTGGGGAGCTTGGGTGCAGCCTCTGAGACGGAGAAGATACTGAGGGATGAAGAAAAAGATGGAGAGAGAGAAAAAAGAAAGGGAAACAGCGGATAGATCTTATATTTAATAAGTAAACCGATGCTGGCGCGGGGCAGACCGGTCTCTTGGGCCAGGCTCAGCCAGCCATTTCTCAAGCAAAGTGAAGGATTTGGGTTAGATACAGAAAGCCCACGAGATGCTCCCTGGCATTTTCCGCATGCGGAAGATATCAGAGCAGAAGGTGAGAGAGAGGGAGGGTGAGAGAAGGATATGCCCCTAGTATCCATTCATTTTCACTCTGTCTCTATGCCATTTGTGCAAATGATGATGGCAAATGCAGGTGTGAGAACTTCAGTTCTTCTGTCAAAGGTGAGGGAGAGAACGGGAACTAGGGAGTGATTTAAAATGGAGATCTTAGTGGGGAAAGGGGAAAAAAGTCCTTGGCAGAGCTTCAATTAAGACGTATCGTGGGTATATCGCTTCATTTTAATCACCTAGACCTACATAACACCCTCCTCTCCGTATTCCTTCATGGTTGAGGAGAGGGCCAGCCATGTTCAATAACCTTCTTCTACGAAATGGAGGTCCTAGTACCAGTAGCGTCTGGAAGATGAGTAAAAGAAATAGGACAAATCAGGCCTTTAGGCTCCACATAATGAGTCTCAATTATCAGTTTGTGACCTTTCTGGAATGATTTTAACTTCGATATATATTTATGGTCGTACCTTTTAACACGTCGGTTCCCGAACAATGAGTTTTGAGAAACAAAAACCGTTGAATTGTTGAGGCAACGCCAGCCAGGAAAGACAAGGACTGTTCAAGGCCTTCCATCACCATTCGTATTTCCTCCCAGCTGGAAGAGGAAGCAGTTCGTTTGGAGGTTCGGAGCCTCAGGGGGGAAACCGACTGACTAGCTGTCCTTGCTCTTGCCTAACACCTGGAATCCCAATGGGGTTTCAAGGTACGGCGACTGTGCTCCGTGGCAGCGAATGAAATCCTGTCATATAAATAATGGACGGAAATGAAGGAGAATAGCTCACAGTAGCCCTCTTAGATATTTGCCCAGAAACCGCAGATGCTCTGGAACAGGCATCATAACAGCCCAACTACAAAGGAGCCCACTTCTGCTGGCCATCGCAGGGGACAGCCAGTCAGAGCTAGCTCATAAACCCGCTCCAGAACATTTAATACGGGAATGCAGAGGCAACTGTTTTGTGATTTCTGTGTTTCAGATCTTTAGATTAAGATACTTCTTATTGGCTTAACGCTTAACATATTTGATTTGCCATTTGGGCTAGATATTTCTTTGAAGTGAAAAAAACAAAAAAAAACTATCTAGAAACGTTAATTAGAATAAAATATTTAACTATTTTTATCCTATTTAACAATTTAAAATAGTTAAATAGAATAAAAATTCTGTAAATCATTTACCAATACCTCATTATTCCAAATCTGTACTACTTTTTTTTTATGTGGGGAAAAAAGGAAAAATCCTACCAATCATGTAAAGTAAAAGTAAAAAAAAAAAAAAAAAAAAGGCACAATAAAATTGTCATAAAAAATTATTTGTATGAGAATCAAAGCAAAATTCACCCAAAATCTTGCTCTCCGCATATATTTAAATATGCCAACATAAAAATGCTGTTTTTCCATTGTTTTTCTATGTAAATATGCTCTATACAGATGTGTTACGCTTACACGACATACGACAGTTACGCTTGCATCTCTCGTTTTTTGTTGCACAACACAGCATTCATTTTTTTTAAAAATATGTCTAGACCTTGCATTTTTTTCCTGCTCAGTCTGCTACCCAGTGCCTTGTGTTTTAAACGCAAAAACACATTGTGTGAATGTCACAAAATCCTGCCATTTTTCATTTTAGAACAGCTGAAGAGAGAAGGATTATTAGCAAGCAATTTTCACTATATAGCAAAAAGCATATGGTGCATTAACCTATTTTTTTTTTATTCCGCAGAAAAAAGGAAAGTCATATGTATTTTGAATTACATGAGGGTGACAAAATGATGACAGAATTTTCATTTTTGGGTGAGCTATCGCTATAAAAGAGTCAGAGGATGTTAACTCTGATAAAAGAAATCAGCTCTCTGCCAGGTTTAATCCATCTTTCCTTTCACTTGAATCATGAGAACAGTGACCTTTGCTTTTAGTGATGGTACTTAAACTCAGGCACAGGACCTATTAACCAAAGGTGAACAGCGATAGAACATTAGCTCTTCCTTTAAGAAAACCTTTTTTCTTGCTTTAAAGTCCAGTTAATAGTTCAGTGGCTGAGCTGAAAGTGTGATATATTTAAACGTTCTGGGCAGTTCTCCAAATGTCACCTGCCATTTCCTGCTAGCCAATTCACTTACTGTTCTGTGCAAACGCTTAATATAGAGGTGGACACTTTGCTTCTGTTTGATATGCAAACCCAAACATGAAAATCACAGGGGATCTGGAAATATTTACTTTAATGCGGTTCTGGAGATGGAAAATTAAGTTCTTACAGCAACTATTTGAGATATAATCATAGCAAACAGTAAAACAAGTGCTGCTAATCATATGTGATACTGCATACGTTATCTCTTTTACTCTGTAGTTCTCTTTTTCTCATCCTATTATACATATTATATTCGAAGAGAGATATATTGTGGCTGTGCAGACCTAGCTATTAAGGCAATGAAAAGTACAATATGGTCCAGTCTTCTCCAATCACCAAATGTGCCAAGTGAGGTGATTCTCTCCAACATTGTTACTGTTGTTTTGACCTGTGACTTTTGACAATAGGCTTTCTTGCTCTCTTGACCCCTAGCTAACCCTACAGGATTTGCAGGTGCTGCCCCAGGGTCACTCTTCTCTAGCTGGTGTTGTTGTCCCAAGAGACCCGGGATGACAACTGCCATCGATCCAGTGTGAAATGTCATCCTAGCAGGAGCCAGCAGGGATAAGAAGGCCATTTTTCAGGAAGCCAAGCCCAAGGGTGAGGAGGAAAACTGTACGATCCTTTGAGAAAAACCCAATAAACCAACAGAATGGAAGCTGGATGAGGTACTAAAAAATGCTTGATGTCATATTTCTACAAAACAAAAATCGAAATGACAAAGAAGCGAAACAAAACAAAACAGTAATATCATGCATGTAAATAAATGCATGGCTTTCATCTGGCAGCAAGTGTAAAGCACATAAATAACCTTCAATGTTCCATTTAACGAATATATGCGAAAAAAGAGAACACTTCAACATAGTGTGCTTGAAGAGGGGAAGGCAAGCTACTCATTAAACATATTACAAGGCAAAGAAAATGCATTAACGCCTGCATTGAGCTCTTTGAGCATGTAATTCCTCTTTGTTCTGACTTCTTAAACATGTTATTAAAAGCATGTTAGAGAGGAACCATTAAGCTTCTTCGCACCGACACGTACGTTATATAAAAGATGAGAGGCCGCGGACACGTTTGACAGGTCAGGACTGACCGTGGATCAGTGCTTTTACTAAATCAGGAATGTAGAACAGGCTACGGATGACCCGCCGTCTGCGATCTCACTGAATCGGAAATATGGAATGGGATTAGAAAGTCGACCCCGGGCCTGAGGATTCTCAGGAGATGGAGGTGGAGAGGGAGAGATGATGATTGACCTAGACAATAGAGAGCACCATCAAGGCCCCGAGCACAACACCGTAATGAAGCACTTCCAGGCAATGTGAACACAGGGAACTGAGCATATAAACAAACTTATTCACTGTGCCGGAAGATGGATGGTCAGCAAAAGCTGCTTCTGAGAAGTGCATGTGTGTGATATGAGAGGAAATGAGAGGAGGAGGAGGAACAGATATAAGAGGACTGGCGCAGGTAGAAGTAGCAGATGGGGTGAAGGAATGGGGTTTGTTAAAGAACAATCACCTACAGCTCCGACTGGAGAGACTTTCTTTTCCCCAGGTGATTCCTTAAAAACAATAACAAGCCTTCTAAAGAGGAAAACACAGTCCACTGTGAGGCGAGACAAAGGCATGAAAAATAGACTTGTCATACTAAAAGTAGTAAAAAAATTAAATCCCTTTAAAACACTCTGTGTATTGTGGGGGTTGAATTATTTTACCGTATCAAGGGAAGTCTCCAGGGCAGGGTAATAGCTGTCTTCTGTTTTCTTTTTTTATCTCGTATTTTTATCTTCGATACTTTGTTTAGTTCTTAGACAAATGCAAAGACTGATTATTCCGAGTGAAATTATAAATGGGGCAAAGAGTTTTCAACAAATTGGGTAATTGAACAGGGAATTATTGTTACTTTAAAGTCAACATGAATGTACTATTTACTTTAAAGGGTCATCCAGCAGCCGAGTGCCACTGGGAATGCTACCGGATCGTTTTTGTCAGGTTATATAGTCCTGTTCTCTTTGAATGTTCTGTTTTACTAAAGTACATCATATTATGGAAGCATAAGTAAGTGTGTTTGTGTGTGCGTGTGTGTGTGTGTGTGTGCGTGAACTTACGCATTATGTAATTACTTCCATAATATGATGTATTTCCAAGTAAAATGGAATATTTCTAAATGTTACTGTAAATATAAAAATACATTTATTGATTAATCATGATTTTTATGTGAAAACATTTGTTTTTTTGACTTGAAAGCCAGCATTAAAAGTTTACTATTTCTCTTTCTCTATTTTACACGTCCACTGTTTTTGTACTACATAGATGCACAACCTATGCTAATTTTACCAGCAAGTGCCAAAAAGTCTGTCCATCAATCTGGCAACCTGAGAAAGACATACTCCATCCTGTTCTGGTGCAGATGACATTCGCCCAAACCATTTCTGACAGAAGCCGTTAATGAAAGTGTGGTCATGCATAAAAAAAAAAAAATAAAAAAAAAACGGTTCTCCATCAAGCTGTAGCTGTCTTCTCAAAGCTGGATAGAAGAACCAAAATGCACACGACTGAAGCCGTATGCCTGCCAACTCATCCTATACATCTGGATGTGTTTGTGTGTAAAACGTGTCTTTTTTTCCACTGTAGCCACTAATGAAATATGCGATTTATGTGCTTGCAAAGGTGGCCCGCACTGCGTCCAGAGGACCCACTGGAAGCAATGGTAGATGATGATACAAAATCCACTTATAGACCGTGTTTATTTTGGAAGACTGGAAGGGATTCCCATTTTCTTAATAATTCTCTAACAATTCCATTAATGAATATTTTAGCTAAACTTCTATTTTGCTCATTTTTTTTTACACAAACCAATATATCTTTAACCTCAGACTTGGAATACAGTAAGTGCACAAGAACCACTTTGATGGTACTTTTGGTGTTCTTTTTCAACTTAACAGTTGTGGTCACTTGTATTGAGAAGATGTTGTGTTGTTGTAATGAGAAGTTCATTAAAGAAGAATAATTTTTCATTCTGTGAAAAAAAACAACATAGGTTTGGAAAGACATGAGGATAAGTAAATAATGACAACGAATTGTATTTTTTGGGATGAGCTATTCCTGTAACCGAATATAAATGACAGATATTAAACCAAGCTACTAAAAATCTAAAAATAAGAAACATTACATTAAAATAGAAATTCTATACATGGTAACTTTTATGTCTAGCTCATTCTGAGCTGTTGAGCAGTTTCCAGTGATTTCAGAGCAATAAACATCACAGTCATTCAGCAGATTCCCAAATGAGCATGAGCAGATGAAAGAGAGAGTGCTTGAATGTTAAAGATTAATTACAGTTCATAAAATGGAGAAAGTGTAGCGTTGACCATTTAAGACTTAATTAGGTGGTGTGGCTACTTAGTCAATGGCCAGAGAAAGAGGCAGAGAGACAGTGCTAACCTGTTTACAGATCCAAATTAAAGCTGACACAACAACAAAGCACCGTGAAAGAGTTAGGCAAATGAAAGAATCTGTTTTTCTGCACAAATAGGCCAATCATTTAGGACACACACTTCCACTTTCCTCCTCAGGGATTGCAACAGCAAAGGATTTAACTCATCAAAGGATGAGTGTGTGTGCGCGAGTGTGACAGAGAGGGAGGGATGGAGACTTGGTGTTCACTTGTGCACATCCTTTGCCAGTATATCTGCATGTAATGGAATTGCATGTGTCCTCCAGTGCATGAGATGATTTGTTTTTGAACTTGTGTCCATGACTATGAATGTGTGCCACCCGGACTGTGAAATGTAGGAATTTACTAATAACGATTTGTGCCCGCTGATAGCGCCGTTTATTTGCACTTGCTATTTGCTGTTTCAGCAACCAAGTCACTAAGGAATTATGCAAATCAGGCAATGGCGAAAAAGCATGACATTCATTTTGAGCAATGCGACTTTTATCAAAAACTGAATTTTGATTGTTGATTTTGATGAAAGCTTTTAAATTATTTATGTACATTTTATTACAAAATGCAAACATAAATGTTGTTTTGATGCTTTTAAATCTAGTGTGACGCATCGTTGGAATTGACGAGCGATCTGACCTATCATAACGGTAAATTTGACATTTTGTCCAACAAACAAACTAGACTGGAGAATAGATTAATGCCGGTGGACTTGAAAAAAAATGTGTGCATTGACATCTTTCCAAAAAACAGTATTTATTGTTTGAATTTCTTAAAAAATTACAAAATTTAAATTACAAAATTACAAGGCTTGTCAGGGCAGGTCTTTGCACAGGATCATTTGGCAACATGAATTAATATCAGAAGGTATATGTTAAAAGATACACTTTAACTTACGGAAATGTATTAGCTTTCATGTAATTGCCCAATGAGCAATTCAGTCGTGAAAATACATTACATTTACTTCAGTCTTTCAATGTCCATAGTTTGTTATTTAGAAAAAATAACTGTAGGCTACAGAAGAGCCTATATCTATACACAGATACACACACACACAATGGACATTGAAAGATTGAAGTAAATTTAATGTCTTTTCACAGTTGAATCACTGTTTATGATAAATAATGTTATTATAATGATTAATCATATTATATTTTGCCTACTTACATGGAATGAAATCCAACAGGCCTGATTGTTGCTTACCAATTTTGGAGTGCTCATTCTAAAAACAGTGCCTGTTATGCTCTATAGCAAATAATCATTTCCCATACAGCATTTTTGCTTTCGACAGCCATTTGTAAGGTGAAGAGGCCTTGTATTATCCCTTAATCACCAGAAAAACTGCCACAAAGACATGATTCCTATCTTCCTCGGAGCCAGGTTATTTGTTCAGTTCTCAGCCGACATGACCCAGATGTTTTCTTCTATGTCTGTGGGTGTTTTACTACACACAAACAGCGACAGAAAATTCCAGACTCATTTATAAATTTGTGTTAATGTAAAGTTCTTTGACATTAAATTTAGTATTTGAACTTATTTTCCCACTCATTTGCAGAGTGTGAGTTAAATTATACATTTTGAATACCTTTTACCATTAAAACTGTTGACATTTGATTACTTTTGTTATTTTGATACATTCATTAAAGCTGATACATACAGTGGTGGCCAAAATTATTAGAACACTAGTATTTTCACCAGCTAAAAAATGGTTTAAAGTCAGTTATTTCTATCTTTTGCTTTAGTGTGTCAGTAGGAAATATCAGTTTACATTACCAAACATTCATTTTACCATTAATTGTAATAATCCAGTGAGATTTTTGTTTGCACAATTTACAACAGCCAGTGCTCCACACAGAGATCTGATCTCATCGTCTGTCTTGGAAATGTAAACTGATATTTCCTACTGACACACTACAGAAAAAGATAGAAATAACTGACTTAAAAACATTTTTTAGCTGGTGAAAATACTAGTGTTCTAATAATTTTGGCCACCACTGTATATGTGAAAATAACTGTGCATGATAAAGTTTTTTTATGAATATTTTTTAAATCAGCATCATCTAATTCAGTAAAATTTGGCTTTTTTTCCCCCTAAATTATTTAATATCTGTTTGAATGAATGCAATTCTGTCAGAAATATGTGAAAATTGATTAAAAGCTTTAGAGGACATTTCTCAAAACAAGTTTTAGTAAAACATTAATTATATTATTAGAATGTAAGCATATAACTTAGAAAGGATCATTCAGCGCATTTAGTGCCGGATTAACCTGTATTGTGAGTGGTTTGTGATTTAAATGCAGGTTTTTGAATTACTGTGTGCTAAAGTGGTGCAACTGTTTAGTAAATTTACCTTTTTTGTTGTTGCAGGTGGAAAACTGCTGTACATAAGTAAAATGTGCACTGTCCAATTTACCTTTGTGAGTTAGTATGGTCACACGCACAGTTTCCCATCAGATCCTGCTGTGCCAACACAATGGGGTTGGCAGGTCTCCAGGACAGCACATCTGGCACTTGAGAGAGCAGCTACAGAAGGTGATGGGCATGGCTCAGGAACAATGCCAACGGCACAGACTCACAACACCGCTGAGAGAGAAGGAGGAGTAAAACTCAAAACAGACTCGAGGATCTTAAGGATACACAGGCTGTGATCTCTGCTATACAAGGAGGAAATCGGAGATGTAGTGCTGTAATTTTGAAATTACATACACACACAATGGCCTGTTTCACATTCTTTCAGAATCTGGCATGCACTCCACTCCATGAATGTTCGTAAATATATGTGTACTTGTGGATATACTTTGGGTACACAGTAATTTGCTGCACTTATAGTGCTATACTTATACAAAAACATCTCTGGGTGCATTTGAGGCAGATCGGAAAGCTCCACAGCTGCTCAGCCCATCTGAATTTCATCCCAAAATACAGGTACATGATATCGATCAATCAATCAATCAATCAATAAACAAATAAAAAAAAATAATAATAATTTTATAAAATTAAATTAAAATAAATAAATAAATAAATAAGATCCACAGATCTATATCAAGTCAATCAAAATCTGAATATGTGTAGTTCATAATTAAAACATAATATCAATATTTGACTGAATGAAGATGTGTTTTTGCTGATATCTGATTCTGACTTCCAAAAAAGCACTGGAAGCAGATGGAAATACAAGGCCACTTCAACATAATTATCATGAACATGACCGTCATAGATACCATAATGTACACTGCTGTGGTATGGATAGAAATACAGTAAAAACAGTAACATCATGAAATTTTATTACAATTTAAAATAACTGTTTGGTATTGTAATATATTTTAGAATGTATTTTTCTCCTGTGATGACAAGACTGAATTTTCAGCATCATTACTCCAGTCTTCAGTGTCACATGACCCTTTAGAAATCATTCTAATATGCTGATTTGGTGCACAAGAAACATTTCTAATATATATATACACACTCACCGGCCAATTTATTAGGTACACCTGTTCAATTGCTTGGTAACACAAATTGCTAATCAGCCAATCACATGGCAGCAACTCAATGCATTTAGGCATCTAGATGTGGTGAAGACGACTTGCTGAAGTTCAAACCGAGCATCAGAATGGGGAAGAAAGGGAATTTAAGTGACTTTGAACGTGGAATGGTTGTTGGTGCCAGACGGACTGGTCTGAGTATTTCAAAAACTGCTGATCTACTGAGATTTTCACCACAACCATCTCTAGGGTTTACAGAGAATGGTCCGAAAAATAGAAAATATCCAGTGAGCGGCAGTTGTGTGGACGAAAATGCCTTGCTGATGTCAGATGTCAGAGGTCAGAGGAGAATGGCAGACTGGTTAGAGATGATAGAAAGGCAACAGTAACTCAAAAAACCACTCATTACAACCAAAGTATGCAGAATACCATCTCTGAACGCACAACACGTCGAACCCTGAAGCAGATGGGCTACAACAGCAGAAGACCACACCGGGTGCCGCTCCTGTCAGCTAAGAACAGGAAACGGAGGCTACAATTCGCACAGGCTCACCAAAATTGGACAATAGAAGATTGGAAAAACGTTGCCTGGTCTGATGAGTCTCGATTTCTGCTGCAACATTAAGATGGTAGGGTCAGAATTTGGCGGAAAGAACATGAAAGCATGGATCCATCCTGCCTTGTCTCAATGGTTCAGGCTGGTGGTGGTGGTGTAATGGTGTGGAGGATATTTTCTTGGCACACTTTGGGCCCCTTAGTACCAATTGAGCATCGTTTAAATGCCACAGCCTACCTGAGTATTGTTGCTGACCATGTCCATCCCTTTATGACTACAGTGTAACCATCTTCTGATGGCTACTTCCAGCAGGATAATGCACCATGTCACAAAGCTCAAATCATCTCAGACTGGTTTCTTGAACATGACAATGAGTTCACTTTACTCAA
Organism: Spinibarbus caldwelli; assembly: GCA_039654775.1. NCBI lineage: Eukaryota > Metazoa > Chordata > Actinopteri > Cypriniformes > Cyprinidae > Spinibarbus > Spinibarbus caldwelli. The sequence continues at coordinate 16,094,192 of CM077254.1, forward strand.
ATGGCCTCCACAGTCACCAGATCTCAATCCAATAGAGCACCTTTGGGATGTGGTGGAACGGGAGATTCGCATCATGGATGTGCAGCTGACAAATCTGCAGCAACTGCGTGATGCTATCATGTCAATATGGACCAAAATCTCTGAGGAATGTTTCCAACACCTTGTTGAATCTATGCCACGAAGAATTAAGGCAGTTCTGAAGGCAAAAGGGGGTCCAACCCGGTACTAGCAAGGTGTACCTAATAAAGTGGACAGTGAGTGTGTGTGTGTGTGTGTGTGTGTGTGTGTGTGTATATATATATATATATATATATATATAAAAGGGGTGGAACGATACATGTATTCGTACCGAACCGTCACGGTACGGACATCTCGGTTCGGAGCATGAGGCCTTACAACGAATACAGGCAATTCACCCCCAATCCAGAAGGGGGCGCCCACAGTACTGCAACGCTGTTTGATAACCGCCAGCAGATGAACAGCGAATGCCATGAGTTGCGGTTGTGGCTAGAAGGGATATGTATCCGACCGGAAACTGACAATGAATTTAATTTTCTACCTATTAGATTGTGTTTTATTAAAGTCTACACCTACCCCAACCCTAAACCTACGCCTTACAATAATGCAAAAATAGTAATTATTGATGTACAGTGTGACAAAAACTATGCTGTACTGATGTGCACATGCCCAGTAGCGCATTTCCGTCGGATACGTATCCCTTCTAGCCTTTGCCATGAGTTGCGCACTTGAAAACAAAGCCCCCTAGACAGTGACTATGTGCTGATTTTGAATGTGTCTCTCACAGACTGACAAAGGAGTGTACTTTAAAGGCTTGCACACTCAACTGTTTGCAAAATGGAGCTTTGTGCTCGTGTATCCTACCTCTCTCATTCGGCACAAATCCAAATATTCCATAATATTTCCATATTTGCGATGTAACGTATCTGAATCCTAAACTATTGTTTATTATGTAAATGAAAAGCTTTGTACTTCAGTCGCGTTCCAACGGTGACACAGAGGCGGCGTGCTGATGTTTGGTTCACTGTATTTTATTTTGATAAAGTACCAACTGTTCTGTCAAGTTAGCAATGCTGGAACTGATGTGTTTTTTTTGTGTGTGTGTGTGTGTGTGTGTGTGTGTGTGTGTGTGTGTGCACTCTGGCGCGGTCACTTCAACTGTTTCCTTATACCAGCAGAATCAACTTTAAACACTTATTGTCTTATTAATAATGCATCACTGTATAAAGGTCTGCTTTTATTTGTGTACACTCACAATGAAAACACAACGTGCTTTTGTAAAATAAGGAAAACAAATGGAATGTCGCTTTCTGCCATTTGAGTTTCCTTTCTGTCAACAAATTAAGCGTCACAAAAATTAAACTGAAAAACTCAGCATATATAGGCTACGTTATGTGTCGCACTGTTTTTTCCCTTGTGTATCTGTAAACTATATAAAATATATTTCAAGAATTTATTCCTTGTATGTATGTACTGCAGATTTTATATATATATATATATATATATATGTGTGTAATAATATTTAGCATTTCCACATGTAGGTGGAAAATTTTTTTAATTTGTACAACTGTGAGTTCAAAAATAAATGCAAAGAAACCGAGCATAGTAGATTTTTTTTTTTTTTTTTTCCGAAATCATATCGAACCGTGACCCTCGAACCGAGATAAGTACCGAACCTTGACATCTGTGTACTGTTCCACCCCTAATATATATATATGTATATCATAGCACTCATAGTTGCAATCTTTGAAATGCCGCATTAAAACTTTGCTGACCTTTGTTAGCGAATTCAGTTTGGGTGTAGGTCTTCCTTTCTCATTTATTCTCTTTTGTCTGCAAAAGACGTTTTTAGTAGATTGGATCTGGTGTACGCACCGATGACTGCGGGTGTCATTTTCTTTTCGTTGAGTTTCACTTTCGTACCTTGGAAATCCCTGACTGAAGGGGCGGTCTAACGCTGGGGGTAGCACGTAGCTAGACCCAGAGGGTGGACTGTCATTGAACGTCAAAATTTGATTGGCTGATAATTCTGTCACTAATGCTCGTAACAAATCAGATGTGACGTCTTTCAACAAAAGGGTAGCACTATCTGTAGTGCTGGCCGCAGACTTTTTTTATGTAGGATATTCCAGTTCAACCTCAACGGAACTAATCATAGGCAATTTTGTAGACATTACACAAATGAAAATGATACCTAAATAATCAATAAAAACATTTTTCACACAATTTTATTTTTTATAGGGCCAGCAGAGAAGGCCCTGCTGCCCCGTACGGCCCACCACTGTACATATATATATATATATATATATATATATATATATATATATATATATATATATTGCATCTGTTTTCTAGAAGTGTTCTGTATATTTATTTTACCATTTTATTTGATATTTCATTTGACCAATATTATGGGTCCTCTAACTGGCCATCATTTCTCTTTCCATCATTTTAATCACTTTTTTGCCTTCAAAAGAGCTTAACTAAAGCACAAATATTCCATGCAATCGTTCAGTTCATATGAGGTTATTAAAGCTGCATGTATAATATCATGAAAGAATGCTCAAAAAGTATAGCACATCACACCAGGGCGTTAGCTTCCTGAATGTGCTTCATGTCATCTACTCTTAAACATCCAAAGCATGATACCAACACAGAGAGCAAAGCTCCTCAGACGACCTTAACAGTACATGATAAGATCTTGTTGTCTTAAACAGAATTAGGACACTTTCCCTAGTTTCTTCCAGACTTACCTAGGCTCATCAAAGAATTGGTGTGCAACTTTGCTCATGTTGACAAAGCTTTTTTCGCAATATAATCCTCTATCCCCTCGCATTTCAATTTCAAGGCTTCCCTTTTATATCAAAAGCTCTGGCGGTCCGTTGGGGTTTGGACTTTTCTGTGCCTTTAAACTGTAAAGCGGGTGTTGGTGAGCAGTAATGCGGTATAGTCGCTGAGCTTTAGCTCGCGTGTGGTGGGTGTATTATTGAGGGCAGATGGCTTAAACCCACGAGTGTCTGTTGAGATATCACGGTGCTGAAGGGCTATGCTACCGAACCCATTTTGATTAGACTGAGTCTCTGGAGCCAGAACTGCACTGGCAGACTCCGCTTTGCCTCTAGATCATAAAACCCTCAATCACAAAACGAAAGTACATTCAATTAGTTTGCCAAACCCACATAAATGCATTAACGTAAGCCTGAGTTTATTTTCCTCTCTTTCAGTCTTCTCTGTCTCCATCCTCCCACCTTTGAGTTCTCAAACTCCCTTTCTGCAAAGAGAAAGAGAGCGTTTCTTCATCAAAGCGTCACTGTTAGTGTAAAATAAAGCCCCCACCCTCTCGTAAAAAGGCATGAAACACAATTATGCAATGCGACGCAAATGAGGTATGGCCGCGTCGACAGAAAACGGCTAATAGTTCATTTCAGTCACTGTCTGCGTGTGAGCGCGTCGAGCTTTTTGCTCCATTACCTCCAAAACAGTATGTAAATTCGCTCTTTTGGAGACAAAATATTTAGCTGTGTTTTGCTCAGAGGAAATGAGTGCTGCGGCTGATGGGAAGAGAGAGAGAGAGAGAGAGAGAGAAACAGTGGAGATGTTTGTTTGAAGTTTCCTCTGCAATTGCGGGGGAAAAAAAAAAAACTACTGCTAGCATAGCCTGAACCACGCTTAAAATATAAGCTTTAAAGACATGTAGGTCACAAGCAGATATTTACATAACAAACTGTCTGACATGTGATAAAGCAACTCTCATTATTCTCACTGGTTCCTGTGCTTTTCTAGTGGTTTGATGTCACTTTAGAAGAACGGTAACACAACGTATTTTCTGTGAACAATGCTGATAATTATCTTTCTATATTTAATCTATATAATTAAGACATGCAGATTTCCGTGGGTTGTGTAAAAATCCTTGTTAAACAATTGTTTTCAAAACACTGAATATAATTAGTACAGACAGGAGCAAAATATTCACACAAACAAGACAATTTATGGAATGCATGATAGATCTCCTTGGAATCCACCGGCAGAGGTGAATCATAAGTGTACAATGTAGCATAACAAAAGCAGCAATAATTTGACTGAATGAAGATGGAAGACAAGCTATCTAGCAGATGGAAAAACCAGGATACTTCTACCTGATTTACCATCATAAATACCATAATATACACTTCATAATATACTTCATTAAGTGCACCTTACCAGTACCAGTGGACTCCCTTTTGCCTTCAGAACTGCCATTGCTTAGATTCAACACAGTGCTGGAAACATTCCTCTGAGATTTTGGTTTATTTTACACAATAGCATCATGCAGTTGCTACAGATTTGTCAGCTGCACATCCATGTTCCGCCACATCCCAAAGGTGCTCTGCTTGATTGACATCTGGTGACTGTGGAGGCTATTTGAGTATGGTGAACTCATGGTCATGTTCAAGAAACCAGTTTGAGATGATCTGAGCTTAGTAACATGGTGTTATCTGGCTGAAAGTAGCCACCACAAGATGGGTACACTGTGGTCAGCAACAATACTCAGGTAGGGTACAGCGTTTAAACAATGCTCATTTGGTAGTAAGGGGCCCAAAGCATGCTAGGAAAATATCCCACACACCATTACACCACCACCAGCCACTTGAACCATTTGACAAGGCAAGATGGGGCCTTGCTTTCATGCTGTTTGTCCCAAATTCTGACTCTACCATCCGAATGTTGCAACAGAATTCAAGACTGAGACCAGGCAACCTTTTCCCAATCTTCTATTGTCCAATGTTTGTGAGTCTGGGCGAACTGTAGCCTCAGTTTCCTGTTCTTGGCTGACAGGAGTAGCAACCGGTGTCGGCTCTTATGTATACCTTGGTTACAACGAGTGGTTATTTGAGTTACTGTTGCCTTCTATGAGCTTCAATCAGTCTGACCATTCTCTTTTGACCTCTGGCATCAACAAGGGATTTTCACCCACAGAATTGCCACTCACTGGATATTTTCTCTTTTTCGGGCCATTCTCTGCAAACCCTAGAGATGGCTATGTGTGAAATTCCCGGTAGATCAGCAGTTTCTGAAATACTCAGACCAGCCCATCTGGTCTCAGCAACCATTTTCTAAGTCATTTAAATTACCTTTCTTCTCCATTCTGGAGTCTTCTCCAGTTGTGCTGCTTGAATTTTTGTGGAAACTGTGATGCCGCCCCCCCCCCCCCCCCACCCCACCCCACCCCACCCCAGTTCACAAATAATGTGACCTGCCTTACAGACAGAGTTTTCTGTGCTCAAGCACTCCCAGATTTGAGACTGAGCTCTTCGCAACATCTTTCCTAAAAGCCGCCTAGTCATGATGGCCGAGAGCTCTGGCAGGAGATCAATACAAAACTCTGCACCCCTTTCACAGCCTTTTCGGCCATGTGACAGAATGAAATGAAAGTGTGGAAGCATTTCAGCACAACTGATTTAATACTTTATGACAGAGGACTGGTTTGAGAGCTGTGGTCACCGGTGCTGCAGCGAGACTGAGTCATTGATCTGACTGTGTGCTGACCTTAGAACAGGGATCACAATGATCGTGAGACATTCATGAAACTATGGGGATGCTGGAGATGCATGGTTATTAGACTAAGGGGAGAACAGAGAGTATTTTCCTGCATGCCATGTCTCAAATGTTCATATATTACTCCAAAATGTATCTGAAATGTACAGTTTATTCATAGTGGAAATAAGTTTAGAGTACAAAAAGTTTACCTCATTACTGGATAGACTGTAACACATGGATGTTTTATGCTTTGTTTAAACATTTATTTTTGAAAACAAATTTACTTAGTCAAAATTATGATTCAACATCAAATTATAGACCATTATACAGGTGCATCTCAATAAATTAGAATGTCGTGGAAAAGTTCATTTATTTCAGTAATTCAACTCAAACTGTGAAACTCGTGTATTAAATAAATTCAGTGCACACAGACTGAAGTAGTTTAAGTTTTTGGTTCTTTTAATTGTGATGATTTTGGCTCACATTTAACAAAAACCTACCAATTCACTATCTCAACAAATTAGAGTATGGTGACATGCCAATCAGCTAATCAACTCAGAACACCTGCAAAGGTTTCCTGAACCTTCAAAATAGTCTCTCAGTTTGGTTCACTAGGCTACACAATCATGGGGAAGACTGCTGATCTGACAGTTGTCCAGAAGACAATCGTTGACACCCTTCACAAGGAGGGTAAGTCACAAACATTCATTGCCAAAGAAGCTGACTGTTCACAGAGTGCTGTATCCAAGCATGTTAACAGAAAGTTGAGTGGAAGGAAAACGTGTGGAAGAAAAAGATGCACAACCAACCGAGAGAACCGCAGCCTTATGAGGATTGTCAAGCAAAATCGATTCAAGAATTTGGGTGAACTTCACAAGGAATGGACTGAGGCTGGGGTCAAGGCATCAAGAGCCACAAGGAATTTGGCTACAGTTGTCGTATTCCTCTTGTTAAGCCACTCCTGAACCACAGACAACGTCAGAGGCGTCTTACCTGGGCTAAGGAGAAGAAGAACTGGACTGTTGCCCAGTGGTCCAAAGCCCAGTGGTTCAAATTTTGGAGCATTTCATGCTTCCTTCTGCTGACCAGCTTTTTAAAGATGCTGATTTCATTTTCCAGCAGGATTTGGCACCTGCCCACACTGCCAAAAGCACCAAAAGTTGGTTAAATGACCATGGTGTTGGTGTGTTTGACTAGCCAGCAAACTCACCAGACCTGAACCCCATAGAGAATCTATGGGGTATTGTCAAGAGGAAAATGAGAAACAAGAGACCAAAAAATGCAGATGAGCTGAAGGCCACTGTCAAAGAAACCTGGGCTTCCATACCACCTCAGCAGTGCCACAAACTGATCACATCCATGCCACGCCGAATTGAGGCAGTAATTAAAGCAAAAGGAGCCCCTACCAAGTATTGAGTACATATACAGTAAAAGAACATACTTTCCAGAAGGCCAACAATTCACTAAAAATGTTTTTTATTTATTTATTTATTTTTTATTGGTCTTATGAAGTATTCTAATTTGTTGAGATAGTGAATTGGTGGGTTTTTGTTAAATGTGAGCCAAAATCATCACAATTAAAAGAACCAAAGACTTAAACTACTTCAGTCTGTGTGCATTGAATTTATTTAATACACGAGTTTCACAATTTGAGCTGAATTACTGAAATAAATGAACTTTTCCACGACATTCTAATTTATTGAGATGCACCTGTATTATAGATCAGTTTATAAACCAGACATGAAGTTGTACTTTTATATTTCAAAATTGGTTGTCTCGTAAATATTTTATATTTGATATTTTGTCCTTTGCTGTCATTTCTTTCTGATGGTGTTGCAACACTCTGGTCTCCTCAATTTACAAGCATGCTAAAATATTGATAGTTTAGATATTGGTATTTTTCATTGCAGAGTGTAAAATCATTGTTTTTTATATCAGTGTATAATGCTATAGTTTTGTGAAATGGTACTTTTATACCTCAAAAATTGTTTAGATGCTATTACAATCTCTGGTCTCCCCAATTCACTAGGATGCTAAAATATTGATAGTTTAGATCAGGGGTCACCATTGGACCGGTGTCCTGCAGAGTTTAGCTTCAACTTGCCTCAGCACACCTGCCTGGACGTTTCAGGTAAAGAGGTTTTATGCATTACGCAAGCGTGAATGCTGTGACAGAACACACAAAACACATCTAAAACGAGAGAGAGTTTTGTGAATGACTACAAAAAGTTTTGACAAGAATTCTGAGGGATATTTTTACAGACTGCCGAAAGCTACAGACAAAAAACAAAAAAGCAAATGGATCCCTGCAATTCAAAGAAATAAATGGACTCCAGGCAGTGAAACAGATTTGCAGTTATCATTTTATATCAAATGTTGAATTTGCTGTAAAATCCTAAATTGTATTGTTGTATATTGTATTGACAGCCCATCATATTTGCCATCTTATATTCTGAAACTTGATGTTTTTAAATAAACACTGACAAAAACTATAAGCATTTTTGGGCTGGACGATATGACGATTTATATATAACATTGATATAAGTAATTGCCTGGATTTAGACCAACCTATTTTGTATTTACAAAATGCAATCACACAAATTTGCTTTATGTATTTTCCGGCATCGAAATCAGGCACATAAAATGTCAGGAAACATGATTCCTGGCTGCATGTGAATATTCACAGACCACTGGATATTTGGTAAGTTATAAAGAACACTATATAGAGTCCAATGACCCTTAGTTTAAACTGATAATTGTTTGTTTTACTCGTGTTTTCGCAGCTTCCTACGGAGCCCCTTGCAGGAATGGTGGTGGAAAAAATCGGGGTGGGAGAAAAAAATATTTTTCAAAAATAAAAATATGCGTTCCATCGCAAAACTTTGCGTTCTCTCGCAAAACTTTGCGTTGCGTTCCCTCGCAAAGATATTTGTGTTCCCTCGCAAAACTTTTGCTAGTTCAAGGCAAGGTTTTGGGACATTCTAAAATGCTTAATGTGGCTTAATGTTTTAAAACAGTGACATTGGAGGGTTGTCAATAATTACTGTCAATACTAATAGCATTATTAATAATAACCTTATTAATAATATTACTATTAATAAAGCAGAATAGCCCCGAATATGAACGCAATGCGCTGCACGTTAGGCTTCCATAGAAACGCTTAGCCTAAGGTAGGCTAATGGACAAAGACGGTGATTTAAAAAGACCAAATCTGTTTATTAAAAATATATTAAGCACAGAGAAGCAGAGAGTATGAGAATATGCCCAGAATATGAACGGAACTGGACATTCTAAAACGCTTTACGTGAGAAACGCTTAAAGTGGCTTAATGCATTAAAACGGTGTTTTAAAAAGACTCAGTAAACACATTATTAATAAAGCATTCTATTTACAGACAAGCAGATGAGTCCAGAATTACGCGTTAAGCGTTCCTCCAATTGAAAACATTACAAGGAAAACATGCATAGCTTAATGCATTAAATCAGTAATGCATTAAGCATTACTGGGACTCATCTGGACTCATCTGCTTGTCTGTAAATAGAATGCTTTATTAATAATGTGTTTACTGAGTTTGGTCTTTTAAAAACACCGGCCATTTTAATGCATTAAGCCACGTTAAGAGTTTTAGAATGTTGAACGCGCAGTTTCACGTGTTTTCTCCCACTTAGAAAAAACATTATTAAAACTCTTAACGTGGCTTAATGGATTCCCTTTCGAGGGAACTTCGAACTGCATCCTCTAGGGGTCGCTATGGGGAACGCCATCAGCGTGACCGGTGTCTGAAGCATATATCTAAACACGACAATAACATTGGCCGGCGACAGCCTATGATGTCATTACCTCGCGCCGCCACAGTATAAAGGGGCGCCGGGAAAATACGTCATTCTCTTCTTCGTCTTCACTGACCGTTTGTTTATGCTAGCAGAAGCTAAGCACGACTAGGAGTGCGTCTTCTCTCGCCAGAGGCTTTGCTCTGATACCCACAGTTTCACACGGCTCGCGGGTTTGGTGTGTGTGTGTGTGGTGAAGAGCTAGCGCGTTCAGTCCTGAGGGAGTTGAATGCGCTCGTTGCATCCATTGCTTGTTTCTTGTGAGGGATAAGCACGCTCTGATACCCGCAGTTTCACGTGGCTCGCGTGTTGTGTGTGTGGTGAAGAGCCAGCGCGTTCGGCTCTCGAGGGTGTTGAATGTACTCTTTGCATTCGTTGCTTATTTCTCGTGAGAAATAGGCATGAATTCAACATACTCCACTCACGAGGAGACTGCTTGTGCTCATCGTGATGCATTCGCGGGACTACTGAGAGGGGAGGTGAGTGCTTCACTTTTACCCGAGTTGTATACCCGTGTCTGCATGAGTGTGTTCGCCTCTCGCAGGAATAGCGACGCATTCGCGGCAGCGGCTCCGTTCTTGCTTAATTTTCTTGGTAATCTAGCGTGTGGCCGGAGCGCGTTTAGCTCCCGTGGGAGTTGAATACATGCTGCGCGTTGCGGGTGTGGTGAGAATTATCTGCCCATTGCCCGCGATTTGTGGTTCATGGGCAGAACATGGAAAGGACCTGACGGGAAATCTTCCCTATCAGTAATTTCTTAATTATTTTATAACATGTTCTAACCACATTATACTGCACTCCAGGAGTCCTTCTTTCTGCAGGGGTTGTATGACTCTCCGTCCTCAAGTGTTGGCTTGTGAGCCTCCTCGATGCTTGCTGAAGCCACCACCCTCCTGCACTTGCGTTACAGTCTCTCATGTTGGACCTGCACGGGAGCTGTGGTGGGTGAGTACGATCCATTTAATTTCACCGCAGCGCTATATGGGCCTGTTTTTGTACGCTTTGACTCTAGTCAGAACCTCTCGATCTGTCGACTGATTGTGGTGATGGTCTCACCCGTTGGTACTAGATCCAGCCTGGATGATAGCCTACTTCTTCAGCTTCATGCTTGCTGGATCATGCAGCCAAGTCGCTAGGCTTCTGTGGGAGCCTCTTTTGCCTTCAGGTCCCCAGTATAGTGCTGCAACCCCAGCACTCGCAGTCCTCCATTCAGGCTGAGCCTTTTTCGGAGTGTAATGCTTCGTGATGTGCTCCCTGACGTCCTGGCTAAGTGTTTGCTTCGAGAAGCTGCCCCAGCCAGGACGTACTACTCATGTCTCGCCTCGAGAGGCTTCCTGAGATTTGAGTCATCCACTTAACCATCATGCACATTCTCTGAGTTAGAGCTCCTCTCGCTAAGGCGTTGAGGGGCTTCACTCCTTTACTCCACTCTGTACTTTCGATAGATGGTCAGGCCCGTCTGCATCTCCCTGTCACACTGCCCTTACGGTTGAATCAGTGAATTGCCCCTCTGTGGAGTGGGCTTGAGTACACTGCTTTCCCGGAGGTACGAGTGAGAGGTGTTTCTGCGGAAACCCTTCCTGAGTGCTTTGGCTCTGAGGAGCGATTGCTCTCCAGATATGTTTGGTTATTGGGTCCCTGTTGGTCAGGCCTGGCAATGCTCCCCTCACCTTAGAGGGTTACCTTTGAGCTTGCCGCTCCTGGTCGAGCGTCTGAGGACTCCTATCACCGGGTCCTGCACTCCCTGGAGCTCTATTGAGCTACAGCCTCAGGTTGTTAGGCCCCTCTCTGCCTCCCTGTTAGGTTGCTCTCCTTGTCGGTTGAGCTCAGCAGTGCTCCCCTCACCCTAGAGGGTCACCTATGAGCATGCCGCTCCCTTCTGAGCGTCTGAGTTCCCTCTCATTCTGAGTTGAGTTCTCTGCTCCCCAGAGCTCTGTGATTCAGCAGCCTCAGGTTGTTAGGCCTCTCTCTGCCTCCCTGTCAGGTTGCTCTCTTTGCTGGTTGAGCTTAGCAGTACTCCCCTCACCCTAGAGGGTCACCTATGAGCATACTGCTCCCAAACTGAGCATCTGAGTTCCTCTCTTATTTGAGAGTTGGACCTCCGTGCTCAAGAGCTCCAGCTAGCAGTCATGCCAGGTTGTTGGGCCACTTTCTGCCTCCCTGGTAGGCTACTTTTGGTCGAGCTAGCATTGCTCCCCTCACTATGGAGGGTCACCTATGAGCATGCCGCTCCCTTCTGAGCGTCTGAGTTTCCTCTCATGCTGAGAGTTGAGTTCTCCGCTCTCCATGTCATTGAGCAGCCTCAGGTTGTTAGGCCTCTTTTGCCTCCCTTGTTAGGTTGCTCTCCTTGTTGGTAGAACTAGCATTGCTCCCCTCTCCATAGAAGGTCACCTATGAGCATGCCGCTCCCTTCTGAGCGTCTGAGGTCCCTCTCATTCTGAGAATTGAGTTCTCCGCTCCCCAGAGCTCTGTGATAGTTTGCTCTCCTTGTTGGTCGAGCTAGCATTGCTCCCCTCTCCATAGAGGGTCACCTATGAGCATGCCGCTCCCCCTTCTGAGCGTCTTGAGTTCCCTCTCATGCTGAGAGTTAGGTTCTCCGCTCTCCAGAGCTATGTTTATTGGTCGAGCTAGCATTGCTCCCCTCACCATAGAGGGTCACCTATGAGCATGCCGCTCCCTTCTGAGCGTCTGAGTTCCCTCTTATGCTGAGAGTTAGGTTCTCCGCTCTCCAGAGCTGTTTGTTGGTTGAGCTAGCATTGCTCCCCTCACCATTGAGGGTCACCTATGAGCATGCCGCTCCCCCTTCTGAGCGTCTTGAGTTCCCTCTCATGCTGAGAGTTAGGTTCTCCGCTCTCCAGAGCTATGTTTATTGGTCGAGCTAGCATTGCTCCCCTCACCATAGAGGGTCACCTATGAGCATGCCGCTCCCTTCTGAGCGTCTGAGTTCCCTCTTATGCTGAGAGTTGGGTTCTCCGCTCCCCCAGAGTTCTGTCATCAGCAACCTCAAGTTGTTAGGCCTCTCTATGCCTCCCTGTGGGGTTGCTTTCCTTGTTGGTAGAGCTAGCATTGCTCCCCTCATCATAGAGGGTTACCTATGAGCATGCCGCTCCCTTCTGAGCGTCTGAGTTCCCTCTCATGCTGAGAGTTGGGTTCTCCGCTCCCCCAGAGCTCTGTGACCCTATGCTCTCCAAAACCCTAGAACGGTGTTTACAATCCATGTTATGGTAAGTACGCACGCTAGTCTCTGTTTACTTTCTGAAAGCCACGTTGTGGTAAGATCGCACACCAAGTGTTTTGCGGTCTTTCTAAAATCCTGTACGGTATGGGTTACGCGCTGCGGGTTCGTGCCCTTTCTTTGAGTTGGTCAGGCCCTGGTTTCACCTTGGGCCCCACTCTATCTATGTATCCCTAGTGATACTGACTTGAACAGGGTGTTGCTACCAAGGATCTGTTGAGACAGTTCCTTCAGCGAGCTCATGCAGAGCAAGCAGTAGCCCCTGGGTGACAGGCCAAGACCTAGTTACTATCATAGGCGCTTGGTCGTATCCCCTTAAAGGAATCTCTGCTTCTGATTCCAAGCCTTTGAGCTCTACCCTGGGTCCAGGAGGCCCGGCCCCTAACAGGTAAGTTCTGGGATATGCAGCTCAGGTTTTTGGCCGAAGGGGATAAAGTCACTGACAGCCATCCACCCGTCCCAGGGGCAACTCCCTTAACCGAGTAGAGTTGGTACTAAGTGCTCGCCTTTTGCGCCTGGCTTTGCGCTCCCCTCAGCATGGTGGCGTGAGTATTCCGCTCCCCATAGCGACCTCTAGAGGACGCAGTTCGAAGTTCCCTCGAAAAGGAACGTCTCAGGTTACATATGTAACCATGGTTCCCTGAGTAGGGAACGAGACACTGCGTCCTCTAGGCTCGGTGCCATGCTTTGGACGCAAGCTTCAGACGAAGAAGTGAATGACGTATTTTCCCGGTGCCCCTTTATACTGTGGCGGCGCCAGGTAATGACGTCATTGGCTGTCGCCGGCCAATGTTATTGTCGTGTTTAGATATATGCTTCAGACACCGGTCACGCTGATGGCATTCCCCATAGCGACCCCTAGAGGACGCAGTGTCTTGTTCCCTACTCAGGGAACCATGGTTACATATGTAACCTAAGACGTTAGCACGTTGCTTTCCTGTACATAGTGTATATTTTTATTAAAATATAAAATTTGGACTTTTATTATTATATTAAGCCACGTTAGACCGCTTTTCTATGGCTTATCATGTCAGCTCATATTTGGGCTCATCTGCTTGCATGTACACATATATTTTTAATACTTTTTATAGCATATTTGCTCTTTTTTCCTCTTCATTAAGCCGCGTTAAGTGTTTTATGAACCACGGCAGCTGTATGAATTGCTGCAAACTGTAAAGTAAGCGTTTGTCCGAGCTCAACTGGTTTTGCGAGGGAACGCAAAAGTTTTGTGAGGGAACGCAAACATCTTTGCGAGAGAACGCAAAAATCTTTGCGAGAGAACGCAAAAGTTTTGCGAGGGAACGCAAAAATCTATGCGAGAGAACGCAAAAAGTTTTGCGAGAGAACGCAAAGTTTCTTGAGGGAACGCAAACGTTTTGCGAGAGAACGCAAAATATTTGAAAAATATTTTTTTTCTCCCACCTCAATTTTTTCCACCACCATGTCCTATAAGGGGCTCCGTAGCTTCCCTATTAAATCCAGCCATGCAGCAGGCTCTTTTGCCACTCAGTCCGTTCCAGTGGGAAAGTGACGTCAATGCATACCCATAACTCGCATTAGCTAGTTATGGGTTTAATTAGGATTGGCTTGATTAGCTAGTTCAGGTGGGTTTAATTAGGGTTGGAGCTAAACTCTGCAGGACACCGGCCCTTCAGGATCAAGTTTGGTGACCCGTGATTTAGATATTGATATGTTTTTAATTGGATAGTGTAAAAGCATCTCTTGTATGCATTTCTATGACAATGCAATTCTATCAGTGTATAATGCTATATTTTAAGATATTACTATGAAAGTTTACTTTTAAACATCAAAAATAGTTTTTATCCTGTAAATATTTTACATTTTTAATGTAAAATGTCACCTATTTCCAATGGTGCTACAACACTCTCTAGTATCCCCAGTTCACTATGATGCTAAAAATTGATCTTTTTTATATTAATATTTTGAATTGCAGAGTGTAAAACTTCTATAAAAAATCTTTTAAATATTTGTTTTATGTGACAATGCAATTTCATCAGTGTATAATGCTACATTTTTTGTCATATAATGATATATTATTGTGGTGTAATGATTTAATTCCTCTGTGCATTATAGAAAATATGCTAAAACACACTTTACACATAAAAGAGAGTCCAGTTAGGCCTCATGAAAGTGAACGGTGACTAATCGGTTGGGACTTAAGAGGCAAGGAGCCATTTAAATCGAATCCGTCAGTTGCAGCTCGGCCATGATGAATGTCCACTAGAGAAACGCATGTCCTCTTCTGAATGAACTGTCATGCAAACACCCTTGTATTGAAAGCATGAAGACAACCATAAAACAAATGACACTTTTTCCTTATGCTAATAAGCAAATTGACAGCGTAAAAACACACTGGATGTCGATCACATGGCGCCGTGATAAATGATTCTCTTTTCGTTTAGAAATCTGAGCTGATGGCATTGTTTTCAAGTGCTCTCCCTTGATAACATTATGATTCAAAGTGACTGAAAACAAACACAGTCACACAAACTCCTACACATGCACACAAACATTTCTTAACACTGTCTCCGTTTCAACAAGACATGCAATTAAATGCATTGACTCTTAAACAGCTCTTTGTTCACCGACAGAAAAAAAAAAAGAAATACAGAGCGAGTATAGGCTTGCTAAGGCCGATTATTTTTAAGAACACGCACACACACTCCATGCTGGGTAGAGATAAAAGATGAGAAAATGTGGGATTGTTTAAAATGTGATTCCACACATTTTTTCCAGCAATTGTCTGTGGTCCTTATGGTGTAATTTGTAAAGCTGGCTCTTGGATATGGCAATACACCACCATATACTGTACACAGACACTTGAACAGATGTGGAGCCTAGAGATTCAGTTAGGACACTAGAATTTAAGATAAATACAAAAGCCTCAGATGTAAATAGTTGGCTGACTTGGCACCTGAATCACAGTTGAAACAGAATTATATTTCCGTCTGTTAAAACTTGGCATACTACCATGGTACTCTTACTTTATAAATGTACTGTATGTATATTGCTTTAAGTGTATTATATGTATATTGTGCACAGAATTTTCTGTATGCATGGAGTATCTGGATGATATACAGTACTACTACACAATATGTGGTGGCAGAGTACACTGCATGCAAAATTTTATCCCATAATGCAATGCACTTGACTTTACTTTTCATTTCCAGGGTAAGATCTAAAGTACTATCAACCATGATCTACAGATCACTTTTTTGACTCATTATTTTAATTGAACTGGCAAAATGAATGAATGAATGAATTTTGTTTCCAGTATGATAAATGGACACCGGCATAGGATAGTAATGTACCATTTTCTTTTTTTTTTTTTTTCTTTTTTTTATTATTATTTATTTCATTTTGTTTAAATAGACAGGATTTAGTGTAAGCTGTGTAGAATTCAGTACTTTGCATAATAATAATAATACTATAATAATACTAATACTTACGGTGGCCAAGAGAGCTCAACACGCTGCAACTTAAGAAAACACATGCAAATAGAAAAAGCATCAGCAAATTAAGAAAACATTTTCATCAGTTTGACAGCACATGTCCTGCAAATACTCACAACACAACCAAATACAAAAACACGCTATATATTGTAAAGGAAGTTGTGAAAGTAGCCAGCTTACATAACGTTTCACAGTTACAGTAGTGTATTTCATCAGCTTATTTAGGCTAATAATATACAAAAAAAAGCTTTGATAAGCATGTCCCAGACATGTTTCCTTAAACATTTTTGATGTGGTCTGTGCATATATGCAGTGCATTTTGCAGTGCGTTTCTATATTTGTTTTTGTTGTCAAACTGATGTTTTCTTAATTTGCAGGTGTTTTTTCTATTTGCATGTGTTTTTTCATTTGCAGCACAATGAGCTCTCTCGGCCACCGTAAATACCATCTGCTAATAATAGTTAGTATACTTGTCTTGTTTTCCAAAACAGCTGAATATCCATTGACACAATAAATTTATGTGAGAAGAAAAACAGTATTTGAAATAAATAAATAAAACAAAATAATTTATACTGAATATAAACTCTGAAAATATATTTATTAAAAAAATGAATATGAATATAAAGGCTACAAGTAAAATAGGCTACAGATTAAGAAAATAGCATAGTCAAATACATCAAATATAGCCAAGTTATTTGATAATGTCTGTACAGACCAGAAATGATGGAACTATTGTGCAGATATCTTCTTATATATGCTTAATCATAAATATAAATTAAATGCCAAGGTGGAAAACTATTTTTCTCCCACCAGATATGATTTCTTCACTATCGACTCATAACTGAGAAGTTCTATATGTCATTTAATCTCATGTATGTATATCATGTATGCATATAATCATAGGAACAATTTCCATGGAGAGTTTAGAATGAGCCGAGTGCTTATGATGGGCTCTAAGGAGACTCCTCATAACAAGAGAGAGCTAATTATGAGAAAATGAGAGGTTAACCCATGCTGCGGGGGCCCATGCAAAGATGCTAATTGATGCTAAATGTATGCAACCTTATTGTACGGGATCACTGAAGCACTAATCAAATACTGATCTATGAGGGCAATCTGTAAAACACGGACAATTAATCCTCATTCACGCAGTGTTCCACATTATACAATCCATATAGAACAACAGCATGTAGGACTAGGGTTTATATAAATGTTTATATCGTATTTTGTATTAGCATCTCAACTATTTTCTTGCTAATTGCTCCAACATGTTGTAAAGCAACAAAATGCTGGTTTTTATGTCACATGATCTAAGGCAGAGATCATGGGCCTCATTTATAAAATGTTGAGTAGCAGCCATCGTACATTTAATCTATGATAATTTTTCAAACATGTATGTCTGATTTAGAGAAATGGCTGTACACACACACACACACACACACACACACACACACAAAAAATAAATAAATACATAAATAAACCTTGGCTTGGATTTTAGCACATTTTTTAAGGCTAAATATTTAGTACAAATCTTTTTGATGAAGTTATAGAAATTAGAGTATACTGTAGTTTTAAAGTTGTACTTATTTATTTGTTCAGGTTAATACAATGATATTATGATTAATAATGATATTATTAATTATATATTTGCAAAGTTTCATATTTAAAAATATATTTCTCTAACTTAAAGATTGCCATAGTACATATCTAAAAAAAAAAATTAAAAAAAAAGCATGGCATTGCCATGGTACTTTATTAAAACAACAACAACAACAACATGTGCTCACTTGTTCTTGTTCCTGATATAAAATCTGTTTATATAGTATTGGTAGCACAGCACAACAATATTTGTAAAACATCCAGAGACCTCCTTAAAGATTTCATAGTAGAATATGAAACCCGAAAGAAAATCAGAAAGCTTATAAAACTTGTGTATTCATCAGTATGAATAAGCTAGGCAGGGAGTTACAGGTTATAAAAAGCGCCCTTTAAGAAGCTTCTGCTCATAGCCACTATTAGATATGCAGCAGCAATCTCACCATAATGAGGAGCGGGTGGAGGAGAGAAAGAGAGAGAGAGAGAGACAAACAGTGGTGTCCTCCATTGCCATTTTATGGTCCCCGATGATATTGAACGTTCCTTCTTTACGACATCACCTGGAGAATTAGTAAACATAAATGGCGGACCTGCTTCGCTCATTGACTGAGGCCTGATTTATGGCGCAACCTGCCGCCTTTTTCTATAATCGTCCATCAAAATGGGAAAGATATAAATCCCAACAACCTGAGAAAAACTTTCTCACTCCCCCAACAATATATCTCACTGACATTACATACTCAACACTTATAAGGAAGAGCTCTGCTATAAATCACAAAGTGCAGAATCATAAAAATGGGCTCAAATAGCATCACTTTAACACCGCCTGCTCTGCTCCCCTCTGTCTCTTGGCTTTATATGCAAGCGATGTCGCTGAGAGCCATGTTTCGCCGCTTCTTGTCTTCGAAAACTTGACATATATTAAAGTTTATCTGATCATTTTTTAAGAACCTCCAAACTTTAAGAGGAGCTATGCTAACTGTTGTAAAACTTACTTTTATTGGTGGCATTTGTCTTAAGTGTGTTTAGACAGTGAAGTGATGACATGAAGTCTTCCAGTGGGAGGCGTAGAATATTAAGGCACATATCTGAGCTGTTTGTCATAGTGAATTTAAAGTGTCACTACGAGAGAGTAAAAGCGCTGGAGCTGATTTACAGCTGTGCTTTGCCCAGATATACAGATAATGCTGTTAGCGTAATAAACTGTTCATCTCTTTGTTCACTTGGCTATTAGATACGGCCATTAGATGCACCTGAGAAGTCCCACTGTCAGACTCTCATACAACGACTCAGATGCCTATTCTATAAGTCTAGCCAGGCGTGTCACTGCCGAGCGGCTCTCAGTTCTCAGGAACTGGCCGAGATGAAAGAAGAAAACTCTAGGAGCAGGTGACCTCAAAACCCATTATTATGACTCACTGAAAAAAGACAGCACAAACGAAATGTAATAATGAATACAAAATTGTTTATTTGGCATGAGGTGTGAGGTGCATGTGGTTGGGGTGGTGTTATTAAAATCAAATTTTAGTGCTTATTAAGATTTTCTGTTAATTTTCTTATTAACTTTTTTCTTCCCGTAATAAATGGGCGAGGCCATTTGTAAATTCTATGGGTCTAGCTTCCGGTCTAATCCGTGTCCAGCTATTTTTAGCTGTACAAAACAGTTAGTTTTGCTGCTTGATATTGAAAATTGGTGTGTCTTACCATAGTTTGACATGTATTATCTTAATTATGATGCATCAATTAAGTGCATCAATATATGTATTAAATATATATATGAAATATATATATATATATATATATATATAACTAAAATTACATTTTATATGTTTTATATATATTTTATTTTTATATTTTTTAATTAACATCAGTTAATTTTATCAGTTACATTAATACCAGTAACAGTAGTATGTTTTTTTACAATAAAAGTAATTATTAATATGAATAATTATATAACAATAATTATTAATGCATGAACTGTTAATTTTTTCTTTGCAAAGTGCATCAAAATGCTTTGCATGTATATTAAGAAAACGAAAATGAGATTTTATATGATGAAATATGATTCTTTATATCTTCTTATTCATCTATATTAATTATTAATTTATTTATAATTTGCTTATTAAATGCTTTGCATATGTATTTTTACTAGAATTCTTATTATTTTGTTCCCCTTTCAGTCGGTCACTCCGAGTTACGTCGGATGACCGACGAAATTGGGATCTCGCCAGAGAGACCAATCCACTTCGAGTGTAACTAAACAAGCCAATGGACATGGGCATGTGATTATTGCATCCAGCTGCCGCTGATCACAGCGTGAGCATAAGAGGCAGCTGGTGCACCGCATTAATTCATCCTTTCACTTCGGAGCTAAGCGGTAGTGGTTGAAGCTACTGCTCTCCCTTTCCTAGAGAGTGTTCTGCTAGACGAGTGCGGGCGATACGGCGCAGCAGCGGTGGTCACAGTGTCTGGGAGAGAAAGATCGTCTTCCTGCTGACAGCCACACTAGGAGTGTGCGGTGGCCAGCTCCCCTGCCTGCTTCTGCACTAAAAGAGCAATTTCTCTAAAAGAGTAACACGGGTGATCGCGTCTTTTTAAAGATGTCTTATCACCCGTGCGTTTCTGGGTGTGGTCGTTTCCTGGCGCCTCAGAACGGTCACGATCGCTGCCTCACGTGTCTGGGCATTCAGCACGCTGAGGAGGCTTTCGTGGATGGTTCATGTTCTTCTTGTGGGGATATGACCATCTCGGCGGTGGAGTCAGAGGTGATTCGAGGATTACAGTGAGGGCTTCCCCAAGTGGAGCTCCTCACCCCTCAAGCACTCCGCAGCCGGTGGAGCGGCTGAAGGACCGCTCTGGGCCCTCTGCTGAACAGGGTGTACCACGCGTTTCCTTTGGTGCCCCCTCTGACGACCAGATGTCGGTCACTGCATCGGAGGGTGTGCCCTCTCTCTCCGGGGATGACGACCCGGCTGCGTTGCCCCCTTTGGGTGTGGTAGCGTTGTCCGAGTCAGACCCAGAGATGACGGCTATGCTTTCCCAGGCCACCGCGGAATCCTCCACCATGTCCCGATCCTTCAAGGCTGGACGAGTGGTTTCTCGGTGGGGGTCGCGCTGGTTCTCAGCGTCCCCCTCCGGTGCCATTCTTTCCGGAAGTGCTTGAGGAGCTTACAAGATCATGGAAGGCACCTTTCACTGCCCGAAACAAATCTTGTGGCTCCTCCTCTCTCACCACCCTCGATGGTGGGGCCGCTTTGGGGTATACGGGGATCCCCTCGGTGGAGCAGTCTGTGGCCATGCAACTGTGTCCAACAGCCGCTACCACTCTGCGGGGTGACCCATGTCTCCCCTCACGGGCCTGTAAGTATTCGTCAGGTCTAACTGGCAGTGCTTATAGAGCCTGTGGGTAGGCGGCTTCTGCCCTCCATGCCATGGCGTTACTGCAGGTCCACCAGGCCAAAGCCCTGAAAGACCTGCACGAGGATGGTCATGACCTGGCGGTTCTACATGAGCTGCGTGCTGCGACGGACCTCGCGCTTCGAGCGACGAAAGTGACCGCACAGTCTCTGGGTCATGCGATGTCCACGCTAGTGGTCCAGGAGCGCCATCTCTGGCTGTGTCTCGCTGACATGAAGGAGAAGGTACAGTTCCTGAATGCTCCCGTGTCGCAGACCGGCCTTTTTGGCGATGCTGTCGAGAGCTTTGCCCAGCATTTCTCGGCAGCCCAGAAGCAGATCAAATCATGCGATCAAATCATGCGCCGGAGGAAACCTGCTGCTTCCACTCCGGCTGCAGCCCCTCAGCCTGTTCGTCGCTGTGGGCGCCCCCCTGCGGCCGCCCGTGCTCCCGAGCAGCCGCAGCAACCTTCCACCAGGCAGCGTCGTGGAGCCAGTCGCAGGCAGGATGCCCAGCTCGTCCAGGCCCCCGCCAAACCTGGCAGCAAGCGCAAGTGCAAGAGGCCCTGGGACGGGCGACCCAGAGATGGAGGAGACTGCTCGTCGGGAGATGGTGACTGCACCACTCCCTCCCCCAGAGGAGGACCAGGTGGAGAATCTTTTGTTTCATTTTGTTACCCAAAACATCATTGGTACAAAACATCGTTTCATTTTGGTACCCAAAACATCAATAAAGAGCGGTCTCCTCAATCTCTGGGTCTCAAGAGGAGGAGAGTGGTGATCTGTGCATCAAGGGATCGCTTCCCTCCTCCTCTCTCGCCAGCAGGCAGCGGGTGGTTGCCCAAGAGCACCCCTCCTGCCCATTCGTGGAACCAGATAAGGGCGGAAGCACTCCAGTCCCCGCTTCAAGTTGTCACACGCCGGGCTGTCACAAGCCTCAAGCCGGGTTCCTGTGTCTCCTCCCACACGAGGAGGAATCAGGTGAGTGTTACACTACACACCCAGACCCCGCCCCCGCCGTCACAGGCCAGGCCGTCACAGGCCCCGAGGCCGGTCCATGTGTTCCACCTCGCTGCCCCACCGTGGGTACGTCGGCGGCCCCGTTGGTCCCTCTGGTACGGTCCCTAGGAGCCTGGCTAGTGCTCCCCAGTCCGTCTCGGTGATTCCTGCGGACCATCAGACTCGGCTACGCGATTCAGTTCACCTGGCGTCCCCCCAAGTTCAGGGGCATCCGGTTCACTTCAGTCAAGGCCGTTGATGCCCCTGTCTTGCGCGCGGAAATTGCAGTCCTGCTGGCGAAGGACTGTCCCTCCAGCTGATATGAGGTCAGGGTTTTACAGCCCTTACTTCATTGTGCCCAAGAAAAGCGGAGGGGTACGACCGTTCTTGGATCTGCGAGTTTTGAACCGTGCACTTCACAAGATGCCGTTCAAGATGTTGACTCAGAAACGCATTTTTGGGTGCGTCCGTCCCCTGGATTGGTTTGCAGCGATCGACCTGAAGGATGCGTACTTTCATGTCTCGATTCTCCCCTGACACAGGCCTTTCCTGCGATTCGCGTTCGAGGGAAGGGCATATCAGTATCAGGTCCTTCCATTCGGGCTGTCCCTTTCCCCTCGCGTCTTCACCAAAGTCGCAGAGGCAGCCCTTGTTCCCCTGAGAGAAAGGGGTGTGCGCATCCTCAACTACCTCGATGACTGGCTCATACTCGCACAGTCTCGAGAGCAGTTGTGCGCACACAGGGACCTGGTGCTCAGGCACCTCAGCCAGTTGGGCCTTCGGGTCAATTGGGAAAAGTACAAACTCGTGCCAATGCAGAGGATCTCTTTTCTCGGCATGGAGTTGGATTCGGTCAACCAGACAGCACGCCTCACCCAGGAACGTGCCCAGTCGGTGCTGAACTGCCTCAAGACTTTATCAGGCAGGACAGCGGTCCCACTGAAACTCTTTCAGAGGCTCCTGGGGCATATGGCTGCACCTGCTACCATAGTTCCGCTCGGTCTGCTCCATATGAGACCGCTTCAGCACTGGCTCCATGGCCAAATCCCGAGGTGGGCGTGGAAACGCGGTACTCATCGGGTTCAGATTACACTGGCCTGCCGCAAAACCTTCAGCCCGTTGTCAGATCCCTCGTTCCTTCAGGCAGTAGTGCCCCTGGAGCAGGTATCCAGGCATGCTGTGGTATTCACGGATGCCTCGGCCACCGGCTGGGGCGCCACGTACAACGGGCACACAGTGTCAGGAGTTTGGACGGGTCCCCAACTGCGTTGACATATCAATTGCCTTGAGTTGCTGGCAGTACGCCTTGCCCTGAGCCGCCTCAGAGGGCGCCTTCGGGGCAGGGACGTTCTGGTCTGTACGGATAACACTGCGACCATTGCGTATATCAACCAGCAAGGCAGTTTATGCTCCCATCGCATGTCGCAACTCGCGCGCCACCTCCTCCTCTGGAGTCAGAAGCATCTGAGGTCCCTTCGTGCCATCCACATCCCAGGAGTGTTCAATCAGACGGCTGACAAGCTGTCTTGAGCGGAACTTCCTGGGGAGTGGAGACTCCATCCCCAGGTGGTTCAGCTGATTTGGAGTCAATTCGGAGTTGCTCAGGTAGACTTGTTTGCATCTCCGGAAACCGCCCACTGCCAGTGGTTCTACTCCCTATCCAAGGCAATGCTCGGCACGGATGCACTGGCACACAGCTGGCCCCAGGGCCTGCGCAAATATGCTTTTCCCCCAGTGAGCCTGCTAGCACAGACACTGTGCGAGATCATGGAGGACGAGGAGCAGGTCCTGCTAGTGGCTCCATATTGGCCCAACAGGACCTGGTTCCCGGAACTCATGCTCCTCACGACAGCCCCTCCCTGGCTGATTACTCTGAGGAAGGATCTGCTTTCTCAGAGACGGGGCACCCTCTGGCTCCCGCATCCAGACTTGTGGAAACTCCATGTGTGGTCCCTGGATGGGACGCGGAGGTTCTAGGTGACCTGCCCCAGGAGGTAGCTCTCACTATCGCTTCAGCACGAGCACCGTCCACAAGATGGGCCTATGCGCTGAAGTGGAACCTGTTCGTCGAATGGTGTTCCTCTTACCATGAGCATCGCCGGAGATGTTCGATCAGAGCCATGCTTTCCTTTTTGCAACAAGGGTTGGAGCGTAGGCTGTCCCCCTCCACCCTTAAGATGTACGTTGCTGCTATTTCTGCCCACCACGACCCCATAAAGGGGAGGTCGGTGGGGAAGCACAATCTGGTCGTCAGGTTTCTTAGGGGGGCCAGGAGGTTAAATCCTCCTAGGCCTCCCTCCCTACCCTCTTGGGATTTGGCATTGGTGCTAAGAGCCCTACAAACTGCCCCCTTTGAGCCGTTGCGGTCAGTCGAGTTGAAGTTTCTCTCTGTGAAAACCTTACTCCTGACTGCGTTGGCCTCGATCAAGAGGGTGGGGGACCTGCAGGCATTTTCGGTCGACGAACCGTGTCTTGAGTTTGGGCCGGCTGACTCCAGTGCAACACTGAGGCCTCTGCCCGGCTATGTGTCCAAGGTTCCTACCACTCCCTTCAGGGACCAGGTAGTGAGCCTGCAAACGCTGCCCCTGGAGGAGGCAGACCCAGCCCTAGCTTTGCTCTGTCCTGTACGTGCACTGCGACAGTACGTGGATAGAACTCAGAGCTTCAGAACCTCAGAACAGACTCTTTGTCTGTTACGGAGGACAGCAGAAGGGGAAAGCTGTCTCCAAGCAGAGGATGGCCCACTGGATAGTGGATGCCATCACCTTGGCCTATGGAGCACAAGGTGTGCCCTGCCCTCTCAGGTTGCGTGCTCACTCCACTAGGGGTGTCGCATCGTCCTGGGCGCTGGCTCATGGTGCCTCGCTAGCAGACATCTGTAGAGCTGCAGGTTGGGCGACTCCCAACACGTTCGCTAGGTTTTATAGCCTACGTGTCGAACTGGTTTCCTCCTGTGTTCTCACCTCAAACGGGTAGTGGCACTGAGAGGGCCGGCTCAAAGTCGGCTTGCGGCGTCCTTACGCCTAATTCTCCAGACAGTTCCTTAACCAGGCAAACCCTGTCGAGTCCTCCAGCACTCCGGCGTCCGGACGTGGCGGAGCGTCTGGCGCCAGGCCTTTCAGCCAACAAATTCTTGAAATCTGGTGTGAGGCTAGTGCCCATATGAGAGACCCTGCCGGGATCCCATATGTGTATTCCATGGTATGCTTATTAGAGCCATGTTTCCCCTGGCAGACCACGTTCTGCCATCTCTAATGATGCAGCCTAAGCCATCTCAGAGACTTCCATATGCAATAGGGCCCTACGGGGTTACTTCACATGTCTGAATGTCACTTAACCCCTTCTGGGAGGAGATGACTCCGCAGTGTGCCTCTTCCAAGTGGAAGGGCACGCTTCCCAGTGTTATCCTAGTCCTACTGTTTGGGTTGCTCAAGGAACAACAGTAGTTGACCTTCTCTGTGTAGAGCCCGGTCCTATCGTCTGCCTTATAGGAAGGATCAGGAGGCCCACACAGGGCACTGGAAGGTGCAGCTCCTGTGGCGCTTTGGTAGGGATCCCAATTTTGTCGGTCATCCGACGTGACTCAGAGTGACCGACTGAAAGGGGGACGTCTCGGTTACGTATGTAATCCTCGTTCCCTGAAGGAGGGAACGGCGACGTCACGTCCTGTCGCCACAGTCGCTGTACCACCGCTGAGCTGCCGAGTCACCGGCTCGGCTCCTCAGCAAAAGCATTAATTAATGCGGTGCACCAGCTGCCTCTTATGCTCACACTGTGATCAGCAGCAGCTGGATGCAATAATCGCATGCCAATGTCCATTGGCTTGTTTAGTTACACTCGAAGTGGATTGGTCTCTCTGGCGAAATCCCAAATTCGTCGGTCATCCAACATGACGTCTCCGTTCCCTCCTTCAGGGAACGAGGGTTACATACGTAACCGAGATGTTCTCCTTGTGTATAGATAAGTCTCATGACTACTTCATTATTTGTGCACTTTGTTACTGATTTGGATGGATGAAAATTTTAAAAAACTTGAAATGACCTTAGTTTTTTATAGGCGTAGTTTTCCAGATTTTCACAAATTTTAAATGCCATGTGTTGTACACAACAGTGTCCCATTTTCCCTGTACTGAGGTGTCTCTGGCTGTGTGTGCCCGTATCAGGGATCAGGTGGCTGCTTGGGTTAATGCTTTACAGCTGAACTCATACACACATGGGCCAGTTTCTCTAGTTGGACCCCGCTGTCTCGGATCCCCACAGCCCGTTCGTCCTGACGCACTGCACCTTCGACCCCCTACCTGGCCTTCCCTCATCCCCTTCATTCTCTCCCCCAATCCCTGCATTGTCTCATTTCTGGACAGGAGCCACTGCCACTTCCTAGCCACACACAGATGGCTCAGAGATTGCGCCAGCCGGTGCATTGTGGGTAATCACTTTGACCAGGCTAGAGGGCACTCACAGGGTCAATATATTTCCTCATCTGCCTGCATCAGGTCTTATCAAGGGCGTACACAGAAATTAACCCCAAAAGAGTAAAGGGTAATTATAGTGTGCAACCCTATACTGTAATTACCATTATCGACAAGAAGACAGTTTCATCATACATATTCAGATTAAACTGGCAGCTTTTCTCGCACTTTCCATGAAAAACTCTTACATTAATTGCACGTTGAGTCATGAGGATGATATTAGAACAAACAACTTTTGAGTCGAGCAGTTTAATTCACCAGAAATAGATCTTGCACAGCTGATAGTGTGATGCTTTACAGAGTATATTTTAATTAATTGATATTCAGAAGCGGCCTCTGTTGACTTTGTGTACAGCGTGTCGAGGACTAGTGGCAGATGCCTGCTGAAGTAGGCGAGATAGCACAGACGCTGAGATCGTTAGAGACGCAGAAATTATAAATCATTCCAGCAAGCGATGAGACCCAAGTCTGTATTGTTCAAGTTTTTAGCGCACAAGAAAAAAGAAACAGAATAAGAGTGTTTCATCATTGTTGTGCCATTACAAGAGTTTACAAGAACACAAACTAGCTTTGACACGGGTCAGAGATGCTTGCGAACTTCACAGTACAGCTTTGCTTTTATGAAATCTGCTAATATGGCACTAGGGTCAGGCTGGCGCTAACACCACAAGAAACGAATGTATACAAATTTGAAGGAACGCTTGCCAAAACACAAACCACACATCTTCATACATTATATCAAACCCACGCTTGCCCTTTTTTCTCTTCTGTTAGTATTGTTGTTGGTGACTCTAGCACAACTTTGAGCACCACTGGAATTTTCAATGTACTTTTTAAATTTAGTCTTTCATAATTATTTTTGCATTTATTGGCACTTAAATCAAATCTATTCCATTTTATACCCCAAATCAGACAAATGCAAATTCAGTTCCTGAACAGAACATTTAGAAGAATAACACTGTGGAACACCCCAAAATATGATCTTAAAATATGACTTTTTGGTAGTATTAACTTGCAAAAGAGGAGATACAGACTCAAATTAATCTTAGTGCATCTGATTTCCCTCTAGAAATATTTTAGGCACTGATTATTTTGCACACACTATGTATGCATGACTACTCAATAAATAAAGAAATTCGTAGAAGCTGATTTGAGTTTAATTTAATTATATTATCATAGAGCTTCCACAAAGAAATAAATAATCTGTTAGGGGCCGTTCACACAGAACATGTTTTTGCATTCCAATGTATTGTTTTTCCATTGTTTTTCTATGTTAACATGCACTAAACAGATGTGTTTGACCATCGCTTTTGCATCTTTTGCATCGTCTTGTTGCATCGTTTTTTTAAACACGTCTCTTTTCATTCCACTACCCATCGTTTTGCATGTTTAACCACAAAAAAAAAAAAAAAAAAAAAAGTAGTTTGTGTGAATGGTCCCTTGCAATGCACAAAACAGTCGACCTAGCAATAAAACGAACACTGCAACAATATTACAATAACATTGAACTGAAGTCATCAGCTGACCAATCAGAATCAGTTATTCCAGAGAGCATATATACAGTACAATTACAACACAGCCGTTCTCCTTTTGCTCAAGGTCACAATGGTCAGAGGGGAACAGATAATTTGTCCAGTTCTTGGATCACTCCATCTGGGGTTTGAACTCTAAATCCTCTTGGTTTCCAGCTTGGGATCCACAGTGCTGTAATGTGCTGTATATTGTGGTAAGTGATTGTCCACCGGGCCTGGATGCAGAGGTCAAGGCTTACAGGTGCGGACCAGCTGCCATATGCTGCTCAACCAAGGATGAGCCAAAACGTTTCTCTCTCAAACACCTCCAGCTGTTCCAGCTAACACTGCTGGCACTCGCGCAAAAGCCTTTCACTCTTGCACAGTTCCGCCACACGCAGAAAGATGCCCTTGGACAGGAAGATGACGCAGGGTTAAAAAGGGGTCAAGATATTGTTCTGTCATTAACCACAGCCAATCAGGTCGAAAGTAAAGAATACTATGTAGTGTGAGACGGTGTTGTGAAATAGGAATCTTAAAAATAGATTTTTTTTTTTTTTAGGGAAGGTGCAATCTTGGCACGTACTGGCCCTGAAGGTGTTTTCAGCATTCTGGGCATTAAAACAGGTGAGACAATCCCATTATTTTACTGTCACACATCAGAATGGAGAAACCATAGCAATTCACATACTTATAAATGCACATCGGTAAAGCAATTTGCAGTCGAAAGGTGGCTCACCACCTTCATATCTACATTTACTTGCACAGACAAATTAGAGAATAAAATTTTTGAGAGCTTGAGTGTTTGTCTCGCTTCAGGCTTCTGTGCAGAATGTTGCAGGGTATGTATGTTGTTTGTGGAAACCAAACCTGTTTATCATAACAAATAAGCATTTTGGTGTGGTTATATTCCTCAAGTTCCAAAATGGAGTGACATACCTCCTTTGTTTCAGAATGCTATCATGCGTTTTTTTTTTTTTTTTTTTTTTTTTTGTCATTTTGTTCATAATTTCCATGCATTTTTTCCATGCATTTCTCATAGGTGCTTGTCAATTGTATTTGCACTTCTCATATAAGGCAAGGCAAGGCAAGTTTATGTATATAGCACATTTCATACACAATGGTAGTACAAAGTGCTTTACATAAAAGGAAATAAAATAATCATAAAAAAATAATCACAATAATACATTTTTTTTTAAATAATTTAAAATTGATTTAAAATGAATTTAAAACAGTTGAAAATAGAAAATGATTATACATAAAATACAGTGCAGTCAGTTCGGACGTAGCACAGTGTTCATTCAATAAATGCACAGCTAAACGAGTTTTGAGTCTAGATTTAAATGTGGCTAATGTTTTAACACATCTGATCTCTTCTGGAAGCTGATTCCAACTGCATGCGGCATAATAGCTAAAAGCGGACTCCCCTTGTTTTGTGTGAACCCTTGATATTTCTAACTGACTCGATCCTAATGATCTGAGTGGTCTGTTTATATTATCTGTTTATATCTGTATATATCTGTATATATAGGTTTATATTCAGTGAGCATATCTGCAATGTATTTAGGTCCTAGGCCATTGAATGATTTATAAAAGAATAAAAGTACTTTAAAATCAATCCTAAATGTAACTGGAAGCCAGTGCAAGGGCCTGAAGACTGGTGTGATATGCTCAGTAGAAACTGGACTAAGTAATCCAGCCAGGTTAGTGTTCACTATATTTGTGCTTTACTATCAGAGAAAAACAGACGTTATTGTTCTTATTTTTGATTAGGCTATTCTTTTTGTATTTTATTTATTGTATTTTCATGTCAAATTTTAGAATGAATGTACTGTAAGCGTAAATGTCTTTGGGGAGCATTTTGCATTTGCAGTCTTGTGTAGTAGCAAGCTAAAGGAAATAAAAAATAAATGTATTAATTATTATATACAATACTGATTGACAGATTGAGCAGATCAAACTTAAATTCAGGTTTGGACTAAGCAATCCAGCCAAATTAGTGTTCACTATATCTTTATTCATTACAGTGAAAAATAGAAAAGATTCACTGTAAAGATGATTTTTCAAAGTTATAAATAAAACAAAGTTTACTGGAATATGTTTTACAAGAATATACCGTTTCAGTCTTTCTACTTCAAAATTTTGAAAAGTTTAATTCAATGTATTTCCAGTTGTTTCATTGTTATTATTTGAAGTTAGCAATGTTTGAGGGATTGTTTCAAAGTAAATCCTACACGAAATGTTTTCCAATGTGTTACTGTTCTTATTCTTGGTTATATTTGTTGTATTCTAATGTAAAACTCTAGTATTAAGTTTTTAAGAATTAAGAATTTAGTTCCCACTCAATACAACATATCCCAGTTTTTTCTACTTCTGTGTTTAGCATTATGGAAACATGATGAAATTCTAAGCATCATTTAAACACCTGCAGACATGCAAGATAACCAAAGTGTCCCAGAATCATCAAAATATGAGTGATGGTGTGCAGATACATTTAGCTGTGAAATCCTTATCTTAGCAGGAGGCCAGAGCTTGAGCAACCATCTGATACAGTCCTGTGGATTTCAGGCCTAAAAAAAAGACATTGCTTGTTAAATTGTGGGTCATTCTGTTCACAGAATCACAAAGGCCCTGCTCCTGTCATGCCCTGTCCCTCCCCTGTGTTTAGCAGGGAGAGTTCCAGACATAAAGTTACAAAAGCCTCGTCCAACAAGTCCAGCTGAAATGAAGTACATTCCACCATGCCATGTCAAGCTACCCCAGCACAGCAGTCTTATTCATTTGACCTTCATCCACAGTGGAGAAAAGAGGGAAAATGCCAACCAGGTGTACAAAAAGTTTCTTTTTTCCACCCACTATGGGGCAGAGAGCCGAAGGAGGAGGTGAGTGAACTATCTGGCACAAAGCTTTT
This sequence comes from Spinibarbus caldwelli, assembly GCA_039654775.1. NCBI lineage: Eukaryota > Metazoa > Chordata > Actinopteri > Cypriniformes > Cyprinidae > Spinibarbus > Spinibarbus caldwelli. Next base: position 16,125,145 of record CM077254.1, read on the forward strand.
TTTTACAACACAAAGGGTCTCTCTCCATTTGTGCTCTCTATTCAATAAACAGCCCGCTGCAAATGACGAGCGCTGTCTTTGGAGTCTGTAATAAGGGCATTCTAGATTTGTCTGAACCTGGAACATTAAACACGTTTGTCTTCCATCCGTCAATGTCAGAGCAATCATCTGTTCAAACGCCTACCATTCTGCAGGATGCCAGTGTTGTGTGTTTGTTCGTTAATCATTTAATCAGAACTAGGGTTGTAATGGTTTGAGATTTTTGCGGTATGATAATCGTGTCAGAAAATATCACGGTTTCACGACATTAAGGTATATATTAAACAATAATTCTAATCAGTAACAATGACTCTTAAAAGAATAAGAACACGTTATTTGAGTGAACAAATCCTTTATTACAACAAACTTGAAACCATTTTAATGAAAGTATTGAAGTCTGCCTTCTGAAAAAATAATAAATAAATGTCATTTCGTCTAAAAAAAAAGAAGCAATACACCTTATGTATATCTATATCACACATTAACATTTTAATTGATGTTTAAAATGTTATCAAATTAAAATTTTGCAACATTTATTTTTGGCAAAGTTCTGGACAACAGAGGTATACTAAGTTACAACATGGACAAACATTACATTCCTTAAAAATAATGTTTAAATAAATTCGTTATTATAAAGAATAATATTGTTATTATAACTTTGAAGTACATTGTACAATGCTAATATATTTCTGTCATAACTTCAAGTTGAATTGAACTTTTATTTTGACGGGTTGTAGCGGACCTTTGAGTTTCAGAGTGTATTTGACTAAAACTAGGAAATGTTTAAGTTTTCTCTCAGTGGAGCTCTGGTTTTGTTCATTGTAGATGCTGAAAATATCATTATCATGCGTACTTCAGTATAAAACGGCGCTACTCAGAGACATGCAGAAACAAGCAAATTATTTATACAGCAGTCTCTTTGCGCTTCACAGACACATATCATATCTACTTTTGATTTATCAATCCATCAGATTGCGCGTTTTACGTGACATCCTCGTTATACTGTAAATTCCGTGTTCACAACTGCACTGAGATTCCCTCTGCATCTCAGAAATCATACGGCCTTAAAACTTATAACTTGTTATAAATGCGACATACCTTTATCTGCACGGAGGGATGGTGTCTGAGAATATGAGCGAACATGTTGGATGGATGTATCGCCTGCTTTAATTGCAGCCACTTTGGGTCCATATTTTTTGCAAACTGGATGCGTCCTCAAGGATAACCTCGCATACGTTTATATATATATATATATATATATCCGAAGTATTCCCATACTGCAGATTTTATTTTTATTATTTTATTTTTTTTTTTTCGGCGGGGATGGAGATTAGATATAATCGCTGTCTCTGTGCGAAGCAGCCAAGCGGAAATAAATTGCATATGCGCTGGTGAGATTTTTTTTTTCATTCATTCTTTTCTTTTTTTTTTTTTTTTTTAAACCGTAGATATGCAAATATTTATGGTATGATAACCGTGCACGTTCAAACCGTGATAAACCGTCATACCGGTATATGGTTACAACCCTAATCAGAACACACACACACAAAGACGCACACTCTCGGTGCGTTCCAAACGGGTTATATCGCCCTCCGAAGGGCACTTCGGAGTGAAAACAATCATGGCCACCATATTGAAGGGTCGTTCCAAACCGAAGTGCTCAAAACTAGCCACTTCAAAGGGCCCTTCGGAATGAAGGATTTCGAAGGGTACAACTGATGGACACTTCGGGCTCTCATGAGCCTTTGCGCAGATTCTTTGCATGATGACGGTGCCTCGGTGTGGGCACGGGATGATGACACAGAAGGGCACTTCAAGAAACAGTTGTTTGGTCCCCTACACCCTTCAATCCTTCGAAGCACTCACTCCAGACGGTAAACCCTTTGAAGGGATTAGGGCATAGGGATGAGCCCTTCCGAATGGAACGCAGGGACTGACCACGCAACAGAAGGAAAAAATAAAAAATAAACATTTAGCGTTTTTTGCTTAAAGTTGTATTGCATTTATTAGGAGGTTTTACTAATGTGAAAGTGATGCATGTACAGGTTTGCTCATATATTTAGGGGACAAAATTGCTCACATAATTTGCACAATGCAATTAATGCTAATACAAATAATAGGGTTAGGTTAATACTGTTCTTTCAATTACCTTTAATGTTAATAATATAGATGAATAATTGTAATACATTTCAATGTTAATATTATTCTTTTAAAGGGATAGTTCACACAAAAATCTAAATTCTGTCATTAATTACTCACCCTCATGTCATTCCAAACCCGCAAGACCTTCGTTCATCTTCGGAACACAAATTAAGATCTTTTTTGATGAAATCCGAAAACTTTCTGACCCTGCATAGACAGCAACGCAACTACCATGTTCAAGGCCCAGAAAGGTAGTAAAGACATTGTTAAAATAGTACATGTAAAATCAGTACTCTTGTGAATGTGCGTTGAAGACTGACACAGAAGTTAGGAATTGTTAAATAAAGTTATTTAAGTTGTTCCCAAACGTATTAACTATATCATGAAATATCTTGATTCTCACCTTTATAGATTATGTTAGTTGATCTATAATTAGTCTCGCGTAGCCAGACCTTCAGACTGACGGCTGAAGGTCTGGAATCTATGGTAGCTTTCATTGACCAAGGCCTGCCCATGAGGCCGTTTGACAGACATGTCAAACAACCACAGTTCGTTTGGTTCAGCATCACGTTTCGGGGCGTGGAAATGTTTCCACAATAACAGACCGGTGTGTAAAACTCTCGGACGTATTTTAAAGATTCTATGCCACGAACTTTAAATATTTCACATACTTTTGAAAATCCAGCGTTTATTTGATCCTGATAAGCACTCGTTGTCACAGTTGTAAACACGACGGCTTTCTTCTTTTGTGAGGGGGTCGTCACGGCATCTTTGTTTCCAGGCGGAATGTAAAAGAACACGACACACACGTCTCCCGGAAATCCTGTATAATTCAACCAATCTGACGACGACTTCGAAACTCCTGCAGTGTTGCCACTTTTGTGTGCCATATGAATCAAACCTTTAGCCAGCGTTATGTGGCCGTGATGTCTGAGGCTGAGACTAATCTATTGTGGGCGATGGTCAAAGTAGCCTAATAATGTAGTCTATTAACTATGCATAAAAACCTGTCTGTTTACTTAAGTAACAGATATGGGTGTCATGCTATAACATATTTTTTAATACGACTGACTTTATATTTAATGTGAATTTAACATTGAAAGTTAACGTGAATAAAAAAATTGTAAGTTAGGCTACTTATCATAACACTTTCATTGTACAGAAAGAGAGCAAAGAACATTTACATTATCAAAGAACATTTTAACTGAAAGTCTAGAGTTCAAGCGCTCTCAAAAAATCCCATTAAAATCACTGAAGCTGTTTACACTGTGAAATGAATATCTTACAGATTCATACACACATCTGCTCTTTGTTATTTCTAACGAGAGAATTCGCCAGAGAGAGGTATTCAGTCAGCCAGCGAGTGAAGAAAACACTAGCATTTTAGCCATGACTCATCTGAACACCTCTGATTGGTCACTGCATTCATAAGCTCAACAGCATTGTGTGTGATTGGTTATAATGCGCGCAGTGCTGTAAAAACGTGTCTGTCTCTGGCTCAGCATCCAGCCAGCGAACTCAAATTTGAATTTAAGCCGTGATCACACTGCAGGCGTTGAATGATTTAATCACACTGATTGTATCAAATATAGAAAATATCATTCGGCTATTTTTTGTCTTTTGGAAGCTGCATTCAAAATCCACTTGTCTCAAAAGTAGAAACACGTGAAAACTAGAAAAACGTGTTTAAATGTGATATTTGCTATCTTTTATCCAATCCTTTCAGACCACAAAACAGGGAATGTGGTCAGTATTTTTTCTTTTTGTTTTTAATTTACTGAGTTAATTCACTTTTCCCTGCACATACGTCAGGCTCCATTTAGATTTGTTTTTCTCTTTAGCCACCATTAAGCACCCTCATTTATTAGTTCCTGAAATCCCACCTAATACTGTCACTGTTGTCATTTAGTTGTTCCAGGCTCAAATGTATTCATTTGTTTGTTTTTGGTTTACTCATTTATTCTTTTATTTGTTTGCTCATGCTGCTACTGTATTGCATTCAAACACCGTTTGTTCTCTGCCATTTCTTTATTTCACTCTATACTCTCTCTTTCCTTCTGCTCAGTGACACAAACACACGTAATTCTTCTTAATGTGACAAATGAACTGCTCTAATCTCCAGCAAGCTCTTCGCTCGCCTCCCGCGTTCATCTGTGCTAAATGAAAGCTTTTATGCAAATGAAATATTTTAGGGGGGCACGAGTTATTTTTTATTCAAATAAGCACGGTAGCTCCTCGTAAGGCGGATTTGAACTTGTCACATAAACAAGTGTCACCGAACGCTGAGTCTTGGCACCCATATCATCGCTTCGAAACTCTACATTCAGATTCCCACTTTGTGACACATTGCGGTAAAGCTTGTTAGCTTTAGCCCAGGTTCTTTAACAGTGACTCGCCTGTTTGTACGGTAAACAGGTGACTTCAAACGGCCGCGGAAACTGGGCGCCCAGATAACGTCCATCTCCTGTGAGACGCGCTCGGTTGAAAGCTTACTCTATCAACAGAGCAAACAGGCTAAATTATGCACGGTAATACACAGGGCCCCGCTCACATGCATCAATCACCTGCAAGCGGAATACAATCGATCACATTCGCGAAAACATCACCGCATGCTCACACCAGAACTATTTCCACCCTATAGCTTGTAAGGAATTACATTACAGTGCAATTCTTCCAGCTTAGACACGAATGCATTTAAACATTTACAACAATACATCACAATATATGGCGCTGTCACCGTGGAGCCAAGAGGCATATTGCCAAGTCTCAGGCAATGTGACTCTGGCACTCCGGAATGACAAACCCTCCGTCTGCAGTATTTACGACGGCACTGTGTTTCGGAGCTCACAGCAGAGTGCTCTTCTTTATACTTGCAAGGAATCACCAGCCCTACATATGACAAACATCCTTCTCTCCTCTTCTGTTAGATCTGTGGTGTTCATAATGCATTGGCCGTCCCGGAGCTGAAAGCAGACAGGCTTTCTAATCTAACATGGCGTGCTGCAGACCGGCAGAGAGAGAAAGAGAGAGAGAGCTGTCACAGAGACATGCAGCCTCACAGCTGTGGACACATCCATAATGTGGAGCTCAGTGGGCCAAGCATATCCCAGCGTTCCCCTCTTCATCACAGATTCCAACACAAGCCCTTCTGCCACCAGCACTCAGGGTGCACAGAGTTCTGCCCAGCTTCTGAATTCAATATCAAACCCAGGGTGCAGAAAGGGACTGCTGAATCTCTTCGCAAGTAAGTTCATATGTACTGAAAAAAGCCTTTTTTTTCATTTTAAAACAAGGTGAGTGGTTACATGGCAGATATATTTGTTATAATACATGGCAGATATATTTGTTATAATTTATTTGTTATTAAGTAAGCAAATCCATGTGCAATATAACCATTAACATTTATTTTAAATGAATTCTGTATATTCAGGATATTTATTAAATATTATTGTGCAAGAGACTATGGCCACAACCCCAATAAACCCCCTCCCCCAAAACTATGCACATGACTTCTTGAAACCCATGTCCATACTACCTAAATATAATGAATAAAAATGTAATTGTGACTTCATCACAACTACAACTTCATCTGACAGTATGGCTTTTTCTCACTTTTGTTTTTCTCACAGTTGCAACTTCTTATTTTAGATTTTCTCACAATTGCAACTTCTTATTTTGGATTTTATCTCATAATTATGTTTTACTATTTACTCTGAAATGAAAACCGGGACGTCAGCTGAAATAATAAACAATAATTTATATAAATATATAAATAAAAGTGAAATTTGACATTATTGCTTGTAATTTTGACTTTATCACAACTGCAACTTCATATCTCACAATATGACTTTATATCTGACAGCTTCTCACAACTTTATCTCACAATTATGTTAATTATTATTATTATTATTTATTTTTTTTACTCTGTGGCAAAAAGAAAGGCTTCAGCTGAATGAATGAATGAATGAATGAATGAATGAAAAGGTAATTTAACATTATTGCTTGTAACTGAATTTATCGCAATTGCAACTTCATATATCACAATATGACTTTGTTGGCTTCTTATGCATCTATCTTATCTTATAATAACTTCATATTTCACACATCATCCCACAGTTGTTTTATTTTTTTACTCTGAGGCAACAAAATTACAAATTCCTTTTTTCCCTTGTTTTTTTTTTTTTTTTTTTTTTTATGTGGGTTTCATTGTATATTATTTGTGAATATGTTTTAAATAATAAAAACAAGATGGACAGATGGAGTCCTTTATCATCAAATGTTAAATCTTTAATTAGGACTGTCTTTGGCATTGTTTTTGTTTTTCAGAACAGAACAGACCTCCATAGCAATGCGGCCCAACACAAGATAATTTTCTGCTCCAGTATCTCTGCGTAGGGCCATCAGGCTCTGATGTGGTCTAGAAATCCCACACACACGCACATTGACATTCCTCCTCTTCCTTTTGACGCTCTCTGTCTGTTACACACACATACACACTTCCTCTCTTCCTCACCCCACACCAGCTGCAGCCCACTTACCCATGGCACGGGCAAAAACCCTGCAAATTGAACGGTTCAAAGGCAGCATGGTCTACCATCTGGGTTGGGAGGTATTTATGTATTTCGACTCTGAATTAACGACACCCCGGGACTCCAAAATGGATGAAATCATTATCAAAAATCTGATCTAGATGATCAGACAGAGGCCCGTCTCCTGCGCTCCAGGGGAGGGTGTTTGATAACCACATGGATGGTAATAAAGAACAGAGCTCTTTTATGCTTGGAGGGTTGAAGTTCTGGAACTAATGAGGGGGTTCCAGATCATACAATCGCCACATCCACCTCCTCGAAGATCACTCAAGTTAATTTGCTCTCCTGAATGTCGTTCTTTCGGCGAGATGTATTATGCATTTTTCTGTAATGAATGAAAGAGCACTAAAATAGTGGCAGCAGCATGGAGGCGATCGCATGACTGCCGCTCCGAGTTATCAGATGCCTGATGATTGAGTTTCATATCAGATTTATTCACCAAACAACAATGCTGCCTGTCTGAGGCAATAGAGCTTGTGGATTAAATGGCCCAAGTTTTCCGTTGACATAAAGCATCAACAGGAGAAGGGGGGAGGAAGAGAGAAAGATGTACCACGTGTAACCCGATCAGCACAAGCCACTAAGACACATTGTGTTTTGCGGGCGATCACAGAGGTTCCACTGTTCAGCTGTCAGTCAAATCCTGATCAGTGTTGGCCACAAATATAGCTTAACACCAACAGGAACATGATCCAGGTTCTCAACCTTCAAAGCCCTTTTTATCTTCCCATACACTGTCGGAACTTGTCTGTTAGCACCAACCCGGGCTCACTGGGAAAACGTGCCTCTACCTACATTTTTGCAAAACTCAAAAAATTTACCTATACGTAAAATACAGTTCACTTCAGTTTCCAGCTGAAATAAACACAAGACACAGAAAAACACCTAATATTTTAACACACATTATGATTACAGGGGCAGATTATCAAATATATAAAGATGCATGGTTTTCACATGGTTTCTTGCACAATATGACCTCAAAACACTTTGACCATAGTGCACGATTTGTAAACAAATACATTTTGATGTTTAAATCACATAGCTCCACGTGTATGACTTTTCTGATGTAATAAACTTGCTCAGTAGCTCACCTGGTACAGTATTGCTCTTGCGATACAGAGGGCTCAACAACCAACCTAATAAAATGTTGCTAGATTCATGTTCATCTGTCTTGGAAAAGAATCCAATTTCAGTGCCACTCACTGGACATTTCACTTTGAAAGTGTTGTGAAACTTGCAAAAGGTTACAATTTCATTTTGCCGAAACTGTTTAAATGGATTGTGAGTGAATAATGAATTACATTTTGACAACATCTTGGCTTTGAAATGACATGGGTAAGTAAATAATGACAAAATATAGTTTTTGGTGAACTGTCCCTTTAATATTTTGATGTACTGTAGGAATGCAAGTAGCATTTGCAGAGCCAATTAGCATCCTATTTTTTACTCACATATTGTAACTGGAGAGGGAAAGTCAATTGTGGAGGTTTTTTTAGGAGCTAATGGTTACACGGTTACTGTGCATTCATTTACACTAAAAACATCTGCTCCAAACTGCTGTTTTCAATGGCAGTTCTATCTGCGTTAATATTCTCAAGTTAGCTTAGCATCACTTTGTCTCTGTGTTTTTCTCCTGCTGATTTGCTTTGATAGTGGGTCCACCGGGGCTCAGGCTGGCCTGTCTCATCAATTCGTTTTGCCTTTCATTGTCATCACGGGAGCTTTCAAAGAGCGCCGGCCCACCAATCAGAACACAGACATTGTGCCAAGCTTAATCAGCTTTGTTAGCATTTCTGTGTTTCGGTCACAGGCCTCAGATACACAGAAACTTTATTAGTAATATTTTATGAGGAGAGAGGAAAAATCACAGATATAATCCATACACCAGGATGGTGACTCAGACACTTTAATGCCACTATGAGGGTTGATTAACTTTCCATTGCAAAAGTAGCTCTAAAGAACTATGTCAAACTAATAATTTGCACTTTAGCCAATGCATTAGTCTTATAAAGCAATTATATTTGCAATTTTCAATCTACCTGCGTTTCATAGTTCTCAGAGCTGATGCAATAAGAGATACGTTTCATAACATCTTAAGCCAAATACTAGGAATGGGTATATATATATATATATATAATATATATATATATATATATTATATAATACGGTAGGGCTATGACTAGTCTCACCATGATATAGTATGCTATATACATCCTACAGTATATAAAAAAAAAAAAAAAAACAATATATTCTTTATAACATGCTATTTTAATATATATATATATATATATATATATATATATATATATATATATATATATATATATATATATATATATATATATATATATTTAAACATTTTATATCATAAATCTAGATAAATTAATTGATCTCACCCATCCCTATCTAATACATACCAGGCCACATGAACATAAAACTCACAATGACTCATGGAAAACAGTTTTTCTTATTTGTGTAATTATGGACCGATCTCTAAGTTAAAAGTGTGAAAGAAGGTCCTGGCACAATGAAAGCTGTCTATGTCAAGTACTTTACCTTGAGTGGATCATTTCGGGCATTGTGCGTCCCGTACGTCTGACACATACTGGATGCTCCATGCTGATGCGTGCAATGTGCGGCCCTATCTTCCTAATTACCAGAGACATCGCGCTGTCAGCAGTGTCGTGCCAGGCTAGAATCTCCTCCGAGGGGTGACAGCTACCATGTCAGCCCGTTTGCAGAGACGTGAACGCCATCGTCCCGAGATAAAGAGAATTAAAATCCCGTCAAGGCCTCATAGCGGGTCACTTGGGCCAAAACAAAAGAGTGGTGATGGGAGGCTTTAATTACCTCGTGTTGTTGTTTGCCTTAGCGTTCCATAACAAAGCAAACTTAATTAGTTGTCTCAGGATATGGTCTCATGGAGAGCAGCGCAAGTGTCAACACAAAGTTTAAATGGGAAAAAATGGGGGCAGAATGCAATAAGTATTAATTTAAATGTGATTGTGCGTCTTCAATTTGCATTCCATATATTGGTGCCTGAAGGGAAATTATAAAGAGTGTGTGTGCAAGGTGCGTGAATTTCTGGCAGGTTACCTTACTCGTATCATTGATGGAGAAACAACTATGTTATTGGTTCATGTTTTACCATGACAGCTAGACTGATATATTCATCAATGTCAGTCACCTCACTTCTCAAATTTCATTCTCAAGTCTATATTTGGGGGGGGGGGATCTTCAGCATCTCAGACTATTAATTCCATTGAGGAATGTCCTCATATTGGCTGGTGCTCAGAACAAAGCGATTCAACACAGCATGACAAATGACACCTCCACCTGTTCTACCTCCACTTCCACAACTGTAAATTATGGGTAAGTTTCTGTGCCAATGCATATGAGTAACCACCAAGAACAACATGTACCAGATGTAGTTTTAAAAGATACCAGTGTTCCTTCCATTAGCACAGATCCTCGGCCTTTTTTAATAATCCATCTTCAGCTGATCTGATGAGGAACTATTTGATGAGCATATGTTTGCAGAAAAGTTTCTGAGACAAAGTTTGGGGTCTGTCATATTTATTGAGAGAAATTAATTCTTTAGCAATTATGCATTTCCAATAAATGCTGTCTGTTCTTTTGAACTTTATAGTCATCAAAGAATCCTGGAAAAAAATGAATTCATGAATACATGATTTTTTGAAAGATCATGTGACACTTAAGGCTTGAGTAGTGGCTTCTGAAAACTCAGACTTGCCATCACAAATTAAATAAAAAAAAATAAAAAAAATAAACAGTTATTATTAATATAAATATTTCACAATATCACTTTTTAAATGCATCTTTATTGAAAATAAAAGACTTTCAAAAACATTCAAAAAAATTATATTTTATGGATATTTTCACGTATCGTATTTTTTTTCTTAACTTTAAGCATCATTCTGTGGTTGATTTTGAAATGTCTGAATATAGATCTGAATTTCTACTTTTCTAAATTAGTGTTAAGCTCACATTAAACCAGCGTTAAACAGAACAACCTGTATATTTTATTTGAGCATTGAACAGGTGTACTTAATGCTGCACTCAAGAGAGTAACAAACTGTTCTTCTGTTCAGAATTATTCCTAGAATCTCACAGGCTCTAATATGCTTTGCTTTGACTAATGCATAAACTGTGTCTTAAAAGAGCTACACTAAAAGGTACAGGTTGAGCTGCATTAGTGAGAGTGTAATCTCTGCATATTTTTAGGAATTGATTTGGCAGTGCCGGGCATTGCTGGTCTTTGCTAATAGCAATAATTCTTTGGATAGGATTCATATGTCTACTTCATATTAAATTTCCACACTGCTTACTGACCTTTTCATTTTCTCTGGCATATGCGATTCTTCACATCTATGGACTTGTCAGGACTCATTATCTTCTGACTGCTGCTTTGTTAGGAGAGAGAGCATCTTTTACTGAGCAGATGTGTGTGTACTGGCTGTCGTTTATAGTCTGTAAAACAAAGACATAAAAAATAGAAGCCTGGGGTGGCACGGGAGCACACCCTGTTTGTCACGGATCACTGCTGTGTGTGTTGAGTGACTGGGAGGAGACGCTGTCATAATAGCCCTCAGGTTCAGCGGTTTTGCCTCCCCATCATAGCAAGCGCAAATCATTTAGCTAATAAATGGATTCATAGATGTATGAAAAGGCATCTGTTTGCTAAGACAGAATAAGCTTTGTGTCCGAATTCACATGCAAAAATGTCCAAAGTAGAATTGTAGTACATTGACTTTTGAAGACTGAAACTGTCTACCTAAAATTTTATACTAAAATTGATTCTTTGGTGCTGTTAAAACATTGATCTAGTTGTTTGAGGATCCTGACTGGCTCGACACAGCTACAACCAATGGCATGAGTTTGTGGTGGGATCCATTTGTCCAACCAATGGACTGAACAAGAGGAAACCTCTTTGAAAACAGTCATTATTTTTCAGTTTGATGACTGTAGCGATACAGAAATTACATTCCTAGCCTTTAAGGCCACAATGGAACTTACAACATGGGGATTATCAAAAAAGAAAAAAAAAAAAAAAAAAAAAAGAAAAAATGTAGGGTTGGGCTTGATTCTATGCATCATTATTGATTGGATTTTGCGATGTGGAAGATCCAGTAATTCTGATTAACCATTATGGTCCAGATTTACTAAATGGCATATTAGTGATAGAGCACAATTCCATAAAAGCGCCGATGGGAGGGGAAAATTCTGCAGGTTTTTTACTAACAATGCGCACATTAAAGAACACAGATGCAGCCAGATCATTTCCATAATGACCAGTGCAATCTACCAAGAGCAGCGCAAATTACCGCCTGCTTTAAGACATGCTTTTTTTGGCCGTTAAATAATGGCGCAAACACCAGTAATTTGATGAGTGCAAACGTTAGTAAATCGCGTTGCGTGATTCATTTTAATACTCTTCTCCCATAAATTTTGTGTCTAAAAGAGAAACTTCTACAATTGCATGTTTAATAAGGTCAGGCGGAAAGATTACTGTATCCACACCTTTTCAGCACTAATTCTTCACTGCGCGTCTTTAGTAAATCCTGACAGTACTATTTTAACACCAAAATACGGTTTGCGCTAGTGCAAGCTGTTAGTAAATCTTGCCCTAAGTGTTCTAAACAGTTTTTTTTTAACTAAACATACATGGATGAATCGTTCACATGCTAACTTTAAGGTTATTAATTTAGCTAGTTGCTAATTCTAATGTGAAAACAGTACATGGCAAATGAGTCTGTGGAATCAATACAACACTGATGTACTCTCTTGGTAAATGCATGTAATTTCCAATAGGCAATGAAGCACATGCTGTTCTTGCACAGCTGAATGAGCTTGAAGACATCAGGTATGTTTTTAATGGAAGTCGTTTTCTAGATAAAGACAGTGAGACAGGTAGACAGACTGATAATGCACTTTACACTCGGGTTACAATATTTTTGAAGGGTTTAGAGATTAACCTTTTGAATGTAATGTTGGGATTATGACGCCGCTCCTCTACCAGAGCGAGTTCGACTTCTCTAATTAGCTGCCTGACATTTCACTTAATCCAATAAAAAAACAACAGCATGGCTGCTGTGAGATGATCTGATATTGGTAATTGGAACTTTTTTTTGCTGCTGTTGTCCATCTCTTTTCTTCTGTTGGTTCATTTTGATGCTTGTAGAGATATCATTAAAAATTTCTACCGCAAAACAAGACATGGTACTTCTCAAAGGACACACGGAGGTCTAATCAAGGTCTCACCCGAGGCCATGAATGCAGATTCTCATGCTTTCACACTGAGGCGTATCGGCTTTCGGCTGCTTCTGTTACGGATGTTTGATGACATAGGTTTTTCAGCATTCGAGTCAGTGCAAGGCTACGATTACTTCCTGTGTTAGCATCTTCGTGGTGTGGTGTGTCACCTTGGTGTTCAAAACAGGGTCATTCTGTTTGCCTTTTATGAAGCTGACGACATAATTTCCCATTAGTCAGTGAAGCGGTTTTTTTGTGATGGCTTTTTTGACTGAAAATATTTCATATACTACACATTAGCAAATATTGCCAAACCCGCACTGTTATGGACTTCACAGTGGATCACTAATAAGACTATCTTATTTAAATAAATTTGGGAAATCTGCTTGGTTGTTAATGACTTGTAAAGTTAAGCAGTTCTTGCACAGTTCAGATAGTGATGCTTGTTAGTTGCCCCAGTGTTTAAGCCTTAGCTAGAGGTCTGTCTGCAGAGCTTACGGCGGACAGGCACCCAGAGAAAAAGCTCTGAGCTAAATGAGCTTGGCACGGGAAAGCACTGTGCAAAAGACCAGACTTTATTTCTCCCAGAATCCTCCTTCTCATTAATTAATACCTGCCCCCAAGCTACTGATATATACAAACAAGGAGATACGCACATGAAATGTGGCTGCAAATTGAAGAAAATACAAGATAAGAGATGGAAATTAATTTCCATGCAACTTTATTTTGAAAAATAAATATTTTACCACGCATTATGCATTTTCCATGAAATTCTTAATTGGCTTAGAAGCTGGAAACTGAGTTACTTTTGTGTTTAATTTCAAGGGGCTACTGATATCAGTGTCCAATTGAATTTATTCAGCTGCAAATATATTTTTACCTCTGGCAAATATTCCCAAAGTGGCTAAAATCATTTGCTGGGTCCAAAATAAACAGTTTTTAAAATTCTGAAATCTGACTGAATGATCCACAAAGGCATTTTTTAAAAAGCAGATTTAGGCATACTATCAGTTTAAATACAATATAATATAATATAATATAATATAATATAATATAATATAATATAATGTGCTAAATATTGCTGAAATATATGCAATATATATTATTTTAATATACAACAACAACAATAATGTGTTAAATGCTTTTTTTTGGGGGGGCTTTTTATTCCTTTTTTATTCAGACAGAATAGTGGAGAGATGACAGGAAAGTATTGGATAGAGAGAGGGGAGCGGGATTGGCATAAGACCTCAAGATGAGAATCGAACTCGGGTCGCTGTGAGCGCAGTTCCACTGTAAATGTCAGCGGTCTAACTGCGAGGCTACCGGCACAGACAAATATTGCTATTTTAATATAGTATGTTGTTATAAAATATATCAAAATAATTTGTTAATATAAAGAAAGGTTCTATCTGAAGAAACTTTAGTGCAGTGGAAATGTTTCGTGGATGTTTCTTCATCGAACCATGGATGATAAAAGATTAAACTTATTTTGTTAACTGTATATAATGAACTAATTTTTATTTTATTTATTGTATTTTATTGTGATTTTTTTTAGTTTTGTTTATTGAACACCAGTGTTACCATATTCACATTTTATAAAGGCAGTAGGCTCTCAAGAGCATTTGTTACAGTGATTTCACTAAATAATTAAATTTTATATATATATTCAAATATATATATATATATATATATATATATATATATATATATATTATATATTATACAAAATTCTAATTGTGTATAAAAGTAACATGGATTGGGTCAGGTTTGTTCTTTTCAACAATCAACCTCTTTTTCCTTGATCTTTATGTTTCAGGCCACCTGGAACCAGGACTCTTTGTTCAGACAAGCAGAAACTACTATCGTTAATGGCCCAAAAAAACCTGCATTATGCAAAGAGAGATGATGTTTACGTTATAAGCCGTGTCTGTCATTTTAGTAAAGCTGCTCTCGTGTATAAACCTGCCTGTAGGTTCTTCTGGCCTGGCGCCTGGAGCAGCTGAACTGTGCAGAAGTGCCATCGCTGTGATTCAGAGCATCCGCGCACTCGCTGCCTGCCTCATGCCTGACGGCTACCTCTGCGCTTTAATCTCTCTGAGTGGTGGGAATGTGAACTAATGAGATAAATTAGGAATCATTAGCCCGGAGCTAAACTTTAAAGATATCCTCCATGTTCAGCAAAAAAAAAAAAAAAAAAAACACAGATCCCTTCAACCCAAAGCAGTACAAGAGGCGGGTGGGAATGAGAGGCGATAACCAATACTGTGGAAGCACGCTGCAGATTTGTGATACATTATATAAATATATTTCTTCGTCACAGTGTTTGATGATTGTAATAAAAACACCATCTTTGTCAACGCAAAACCTCAACGGAGCAGCTGTTTGAACATGTACCATGCATATTTACTCCCATGGCGTAGCGATGACAAAAAGCATGGAGACATATCTATTTATAAGAGAATTTTTGGTTTTAATGTCATATATCACACATTAGGCAATAGCAGCTCATCCATACTGTGTATGCTGTGTTTCTTGTGTGTGTGTTGTGAATTCATGTAGAAAGTCTCATTCAATTACAGATTTACGCATTAGACTTTGATGGCCAAAAATACCCCTGTTCACTTATACTGCAATCAGTCTCTCTTCATGCCTACTGAGTGTAATTAGACAATAATGAGGAAACTGCTTTTTGCTGGATCTCAACTATGTGTTGACCTCAGCAACTTATAGTCCATTAGACAGCAAATAGCTCACAAGGCTGACATTATAAACCATGCCTTCCACTTCGGCTGAAGACTGAAGCATTGCATGCACAGGCATTGCTAAAGAACGTCCTGAATTGGGGGCTCATGTGATCCTGGCAAATAACCGTTGCTAAGTTAAGAAAAGAATACTAGCTTACTAATTACCAAATTCTGCACAGTGTATACATTATACTGCCAGTATATAGTATGTATGAACATTTTCCATCTTTCATTGATGGCCATTTATGTATGTATATATGTATGCATTTATTTATTTATTTATAGCAGCAGAAAATAACACAATTATTCAGCTTATGCAATTATAGAATATATTTTACTTGTGCCTGTTTTTTATTTATTTGTATATTTATAATAAATATAATTTACATTTAAATATCATTTTGATTAAACATTACAGAAAATGCTATTACAAAAGTATGCGAAATGTGAATTTTAAATGTTTAAAAAATATGCCACATGACTCATATTGCAAGTTTAATGCAGTGAGTGACATTTAATTACCTTGAAAATAACATGTATTTTACATATTTTTGCATTTTAATCCAATTTTTGTGACAATGTTAAGCATAATGTTAATGCCAGTTGCTTCAAGAATGGCATATTTTTTTCATAGAATTGCATTATTTCACATAGATGGCCTTTATAATTTTATAATGTTAATGTCAGTTGCTTGTAGATTTTTTCATCATATGGAAAAAGTATATTTTGAAAAAAAAAATGTGGGATACAGTATATTATTTAGTGTGTTCTGTTGTATTCAGTTTTTATACTGTTTAGCATGAGCTCATTTTATATATAAACACACACACATACATATAAACAAATATTTAATTTTACTTAATTATAGTAAATATTTCACTAGTGCCTTATTTATTTATTTATTTATTTATGCCATTAGCTCTGGAGAGTTGCTAATGATTTTTTTTTTTTGTTTGTTTTTTTTTCTTTATGATATCGTTTTCCTGTGATTAGTCCCATGGCATTTGCAGCTCAAATGATTGGCTCACAACATCCTGGCATAATTGAAATCGCCATACATACTATATACTGCATAAATATAGTATGGTAGAATGCTATTCCACACACTAAGTCAGTGCTGACAGGCAGAGACTGTATTTTGTGCCAGTGTAAGGTCTATAATGTTTAGTGAAACACGCTATAGCTCTCTCAAGCACACACATCGACGTAAAGGCATCCACCAGTACTTGGCTCTCATATTCAGGAGCAATAAAAAAATAACTTTAACTAAAGGTATAAAGGAATAAAAAAGAAACAAACTGAGACGAGCGACAAGCAGGGAAGTTATTTCTATCTGTGTGGCTTCAGGTTAAAGTGTTCTTAAGAACCTTGATGTCTCTTGAAAACGTTGTTCGTGTAAATGAAATAGACTGAACCGTGGCAGTGCGCTGATCACGGAGAATTGGCTCAGTAGAAAATAAAAAGTGCTTGTGTCACACACCACAGTGAGATCTGAGATGCAACTGCCGCGCTGTGTATTGTTATTTGTTGCGGTTGTGTCAAGTGTGTCGGCATGTCAAACTCATCACTATGTTTGGGAGAGAAAAAAACAAACAAAAAAGAAAAACCCTCATTTAGATATGAACATAGTGCTTCTCTTTCACTTTCTCACAACAAACTGCTTTTTTTTTTTCTTCTCTTTTTCCTGGGTACCGATAAACCCACTGTCCGGAAAATAAAGAATGAAAAGATGAGAGAGAGAGAAAAAAAAACAAAAAAAAAAAACAAGGTAAGTCTAAGAGTGCATCCTTTGAAGCAGGAAAGCAGATGCATGGGTGAATAATTAAATAAACCAAGAAATTAATAAATAAATAATGGAACAGACACGATAGTGTCTTTACAGCTGATGAGGGAAGTTTTTTTTTTTTTCTCACTCCCTGTGGTAGCTGTGCAGGTCGACCTGTGTTTAACGCACACCGCAGGCAACACTTTCTGATGACATAAATAGCCGATCATGAAAATGTTTTTCTTCCCCTTGGGTTTTTTTCTGTTTCTTTTGTGATTGTGGCAGCTCATTTTAGTCACAATGCAGCAAAACTTTGGCAACATAACATATCACTGGAGTTCGTTTACGAGGAGAGCTTTTTCATTATATTGCTGTGCCTGGAAATAGTTCAAATCCCAAAGTACACTGTGTGGGCAGGGAACTGTTCTAATAACATAAATATATAGACATATACAGTATATTCATATATTCATTGTTTATATTCCATGATGTGAACAGAGTGCACAAGGTCATTATGAGCATTATAAGCTTAACTGGATGGATAGATTGCGATACCAATGACTCTACAACTGAGCTCCATTTGACACAGAAAATATAAAAACGTTCCAAAAAACTGGTGAGCTCCCTCGATGGGAACCTTTGTGCTGCTGATGCAAAGGTTGTTTCAAAAGCTAGGTTTTATTATGCTGACTTTTAAGTTCCCTTCATTTTGGTCGTATTCAAAGGCAGTAAATATAAAACACTGCAGAATGTATTGCAACAAGCTCAGTGAAAAAATATATCCAAGATGTCAGATGACATGCAAGAAATGTTGATTCTATAACTCTTTAATTTTTTATATTCATAAGTATGTGAATATGCATGTGAAATATTGGTTTGTTCCTCTTGCGTCAAACTTTGAGTATACAACTCAAGACAGTTAGGCAACTTACTAGTTTTTGGAACAGCGCGAAAGTCATAGCGAAAGTTTTTAAATGTGGCAAGTTTTATGCATTCAGAGAAAGAATAGAGAATATGACAAAATACATCCATGACTTCACAAATTCCTCAGAGGGAACTTCTTTTTGGTCCTTTTTATGCAATGCACAGCATGTTCTTTTTCCGAATTCCTCCGACCCTCTGCAGTACAAATGACCTTAAACAGACTAGACAGCATCACTAAACGTTCACAAAGGATTTTCTGCCACTGCTCATCAAATCAAACTAGAGAAAGAAGGCTGAGAGAAAAAAAGAAAAAAAAAACCCACTTCAATGAACCCAAACAATGACCATTTTTGTAAAATTAGCTGCCCATAAAACAGTCTTTGTATTGTACAAAAAAAAACTACGCAAACTGTAGTCATGTGAGGCTGTTTTTTTAGTTTTGTTTCTTGTAGACAAAAACAAGTTGCTTAGCAAGTAGTGAACGTCATGTAAGCAGTCTTTTCCAACATGTGTTTCAAACAACATAACCTGTCCAAACGCACAGCAGCGAGGCGAAGCAGAAAGCGAGGGCGGAAAAGTGAACCAAGAATGAAACGAATGGAAATTAAACTCATAGAGTTTGACGACTACTAAGGCATCAGTTGCCAAGTACAATATAAGCCCATGTATATTACAACACAACCATATATTAATTTAATAAAATACACAATATAGCTCTTGTACACGTAACAATTTGGCTCAAATGCACAGAAACTGCAGAAAAATCAATAAAAATATGTCGTTTTGATGTAAACACATTAAATTGGATACATTTTGCACATTAAAATGATATTGTGTATAAGTGACAATGTGAAGGGACATTTCCTTTTTTAAAATCTTTTTTTTTGTTGTTGTTGTTGTTGTTAATGTATTGTTTTTCTGAAATTGAAACAGTGTCCTTTGCAGTTGAATAAATATTTTCAACTGCATTTTCATCCTGTGCGCACCCTCTTTTTTTTCTTTTTGTTTTGTTTAGTTTTTTTTTTTTTTACAAAATGTATAAATATTTTCATTGTTATCTGGACACTATACATAATTTCATATATTTATATATATTTATCTATATGTATATATAGATATATCTTTTCACAGTTGAGGAAAAATGTCCCTAATATACAAGAGAGTGACTGTTATAACTTAACGTCAGACATGTGAAAAGTCACTTTAAAAGTAATGAAAAGCTGAAGACAGATGATCACAGAGGACCAATAAGTGAGAGTAACAGGTTCACTGTTCTGGAATGTTCCATGTGTACGTATACATAGGGGGAGGAGGACACAGTTTACACGTGACTAGAAATGACAGGTGAAGAATGGTTACATTTCATAATCAACCCTTACCACCCACCCTAAAGATTCATGGCCCCACACACCCCCTCCGAGTTTGTTGATATCATCTGCACTTCTTATGCTGATATTACAAAGCCAATAAAAGTTAAAGAGAGAGTCTCTGTCTTGGTGTGGTCCAACCGTTCCAGGGATATCCGATGCACCCGAATCCTTTTGACTTGCGATTGTCAGAACAAACAATTTTCGTCCATCCCTTCTCCTCCAAAAGTCTCTGTAGGCGAAGGGTGGGACGCTCCGTCTGCAGTTCAGTGGCAGAAAGACGTCACAGTAAGAAAGAGTTTGAAGCTGGTGGGCACTTGAAGAAGAAGAAAAAGCTCACAAGAAGCCAGAAGCAGCAACTTCTGCAACTCTAAAGAAATTCCCTTGCCCCCAAAAACACAACACGGCATCCAAACGAACGTAAGCAAACTGTACTTTTGCTCCCTATGTTTATTTGTCAAGATCTTCAAGTACACGTTTTTTTTTTTTTTTGTCCCCATCTGCATCACACTCTCTCAGAGAGCGTCTCGACCTGGTCCATGTTTCGTCCGCTGTAGTTTCTTATGCTCGCAAAGTCCGTTTTACTTTCTGATGGGGGTTTTTTCGTTTCCCCGACAATCCTGCAGCAGTTTGTCGATGTCTCTGACCACCTGGTCTGCGTCCATGGTGCCGCGGCCCATCTCTCCTCCGCCCTGCTCCAAAACTCTGTCCATTTCCACCGCCGTCTCCTGGCTGATCCGCGAACGTGCTTCAGCCAGGACTTTGGCTACGGGGTCGGAGGGAGGCAGCGTGGAGTAGCCCTGCTCTTTGTTCTGCTTGTTCGGGGAGATGTACTGTCCATCTGGGGGTCCATAGTGGCTGGTGCTCGGCTTGCCCTCTGCTCCGTCACCCATCCCTTTGGCTGAAGAGCATGGGGAACCTGTACTGCAGCCTTTGGTAGGGCTACATGAAGCAGACGGAACCTCCTGCAAGAGAGGGCTGAGGGCACGTTTGGTCTTTAGGTAGGGTTTAACATTCGCCACGAGGATGGTGTGGTCTCGACGCTCCTTCCCAAATGTGCAGAACGTTTTTTTGCCGTTGGGGTTGCACACTGTCTCGTAAGTTTCGGTTTCCACTGTGACTGCCTCCATGCCGGCCGGTACGAAGAGGTTAGTGCGGTAGTCCGAGCCCTCGGCTTGGGGAGTTCCTGCTCCTCCAGCCCCTGCGGGAAACTGGGGCATCCAACAACGGTCAGAGTGACCCAGCACTCGACATTCCTCCGTGCAGTTCACACAATCCTCCTCTGGAAAGAAAGAGAAAGAGAGAAAAAAAGATTAATTTGGCTGTAATTTCAATTAAAAAATAACCATGTGAAAATTCTGGCTAATTTTAAATAATCAAGTGAAGTAAAAAGTCATGAACCCAAAGGTTATTCGTCACAAATGAAAAGAGCTGTCATCAGTACAAAAACAGATTGTCTTAACGTAACACTTGAGTCAGTGTTTCCCACACCACTTTTCAGCAAAGCTGAATCACCAGAGATATTTTACTAAAGTTGTGAATGTGAGTTTGCAGTCTAAATTGAATTTGGTGAGATAAAAAACAGTGTACCGGCAAAATGAACAATCATACAGAACAACTGGTGTAATCTGCTTCATGAACAAATGACTCATATCTGCTGGTGCTTTTAATGAATCATTCAAAAAGACTTTCTTTAGAAATGTTATCACGGTTTTCAACTGTGGTGACAAGAAGAAATGTTTCTAGAGCAGCACATCTGCATATTAGAATGATTTCTGAAATATCATGTGACACTGAAGACTGGAGAAATGACTGCGAAAATTCAGGTTTGCCATAACAAAAATAAATTACTTAAAATACTTTTAAAACAGAAAATAGTTATTTTAAATTACAACAAATTAGGGGTTAGTGCGCAACAACTTGAGTTCGATTCGAGGTCCTAACACTTTCCTGTCAGCTCTCTACTGTCTTATTCCAATAAAGGCATCAAAAATGCAAGAAAAGTATTATTATTATTTTTTTTTTTTCACAATATTACTGCTTTGACTTTTTTTTTTCCCCAAATAAATCAAATAAATGCAGCCTTGGTGAGCATAAGGGACCTCTTTTAAAAACATCAAGAGATCTTACCAACCCAAAACTTAAATAGTGATTAAATAAATACACACACCACCACCACCAAGCTAAACAAAGTCATAAATTCCATAAAAGAAGACTTTCAGTGAGGAAAATGGGATCTGGTTTTCCATGAATATGATAAAAAAAGATGGCAAAGAATTACCCCATTCTCCCCCCATCATGCTCATGCATTCTACAGTACTTCCTTCTCTCTCTCCTCACCCCGCCTCTCAGCAGAACAACAACAGCTCAGTTTTGGCAAAAAGTGTGGTGCTGCTATCATAAATTTATGTCACTGGGCTTTGAAGCTATCCCAAGGCAGCCCTGCCATATCACAGAGCCAAGTGTCTAGTGTGGCACTGCTTGTGTATGTGTGTGTGCATCTTCCCTCCTTTCATCTCAGCTCAGAAGAAACCACATTTTGGATTATTGTGGGCTGTTCTGATGGTGTGTCAAATGGGTCCAGGATTGTGAAGAGGATAAAAAAATAATGTATTTTAAAATAGGAAATGATCGAAAGTGGGGAAAAAAGGGAACAAAGGGGAAAACATGCAAAATGAAAGTAAAAAAAAAAAAAAGTGAAACGGAAGGTGCAGCTACTGTACTGTGAATATAAATGCTCAAATAGCTCAGGTAAAGCTGAGTTCCGGGTCGTGAACACACGCAAACCTCACACCCGTGCCATCGGTTCAATGTGCGTTTGACAAGAGAAGTGCAGTGATTTGAGCAGAACAAACAAAAGTCTTCCATCCATATTTAATAGTTTGATGATGTCTGTCTTTTGGGAGACAAAAACATGGAAACACAAACAACCTCATGAATTTATGAGAAAAAACGTTTTCAATAATCTAGCAGTCATCACTCACCCATTTAAGACCCCAAAAAATGTGTCTGGGAATAACAGATGATAGCGGAAAATGACTTTAGCGCATATGCTGGCAGAATCTTCATTTGTGTTATTGATTTCCCAAACTGTAATTCTCATCAAAATTAATCTATCCTTCACCTCAAACAGTGCATGATCAGATTAGAAACTTTTTTCTTATGAAAATGTCATTTTGAGACTTTCCTCGATCGTTTCTTGCTCTATTTCATGTTGCTTCTGATTTTGTTTTCCTTGAAATGAACAATGGGACATGATAATTCAAAAAGCCTGTTAAAGTTTGAGAGCAGTTTGATTTAGAAACAGATCCAGACAGATGTACTCATTTTTCCTGCATGGCATTTACAATGCATATTGAAATACAATCAGGATATTCAGCTTGAAGAAACAACTAGTCCTTTTCCTCATTCAGTGAAAGTGCATCAATTCTCTGTGCTAAAGAGTTCATAGCTACATTGATATCTGTGTTTACTTTCGCAGAAGTATAGCCAATTGGTTTTCTTTCTTCATGCAATGTGCAAGACTCGGCGTGTATAAATGATGACCACTTGACCTTATTATCATCATTAATCATATTTTAAATGGCTCTTTCAGATGTTTCTCTACTAAAGGCCAAGCCATGTCATGAAAAATGATCCACTGCAACTCGGCTCCCGAATCCCTATTGTTCCAGATTTCACTGTGTGTGTCTGGCCAACAAAAGCCTATCCCTGGGGTTCCCTTCAGTTTGTTTCTGGTCTGTGGGGTTTTTGCTAACCTTGAAAAAGTTTTCAAACTCCCTACCCATTCTCAATGGTAACGGTACACTGCACCTGCATCTCCTGAGGTCAAAATATGTATTTTCAACACACACACACATATGGACATCTGTGGTGCATCTGTGGACTGAGCAGAGGGAAAGCCAGTTCTGTATCGGGCCTAAGACTGAACCTAGGGGGACACCTAGGATTTTGTGCCATGTATGAAGACTGTTTGCGTATTTGGAGGGTCAGCAGGCTGGTATGTCCTCAGGGACACTTTCTACAAGAGTGTGAGAGGACAGGAGTAAGTACCATAGAAGAGGGGAGAGAGAGAGCTTGACATTTTGCATGTGGTGCTCTTGTGTTTTGCGAGAAAAAGACAAGGGCTAGTCCTGAGTGGCACAAACTAGCATGCGTGACAAAGTGAGGAAGAACATGCTGTCCACTTTAAATAATGAGATCTCCCACGCATGCACGCACGCACACACAAACACACACACACACACACACATGCACACACACACACACTCACACAGTGTCCTCTTCAGATCTGCATGGGCTTTGAATCTGAGCTGCTTTGCTAGATTTTGCAGATGTTTATCTTCCCTAAACATAAATTAGCGTGGGTATGCATGCTAAACAGTTCCTCTGTGTGAGCAGGAATATCTTTGTTTCACACTTTCATAGCACCTTTTGATGCAAGACTAGCAAAATAAACATTTACACTTCTGTTTGAAAGTTCAAAGTCAGTAATATATATATTTAGGGGTGGAACGATACATGTATTCATACCGAACCGTCACGGTACGGACATCTCGGTTCGGTGCATGAGGCCTTACAACGAATACAGGCAATCCAATCCAGAAGGGGGCGCCTGCAGTAATACAACGCTGTTTGATAACAGGCAGCAGAAGAACAGCGAATGCCATGAGTTGCGCACTTCAAAATAAAGCTCCCTAGACAGTGACTATGTGCTGATTCTGAATGCGTCTCTTACATAGACTGACAAAGGAGTGTACTTTAAAGGCTTGCGCACTCAACTGTTTGCGAAATGGAGCTTTGAGCTCGTGTATCCTACCTCTCTCAAATAGGCACAAATCCAAATATTCCATAATATTTCCATATTTGCGATGTAACGTATCTGAATGCTAAACTATTATTGATTATGTAAATTATAGGCTTTGTACTTCAGTCGCGTTCCAACGGTGATGCAGAGGCGGGCGCGCTGATGTTTGGTTCACTGTATTTTATTTTGATAAAGTACCAACTGTGCTGTCAAGTGAGCAATGCTGGAACTGATACGTTGTGTGTGTGTGTGTGAGTGTGTGTGTGTGTCTGTGTGCGCTCCGGCGCGATCACTTCAACTGTTTCCTTATACCAGCAGAATCAGAAAGCAGAAAAATAAAGAAAACAAATAAGATGTCACTTTATGCCATTTGAGTTTCCTTTCTGTGAAGAAATTAAGCGTCACAAAAATTAACTGAAACTCAGCATATATAGGCTACATTACGTGTTGCACTGTTTTTTTTTTCCTTGTTTATCTGTAAACTAAATCAAATATATTTCAAGAATTTATTTCTTGTTTGTATATATGTACTGCAGATTTTATATATATATAACAATGTAATAATATTTAGTATTCTCACATCTAGGTGAGTTGTAATTTGTACTGCTGTCTGTTCAAAATAAATTAAAAGAAACTGAGCATAGTAGATGTTTTTTTTTATTTTTTATTTTTTTCCTGTTGTACTGAAATCGTACCGAACCGTGACCCCCGAACCGAGGTACGTACCGAACCATGACATCTGTGTACCGTCCCACCCGTAATATATATATATATATATATATATATATATATATATATATATATATATATATATATATATATATATATATATATCTTTCACAATAAGAAATGTTTTTTAACCATATTAAAATTATTTTTGTCAGTGTCATGTGACACTGAAGACTGAAGTAATGGCTGCTGAAAACTGAGCTTTGCCACCACAATTTTGATGAATAAATGAAGCCTTGGTGAGCATAAGAGATATTCAAAAAAAAAAAAAAAAAAAAAAAACACACTTTTACCAACCCAAAACCTTCAAGTGAAAAAGGAAAACAACAGAAATGCGTTGCTAAGCTAATGAAGTAAATCAGTCTTGCTTTCTCCAGTATGTTCAGAACTGACTGCTCGTTCAATGGAGGCACAATAAAGCATAAATAATCCACACTGACACATCTCCATGCAGCCAGTGAGGAGGAACCAATCCTTCAATAGATTATTCATGCCTGGGCGGAACAGGTGACCTTGAAACTTGGCAGGGTCGCCATGGCTAACAATAAGACATGTGACACTGGCTGAGGCCACTAATTTGTCGCCAGATCCAAAGCAGGAGGCATGGTGTGAGTTATTGCCACCCCCAACCCTCCTCTCGTACAGTCAGTACACAAGGTTACAAGCTGTTTTGGGGACACTTCATTATAATTGTATTGTGTAACATCCCTGTGTTTTCTTGATGATCCACGCACAGATCTATATATCGATTGGCTCATTGTGAGCTATGGGCTGCTCATCGGCCACTCTGCAGGAATGTCAAGTCAACTGCCCAATTATTATCACAAGAAGCACACGCTCGGCTCTGTGCACCATTTACTGGGATTCGCAGACTTCAGTTTCAGAGTACGAGGCTTCTGCTAGCACAGCGCTTGTCCCACTCATCAAGCTAATGATGTGTGTACGACAAATCTCATTTTACTTTTCGCACAAAATCCCAAAGGCAGAGCAGCAACTCGAGACGACGCCATATTTATATGACAGTCCTAACAGAAGGTCACTTCATAATATATTCACTACTTCATGATTTGTTCTCTGCTGCATCTGGAAAAATAAGAGTTGAGATGTTTTATATTGTGAATATTGTCACATCTGAAAGGGTTGTAGGTTCTGCATGGCTTGCTTAACAACGGCTTTAAGGTCTGACTATATTAGCACAACCTCTGACATCCTAATTATGTTTTAACAAAGACTATAGAATACCCAAGACATGTCACTCGTATAGTTTTGAATGGGGAAAAATGCAACGCTCAATATGGCTGCTCTATCGAATTAAGCCCCGCCTTCTGAGCCAAAGAGCCAATCGCAAATCGGTAAAGTCAGCACGTCACTGCAGCTGCCATTAGAAATCCCGGTTGCTATAGAAACAGTCTGTGTTTTCAGACGTGTGCCTTGGACTGCGCATGCGCACTGGTGGGTCTAGCCTGAGAAATAAGATTTTTTAAACACAATTTGAGCAAAATAAACAACATTTATGATACAGTTGTTGTCAGATTTCATTGGTGATTTCAAATATGAAATTTAATCGTAAGTTTGGCGACCAGTTTTGGAGAGTTTGATGTTTCCCCATTCAAAAAAATAGGAGCTGCACTTGCATGCCCAAGAGGCGTTTCAAAGATGGCCGCCGAGTGACATGACTTGCCTTAAAGGGACTTTGGTTTTAATTATAATCTTAGAACGAATTAGAACGAATGCGATGCTTTTAGCAACAGTGCTTGTAGAGGTTAATTTGTAAAATAAAAATAAAAATTCTTATAATCATGCAAAATATTGCAAAAATAAAATACAATCTACAATCAACAAATATACACATGCATCATAATTCAGTTTTTAATATATTTCAATTAAAAAAATACAACTGAATTATGATGTCATACGACTATAAAAATTGCATAAATTTTATAAACTACATATTTTATTTTTATAATAGATGGTATGATAAAAATTCTTATGATTTCATACAATATATTACAATATAAAATTATATTTTACTGTACAATCAACAAATGATCACGTATATGACATCATAATTCAGAACACATTACAAACTGAATTGTCATACAATTACTGTAAAAAAAAAAAATTATTTTAATGGAATAAAATAATAAAATATATTTTACAATCTGCAATCAACAAATATACACATTAGGGGTGTAACGATTCACTCATTTTCTCGATGCATCGATTACAAACCCTGACGATGCATATGCATCTATCTTGAAACATGGATTTTTGAATCGGGAATCGTCGATTTCGGACAGTAATCGATATAAAACGCTAAGAATAGAATGAATCGCGATTTCTATAGCGATTCAGTGCTTTCAAAATATATACACATTAAATTACTACAAGCATGAATTAATGGAGACCTTGAACAGCGTTCGTGCCTCACATCTCTCCTTCACGCGCTCCACTATATTTACTGCCTGTCACAGGATTGTGCTCGTGCCCCGTTCGTCTCACGGACACATTTTTTGAGCAGCTGATGTGTGATCTCTCCTTAGTACTCATGGCCAGTACTGCTAAAGTGAAGTAGTTTTAGTTTTCTGTAGTGGCTCTCGGTCATAACGTCGACATTACCTGAGCAGTCGAAGGCTGCGCATTTATTGCATGGACGGAGAAAAATGTAAGTGTCTAAAGCATAAGCACAGTTCTATTGAATGATTAATGTGTTTTCACAATGTCGTTGAAACGAATATATGAAGAAAACTGT
This sequence comes from Spinibarbus caldwelli, assembly GCA_039654775.1. Classification (NCBI taxonomy): domain Eukaryota; kingdom Metazoa; phylum Chordata; class Actinopteri; order Cypriniformes; family Cyprinidae; genus Spinibarbus; species Spinibarbus caldwelli. The sequence goes on from CM077254.1 coordinate 16,153,276, forward strand.
TAAAATAACCACAGCATTAACAACAACCTTGAAATAAGAGCGTGAGGTTTATCTGTTAATCAGATGCACAAGTAGCATTTGTTGCTATAGGAAACAGACATCGGGCGCTTTTTCTTTCAGAATCATCATTCACCGATGGAGAGGAAAAGTTAAATACCATAGCATTTTATTTTATGAACATGAGATAAAGAAATTTTTACACTGAAAAATAAGTGATCTTGGCTTGTAGAACTTAAGACGTGCCAGGAAATGCCTAATATGGACAAAGGCAGCTGCAGCTAAGCTGAATAAAAGGAACTGGTGAAACGTTAAGACAATAAACACAAAAAATAAATAAAATTCATGAATGATGCAGTGCTAATTGACATATCATTTATTACAGTACAGAAACAATAAAGTTTTCTACCTTATTCTGTGCAGGAAATTGAAATAATTGTTTGTAGTATATAAAACAATCATGAAATTGCCATTAGGAAAAAAAATTATAGATTACAAATGATTTATTATTGTCCAGCAGTGTATTTGATTTATTTATAGCAAATTCAAAGTAAGAGATAAGAAAATAATTTCTTGTAAAAAAATAAAAATAAATAAAAAATAATACATAGACCTACATAAAATTATTGTATTTGAAATTTCTGTCACTTCTGAAATGATGGCTACACACCTGGTGTGATAAAATGTTAGGCTATACATAATACTTTTAAAGCTCTTTTTTTAAAAATCCACGCCATAGCATCATTTAACTAGCATCTAACAATGGACAAAAGTGTTTTTTTTTTTTTTTTTTTTTCTTCTCTAACCTATGGTTCTCTAACCATAAAGGCTGTTGTGTAATTTGCCCTCTGACTAAGCATTTAAAGAATTTAGGGGAAGCATTTACATAATCCTGTGAATGCACTGAAAGAATGCAGAGTTGAATCGTTAATCGAATCGAATTAAATTTAATTGTGAATTGAATCGAATTGAATCGTTTTAAATTTGCAAAAATCGTTCTTGAATCGAATCGAAAACCTATGAATCGTGAATCGAATCGATTCACTGTCTACCCAAAGATTCACAGCCCTAATACACATGTATGACATCACAATAATTCAGTTTGAAATATATTTGAATAAAAACCATTACAAACTGAATTGTCATACATTAAAAATGTTTTTAAAATATAGAATAAATTATATAACGCTAATTAATAAAAATTGAGTTTGAGAAAAAAAAAAGTTTTTTTTTTTTTTTTTTTCAATTAAACTAAATTACAAACTCAATTCTAATGACCATGTCATGCATATGTGTGCATAATTGGTGACGGCTGTCTTATTTGGATTTATGGTCTAATTTTAAATATGGAATACATTTTATTATGGAATACATACATTTTTGCCATTATTTTTTAAAATATGTTTTATTTCTTTTTGTAATATAGTGAATGATGACATTTTTTTTAAACTACATTACAAACTGAAATTTTAAGACGATGCCATGCAGGTGTGTGTATAATTGCTGACTGCTGTCTTATTTGGATCAAGTCATAAATTTACAATTGATTAAATGTACAAAATCTCGCCATCAAAACTTTGTGACGGATCATATTAATTGGACCTGGAATCACACAATTTAACACTGAGCAATGTCTCAGCAGTCTAATAAGCCAACAGCGAGAGCCGACATAATGAACATAGTCCTCATCTTCACCTTCATTTGATTTTTGCCCAGAGAAACTTCCCTCTGAGCCTGGTGGGTGAGAGAAAGAGTGAAAAAGACAGGAAGGGGAATCCAGGCCACTTAAGAGTTTGAAGCCATTTAACAAACACCTCGCACTCTCAGTAAAGGAGGAAGCTTTCAAATGCCAGGGTTTCTTTCTTTCCTCACTCCATCTCTCGGGTGAATTCGGGTGGCTGGGTGCTTTATTTGATTCTCCAGCTGGGAAGCAGAATGAGGGAGACAGAAAGAGAGACAGATAGTATAATCTGACTCAGTGCATTAAGGCCTCCTGCCAAATCTTTTATTAGCATCTCGTTTTTCAGTCCTGTCGTTCCGTTTCTCTGTGCTCATTGGCCAGTGATCCCCCCGATCTCAGCACCGCACTACCAGCTTCCTGCCTTCCTTGGTCCACGCTGTGTCTCTCAGCCAACATCAATTTCCTCTCCTCCCTCCTTCTCTCTCTCTCTCAATCTGCTGTACACCACCAGCGGGCGCAAACAGGAGGTGAAAAGTCTAAGACATCAGTTATAAATCTGCCCTTATGTCATAATTAAGAAACAAAACATCATGAGGCCATATATATTAAATATAGTCGTGGCCAAAAATATCGGCACCCTTGGTAAATATGATCAAAGAAGGCTGTGAAAATTATTCTGCATTGTTAATCCTTTTGATCTTTTATTTTAAAAAAAATCACAAAAATCTAACCTTTCATTGGATAATAAGAATTTAAAATGGGGGGGGGGGGATATCATTATGAAATAAATGTTTTTTTCTAATACACGTTGGACACAATTATTGGTACCCCTAGAAATCCTTATGAGTAAAATATCTCTGAAGTACATTCCCATTCATTTAACTTTTTCTTACAGCCACTTTCTATTTTGTGATGCTCAACAATCTTGTTCTGAACAAGTAAACATGAATGGGAATATACTTCAGAGATATTTTACTCATAAGAATTTCTAGGGGTGCCAATAATTGTGGCCAACATTAATTGGAGAAAAACATTTATTTCATCATGAGATTTTCTCTCCACTTTCAATTGTTTTACTTCAATGAAAGGTTAGAATTCTGTGAATTTTTTGAGTGAAAGATCAAAAGGATAAACAATGCAGATTTATTTTCACAGCCGCCTTTGATCATATTAATCAAGGGTGCCGATATTAGTGGAGGGCACTGTGTGTATATTATATATATATATATATATATATATATATATAGTTAAACTGTGTCAGAATAAATTCATCTTGATAATGTCAGATAACTTTGATAGAAAGGTATGTAATGGATTACAATCAACCAAAAATTATTCAGACAACTGCTTAATTTTGTTCAATCTGTAGTGTAAAAAGATCGCACTAGCAATTAAAAAAAAAAAAAAAAAAAAAAAAAACATGGTCAGGTCAAAGTGTCTGAATAATTTTTTGGTCCCAGATTTTTATCAATTTCACTGTATGAAGAATTTTTGGGTAAAATGTGTCATAGTTTACTTTATTTTGCTACCTCACTTACATAAATGAACTACAGTGTCCTGCACCCACTAGTGAAAAATATCAAAAAGGAGAAAAAAAAAAAAGAATAAAAATAAATAAATAACTAAATAAATAAATAATATATATATATATATATATATATATATATATATATATATATATATATATATATATATATATATATATAATTTATATAGTTAATAATATACAAAAAAAGAAGAGAAAAAACGAGATCAATATTCTGTTGAATGTTACGTTAAATATCAAACATGATGTTAGCAGCTAGTTCTGCATGTTAGCATTCATGTGGACTGTGTGCACTGGCCTTACATCTGAAAAGGTGTGACATTGGGGGTGATGTGGAGTGAGGGTACATGAGAGGGCATAGTCGCAGTGGGGTGGGGATCGTGAACACAGGCTTTGTGTAGAAAGTGTGATACGGCTGCGCAGCGTGAGCAGAGGAGCATCAGAGCGCTCGCACCTGTGCCCTGGCAGACTGGGGCGCAGTTGGTAGGGGTTGAACACATGTGTGAGTGTGTGTAGTCGGCCTCGTACCTTTAAGGCTCACAGGGCAGCTGGAATAGGCCTCAAGGCAGCTGCCGCACCTGTCCGCATGTTTGAGCGGTTGAATATATCCCTGAAGATCTCTCCCTTCTTCTCAGGTCTAAATCACAGCTAAGTGAATGAAGGTTCTTTATAGACCAATTTGGAGTAAACTATAAAGTTACGCCACTTGCAGCTGCACGAGCAGTGTTGTGGCAGAAAAACACTGGTAACAAGTGGAGGGAAATGAGTAAAATCCATGGAATAAGAGAAAAAATATATCGTGCCTTTGGATGTCAGAATCGGAATGCAAATAATTTTTATAGAATAGTCATCAACGACGCCAGTTGAAGCTAAACGCAGACGTTTAAATGGACAGACTATGGACACATAATATTCACATATGCAGCTCATACTGTATTAGCCCTACAGTTACAGCATGAAATACTATTTAAATTAAACTATAACATTTTACACAACATTTACCTATTTTATCTCACAATTCTGACTTTTTTTCTCGCAAATGCAAGTTTATATCTCCTAGTTCTGACTTTATAAATCAATTTAACTCCACAATAGCGAGTTTGTCAATTCTGAGGAAAAAGGCAGAAGTGTGGGATACAAACTCAAGACTCTGAGGTGAGGGAATAAGCGAGAACGACAAATTGATTTTTCTAATCAGAATTGTAAGATACAATCTCGGAATTGCGGGAATAAAGTCTGAATTTTGAAATATGAACTCAAATGTACATTTTTTGTTCTTTTATTCCATGCCTTCCATAGACTGCTACTTGAAAACTGTCATTTTCTACCACCAGATAGGCTCCGCCCACCAGATAGGCTCCGCCCACAAAAATACTGTATTGGTTTATTGGCATCTTTAGTTCCATGAAAAATCCATGAAATCTTTCCACTGCGCAAAAGATTCTTTATAGTGAAAAAGGTTTTTTTTTTTTTTTTTTTCAGATTTTTAAAATGTTTTTCACGTTAAAGGCCAGATTACACTACACAACTTTTTAAAATCTGAACAGATCAAACACTAGGCATCATACACTTTCTGACTTTATAAACAGTTACAGAGGAAAAACTGGGAATCATACACTAAACGACTGAGGATCACACACTACCAGACTCACACAGAAATAGCTAGGATACGCATGACAAATGAAAACAATTTGTGTTCTAAAATTGGCTCAAAATTTCTGATATCCTCCAACTGGATGGGATCATAGTCTGTAGCTAAACAATCAGGGTCTGTGACCATCATACACTATGGGATTTTCTATGAAATCTGTCAACTCAAATCTGCAGACTGGCTCTGACTTTCCACAATTAGCATCAGCTTGTACAGACTGTTAATCGGGGCAAAATCTGAGATAGTCTGCAAAAAAGCTTTCTGTTGGTCGGTTCAGCGCAAGTCGCATGACCAACTTGAACAAGAGCAAAATCTCCTGTTTCAGCTTCACACAAAACACCAGATTGTTCGGATTCCTATTGGAATGACTGGATTGCACCCGTAAAATCAACGGTAAATGTGACCGCACTCTTAAAATGTAAACTTACTTACTAGATTTAAAAAAAATGGTTCTCTTAGGAACTGTTCACTGAATGGTTCTTCCTTGGCATCCCTTTATGTGTAAGAGTTTACATAAAGTAGATGCTGTTTTACCACAGCTCTTTATAGAGACTGCTTTGATCCAGGATAAGTTGGGAGGGGTGGTATGGTGGCAAATACCAATGGACTCCAGGGAGGCTCATCGACAAGACTCCTGAAAATGGCAAGGGAACGCGAAGATGCTTTAACTAAGCCAAGGACAAATGTCTTTCGATCAAACGCTCCTTTTCATTATGCATTCTCAGCCGAGCAGCAGGCAGCTAATGCCTGGTTAAGTTGCTCTAAGCCGAGGCCTCAGGGTAGGCCGCCTCCGGAGTAGACGTTGAAGGAGACGACTCCAAACAAACACACAAAACCAAATCAATGGCCATTCACACGCAGGACCTCCTTGAAGACGGAAGTTGGCAGAATGAGACAAAAGTGCAAGGCAGAGAATGGGTGCTGAAGGGAGGAGAGAGGTTAGCGAGGGATGTTGTTCTTCTGGCGCAGCAGGGGCTCAGCGCAGGGCTTACGGGCCTTAGCGCTCACCTGCGGGGGAAAGATCTGTTGGCCTTTCAAAGAGAATGTGCTAACCTTCACAACACACACATGAAAGGGACTTTGGGGGTTGAGGGCTGGGGCTACTTTTATGGATCGCTGGAGGTGGCGTTTCAATAAAGCATGCTCTCTTGGGTGAGTACATACTCTCCTGTGTGGATTCGAATGGGGTGAAATTAGCTCCATTATGTGCTGTATAGTTTGGTGTGCTTTTGTGCCTCCCCCGAGTGTGTTTATATGTTTGTCTGGCCGGCGACTAGTTTCTAGAAAAAAGCATCCCAGATGATTTAATTCACCTGCATCATCAGGCTCTTCAGCAGCAAAAGAGGACTTCAGCATCTCAGCGTCTTTGATCTCAGTGATCACACTCATGCTCAGATCTGTCCTCCACGCTCTAGACACACACTTCAAAAGATTGAACTCACATTACAAAATCTGCTCAAGCATATTCTCCAGCAATGTTTGCATTAATGCACCATTATGCGTTTGTGTGTGTATGTATAAAATACAGAAATAACTGTTAATATGATTTATAAAATATTTAATTTTTAATCTTTAGATAGATAAATAGATAAGATTTATATATATATATATATATATATATATATATATATATATATATTTTTTTTTTTTTTTTTTAAATAATATTAAAATATTTTTTTTAAATAATACCAGTATATAGTGATGTTTCATTTAGTTTTTATATTTTTAATACAATATTATACTATTTATAATAATAACAAAAAAAAAACAATTTCAATATTATTTAAAATATAAAACTATTATTGGTATTATTTATTTTATTAATTTATTGTTTTAAAATTTGTATTAAATTCTTCGTAGATTTTATAATATTATGTATATAAATAAAAAAAATATGAAAAGTAAATGAAATAATATATAGGTAAATAACACATATGTGAGTGTTTATATGCTGTTTTGTCATCTTTTGCTGGCATGCATTAGAAGGTTGGTCATGATATCATTATGTCATTTTCAATTGCAATTCAATTGTAATATTTGTGTTTTTTTATTTTTAGATTTTATATAAAATAATAAGTTAATATTAACAATGAAACATTCGCTTTGTTATCAGATTTGGAATCATGCAGTATATACAGCAACTCAGCAGGTGAAGTGTATGCTGTGCTTAGCAATATGGTGAATTCATCTAAATAAAAATACAGCCTGCCTGTCAAAAAGTCTTAATGAAACCTTGTGTACTCTCAATATTTGTGTATAGGACTAATGAGGTTTAGCGGCTGAATGGAAACTAGAGAGGAAGGGAGGTTCACTTAAAGCAATGGTTGCACCACACAGGCGACACAAGGGCAGAAAATGATTTCAGATGTACCTGAAAAAGACTGCAGGGATAAAAAATGAAAGAGGATAAAACAGGAAGAGATTTCTACCCATTGACATACACACTCTGTGGTATGTCTTTCATGTGCGCTGCAAATATTCAAGAGCTGCAGTGACTGGGGCGAGACACAGGTGCAGTTCCTCACCTGTTTGTGCATTCAGACAAATTCAGCCCATTACAGGGATGTGTGAAAGAAGAGAAAGTGATGGAAAAGGCAAAATGAAGTTCGCTGTGTCATTTACGCTTTTGTAATTAGGAACGGAGGAAGTCGCGCTCATGCTGGGTGAAGTTTTTGTAATATCTTTCTAGTGAACGCGCCAGTTCACATTCAAGCTCTCCTTTGGTCTTTGTGGCGTAATCGCCCACAGCGGCAGCCAAAGCTCATTCTTAGAAAAGCTTGAAAATCCGCTGCGGGATTCTACAGGTGGGAAAGAACTGAATAGCAGGTGCTCACACACATACACACACACACCTACTGTGAATCCCACAGTCCCACTTGCTTCTATAATAACTATGGCTAATTACACTAACAAACACACAAAACACCTTTTTCATTAATTGTATTAATTTGTTTTAATTTCCCCAAATGGAATTTATACAGTATTGTTTTTCTCCCTTTTCTCTATTTTTTTTTTTTTTTTCATCTCTGTCTACCTTTGTACTTTACTTTTTACAATAATAAACTAATGTTAAGCCTGGATGACTCATCTAATTACTAAAGCAACCCACCAGTTTTTCAGTGATGAAAAACACAACAGGTGAAAAAGTTCCTCACTCGACAATTAATAAATTATCCGGAAACATCATATTAGTATTGACTAAGGAAGTCTATAATACCTGGATATAAAATATAAATCTAGCTGTTAACATTTCCCTATTATCTCTCAGAATTCTCTCTCTCTCTCTATATGTGTTTCAGTTTTAGTAGTAAAATCAACAATGATGTTGCCTCTGCAACTAACTGCTATAAAATAAGTTCAAGTAGAAGTTATCATCTAATATTTTATTTCAGCCTTATTTGAATTAACAAATTAATTACAATCAATGGCATCATGCCCAAAAAGAAGCTAACTGTCCAATGCTAATCAGCCAAACCTGACAAAACAGCATATAAACGAGTATTTCCATCATTTAAAAGCTAACAAAACCAAACAGCTGCCCTGCATGGGTCTAAATCAATGTGATCTGACTGAAATAGTGACTGGCAGTAAGCAACTCCCTTTCTAAATCACTTCCTGTAATGTAAATGTCACTCTCGGTCTACGCTCCTTCCTTCCCCTGCTGTTTTCCCACAATTGGATTGAATACTTTTCTACATGTCATCACTTTGTCACCGCGATGGTTCCCTGGAGTCCCATGCGGAGGAAGAGGATTATACGTCTGTCAATTATCTCCTTTTCTCCAAGATGCAGGAGGATTACGGCGGCACGGCAAGCTAACTAAACACGCACGCTCGATGATGTCCAATCACTCATTACTAGACACAGCGGGTGTTATCTGTACTCGAGTGTACAACTTCACAGTAATGGAGATGGCTTTCACCCTATTAAGTGGCGGAATGCGAGGGAAGGATGCGGGGAAGACGAAAAAGAGAGAGGAGAAAAAAAAACAAGAATAAACTCAGAGAGATAAAGTGTGACCTTTTAATGAAGACGCGCGAGCGAAAGACAGGAAGATGGAGGAAGATAAAGAAAGGGAATAAGTGAAAAGAAGAAATACAGACAAAGGGCCAACGACAGACCGAAAGTGTCTTTAATCCATCTCTCTTATCTTGACGAGTATGTGCGTGAGAAAAACATTTCATTCTATAGCGGGATTGGAGTTTCAATCAAGTATTTGATGAACGTAATCATTGCAGTAATTGATCTATTGAAGCCGGCCCTCTCAGTGTGAACATTGAGGGTCATGGGGAGAAAGCTGTTGAGTCTCATGAGTGGCTTTCAGTGGGACAGGAAGAGAGCACAGCCAGATCCCTCTCTATTCACACAGCTTGACACACAGCTGTTCCAGTCCTTTAATTTTGCATTGGTTTCCTTGCACCCCTCCTAATCTGGCTGTCTACTGCGCCGTCCACTCGTTTCGTCCTCATTCTAATTCACAAATTGAGACATTGCAGTCGAGGGGGCGGCTGAGATGATGCATTTATTAAACTGGGGCTGTCAATTTAATTTAGTGTGATTAGTTACAAAAAAAAAGAAATCTGCAATAAAAATTTAATGCTATTAATTATGCCTCCTGACCCTGCAAATGCTGTAATAAGGGATTTCCTACCATCAAAGCAATTCAAGCTTGAAATGACACTTCATGTTTGGCGAATCCGCAGTCAGTGCTTAGTTGAAGAGTTGAATTACTTAACATGGTGTCTTAAAATGTGAGAGTACAGAAATAAAACATAATGACTGCTAAAGCCACTAATTGTGATATCAATCAAATGCTTTTGTAACACAACATGGGAAAATATTGATATATGTAAAGCAAATTGCTGTTAATGAGGTGAATTAACTGGTGTGGGATGTGATTAATTTGATTACAATTTTGTTAATCAATTGACAGTCCTAATTTAAAAATGACTGAAAAGGATAAATATATTTCAATTTTAAAGTCATTTTGTCGTTGTTGGTGTTTCTGTGATTAAAGCAACAGCTGCAGGGCCCCCATCGTAAGCAAGCTTGCCATTGACGGAAGGGCCAATCTCTGCAGCTGACACCAGGGGTCCACACACACACACACACACACACACACACACACCAGGAACCGAGCATCTAGGAAGCCTACAGAATGCACAATAGTTCAGGTTCAATAGAGGACCTGGCCACTTGAAATGCTTCCAAGAATGTACTTTCAAACAGTTACCATTAGGTTTTGCTAAAATACCATAGTTATTGTAATTATTGCAAATAAATTATATATTCTGTACTTAATTCTGTTTTGCTCATTTTCACTCAAGGCACTGGTTACAAAAAGTTTGAAATGTTTTGCTGGAATGACTAAGTGTAGTGTCAATTTTATAGATACACTGGAGTTACAAGCAAACAATAAACATGCATTACTGAATGACAACAACCTTAAAATGGAACAAACAAGAAAAGCTTGACTAAAATAAGAGATAAGAGGACCGTCTCTCTGTTTAAAGTATTAAATGTCTGAATCCTGGTGCTAACCTGGTTACAGAGCAAACGAACACACTCTGACCGCACGTCTGTCCAGCTCTTATCCTGTATCTTCTGCTTCCACATCCTTACGCGCTACCTAGCTTAGCATGCTAGCAGATTTCCGTTTCACGTGATTAAATTAGCATTGACCTTTCCATCTCCGACAGGCATAGCATTGCACCGTCTAGAGCCTCCACGCTTCTGTAGCCTTCATATAAATACATATTTACTCTCTGCTTCATAAATTTGATCAAATTACAAAGAGATGTTTGACTGAAATGCAATAAGAGACACTTAGCCTTTGTGTTGTTGAGGGACACCCATTTGGAGATCTCACTTTAATATCAGATTTCAGTTTTGTTTTTAGCTGCTAATTTATTTATTTTTCCACATTTGCAGGTTGGTAATTTATAATGCCGTTTATGAAGAATACAATTTTAAACATCATGAACTCCTGCTTTATTGACTCCCTCAATGAGAGTAAAATGATATCAACAATATTTTTTTTCTTTTTCTTTTCAGCGTTTAAATGGGTGGAAGAGACAGGGGAAAAAATCCCATCTCTGATTCAATGTGGCACTTTAAGATTAAGGTGAAAGATTAGTGGGTTTGCACAGGATAAGAAAAGGATTATATACGCTCAACAATGTTAAAACACCGATCTGAGATTTCATCAAAACACCTGGCTTGTAAACAACCTCATAATACACATTCATCTCACACCGACAACCAAACAACACATTACCAAAGCCACTAAGCAACTATTTGTATTTAAAAGCACAGTTACTGTAGTAACAGAAGAGGAAGTAACACGTTCCTGAAAGGATATTCACAGCTGATGACAGACAGTGGTCATTGTAAAGCCGGGTCACTGGGATTAGATATGCTCCAAGGGCTTCTCTGTTCTGAATTACAGATTAGATTTATGAGTGTCCTCATGTTTTCTCTGGAATTGGAAAACAGTGGAGCTGAGTTTCCTTGTAAAAAGCACCATAAAAATCATGCACTCTTATCTGAAACTGCAAAAAAGTGGGGTGAAAATTTGCTGTTTGGAAAAAATCAAGCAGCATTTGAAGAAAATGTGTAAAACATAAACATATTTTCAATGGAAAAATCACCTGTGGGTGGTTGCCAGATCATCGCTAGGTGGTTTATTCCAAATCCATGCCCAGTAATACTCATGATATTCACTTTTTCATTGGATTGTTCATGCAAAAATGAAAATTCTGTCATCATTTACTCATGTCATTTTAAAAGTTTCCTTTGTGGACTACAAAAGAAGAAAAACTATTTTTTTCCATATAATTATAGTGTGGCCCAAAATCACACTTTCACTGTATGGAAAAAAAAATAAATAAATAAAAATCTTTCTTTTGAGTTTCATAGAAGAAAGTCATACAGGTTTGGAATGACATTATGAGGGGTAAAATACAAATATTAGATGCTTAGATATCAATAGTGAGAAACATGATGTTATTGAGGAGTAATACTGAAAATACTCAGCGTTTTAAGACTGAGGTAGATTACCAGGCTAAAAGCAGTGCGTAATTGTGCATGGAGGTCTCACTTTCTGCTTTAAGCAATAAAACCTTGGTCACAGTCTGAGAGCTCATAAACGTATTTGCACTTGCTGAGCTCAAGCTAATTTAAATGAATGTGTCCCTCTCCACCACTGGAGTGCGAGGTTTACAGTGAATTCAAATGAACGAGCAAACATCACTGATTTGGAGCAGGCCGTGAGTTCTTTCAGAGCGACAAAGCCTGAGGTGAAATCACAATGAGGTGGTCTGTTTGAGCATGACTATCTCTCTCCTCAGTGCAGGCCCAGGTGCTTGCTCTTCAGAGCCCAACAGCAGGAAATATCCCCCGACGGCGGCCATTGCACTTTGATTACTGGTCAGCGAACAATGAATAATGTTCTAGAAACACTTGTCATGTTGATGTAGCAGCTGCATGGCCAACGTGCCTACGAGAGGCGATGGGGTAAGGCGATTGCGAGCGGCTGGTGGGAAACCGAAGCTCGGAGGGAAATACTCAGACCGGCAGCTCACGATCTGTGCAAAACCGATTTTCGGAGGCAGAGCCGTAATTGGCTGCAGTGATAACGAAGCACGAACTGAATGCTTGTTTCATTCTGCTTTAACTGGTGGAAACCGGTTTACAGAACATGTGATTTCACAAACTCAGTTGGTCAATAAAGCAGTATGTCAAAAGAGGTCAAAATTAGGCACAATGAGCCTAAAGTTAACAAACCTCATTTTACACAGTTTTGCTTCTATATATAGATGTATATAATATTATCTATAATGACTTTTCTGTCATATTTAAAAAGTGCAAATCTGCACTATTTATTACAAGTATATAAGGCATGCTTCCCAAAGCATTTTTAGATATTTTTGCTGGTAAACATGACAAAATTTTAAGCAAGAAAATGATCTTTTGCACTGCATTGTAGTCAGGACATAATAATGGCTTCAAATGTTGCTCATCCAGTCAGAGTTTAAATCTGGAGCTGTCCAAATATAACACGTAATTTTGGTTTTACCTTTTGAGATCTCATTCGAATGCCATTAGCACTTAGCTACAAAAACAGTGTTTTATATGTGTCTCGTGCCCTCGCTTCCTCTTTAACAACACCCTCATCTAAAGAAGCATCATCATAATCTCTAGACGAGATTACTGAAGGGGTCACTCCTGTATCCAGCCTGGGCTCGGCATGTAAGGGTGAAGGGGAGGATCAGTGGTCTTGTGATCTCCAGATTTGCACTTTTTAATCAAGACGGATTTTGAACACCTTCAGCCCAGATGGCCGGACAGATTTTTACAGACTACAGGCACAAGCCTGCATGTGACTGTGAATCTATAGCTCCAAAATAACAACTTTACGAAACACATTCACACACACACACAACCCAATATAGCCACGGATGTAATGAGCACCATGGGATGTAAAGAGATAGGAAATCTCAATAACTGATCCTCCATGCAGGACTCTGATGCTAAATTGCTCTCTCTCTCTCTCTCTCTCTCTTTCTGATCACTGGTAATTGTTGATGGTATTTACACTTGACGCCGCGGCCAAGGCGGTTCATCACTTAAAAGCACTGATCCTCTAGACACACTCCCTAGATAATAAGAAAAAAGAGAATCTAGAGGTACATTATCTGGGGGAAAAAAAAAGAAGAAGAGTGGTGTTTGCATGTGCAAAATTCACCACCAAATGAGCCCCCCTTGATTTCTACAATGAAAATAAGTAAATAAATAAATAAATAAATAAATAAATAAATGATAATAATAATAATAATAATAATAATGTTTTTTTTTTCCCATTAGATTACATTTCACAATAATGTTTTCTACTTCAAAATTTCATGTTTAATTTAATGTTCATTAGCAATTTCTGAGTGAAAAAATAGTAAATATTTTGGTAGCTGTAACCCACAAAGTAATTTCGGTGGTGTAAAATAGTGTATTTAATATTATTTAAATAATATTTTTGACCAGTTAACTTAGATGTTTTGCAGAATTTACTCACTCAGAAATTGCTAGTAAATTTACAAAATTAGAAAGAAATGACGTGAATTAAACAACATTTTTTTAGTAGAAAGACTGAAACAGTATTACCTTACAAAACATACTCCAGTTACCTTTATTTAGAACTTCAAAAAAAAAAAAAAAAGAAGATTTTACAGTGTACAGGGTGAGATGAATTTAGCTATGACCAATCGCAACAGAAAGTTTTTTTTCTTTCTTTTCTTTTTATTTTTCTTTACCAAACCACACTAAAAAGGAGGTGAGAGAGATTGGAGGGAAAACGACAACATGTTGACAAGGTAACACATTTGTCTTGTGTGATACTTCCTCCCTGCTCTGTGTTATGATAGTTACTGGATAAGATGAGTGTGTGTAGTAAGACAATAGCTTCCCAATTAAAGCAGCTCTTCCACAGCGATTCCTCAAGGTGCTGCCATGTGACAGTTTAATTAACAAACCCTCTTATCTTAATTCAGCAGGAGAAAAAAAAAACATCAGAAAAATGCAACAAGCTGAGGTTATCGAGGAAAAACACTCCCAACATTTACACAAATGATCACAGACACATTCACACAATATATACTCTATATATCTTGTAGTATCAGGAAGGCCTGTGTTTGAGTAACTGTCACCCTCTGCTAATGAAAAAAGCTTGTGTTAAAGAATTATTATAAGAATAATGGTAAAATGTCAAATAATGTAGTAATTATGAGCATCAGGGTGAGACAGGAAGTCAATAATGTTTTATTAAAGTCAAATGAATCAGCACTGGCAACCCTTTTTATCAGTAATGCGACACATTTACAAGTGAAATTGATATTCAATGGGGGACAAAATATTATATAAAGATCATTATAAAAATATGATAAATTATTACAGTGAATAATATATAAAATAATTATAGATATTTAAAATTTATACATTTATTTGTTTTTTATTTATTATTATTATTATTACATTTTAGTGTACATTTAATTTAAAAAAGGCATTATAATATTACAATATAAAATGTATAATAAAATACAACATATTCAGAAAGTCTAGGGTATCATTTCTGATTTCATATTGACTTTAACATCACTGTGTAGGTATCATAAAGCAGAATGATTAACATCACAGTAACTACCACGGTAGGAGATACTGAAATGATCCATCAAATTACCATAAAGCACACAGACTTATTCACTCAGCAGCTTGTCTTTTGATTATTATTTGAACTGTAGATGGCTTATAGCCCTCAGGAAACAACAGATCTGTACTTAAGCTCACCTCCTGAGGGGAGACAGCACGCCTCCCCTTCCTCTCTCAGTCCGTTTATCTCTGTCTATCCTCCATCTCGAAATAGTCTGAGAGTAGACAGGAAATAAAAGAGACAGGAGGATGAAGTGGGCTGGGGACACGACCCGAGTCAGACTCGAACCCATGGCCGCCCACACATAAAAGTGCATCTATGCAATACACTTGAGCATATTCGCAAATATTAGTATAATCTAGTTTTACGAAATGATAGTGAGAAGTTGGAGAACTGAATCAGAAAACTCCTGAGTCGGATTGAAATAATATCAGTGTTACTTTAATAATAGTATTATTCATGTAGTATTATAGCATTTTTTAGAATTAGCTTCATTTTAATTTTCGTAATTTCATGTGCTTTGTTCATTTTTATTAGTTTTAATATTTTATTTAGCTATATTTTTTAATTTTAGTCAATTTAGTACTTAAATTTAATTTATTTTATTTAAGTTTGAGATTTGTCATACTTTTATATTTTACTTCATTTCAATTAAGAAAAATGATTTTGCATAGTTCTAGTTAACAATAATAATAATGACTCACATCACTTATTATAGCACCGTGTGCACATTGTGACGAAATCCTAACTGCTAATCCACAGCTCCGACCTCCTTTTTTATTTACGCTATTCTTCTCCTCCTTCTCTTATCACAACACAACTTTTTTTTTTTTGTTTTTTTTTAAAAAAAAAAAAAAAAAAAAAAATGTAGTCGGAAAGCCACAATAAAAAACAAAGAAATGAAAAGCAGATAGAGGCAAAAAACACTTGTTTTGAGGATTTCAAACCCACCAAACTGAGACAAAATATTTCCCATCGGGGAGAAAAACCTATACATCCAAGAAAACCGCGATAAGCCCCAACAGGAAGTCATCATTTATAGAACAGGATAGGCAGACAAAAGCAAGAGCAAGGGTGTTGAGCACAGCACTTTATATAACAATAAATATGTGAGATGACAGTGTTGAATTATGCAAATCTCCTTGTTTTCATTGCCCAAAAATAAAAATCATTTACTCATCCTCATTTTGTTCCAAACCTGTTTCTGAACTATTTAATAATTATAATAATATTGCTAATACTGCATGTTTACTAAGAAAAGGAAAGGGTTTTTTTTGGAACACACCACAGTATGTTTTCTTTTGTACTTCCTTTTAAAACAGCCATTACTACACAAGCACACTCGAAACGCTTGCTGAAGACAGAGCACAGATGGGAAGAAGTGGCAGAGAGCCAGGAAGTGCGGACGCATCATCATAATCTCCTCCTGGGGCATCATCGGTATGGCGATGCTGGACAACATGTTTCCCCCACAGAGTTTGAGAGGCGGAGGCAGACACATGCAAGTTTAAACTTACACAGAGGTACAGATTTATTCAAGCATGTACACACAGCATACATGCTAAAGTAGAGTAGTGTGCCAAAGACGGGTCAGGAGGCCTTCTGTAGGCCTGAAGGCTGCATAGCTCTTCTGCCCGGCTGTACCCACACAACACACTCCATCGCAGCACGATTCATTAAACTAAACAGTCCTATATGAGACCAGGGTCACGTTAAACCTCCACTAATGGCAAAACAATGGCCAGCACATGGTTTAATGTCAACAAGTTCCCCTTAAAGTTGGCAAAGAGCAGGGAATCTTAAATCAGACTTTATTTTTATGCACCGCCACTATGTGTAACGAAGCTGTTTTTGGGAATGGTGTAAAATCCCATTAGCCTCATAGTTGAGCCAAAATGGAACTTTCTGTTATCATTTAGTCACTCTTATGTCATTTCAAACCTCTATGACTTTCTTTCTTCTGTATGACACAAAAAAGAAATCTTTTAAGCTTCAAAAATAACTTAAAAGACACATAATCAATATGATCCTACTTTGATTTTCCAAGTTTACAGCTCTGTGTGAAGAACAGATGAAAATATAAGATATTATTAAATAAAATCTTGACATCAGCCTAAACTCTCGTGGTGTGTTCATGAGAGTCACCTGCTTATTGTACAAATCGTTCTTTTAAGTTGGATCTTTTTAACACTGTAAACCCAAATAAGTTGGCAAAACTCAAAATTTGAGGTAGTCAGTTCAGAAAGTTAAATTTTCAGTAAGCAGAACTGGTAGATTTTTATTTTGTACTCATTCATGTTAATTGCTCCTAACAATTCAGATTACTTAAAATGCGTCCGTTTCGTGAACTCAAAAGAAAAGTTCTAAACACTCATAAAAGTTCATTTGTTTGAACTAATTTGCTTAAGTTTTCCCTACTCAAACCAATTAATTATTTAGGAAGAGTTTACAGTGAATGAATTAGTTGATCTGATTCACAAAATGATTTATTAATGAACCAGTTCTCGACTTTACCTCACTGACTCAATGACTCAGTAAATCTTTTCTCACACAAAGCTATCGTATGGCTTCATAAGATACTTTACTAATACTTTAATGGTGCTTTTGTATTGAAAAGTTCAATTCCCATTCATTGTAACTGAAAAAAAAAAAGTGGCCAAGTTGTTCACAAGAAGAAAGTAAGTCATACAGGTTTTGAAAGACATGAGATTGAGTAAATGATGTAATTTTTATGTACAGTTGAGTTATTTCTTCAACTACTTAATATCTGATGCTCGCCTTACTCCTAACAGACCTTAAAGTGGTTGCCTTGAGGAAAGAGTTAAAATTAGTTCAAAGTCATTAGCATAAACATTTTTCAGTTCTTAATGATTCATAAAACATTCCCTGGGTCTCCAGCAAGACATTGCAATCTGAAACGGAGCCATCCCTGAGGAAAGTGGACATGACCATGAATTATTTCTAACCTGCTTCCAATCTGACACAGACATATATACAGTATATACTGGGTGAGACTGTTTCAAGACGTCGCAGAGAACAAGGTCCTTGCAAATTATGGTCACATTTAGCACAAGCTGTTTGTCACAGAAGTGGCCAGTGTGGATAAAAGGGACATAATGGATAATTCATTATCATTATCAGAGAGACTGATAGAAAGGAGAGAAAGAGGGGACAGAAAAACTGGGACTGTGATTTTGATAGACTTGGCAAGGAAGGGTGGCTGTGTACATGATTGGACACTTGAACCAAGGTCGCCAATTTGTGTTCTCGCAAAAGCCCTGCTTAAGAATAAAAACCTCAGAAAACAAACAATAAGGCCTGATTATTATTTGATAGATCCAATCAATTGCCCTCCATCAGAAATGGAGTTTGCACAAGCGTTGAGAGTACGCTTTAAGCTCTGCCTGCGAAAACAGACGACGCGGTCTAAGCAACAGCTAGCTGTGTTGCTATTTAATACCATTCAAGATGCAATTTCAACTTAATCAAGTTCTTTGTATGAAATGCATGGCAGTTCAACTAAGTTTCAACAACCTTTATAATCCTCCAGTCAAACAGTTTTTTTTTTTTTTTTCTGAAGTCCATTAGATCCTGTTATATCTCATCACAGGTCTTAATAACTCACTAATTAAGCCAAGCGTAATTATACACCCAACAATGCCTTAAAGTAAAAGGTTAGAACTAAAAATGTGACCCGAATCACCCGGGGACTAGACTCAACGCATTAATTAATCCAACATATGTGTGCTTATCAAAGTTAATAATCAGTTTAAGTGACATCAACCATGAGAAGGAAAGAAATACAAAATACCTTATTGTGTGTTCCACAGAAGACAAAAAAAAAAACGTATTTGGACCACATGAGAGTGAGTGAACCATCTAAATTTCAAAGTGCTGTTCCTGCCACTTGTTGTTGTAGGAGACACTATTATAAATCCAGCCTATAATATGTCTAATCTTCCTTGTAATTCTGTTTTCAACAGGAAACTAAATTGGTTTTGACCTACACATAAAGAGGCTGCATGAAAATGCAATAAAGACAAACCAATCAGTGACCCAGAACACATATTTGAATTTGTAGTGATATAAACAGAAAACTATAGACTCTACTTAACCGTTTAGTGAAAAAGTCCACAAAAATGGCTCTGACATACATCATCAGACACGGTTTGGGCATTTCCATCAGTCTGTAACCGTGTAAACTGCCAAAAAGTACCACGGGTCATGTATGACAGAAAACAAAGATGTGAGCGGTTTTTGCATTAATACTGCAGCCTGCATCTGGACCTGTCAGGTTTGTTTTATGAACTCATATGTGAAAATCTCTCAAGCACTGTTAAAGTATATTAATCTACTGCTGATGTTCTTGGGATATTGGATGTAATGGTTTACAGCCACTGTGCCCAGTTTAAATGATGTCTCTACTCAAATCTGATTGCTTTCATAAAGCATTTCTCTATTCTTAGACAATAAAAAAAGGTTAAAAGAAACTGCATTGTTGTCCAGGCTGAGCCCTGAAAAATAAAACCAAACACTTTTCTAAAAGCTGCCTTTTTTTTTTTTTGCCAAAAAACATTTTTTCCAACCTTTATGTCAAAGTGTTTGAACAAATGATAAGGTCAGATGCAAAAGATCATAAAGAACAAGCGTGTGAGTCGCACTTGAGCTGCTCTGCGCTGCGACTAGCCTCCAATTACCACCCCTAAAGTTTTTCTCTGAAACGAGTCCTTGTCCACTTCACTTGTGAGGTATAAATTAGCTCCTTATGGATTAGTACCTCCTAATTTCTTCATTCCTGCACGGGCTAGTGGGAGAAACATCCTGAATAG
Organism: Spinibarbus caldwelli; assembly: GCA_039654775.1. Classification (NCBI taxonomy): domain Eukaryota; kingdom Metazoa; phylum Chordata; class Actinopteri; order Cypriniformes; family Cyprinidae; genus Spinibarbus; species Spinibarbus caldwelli. The sequence continues at coordinate 16,173,178 of CM077254.1, forward strand.
CATTTAGCACACGTCAAATAATGAGTTTTCATTTAAGAGGAGAGGGAGATGATGAGCGAGCGGCCAATGAGAGCAAAGGAAAATGAGTCTACGGCTCCGGCGGGTCCCTTCTTAATCATGATCACACTGTACCGTGTGAAGAATAAGCCATTACTTATACAAACAGAGCATAATTAGTCACTACGGCGACAGGGGCGGCGGGCTAATGTCACAGATTTATGGTTTGCTCCCTCAGAAGGCAGAGGACACAGTGTCGTTATGACTCTCAAATATCATAACCACGATACTCAGGGCTAACGAGGTTCCAGCTTAATTACATGAAAAAGAGGGATGTGGGTGTATGCGCACACACAGGCAGAGCGATTGGGAATTAGAGCTAAAATAGAAAAATCACAATATTCAATATTTTTAATGAAAACAAAAATGTTTAAATGCAAGAAATAAAACCTAGTTAAAAGTAATCAATGTTTTCCACTCTTTTAATTGAATCAACATGGAAAATAATTATTATTATAGAATTTTCATTTTTTATGTACCAATGTAATCAATAATAAGCATTTACCTACATATATTTCAACTAAAATATTTGAATATTGAAACAAAGAAAAAAAAAAAAGAAATGAAGATTTCTTGGAACATTTTTGAGCTGACACAAATTAATCTTTGAATTGAGTTTTAAAATACAGTTTCAACTGTTTCATAGAAATAGATCAAACAACATATTTATTTCTATGCTAATACAGTTTAAACTGGTTCACAGAAACAAATCAAACAACATTTTTACTTTACTATGCTCTTCACCCTGCAAAGCCTGACATATGAAATAAGTCAGAAAAAGAAAAAATTAAATGAAATGGAACAGTTTATTAAAGCTTTAGTCAAAATATAAAAAAAAAATAAATAAAAATAAGAAAAAAAAAGTTTTTTGTTGAGTATCATATTTGTTAAATCAGGCTTTTACAGCTCATATAGCACCTCAATTTCATTCAGAGGCACAAACGGCGCAAAAACATGCAATTTGTAAGATTTAGTAAGACGCATTTCTAATAGCTTGTAATATACAGTAAATTAATGAGATCTTATAGCAGTATAGCAGACTATTATATAAAATTCAAATTAAGAGAAATACAAAATATGGTACAAACATACATTCCTCAAATGCCTGTTGTATTATACTTCATTCTTACATGATTTTTCAAAAAAAGCAAAAAAACAATATATATATATATATATATATATATATATATATATATATATATATATATATATATATATATATATATACACTAACAATATATGTTATATAACAGTTAATCTAATGTTTACTTTCTAAAGATCAGTAAAGATTTTATAGCAAAAAAGCTGATACACTGACACTTTAGGCTTTATAAATTTGCATATCAAATATGATATAGTAGGCCATATACGGTTAAAAGATCTCAACGCTCTCACAGTTGTAAGTCATGAGACAAAAGTAGTCATCAATCACTACAGGACAAGCAGACACAGGACATTTTTTCTTAACCTCAGGGAGGACTTAAGGTCCACAATGCGTCCGGTACCACACAAATACACTCACACAATGGAACAAAATGAAACTTTGTGTATTAAGAGTGAAAGCTAATCCCTTAAATCTCCCATAATAAAGGAAACAAAATCCTAAGCTCCTGATATTGCCTTTAAAAAGATTTGCAGCCTTTCCGTGGGATTGCACTAGCTTAGTGGACTAAATTGCTTTAAGTGTGCGCGTCTGAGCCCGAGAGTGTGAACAAGTGAGGTGAGGACACAACAATAACAACAACAGCGATACATGAATGATAAGACTCACGCTACTCCAGATTGCTCAGGCTTCTAATTTCCCTCTCCAAATGTTTCTTCTGACATTCGCATGCATCAATTGAGTCGTGCTTATTCAGTTAGAGAACAAAGGCTGTTGCAGGAGAGGCACTATTAATGAGAGCGAAAAACATCGATTTCGGGGTGATGAAATAATTAGCTGAAACATCAACAAAAGCCTGTCATCTGACAGCCAAAGTTGCAGACTTCCCATGCAAAAGAGCAGGTTTCACAGAAATAAAGCATCTTTCATGAATCACTATAAGATCAGTTCACTTCCTTACTTGATTCGATTGATGCCACTGAATTGAGACATCTTTTTGATCAGTAGAATTGAGATGCAAACCATTAAACATCAATTAATCACATTTACCAGACAGATGTCTGAAATATGAACCAGCAATCTCCCATATGGTAAGTGTTTAGGTCCTATGCGTACAAACACGTTAATTAGAGTTCTCGGCCGAGGCTAGCAGTACCAGCTGTTGTCCTTAACAGAAATACAACATTAATGTGAATTTTACAAACAAACAGGGATGTCGCCTATATATCTTGTAGCCCAGGAACTGCAAAACTAAAACTAAAACAACAAATAAAAAAAACAAACAAAAAACAAATCAAAACAGCTAAAACTAAAATCATAAAATCCTTTTCATTGCTTGAAATAAAATAAACATTAAATGAAAAAAAAAAAAAAAAAAAAACAAGCTTATTTTATTTGGCATTTTTGTTTAGTTTGAAGTACTAAATAACCTTTCAAACCTAACAAAAACTTAAAAACTAGACAAAAAAAAAAACAAACAAATAACAACTACATTTTTAAAACTTCAACTAAAATGAAAATATAATAATAGAAAAATAAAATATAATTCAAAATATTAATAAAACTGTAATAGCAATGATTAAAAAAATAATTAGTAACACTTTAGTTTCGGGACCAGTTCTGACTATTAACTAGTTGCTTATTAGCATGCCTATTATTAACATATTGGCTGTTTATTAGAAACAGAATTGGACCTTAAAATAAAGTGTGACCAAAACACTACCCGGGGCAATATTTTTGTCATATACTCTACAGTGTTAATACTGAAATTTTCCATAATGTTTTTTCATACTTATATTTTATGTTATGAATTGCACTGTGTTGTGTTTTTGATATTAAGGAAATTTCCATAAACTCAACAGATAATGTGGGGTCAGAAAATTAACAGTAACTTTGCTGTGTTTTTTTTTATTTTCTTACACTCTTTTCAGCTATTCACTGAAAGGCTCTTTGGGGAACCCAAAATGGTTCTTTTATGGCATCGCTGCGAAAACCCCTCTTTAGGAAGCTTTATTTTTTAAGAGTGTGCAGTGTAGATATCCCCAAATACCTAAAAATCCAAGCAGACATATATCTCCATTGGAAACTGGGAGCCTGAGGTAGTATTCAGTATGCTAAATGTTTAGATAGGCATCTTAATAGCATGAATATTACTTTGATGGTCCCTGAAAACAGCCTTCAGTGCTCCCAGAAGCTCTGTAGAAGTGAATGGACGTGGTGTCTTATTGCGTTTGAGAGATCAACAAATCTCCAGCGCTATTCTGCTATTGAACAATGCTGTCCGAGACGGGCTACCATTGTTTAAGTCGTGAGAGTCATTGCTTAGCCCCTGGTAATTGCATTGCTGGCCATTTGTAATTGTTATGAGGGAAAAGCTGCTCTTCCCCACGGGACTCAGCAGGTCAGCTGCGTTCACGCTCACGAAGTCTCAGGCTATATATCTGCTACGGCCAAGCCAGTGCTCACACAGCTGTGCCGTATCTCTCACCCCCATGTTACTAGGAACATGACTCAGGAAAATAGACGATCAGTTTTTATGTATGTTCTGATACAAATCTCATTTGCACAAAGTTCATTTACAAGTGAGAAAAATACAGAAAAGAATGTGATTAACTAGTTTGTGATTTTGACTGATGAATCACCGCACCACTGCCGAGAGGTATCAAAAAATGAACTAAATAAATCAGAAGAGATTAGCTGACCCTTCAATTTGTCTACGTTGTTAGTTGCGTTTTTCTCCCGACTGCGAATCAGTTACATTATTGCGATATGTCTGTTATTGTCGGAATTGATAGAGAACCATTCCAAGAGCTTATATGGCTAAATCTGATCCGTGGTGACAATTCTACCTTGAAATAAAAAAAGAGGTACGGAACTTGTCAGACATGAAAAATACACTGCCGTCTAAAACTGTAAGATTTATGTGATATTAATGCATATTTGAGTCACTTTAAAGGGAGGCAATGACAGTGATTACTCTTACTGACAGTCGGCTTACGGAAGCATTGATGACAGAGCTGAGTCTATTCCTGTGAAACTCAAAAAAGCCCTGCTTCCAGATTTTCTGCAATATAAACTTCAGTAAGATAAATTTTGGAGATTATAGAGTTGTGCAAAAGTGAAATCCATACAGAACTGCTTTACAGAAATCAGAAAGGACCAATGCATGTTTACTTTGATTTAACCATATGGGATATGGATCAAATTGTAAGTTTAGGGTTGACGCTTAAGCAATATTATAAATACATTATCTGTTATAAATATATCAGTTCCCTCTGATTTTAAGGCCATTTATGGTCAGTGTTGTTATTATTAACTAAAACTATTACAATTGTTTTGGTTAATTGAAATGAAGCGGAAGCTTGTGAATTTCACAAGAAAACCTAAATTAGAAACGTTGAAGAAAAACAAAAAAAACAAAGCAAAACAAAAAACAAAACAAATAAAAATGACAAAAGCACATACAATTACTAAAACTGATCAATATCTTTACCTTTCTGTAATAATTATTTAAATTTGTTTTATAATTATTTTGTTAAAAAATTCAACAGGTGACGTGGCAAATATAATTAAACCTAATAAGTCAAGGTGAGCAAGTGTAATATTAATAGCATGTATAAAAAACTGCACATTTTCTCCACAAGCCTATGCTTTATCTGAGCAGACATTTGAGTCACCCAAAATGTGTGTGTGTGTGTGTGTGTACTGCGGCTATACCATCTTAGAAAACAGGCTGATGTCTTACATGGCAGTCATTTACACACATCTTTCTTTATCTGTATTACACAGAAACACTTTTCTTTGTAGAAAAGAGAGAAGAAAACAGATGAGGAACTTAAGGAAAATAGATGAATGAAGCATTGTAGAAAGAATTGACAAGAAAGCCAAGAGTGCTTATATATTCCATTGAGAGTGTGTATGAATAGCCTTGTAGAAGTGTTGAGCCATCTAAACACGGCTGCATTATATGTGCATAAACTATGAATGACAGGAAATGACCTTTTTTTGAGGGGATAAAAGGAGCCCAAATAACACATTCAAATCTGTCAATATGGATTCCGCTAATGCCTGAGTGCCAGAAAGAGGAGGTTACCTAGGCAACAAGTGGGAAAAGGGCATCAGTTAGAATGTAATTAATTAACAGATTTTGCTCCTTTAAAGTGGATGTGTTTAAGGATTACAAAGTGGGATATGCACACAAAAATATATCAGCCCTTTTAGGTATATTTCCAGAGTGCTTTACGTTTCTTGATTTATTTCCTACCTGAAAAAAAATCATCTCAGCCCCTTTATCACACACAAGACAAACTTGCCAGTTATTAAATGGCGGTGCGTGTATGCGTACCCATCTTTTCGTGCTTTCCGTTTGATGCCATGTACAAAACAGGTACGAGAAAAGTGATGCATAGTTCTTAGAGACAACGAAATAAACATCCTTGATCTTAATGTGCACGAATCTTCAGTGCATTCTGAAGGAAAATAATAACTTTCTTTGCTTTTGAAAATGCCATTTCTGCTAATGCAACCACAACCTGTGTAGGTGGGGGGTAATCATGTAAATTAATAATATCATAGCTTAACAAGTCTAATCCAACCAAATCCCAATGGATAACATTATGCCCACTGGATATTTTCAATCTTAAATTAACTCTTTCATACCACTGATGGAAAAAAAAGGTCCCACTTTATATTAGGGGACCTTAACTACTATGTACTCACATAAAAAAATAAAAAAATAAAAAATGAAAAAATAAGTACAATGTACTTATTGTGTTCATATTGTATTGCAAAACACTTTTGCTGCTATTGAGGTGGGATACGGGTAAGGTTTGGGACAGGTTTGATGGTATGGGTAGGTTAAAAACTGGGTTTAGGTGTAAGGAATGTTTAACAGTGTAATTATAAATGTAATTACAGAAATTAGTTACAGATGTATTTACATGCAGGTATTTTTAAAAATATAAGTACAATGTAAAAACATGTATGCATGCAATAAATGCATTGTATTAAATAGTTAAGGCCACCTAACATAAAGTGGGACCCAAAAAAAAAAAAAAAAATGAAGCTAGAGTACTTTAAATTATTTTATGTATTTATTTTTTTTTATGTATTTTATGTATATTATTTGTTTATTTTTTATTTAAGCAGAGGCTTTGTTATTTATTTCTTTTGACAATCAAATATTCTGGGGGACATTAAAAGTAATGGCATTATTGGGCCCTGATATGAGGGTCTTTATTAAATTATTTTTAATTAAACTTTTCCAAGTTGCACGCATTATGAATGCTGTTTTTAAAGTGATCTTTAAACACTTGAGTGTTCCAGCACCTATTTAGTTTACTATGGTCCTACTGAATAAAACAAATTATTGATGAATGAATCATGTTGCTGGAGGAGAAGTTAAACAAGGCTTGTGGAATCAGGATCATAATCGATATGTCTGATCAGACCTTTCGTCTGAATGTGGTGTTCTGACTTGTTTTGGAGTCTTGCTGTAGCGTCTGTTGTTTCCCAGAGCTCTGCCTCCACCTGACTATTCAATTCAAAGCATTGCAGCGGCCACGGAGAATCAATCAGCCGTTGCTCTCAGGTAGTCTCAAAACTATAATGCGTGTGTGACCAAGCATCACTGCGCTTTGTTCCAATAGATAAAGTGGGTAAAAGAGATCTTGATTACTCTGCCAAAAAAAAAAAAAAAAAAAAAGTGCAGGAAATGGGTGACTGGGTTCATGTCTGGAGAAAGCTATCCGTTAACGTTCTCATTCATCTCGATGGCAGATGCTTGGCTTGCTAACGTCCTTATTTGAGTAAATGTCATATAACTAATCACTCTGGAGCTGCACGAAAATTACATCATGATGATGCTGATTGGCTGATGGCACTGCTTCAAATCCTTCATTAGTGTTTGTCCTGTGACATCGAATGCAGAAAGAAAAAAAAAAAAAAAAAAAAAAAAAAAAAAAAAAAAAAAATATATATATATATATATATATATATATATATATATATATATATGTGTGTGTGTGTGTGTGTGTGTGTGTGTGTGTGTGTGTGTGTGTGTGTAACCCACACACACATTTCACACTTTTAAGAGTCCTTTTAAAAAGGTGAAATTTTGAAATATAATGAAATATTGCTATATTCTTCTATGCCACCATAATGGTGTAGTTAAAGCCACTATAAAGCCACCAAAATGGTGTAGTTACAGTTAACTGGACAATGATAATATTACTAATATTAATATTACTAACTAAAAGTAAACTTAAAATAAATGTAAATGAAAATAAAATATATTTATTTTTTATTGCCAAGGCAGCATTTCTCATTTTCTTTTAGAACTAAAACTAAAACTGAATTTAAAAGTAACTACTGTATATACACACACACACACACACACACACACATATATATATATATATATATATATATATATATATATATATATATATATATATATATATATATATATAAAAAAGAAAAACAAACAACAAATTTACTAAAACTTAGTTAAAATTAAGCTAAAATTAAAAATATGAAATTAAAAACTAAATTAAAATATATATTAAAAAATCATAATAGCATATATGATACCAAATAATATCTAAAACAATATAATATTAAATAGTATATCAGTGATACTAAAATAGCTCTGAACTGGATAAACCTGGGAAGACAATGGTTCAGTTATTACAATAATTTCTTTTTTCTATTTCAGTATCTCCCATTTTGCTCCTTCAGATGAATAATCTAAAGCATTACAGTGGAAAAGAGGTGAGACGATTTGATTATCGCGCTCCAATCAAACACAATTAAGGGAGGTCATCTAGAACACTTACACAGCAATCTAATGGGACCTTTTCACGCACGCACACGCACACATTATCGCAGGTACACATCTCGGCACTTTGCGTATAATGAGCCGGTGTTCGTAACTCGCATACATGCGTATCAGACCGTGTGATGGCCGCTGATGAACACATTCCAGGATTAGCCCTTGCTGCAGGCAAAACTTTACATCAATTAATCAACAATTAATACAAAAAATACTTTTCTACTTAATTAATACACAGCTCCCAATTTAGAGAGCCTAATTAATCAATTTCACACTAGCACACGTGCCGACGACAAAAAGAATGGAGGGGGAAAAAGAGGAGATTGAAATAAAATAGACAGAAAAAAAGAAAAGAGTGTGTATTAAATAACATAAATACATAGCACACACAAATATTGAGTAAAACAGTTAATAAAAGAAGGGAAAAAAAGGACATCCTGGGATTGCCGTGTCTGGAAAGGATACTTAAATTTTGGCCATAACATCATTTTAAATTGCTGCCCTCATTTTGGAACAGCATTCCCACTGGGAAAGTGCCTGTGATGCCTTAAAATAATGTCTAAGTAGACAACTTGCAAGGTTTTGGAACAGAGCTCAAGTTTGTTTTAAGAACAACTTGGTTCTGATCCAATTAAGAGCAGAGAGAACGAAAGAGCGAGAGGAACATGGCAGATAAAACTAACTCTCTACAGGGATGAAAACACGACACTAGATCCATGAGGGACTGCGAGTTCTATTCACAATGCATATGTCTTTTCAGTTATGATTCCTATAAATGTGTTTGCGCTAGAGGGTGAGTATGATTAAAGTAGATAGTGAGAGAGAAAGAGAGGAAGATGAGAATTGTCTTCTACTACCCTCTGTTGTTTATGTCTGAGTGAACAGGGTCTGGTCTCTCTCTGCCTTCTGAATTATGACTTAATACACAGTCCAAGAAAACACACACACAAACACACACTTACACAGGCATAAAAAAAAATCACAACCTTGAAAACTAGCCAAAGTGCACGTCTGAAAGGAAGTAAAAACACGCATGTGTATATATAGGATTGTCATACAGGAAACTAAACAACCAAAACTTCAGCATAATTTGTTTTGTGTCTCTTTTCATTCTCATCTCTGTATTTAATTCTGCCCTTATGAATACACAATTTGCCATCAGCAATAATAGTTGTTGGTACAGCAGATAGTTAATATTCCAAGCATGCATGTATCTAGAAATACATCTAGTGAGTGGATTTACAACCAGGGGTATGCATACCTGAGGAGCTACTTAAAGTCAATATGAAAAAGCATTTTAGTTTTGTAATATGACATATCTCACAGAAAAACTGGATATTTAATAATAAAATAACATGTAGGATGGGACTTTTATCAATTGGAAATTAGCTAGAAAGTTCTATACAATAATGAAGGCAATCTTTAACATTATTTACAATATTCTCCCCTCCTGGTGACATAATCCAAGACGGAAAGTTGTTCAGAGGGAGATCAATGTGTGATTTTTTTTGCAAATCAGCGCAATTCTGAAGATTTCATTGGTCATCAATCATAGCGCTGATTGCCTATATATGTATGTATATATATATGTATATATATATATATGTATATATATGTATATATATATATATATATATATATATATATATATATATATATATATATATATAGACACTGGGCAGAGGTGCATTTGTGCAGCAGATAGTTTGTTACTCGTCTGTTCTTTACCATATCAGATACAATCGCCTGAGAACTGTCAAAACTTGTGAAAGACAAACAAGCTCAGGTGTCTCATTAAAGGGAGAGGAAGCTACTTGGAAAGTCTTTTTTTTTCCACCCATAGTATCGAAGTTTAAAAATTAATGATTTTAATAATGCATACTTTAATAACTTTAAAGTTATTTACATTAAACAATATCTAGTTTTATATAAGTCAAACTCAAGGAATGAAAGATTAGGGAGGATGATACAATAGGGAAAAGCAGGCAGAAAAAGAGAAGTTCCTATTTCCTAAATAATGCATCAAACCCAAGCAGCTCCAGCCCTTACACACACAAACACACACAGACTCATATCCACTGACCATAACCTGCTGCCATAAACAGCTATAACACTCCACTGTTAAAGACACCACTATATCAAGCTGCATATGCAGTGAAACACAACATTCACTCCACTGCAATGTTGTTATAGCCATCCAACAACTGTAAAATATCCATTTCAAAGGCTTTTAACAGATTTAGAAGCTGGCTATAGTGGAGACGGTCTAATGTTGAAGGTGATAATGCTTACAAGAGGACACAGGGGATCTTTAGGCTAGCCTGGGCTTTCTCTAGACTGTCATGTGTCATCTCTGTGTGAGAAAGAGCTTCAAGTGTCCCTGTCTGAGAGAAGATACACCCAGCCCTCTGGAGTGATATTGGCAAAACAGACAGCCATTCCCAGTTAACCGTCTTATAGAATGAATATTGATTTCTATACTCAATAGAAGAAAACATAGTGAGGAAAGCGAGTAAAGTGAGTTTAGCCATCGAAAGTGAACAGTTAATGTGAGATGATAAATAGAACTAGCCAGAAGGCAGCATATTTTATTTAACAAATGAACATAAGATTAAATAAGTTTGTTTACTATGCAGTATTCGCGCTGCTCAGTGTCCATGTTTTATTGAATATAGCTTATGTCTTTCCATGCAGAAAAACTGTGACTTTTCTGTCATAAAATGGCTCAATAAACAAATACTGAGTGACTTTTTTAGTTAATTTGTGTATTTTTGCTCAGAAAAAAATTAAAGCGAAGTCAAAACAGAAACAGTTTTGTTCCTGAATGACTCAGCATTTTTGAACGAAACAGTTCGGTTGAGTAAATGATTCAATTATTCACTTATAAAGACAGTCAGCTGTTTAGTTCCTGAATGAATCAGTGCTTTGAGCGAAACAATTCAATATGAGTAATGGATTTACTATACAGTCAGTCATTTCAAACCTGAATGAATCAATGTTCTGGAACGAATCGATTGGGTTTGGGTAAATGATTCACTGGATAGTCACCCATTTTGTTCCTGAATGAATTACTGTTTTTGAGCAAATCTATTTGGTTGAGTAAATGATTCAATGATTTAACAATTGAGACACTCAGCTGCTTAGTGAGTGAATGAATCAGTGTTTTTGAATAAATCAGTTCAGTGAATGATTGACTCACTCAGACAGTTGCTTGTACCTATTAGCATCTTCTGGCATAACATGCAGATAACATCTTTAATAACTACAACTAAGGATACAACACATGCAGATCACTGTCAGGTTTTCATTGTTCATGGCTAAGGTTATTATAATGCTTGTTGGACATGCAAATATTGAAACTGTAACTCTTGTCTTGTGAGTGTAAGTCACACTGTTAAACTAGCTAATTTCAGGCATTCTCCAATCATTCCCATGCACCATTAAATGACTACATTCTCAAAATATGAAACATATGGGCCTCTTTAATAGGCCAATTTCTCTTGCCAGTGCATTCAGTCTATTTCTGAATCCAAATGAAAACACATAAATATACACACACACACAAGCCAAATCAAGGCAGACAGGCTTGGTGTACTCGTCCGCTGCCTCAGCTCAGATAGCGGTAGATTCCCCTCTGTTCTATTGATTAATTGTGCCATTATATTTGATGTATTGCTTTCTGTGGCCCATTTATTCTCTTTCTTTCTCTCATGTTTTGTTTTGTTTTTGTTTTTTCCTCGGATTGCCATTTGAGGGATACGGCAACCGATGTAATAGTCTTCAACATAACCCAGACCTGGGTTTAGATGAATAAAACCATCTTTACATGCTTCTTTCCTGAACAAGTTCAGTGGAAAGGGAGCATGGGACTGCTTTCTTATCAGAAGTTATTGTTCTACCCATGTCACGACTAATTTGTCCTACCAAGAGAGACCCAGAATAATTATTCATATTTAATCAGGTGGAGAATGTGACATGGCCTGCTAGATGATAAGTCGTTTTCCATGTTCCATTATCAAAATTTTAAGGAAGCGCCTCCCAGCGCCTAACCAGCACTCACTAAATGGAACGGCTAGAGTGGTTTGGCTTATAAAATCATAATGGGCCTGCCTGCTTTGATAAACTGAGAACGTGGCTAGAATACAACAGAGAGAGGGAGCAAGAGGGAGAGGGATAAAATGAAAGATGGAGGAAAGAGGAAAATAAGGAGTCTAAAGGATGGAAGATAGTTTGAAAAGCAAAAGAGCGGTAGAAAGAGATGAGCTGTTTCGAAAATGAGAGTGAGACAGCAAGAAAATTCAACTGCGGTAAGATCAGTAAATGAATAACTGATTGAAGTCTCAGGGAAAGCTTCATTTGAAAAAAGGAAATGCAGAAAAAAACAGCAGAGAGAGAGGAAGCATAGGGTACAAAATTTCAGGTCAAAACTATATTGCATATGTAATTTTTTGACACATTTGTAAAGAATGATAAATGTTAAATATATATTTTTAAATTATTGAAAAACTCTAGATATTTGAAATTTATTTTAAACGCAATATTGAATAATAATTTAATTTTAGTCATTGTAGTCATAACACATTTTTAATTCTGAACTTTTAAATATTCTATTAAAATGCATATATATATATATATATATATATATATATATATATGCATTATAATAGAATATTTAAAAGTTCAGAATTAAAAATGTAAAAATATTAAAAATATAACATAATTAAATATATATATATATATATATATATATATATATATATATATATATATATATATATATATATATATATATATACAGGGCTCGAATTGAAGGTCGAAAAAATTGACAAAAAGGATCCCCTCTGTAAAACCACTATCCCCCCTTACCATCCCCTTTGGATTATTAATTTTGTGTATTACATAAAACTTACCATGCACATGAAATGTTAAAATTCTCTATTTATTATCATTTACAAATTAAATAACGGCGATTGGCCAATCAGAACTCGGTACTGTAACAAGCTGCGCACATTTTTCGCACAAAATGGTTGAAGCGCAACTTTTGAAGTTCTTTAAAAAGAAGACAGCAGAAGGTATGATTTTTCCTTGATTAGAATTTAAAGACATTCTCCTGACATAATGTATGTGTGACTGTGAGGGACTGAGAGACGATAGGAGAGCTGACATTATCCAACTTTGAAAAAAACAAAACAAAAAAAAAAAAACAAAAAAAAAACCTCTTGAGAGTCCAAAAAGCATTCACCGTGTGATGAAGCCCATTAGAATACAGTTAGAATGCCCTTATAATTCCAGCAATGAAACAAAAAATACCCATGTTTGAGTTTCTACATTTTTATATTCATTGCACAAGCAATGTACTTTTCTGTATATCAGCGCATGTGCGCGAGGCCGCAAGCACAAATGTGCTATTAGTTTTATACAACAGTGCATAGCAACACGGTGTTTCATTCCATGAATGAATAAATTTTTGAACGAATCGAGTGAGCCAGTGATTCAACGGTCCATTCAGATGGTCTCACTTGTTTCGTTTCTATTGAATCAGCCGTTTTGAACGAATCGTTTGATTTGAATGATTCAGTAAGTCATTTATTAAAACAGGGACTTGCTGCCACCTACTGGCGGTTTTATTGTCATATTTAATTATCCATGACAGACCTAAACCAGCCAAGGTGCCAGCACAAAAACACATTCAGCAAAATATTGTTTAATTATCAATATTATCCAAAATTCCTCTATTTCAGGCCCCAGAAGGGGGAATAAAACTTATAAATAATAGTTCATTTAATAAGGCTAATTTTTTATTAAATAGAAACCTTTTTAAAAATGAGACCAATTAAAAATATATACGTACATATATTACATTTAAAAAATTATATATATATATATATATATATATATATATATATATATATATATATATATATATATATATATATATATATATATATATATATATATATAATTTTTGGACAATTCTGATTCGACTATGAAAATCCTTAGTCGAGGACACCCCATAAAACCATGGGACACCAAGATGTACTGCATTTGTGGAATGTGCCAGATGGAGATGGCTGAAAACCAAAGTAAAGCAACAAACATGCAAGGAACAAAAGGAACGTCCAACAAAGAGCGAATAGCAAAAAGAAAGACTGCGAGAAAATACAGAAAAAGAGAACGCAACTCAGTCTTTGGTTTATAATGAAGTTCCTGATGTTGAAGGACTCACCCTGCTCAAGTGGTTGAGGCTTGAGGCCAGTGGCCTTCATCTTGAGCGCGTCCTTAGCAGACATGTCACAGCAGGAGCCTTTATTAGTGTCCTGATCACTATCCGCTTGGTCACTGTCCCCGTGCCCGCTGTCTCTGAGACTGGCTCGCTCTGGATCTTTGAACGTGGAGCTGCTACAAGTCAGAAAAACGAAAACGATCAAACGGATTAACCCGGGCATGGATGCATGGGTTTTTTGTTCTTATCTGAAGAACATTTGTGTGCAGGGGAGTTTAAGACAAATAAAGCTGAGAAAACTGTTAAATAGGCCTTACCTTTGAACAAACTGCTGCCTGTTACCCATGTAATTGGGCTCAGCAGGAAAATTGTCTGTCTGTGAAGGAAAAAGGAAAAGAGTTTACATCTTGCACAACACTGAAATGTGTCCTGGTGTGCAACAGAATCTCCTGGTGAAAGAGATTGATTAATTATTCATAAAAAAGGGGATGGGAGAGAGGGAGAAATGGAGGGGGGCTTTAATCCTTAGATTTGTGCATTTTAATTAGTCAAGGAAACATGCTAATTAAACATCCAAAACACTCAATTGCACATTTGTGAACTTAATGACCTGTTAGATACAAATAAGAGTGGAGGAGCACGGCAGAAAATGGAATGAAGTGGAGGGAGTGTGTTGGTATAAGAAAATGAGAGGATGAGTTGTTAAAAGCTTTGCACACTCACCCACACATGCACAACCTTCTTTATCCATCAGGGAACTTCCCATTCACAACTCTTGTTCATAATAGAAGCTAATTGTATTTACTTTAGACTGACACTAACTGTTAAATAAATACACAGCATTACAGCGAAGCAATCTGATCTTCATATTCACTATTCACTGCCTGCACTACAGTATAGTCTTAATGCACATTAATGTCTCACAGAGAGCTTATAGCAATATATTTTATATAATACCTTTTTTTTTTTTTTTTTGCAGATTTATATTATTTGTATTGCATATATACATAAGAGAGAGAAATTCATATATCTAATTTCCTCTCTGTTTTTTATGTCTGTCTGTGTGTATATTGACACTTTGCCAATATTGTATGTATGGAAAAAAAAAAATAAAATAAATAAATTCTTGGTGAGAATCCAGTACATTTATGATGAGCGATTCTCACAAAAACACGCCCGTGTCATATATTTATTAAAAAAATAAATAAAAACTAAAAAAAATATTATTTTTATGCAATATGCAGTAATTATGTGACACTATTATATGACAACTAAGCACATTTTCTCCAAAATTCCCATTTTCCCCCCATTTGTAATTCTTACTAATATAATATATTACTGTAATACAATACTTTTACAAAACCGGCAATTAGAACCAGTTACCAGTTTTGTAAAATTATTGTATTACATTACATTATTATTATTTTATTACATATTATTACATTATTCTATTATGATAAAATTACATTTAAATATTTAGTATTTTTATTTAAATCATATTAAATCAGCATTTGTTTTTAAATATTCACATACAGTTATCTTGAGATTTTTGCCTACTCTTACACGGTAAGCTACTTCAGCTCATAGGTCTTTGCATATCTGTCATCATTATATGAAAAAAGAGTACGTCTCAACATCTACTAATCAGTTCCGCCAAACAAAGACAGAGCTGAATAATAAGAAATGCTTTATTGAGTAAAATTCACTGGTTTGTCATTCTTTCCAGACTTATATCCACTCCTGTCTCTCTCTCTCAGTGTTTCTCTCTCTGCAATGGCTGACGATGACCAAAAAACCGATAGCCCCTCTCCGATCTCTCTCCTGGGTTTCAATTACTCAACTCAATGTTACATCAATGTTGCCACAATGTGTTTGTGCACCAACTCAGAGTCAATACGGAGTGGAACAGAAGAGAATCTGGACTCTGTGGTCCAGACAATATTGACACAGTTAAACGTGAGACTGAGGGAGACTAATGCATTGGTTCATTTCTCCTCTCCCTCCCGTCCACATCCACTCTCTCTCTCTCTCTCTCTCTCTCTCTCTCTCTCTCTCTCTCTCTCTCTCTCTCTCTCTACACCACCATAAAACCTCTCAGACATCTTGATGGTACAGTAATGCAGTGCAGAAACGTTCTTTATTACTAACATACGCTTTTATGCCAGACATTACCACATGTACTCGGTGTATAAAAGTGTTATCGCACCTGTTGTTTCAAAGACATTTGAAAGATACAACCAGGAAAATCTGGGTCTTTTAGATAAAAAGAAAACTGCTATATAATCAAAGTACGAGAGCAATGTTTATCTTTTCAATGTTATTTTTCACTTATAAAACCTTCTACCGTAAAACAATATCTGGAGATTTGCTAGAAAGAGATATAATATTTTTTTGTCAATGCACCGTTGGACTTCAAAAGGAGATATTTGAATGGTACGTGATGGATGAAATGATGAAACGAGACGGTAAAGTCACAGCAGGAGGGGATTGTGGGATTGTGTGAAAGGTCACGTAGGCCTCCCCTTTCCCTCGTGACCTTTCCGAAGCTTTGTTGAGACTCTCTATCGCAGTACGGAGCGCGTCTTTCAACCCCAGCCGCAGATAAAAAGCACAGATGCAGAAGCCGAATCAAAGGCTAAATCAACGATTGGAACGCTTCACAGCTAAAGTTGTAATTGCCATGATTCTTTTGAAAATTTAAGGTGAACTCTGGTTCTGTAACTTCAGTTTTTGAGGAAAAAATTGTAGAACGTTTTCTTTAGCACGAGGGTCAACCTTTTTCGCAGCGTCGATGCATGTAGCTGCGGCATTTCGAGGTAAAAAAGAGGAAATTTAGTGTTAGACAGTACAATTTCCCAGAATGCGAAAATCAGGCATTAAAAAAGTTGAGTTAAAAAAGGCACTGTCTATTAATAACATAACTGCAGGGGTGCCAGAATGGAGGAAGATGGTTCATTTTGATAGTAGCGTTTGTGTGCCCTTGGCAGCGACAGGAATCACAGGAATACGACCTCCACACGTCTATGTTTTAAAAGGTTGATAAGAGCACTTTCCGGGGAAGTGTTTTACAAGATCCTGCCTGTAGGCAAACTGCCCCTGGAGAGAACGTCTGAGCGAGGGAGCGAAGAGGATAGTGCCGGTCTAAATCGAGATTCATGAGGCTTTTCTGAGATTACACAAGCTGTGTCCGCTGGCAGCACTGGGTCATGCACGAGTCCATGCAGCCTGCTTATTTATGTTTTCTTCGTCTACCATGTGTCTTTAGCAAAAACTTTATCAGAAGCATCCAACCTGCAAATATCCAGAATCAGGAAAAACACAACCCAATCTCGCAGGCTGGCATCCAAAGTCGCCTTCTCGTTCCAATAGTGTTACTGTGAGGCGCTATAAATAAAGGCTTTGTATCAACAACTAAAAGCTAATAAAAAGTACATTACAGCAGTACGGATCACACATTCTCTTGCCAGTTAGCACACAGTCATTTTTTACAAGTCTGGGTCCTGGTTTTAATGAGACGTGGATGGCATCAGGTAGCCTAGCCATCAGGCGACTTTAATAAATAATGCCACGTTGCGTTTTTGCTGTTTTCATATCCAGTCCAGCTGTTACATGCTACAGGCTAGCAGACAGCTAATGACCTACACTACTTATCGCTGTTACTAAACTTGTGCTTATTTTAATTGAGTGTTTAAATCCTAATTGAGGGCACTGGACCATCATTTGTGCTACTGCATCAATCGAGTATTAACAACATGCTTAGCTTCCATCTGCATGTTTTCATCTGGTGCCATTAGCAAAAACGATTAGTACTTCAGACTTTCCATGACTGATTTCTAGATGCTTCTTTGTTATGAGTGATTTGGCTGATTTCTAACTTTTTTATGCTCTAAACTTAAACATAGACTTTTCAAAAATGCCAGATGCTTCTTTATTAGACAAAGGCTAACTGCTAGCGGCTAATACTTATTTCTACATATGCCTTTCAAAGAAAACATCACTGCTTGTGCATTAATTCTGAGAAGAAAAAAAAAGTGGCACAGTGGCACTTTTGTACAGGTAAACCAAGTATAATACTGCTCCAGTTTTCATTACCTTCTTTCATTTCATTTTCTTTTCAGTTTTCATGCCCTGTCACTACAAAATACGCCATTATAAAAAAATAATAAAAATAAAATTATCTTTTAATAATAAAAGATTAACACCCCTGACATAACCCTCTAAAATACATATACATAGAAAATGTATATACTTATAATTAAATATAAATAAATATACATATATAATTAAATATAATTTATTCTATGCCATACATTTCATCATTATATTACATAATAATAATAATAATACATTTACTTAATTTATAAATACTAACAGCAGCTAAGCAAACTCCCGCTCACAAACACACAGTTGTCATCACAAGCCGTTTCCTTAAAAAGTTTCACTAAGCTCCCAGTCCGAAGAGAAGCAACAAAACGAGAGGGAATCTGTACAAGGGAGTGTGTGGGAGAAAAACAGACTCTCTCAAGAGATGGGCAGAAAATGGCTCATCTATTTCAGTGAATCCTCAGTACCCTCTCTGGAGCATTTTCACGGTGACCAGCCAGATGCTTCCTTTCAATAGAGACAAATGAACAAAAGACAAGCAAACCTGTGTGTGTGCATTAGCATGTTTACAGGACAAACGCAGAGAGAAATATAGAGGCACATTCAGTGAAAGGTATGGAGGTGGGGGGAAGATGCCATGAGGGAAAGAAAGGGATGCTTATGCAGCATAGATGCCCATCTGCCTTTCGAACGTCATTGGAGCTCTCCGGCTTGTGAAATGCATCTGGGTATTCCAGCATGCCAGATATGTGCCCTCTGCTGTCTGACAACACAAACGCGACTCAGAGAAGAGCATGTGTGTGCAAATTGTCCAGTTTCTCCTTGTAAGTCTGCCAAGTGGACAAATATACACCGTTTTTTGACAAACTGTTCACTCTTTGGGATGGTGGCTATATAGTTTTATCATACACACAAAAACTCAATTACTGTTTGATGTACAAGTTAAAAGGCTACATTGAACCCATGCAAAGTAAAACTAAGGCTATTTGCAATTTGAAATCTTTTTTTATTTGTTTGTAACTAGCGGTAGTGTTTTTGTGCAAAACAAAACAAAACAAAACACAATAAAATAAAATAAAATCTTGGAATTCTACAACTTTTATTCTCATTATTTTGACTTAAAATATACCACTTCAGTCTCATAATTTAATGACTTTATTTTAATATGAGGCCTATCATTATAAGGATATTATGTTAATAAATTATGAATAGTGTATATATATATATATATATATATATGTATATATATATACACTTCGACAACTTATTCTCATTATTTAGAGTTTATTCACTAAATTTTATTACTTTAATCTCATAGTGGTATTACTTTATTCTTGTTTATGGCCTATTATTATAAGGGCATTATATGTAAAAAATAATGACTTTACTTTCACAATATTATATTTTTCACTGTCTTCACTGTTTTATTTATATTGTGTTGTGTTGCATTTACCACCAAAACTTTTATTCGGAGAAAAACAGCTATGAGAAATGAATTAAACTTTGGTAAATGCGACCAAAAGCATACAAAGATGCAAATGAACCTCAAATATGGCTCACTTCCATAATTTAGATTTATTCATACAAACACAGAAGAAAGCTTTCACAGCAACTAAACAAACTAAACTCTGACTGCAAACAGACCCGAGTCTAACAGCTCCCTAATTGAGTGTAAAACAGCCATCTGACATGACGGGCTATTGAGAATCAAAGGTTTCAAGGGCAAACAGGTTTTTTTTTTTTTTTTTGCATCTGTTTGTTTGGCTGTTTGAACACCAGGCCCTTGGGTAGAATAGCATTTGCGAAATGTACACAATAAAGCTTCATAAACAAAGAGCGATCAATGTTTACAACTACATAACAAACAAGACCAGGACAAGTTACCCCTGTGCGTGTCGAGCCGAATCAAATGAACAAGAGAATAATCGGACTCTCAAGCAATGTATCCATTATAGGGGGAGAGACAAAGAATGGCCTACTCGATGGCACGAGCATTGATTAGGTCATTTTTCTAGTGCATTACCAAGTGATCAAATTCTATTAGCCGGTCATGTGTTTTCCTGTGGTTACTGAGCCTATCAATCGTCTAGCCCTAACGAACCAAATGCCATCACCGCTCATTTCCTGCTCCCAGCCCCAGACCCCCAGTTAAAAGTTTTGAAAAATTAATTGCTTCCTTTGAAATTAATGCCACATGACTCTAGACGTGTGTGGTCAGAGTTATATACATCGAGATTAATTACAGGGAGCGCAACAGACACCGCAGGTCATCCGTTTTTATCTAAGTCTGGATTTGACAGGAACCTTTCAAATATAAAAGCCACGACACACCGCTTTCTGTTGTTTAAGGGTTTAAGCAGCACTGATGTGCAAGGACACACTATATAAATCGCCATTAATGCTGAAGTCTAATCTGTGTTCGTCCCAAATGTCCATGTAAGATACTACTTCTGAGTGATATCATTGTCCTAAAATGATCCCAGACAGGAACACAACCATTGTCACCGTTCAAAATCTCTTCATGTTTTGTTTTATTTGGCCACAATACAATAAAAAATCTGTCTTCATTTACTCATCCTCATTTCATTTTGTCGTTTTTCAAACCTGTGTGACTGTGGAACAAAAAAGAAGACATTTTAGAGACTGTTTCAGCTGTTTTTGTCCATAAAATCAAAAGTCAACAGGGTCCAGACGACACTGATGTTTACACAGAAGACATCTTTTGTGTTTCACAGAAAGTCAAACTGATTTGGAATGACATGAGGGTGAGAGAAAAGAAAACGCTGACAGATTTTTCATTCTGTCACTTTTTAAATCGTTGTTTTAATGACCACCTGCATTTCAGTTGGAAATATTGAATGAATGTTATGTCACTTAATTAATATTAATAAGCAAAGCTAATGAAAAAAAAATATTATGTCTCCCCTTAGACACTTTTGTGATCATAGCCTCTCTAAAAATGTGGACTAAATGCTATTTTAATGCTTGAATAAGAATAATTAATGCTAAAATCTAAACACAGAGCTGCATTAAATGTTTTACATGTCTGTTCTTTTGTGTCTTGAATACATGAAATCCTTTTTGAGAGCAATTACTGCGATTTCCAATTCCAGCGCTCGTCAAAACTACAGATCAAGCGATCTGAGCCACAAAAGAAGCTCTTATGCATATTTAAGCCTTATAGTGTATCTCAATGGCAATAACCACATCTAGTCACCATTTCTTTTCACAAATCCTGATTTCAAAAATGAAAAGAGGGAGATTACAGTAATCCCGGGTGGGATTATAAGCGCTTCAGGGCAGTCCTGCTTCTATCTCCCAACTCTCTGTGTCCGGCCGACACGGATGCAGTCAGTGGCAACTGTCATACCGACCAGATAAGACCCAATTTTCTCTTTGGAAATAGCAGAACATAATCCCATAACTAAGTATGTTAACAGAAAAGACAGAAAAGATGGCGGCTGTCCTTTTCTGGTTTAAGTACAGTGAAAAAAATTAAAATTCACATTTCAAAACTTGTGTTTTGCATTATTAAAGCCTCTCAGGTTTGTTGAATGCGAAAAGCAAAATGCTTTCTGACATTCAACCCGTCCTTACAGCTCTGGTCGTAGTTCTTAAAACAAGTGAAGTGGAAAATACATTTTTTAAGCTCATTATGATATATAAAAAGGCTTTTACAGTGTAATTTTTCATGCTCAGACCCTTTACAACACTTCAGACACCAGGGTGAGACCTGAGGCAGACGGTCAAGGATAGAGGGACAGAGTGAGAATGGGAGCTTGAGAGAGAGAGAGAGAGAGAGAGAGAGAGAAGTGGCTTGACTTTCCACTTAGAGGTGTGATACAACGGATAACCTCCCTGAGTTGAAACATGGTGGATGGTTTAACCATTCTGAGGCTGTAGGGAGCAAGACTTGTGAAAGATAGTGCAAAAGGCTTGGGAGTCATTCTAGGAAATCAGTGGCTTTTCCAATTGTAAGAAAATGTAACTATAATATTCTATCCAAAAAAAAAAAAAAATATTGTGCTTAAGTATTAAGAAATTGCTTTGTGCCACTTCATACTAAACTATATATACATATAGTTCCACCACTTGTTTAGGTAGGTAGGTAGGTAGGTAGGTAGGTAGGTAGATAGATAGATAGATAGATAGATAGATAGATAGATAGATAGATAGATAGATAGATAGATAGATAGATAGATAGAAAACAGAGGGAAAGAGAGCAACAGAATCAGATTCCTTCTTATCAAACATGGGAAAATGTGTGAGGAGAAAAACAAAAACCTGTTCAAAACTAATTCGTTCAAAGATGTGCACCTCTTGTTCCCGTAATATTCCCTTTCAAGTAGTGCCAAAATGTGCCCTTCGATTTCACCGACAGCTTAACAACCTCATTTCCCACATTGCACTGTATGTTTTACTCTCCCACATAATTTGATTTCGTTTGGATGAAGTGTGTGGGACTAATTAGAATTTCAAAAAGGTGTTACATGGAAGAGAACCCCAGATGAGACAGTTAGCATCAAACAGCGTGACAGTTAATCCTTATCTGAACCCTGTAGTTTGGAAAAAAGCTAAGTGGTTTCTAAAAACGCAAACATGATACTGCAAGAGATAATGTAAGCATATTAGAAATAGAACCATCCACAAATGGACTGTGCACTAATTAAGAGCGGTTCTGGGTGTATGACGCCAACTCTTGAATGTGTTTCTTGAGCGGAAGGCTGTTAAAAGTTTCCGCTGGCGGCTTTGAGGTACTGCTTTGGAAATGTCAAGTACACTTCTGCTTCAGTGAATGTGAAGACAAACAAACACATGTGCAATCTGCTCACTCTCATTGGATAAGGTCACCCGTTGGGTTCACGGCTGGAGCAGTGCCGTCAGGGGTCGGTCAGAGTGTGGGGTGTTTCGAATCGGCACGGCTCCATGCTGAGGATACAGAGCTACGGCACATGTCTCTCTGTTTCCAAATGCAGCGGCGTGTAATTGATTTGTTAATCATCCGAGGTCGCTCCTGAAAGCCCAGAGCCTCACACAAAAGACTCCTGCATTCCTCCTGATTCTCCTCCACTGGTGGTCCAGACCTCCCCGAGGACACCTCGCAGAAGAGCGCAAAGCTTTTAAAGCACTTTAAAAACAAACAATCTGAAACACATGCCAAAGATCTGGTCCACTGCGGCCTCTTACATTCATAAACATCGACAAACTTAAAAACCTATAAAATGCTGTGCTTAGCAGCCTTTCCATGGCTATTCATTCTTACTTGTTTTGAAGATTATATACATTTATAATCGATATATAAATACATATACATATATATATATATATATATATATATATATATATATATATATATATATATATATATATACACAGGTGAATCTCAATAAATTAGAATTTCGTAGAAAAGTTCATTTATTTCAGTAATTCAACTCAAATTGTGAAACTCGTGTATTAAATAAATTCATTGCACACAGACTGAAGTAGTTTAAGTCTTTGGTTCTTTTAATTGTGATGATTTTGGCTCACATTTAACAAAAACCCACCAATTCACTATCTCAACAAATTAGAATATGGTGACATGCCAATCAGCTAATCAACTCAAAACACCTGCAAAGGTTTCCTGAGCCTTCAAAATGGTCTCTCAGTTTGGTTCAGTAGGCTACACAATCATGGGGAAGACTGCTGATCTGACAGTTGTCCAGAAGACAATGTCAGAGGCGTCTTACCTGGGCTAAGGAGAAGAAGAACTGGACTGTTGCCCAGTGGTCCAAAGTCCTCTTTTCAAATGAGAGCAAGTTTTGTATTTCATTTGGAAACCAAGATCCTAGAGTCTGGAGGAAGGGTGGAGAAGCTCATAGCCCAAGTTGCTTGAAGTCCAGTGTTAAGTTTCCACAGTCTGTGATGATTTGGGGTGCAATGTCATCTGCTGGTGTTGGTCCACTGTGTTTTTTGAAAACCAAAGTCACTGCACCCGTTTACAAAGAAATTTTGGAGCACTTCATGCTTCTTTCTGCTGACCAGCTTTTTAAAGATGCTGATTTCATTTTCCAGCAGGACTTGGCACCTGCCCACACTGCCAAAAACACCAAAAGTTGGTTAAATGACCATGGTGTTGGTGTGCTTGACTAGCCAGCAAACTCACCAGACCTGAACCCCATAGAAAATCTATGAGGTATTGTCAAGAGGAAAATGAGAAACAAGAGACCAAAAAATGCAGATGAACTGAAGGCCACTGTCAAAGAAACCTGGGCTTCCATACCACCTCAGCAGTACCACAAACTGATCACCTCCATGCCACGCCGAATTGAGGCAGTAATTGAAGCAAAAGGAGCCCCTACCAAGTATTTAGTACATATACAGTAAATGAACATACTTTCCAGAAGGCCAACAATTCACTAAAAATGTTTTTTTATTGGTCTTATGAAGTATTCTAATTTGTTGAGATTTTTGTTAAATGTGAGCCAAAATCATCACAATTAAAAGAACCAAAGACTTAAACTACTTCAGTCTGTGTGCACTGAATTTATTTAATACACGAGTGTGTGTATGTATATATGTATATGTATATATGTATATGTGTATATGTATGTGTATATATATATATATATATACACATATACACAGTGGGGCAAAAAAGTATTTAGTCAGCCACCAATTGTGCAAGTTCTCCCACTTAAAAAGATGAGAGAGGCCTGTAATTTTCATCACAGGTACAGTTATACCTCAACTATGAGAGACAAAATGAGAAAAAAAAAAAAAATTCCAGAAAATCACACATATATATATATATATATATACATGCATATACATACATACATATATATATATATATATATATATATATATAT
Organism: Spinibarbus caldwelli; assembly: GCA_039654775.1. Classification (NCBI taxonomy): domain Eukaryota; kingdom Metazoa; phylum Chordata; class Actinopteri; order Cypriniformes; family Cyprinidae; genus Spinibarbus; species Spinibarbus caldwelli. Next base: position 16,198,347 of record CM077254.1, read on the forward strand.
ATATATATATATATATATATATATATATATATGTATGTATATGCATGTATATATATATATATATATATATATATATATATATATATATATATGTGTGTATGTATATTTGTATATATGTGTATGTATATTTGTATATATATATATATATATATATATATATATATATATATATATATATATATATATATATATATATATATATATATATATATATGTGTGTGTGTGTGTAGCATGCATCAAATAATGAATTAAGTTAGCTGCCCTTAACATTTCACACATAAAACCATAATATTTCCATAATATTTATTAACTTTTAAGTTTTACATTTATGTTTTTGATAATTCAAATCATCTTAAAATAAATTCCTTGAATGTAATGTATGACTTAATACATTCTCAGGAAATCAAACTCATAACTGTTTGAGCTACTAGATTGCTAAGGGAAGAGATGCACTAGATGTGACATTTAAATGAAAGAGAACAACAAATATGACAACCCTTGTACAAAAATTGCAAAGAAATGAAATATATATATATCAAGGAGGCAAGATAAATATAAAAGATAAATATAGCATAGAAGAATTTGAACGTTAAGAAGGTGCAAGGTGGAGACAACAGTGTTAGAACAGGAAAATCAATACACTCAAATCTTCCCAAGCTTCTTAGCAGCTAGATATATCAGCCTGCTTCATCACAAACATATCTCCTCATTAAAGACAATGAGGCATGACAAGAAAACGAGATTGAGAGACAAATTGTAACCTAAGCCCTACAAGCGCTCAACTTGTACATCAAACTTTTATAGCCTATGTTGGTGAGAAGTGCACAAAGCAATTCTCCATGTTGCTGGAGCCTCCGTTATTAGTTTTTCCATTTTAAGTAAAGAAGGCCCTTTGAAAATTTCAAGCCAAACCACAAAACACATCCAACTAGACGTCGGCCCTCGATATCGGTCCTATCTGCTCGCTGTTAAAAGGCTGTAGTTGGGAAAATAAATGGAGCTGTGGTCGGGATTCTCCGGCCTCGACGCAGGAGATTAAATTATCGCTGCATAAGTATCTGAGAGGTTGCGTGTGGGAGCACGCTGGAAGTTGGATCCGGAGTTGAGCTGAGGTAACGACACTTGGTCGTCTTTCAAATGCAAAACAGATAACGGGCACGCCAAGCTAAACCTATTTAAGCATGATAACCCCTCGGCCAATAGCCTTAGAGCTCTCACCAATAGGGTTAACTCTGCTAAAGAAGGTGTTAAAACTAGTGTGCAGCAGGTCAAAGACCTCTTAATCTTTCCTTAGAAAAGACATCCACTGAAAAACACCCCATGCAGTTTTCAGAAAGTGAGCACAGCCCAGTCTTGGACCACCTGTTAGTGATTTGGGAGCTGAGGATATGATCAGCTTTGCCTAAGCCGCCCCCAGGTGTTGTGCGAGTCATGCTGTGTTTGGCCTCTGCGTCATGGGTGTAGGTGTCTGTGTGTGTGTGTGTGAGTGTGGAAGAAATTGTCGAAATTAGCAGTTATCAACTGGTTTTGCAATGGTAAAATTATTCGCTGTGAACTGCATAATCTGCACAATTAGTAAAATAATTCAAAAATGATTATATGATTATGGTTATATTATTATAATATATTAAATGATGCATTCTACATTCTATATTTTATTTATACATATTGTTAGTATTATATATTTAGTATATATATATATATATATATATATATATACACACTGTACATACATCAATGGATATATTATAAATAATAATAATAATAATAATAATAGCATTGCATTGTACATATAAACACATTAATTAATAGCAATACATTTTATATGTAATACTAACTTATATCCTATTATATACTGTTTTATTATAATACAAGATGTAAGTGATTTATACTACATTTCTGTCAACAAAGGTCAATAAGCATATTTATTTTGCTCTCCTAAAAAGGCATGATTATCAAAAATTTATGAGAATGCGAAGGATCCATCTAGAACCGGTGATCTTAAACTCGTATTAAGAAACCTTATGCACTTATCGGGAAGTCCGATGTGAATGAATGAACGAACCTGATCTCTACAGAACAAATGATGGATTATTTATGTGCAGCCCTCTCAGAGGTCTGAATGCTGAAAATACTAATGCATCAAGGAGCAGTGATGAGTATATGAGCTGCCTCTCATCTCTCATATGAGCATGCTTTTATGATGAGCACAGATATTGTTAATGGAAGCTTTATTTTTTTCTTCAAAGAAGATGAGGTTTAAAGTGGGATGTCCATGGACTGTTTGTGTTGGTATCACCAAACCACATATGTGACATGTACAGCCTCGGGGAATGACATATCGCTTTTCTCCTCCCCTTCTCCCTGAAATTCCTAACACAGCAGTTCACACGCTTTCTCAAAATAGAGGCTGTTTCACGCCAAACAGTTTCCCGCCATCATGCAGGAACAATCCGCACAGATTGTCAAGCCAGCGTGTGAAATCGCTTTTAAAATGTATTAAATAACAAGGTGGTTTGAAAACAAAGCACACTCAATTCAGAGTATGTTATGTCCAACACAGTGCCTAAAGCAGTGCAGCAGAAGCAGGTTCATCTCTGATCATCTCCTGAAGGCTCCCAGTGAACTGCAAAAGATTCATTAGTAGCAGTTTAGATGGAAATGAGAAACGAGAGACTGTGTGTTGCTGTTGACCTCAAAAACATATATATATTTTTAAACTTATACACTTAAACTTGCAAATTAAATTCTGCCACAAAGACTATAGATAGATATTATTTATTTTATTTATTTATTTTTTTTAATGTGAGTGCTTGCAAAAGTTGCTGACACATTCCAAACTGGTTGCTAGTGTGTTTTTGGTAATATTCAGATGGTTGCTAGGGTGGTCTGGGTGATTGTTAGGCTTTTAGGTGGTCACATTCATACCGAGATGCAGTTCTCACAGTTAGGTGTCTGTTCAAATCCCTAAGCATGAATGATAGCATGAGCCCTAGAGTAAGCAGCACTAATTACAAAACACCAAACTAGCTAGAACGTTTTGCAATGCATAATGAAAGGAGGGCGGTTAAACATATCCACTCCTGGAGCATTTTGGAAACAAGCTAAGCAAATGAGTTTCAGATCTCTTCCCAAATTAGTTTACAGCATACCACTTCAAAACAAACGCTTTTTCTTACAAACACATGATATAATCTATACCAAACCAAAGATCACGTAAAGTGGTTCCCATGAGCCAGGCGTAGAATCCAGAAACCGTGGGACCAGACTCCATTAGACTCCGTTCATTAGCACAGCAGCCTTCCTCTGCAATCTGAAATGCTTTGATAAAGATTAAAATGTTGCCAACTGACTCAAAAGAGAAACAGAGCCTTGAATTTAGGTCACGGGGAGATGATAAACAATTCATAAGCAAAGCCCAAAATTAAATATATAATACGATTCAATATAGTAATGAAAGAAAGCATTGTTAAGCTGCTAGACTGCTCTCCAAACAACTCCAGAAAGAAATGCCACACACACACGTTTACACATAAAAGCCTGCGCACATTACAGTTGCGGTAGCACTCAGAACAATTGTCTTTCACTCCAAGGTTACTCGTTCGCTCTCCATTTCCATTTCTCTCAGGGTCAGCTACGTGCATCTCTCTTTATGCGTGTGTATAAATTGAGAAAAGCGAGGTTTGCTTAATGCAATGCTGTCAGAATGTCCCGCAGCAGCCCTGTCCGCTGTGCATTAAGAACCTGTCAGCCAGAGTATGGAATTAATCAGCAAACCCCTGAAGAAACAATTGCATAATCTAAAGCTATAAACTCGGCCGACCTTGCCTTCAAACACGCTTAAATTTCCACCTTCAAATGGGAGATTGAGGGAGCTAAAGCGTCTGAGTCAATAGATTTCTCTCTCCTTTCTGCCCTCCAATCTTTTCTTCCTATAAAGAGGAATGATTGACTGCTCCTCCTGCCTTCCCAACAGTTCTGAATAAAATTCCATATGGGTTCTTTTTTTGAAAGTGACCTCCGCTTTGGCTTCGCTATACCTTTTTGTTTGTTATGAAAATACTGACTCCTGCCTCGGATTCCTTGGAATGGTGGCGCTAAGGGTGGGATTCTTGTCCTGAATTAATCTTTTTTTTTCACAACTTGTCTTTAGTCGTTTTCATGTCTGATCATTTTTGTTACTATAAATCCATTTAGCGCTGCAATTATGTTCTGTAATTAAGACAAGGCAGACTTTTGACTATCGGCATAAATTACAATATCATTACTGAAGCTTGTATAAATTATCGTGCAGTGTTCTGTAGACAACACCAAAGGAATTAAACCTGTTGGCTTTTTTATGCTCCAATTTTCTATCCATCCAGACATAAAAATATATAGATACGCTCGAGGAACGTGATGGAAAACTTTAGGACAAGCCAGGTCATTTCTTGCAAACCTCTTTTATTAAGATATGAGCATCTATATTTTAGCCTATAAAATTATATTTTAGAATTATTTTACCTTTTTTTTATGTCAAGTCAATGAGGTTGACTGGACAAAAAAACCCAGATGTTTTTCAAAATATACTCTTTTGTGTTTCACAGAAGAAGGAATGTCATAAGCGTAACTAAATTCTGAGAGAATTTCCATTTTTTGGGTGAACTATTTTTTTAAATACACCAGAGGTGAAATACACCAAAAACACCCAGCCGGAAAGGCATTCACATCGGAGGCAACGGATTTCGAGAGCACCACTTCATTTATTAACAAATCAATTGATGGAAAGGTGTGAAGATTGCTATGGTGACAAGATAATCTAATCATCAGAAATTTGGATTTGGTCGTCAGCGACATGAGCCATTGCACCTCTGATGTGAAATGACAAGAGCATAGAGAGAGCATGTACGAGAAATCAAGGCTGCGATAATCAGCTCCGAGTGTGTTAGTGGTCTTTTAGGAAACAACTCTCCGACTGGCCCGGGCAGTTATGAACCTCTAACTCTTTGGATCAATCAATCGTGCAGAGACTGTGGATTGATCTAACTTTAAAAGGGTGCCAAGAATGACGGAGAGATGGTGCATCCTTCAAGGCGCATTCATTTTGTTATTTGCTTGTAACGTGAGCATGTTTTGATATACTGTTTTTGCAAATATAAGTGGATAGCTATACAGTAATCTTCAGTCCGGTGTTTAAGTGCTGTGATACAATACAGATACTTGAGTGAGGCATTGATTTACAATCTACTCTCAGAAACCTTGCATTTGTCTACTGTATTAAACTGATGAACAATCAACATTATCTGCCTGATTTCTGACTTCTCTGTAAAAGTAAATGTTTTATAATATGCCAGCATCTTATACTATTTCTGTGCTGATTAAATAAATCAATGCAAAAATCAATCCAAGTATCTGTTCAAAAGGTTTTGGTTCAAGTTGGGCACCTTCATATTTTCTTGACAAAGCAAGAGAGAAAAGAAAATGTAGCCAATTATAACTGATGCTTTATTTTATATTTAGCATTTTTCTGCTGCCACCAAGCATGATAGGAAAAATAATCTTGCCACACAAACCGGTCACACTATAACCTAGCTAACTATCATAAACTTAATCCTAAATCATTAATCATAAACGAAAGTAGTAGTACTTTCTGGCAAATTTTATTGAATAAATTAAATTAAATTAAATTAAATTAAATTAAATTAAATTAAATTAAATTAAATTAAAATAAAATAGCTTCCTACTTGAATGAGGAAAGAGACTAAAATCCAAAACTTTTAAGATTATGTTTTCAATAACATATTTCAAATAAGCACATAAAATTTGATGAATCTCAATTGAAAAATAAATAATTAAATAACAAATAAAAAAAGTCTAGAGTTAATAATAAAATAAAATCCTACAATTGGACATATTTTTTTTTTTTATGGAAAGGCAGAACTTTCCTACATTTACAGCCACCATAATGAGCATTACAGCTTCTCCAAATCATTTTCCTATGAGTAGTGTCACCTGTCACCTTATACATATGTCTTATTGTATGTTTCTGCATGAATGCTGCATAGAGAAAAGGACATCGCCCTCACAGACAGACAGAAAAACAAAACAAATAGACAGAAGAAAAGAACCATAAACAAATAGAAGGTTTTTGCCAGTCAAGCATGTTCCCACTCTATTTACTAGGATTAAGAAAAACAAACAGAAATAAGAGCCCCATAAAAACCACCAGCCATTTTCTTTGGGTGCTGACAGCCCTCAGCCCATCAGTGCAGGTGAAAAGATGTAACTGTAGACAGATAAGACTGTGTACAAAACATGTGTGCTGACAAGCTCACTCATTAAACTTGACCGGGCCACAGATGCAGGGTTTATGTTACCAGCCGGCCCTGTCACATGGCAATTCGATATCTCGAAAGAGAGCCATCTTCCTGCGCACAACACCTCACTGGAAAGACAGGCCTAGAGCCAGGAGCTATCTTTAGGTATTTCACTAAAGCGTGAGGAATAAGAGATGAGAGGAGTATGAAGAACTTGTTTGAACATCACCCTGAGGCGGACAACAACTGTGCAAATTTACTGTTTATGCTAGCGGGAATTCTTTAATTACTATTTTCTTTGACAACATTAATGGCATCAGGATGTTTCAACCAACAACATGTCTGTTGGATATTTACAAAGAGTTCCGCAAATCGTAAAATGACATGATGCGAGAAAAAGGAGACTGTTAAGAAATGGAAAGCGGATCTCTCTTTACTTCCAGAGAAAAAAAAAGACCACAATTTCCAGTGTGAAAAAGTACCTAAGAACACATCTGTCGAGAAAAAAAAAAAAAAAAAAAGATCTGTTGTTTGGACAACTGCCAACACTTAATAAAACATGTTCCACATCGTTTGACATTGAAACAAGATGCCGTTTTTATCGTTACCTTCTACATGTCAATTCCCAGATGTGTGCTTTGTGAATTTTAATGCTAATGTACAAACTTTGTCTTTTGATGAAAAAAATAAATAAATAAAGGAAAGCAAACAAACACGGCCTTAAGTGGATACTGCCATTTAAACAGTTTAGCAGAAGCAGCCCCATGGGAGGTATACCAAGAACCCTTCGGGGTCTAGAGTGGCCCTGCAGGGAAACTGACGCAATCTGCAAATAATAAAAGGAGAGATGGTGCTTGAAAGCACAGCTTGTGATTGAACAATGCTCCACGATTTCTGCCACATAGAGAAAGGACGCAGCAGAGAGCTGTGAGGACTGGCTTCCCCGTGGCCAAACACGCCGCAACAAACAGCTGTGTGTGTTTTTGCCGTGAAGACGCAGAGAAAACGATCTGTTCGCATTGATTAAGAGCAGAATTTGCAGAAGTTGCTGCTGTTTTTTTTGGTTACAAAGTTTGGAATCGACAACCGCAATTACTAACAGGTGTGACTTGTGGTTTGCCTGTACATACAAAAGCTTACAGTAGTTGTGGTTTGAATATTGGCTCTTAATCACTAACCATGCACAAATTTGTGTGTGAAATCTGAATGCAAATGCTTTCAAGAACAGATAATTTATCAATAACTTTTGTATTAAAATTTTATTTTAAATTGTAGGACAACTGAAACCGCACACGTGCAAAATCATGCATCTTTAGAGAGTATCATATGTTTGCTGAGAGTAGTGAAAGACTAAAGGACAGACCTTATATGGAGATGGTTTGGGCGTATTTTATGCAAATTAATAACATTGTGCACACAGTCGCTCATTTAGAATATCATTTGCTCATTAACTTTAGAACTTGTTTCATAGCCAATTAATGTGTCTACGCAAGAACCTTTTAGTGACTAAATATACAAAGAATCAACACAATGAGTAAAAAAAAAAAAAGTCTAATTCTTTTTCTGTTTGTGCTATAAATATGAACACCCATTATCACAGCAACTGAAGTAAATATCAGAGATGGCAACTTTCAAAACATTAATGTGTTTTCACAGTTAGCACATTAATGAGTCCAATCAAGAATCAAAATACAGAACATTTTTAGAAGTTAAACTTATTTTAACTTGACCTGGAATCTTTAAAATATGGGATTCGTGGGCAAGATGCACGTAGTACAAAAGAAAAAAAAAGCACAGTGTAAAGCAAAAACACTCTAAAACAGGTCTAACAAACCTATTCTGTTACTGTGTGAATGTAGTCTTTCACTATCTGCTGATGTGTGGGATTTCATTTCATTCATTAAATCCAACACAAACTCAGTCTTTGTGTTCAATTTTTTGATTTCCTGTTTTGGATTCTTTCATTCTGGCCTTGTAATTTGATTTTGACTTTTTGTCTAGCAGCCACACTGTTCACACAGATAGCATTAACTATTTACAAGTTGCTACAGCATTCAAAGGGAAGAAACAAGGGCAGAGGTCAGCCATTTGACACGTGTAACCTAGCAGATTTCTAGCATAGCGTCTGCATCATTTAAACATGCAGATGATGTTTTCATTTCTAATTAAAGAGCAGTTGTCTTATTGAGTGTCTCGTCTCAAAAACTAAGCGCCACATGGCTAAAAAGGCTAGCTGGCAATTGGCGCCAGAGAAAAAGAGTGGAGTGTACACAACCATAAGCCATCTGAAAAGTGGGCGTCACTCTGCCCAAAATCACTGACACAGTCCAAACCATGTTCATCAGGGTTAGCTTATCCTACTATCCAAAACAAACAAGCACATAAGCAACCAAACCTTTGACAGCAACTCCAACGCCAATGCCCTCAAGCATTAGCAAAGCTAGCTTTAGCCACTACTGTTCGCGTGGAGGAGCCAGAACAAATATTGACAGGGAGTAACTGGGACTTGTTTCCCAAACACCCCGCCGTGCAACGTCCTTGTGGACAAGGAACGAGGAACATTGGTGTTTACTGTGAAATCAATAGAAAAAAGAACATTTTGTTGCAGGTATAATTTAAACAAACACCAGAAGTTTTGATGCACAGTTCCTCAAAATAATTTTACTCCACTATGTCCTTCTCTGAGTTGACCATGCAAAATAGTTCAAGTGCCTCAATGTTTTCTGCCTTGAGGGTCAAATCTTGTGGTCTTATAACTCTTGCTGGAATATTTCTCCTTTTCACATTCAGAACAAGTAGGTTTTAGGGCTTGCTTAAGTAATTAAATAACCCCTGCTCTGTAAGAGCATTACTTGCCTGCTGCGCTTCGCAAAAATGACACATTAACTAACATAAACATCTAAAATTATCTTTGCTATCCTCTCCTAGATCAGCACTGCTCTTGTCCCAGACACACTTTCAATTTTCAAATATGGAAATCCATCATACAGATATGAATTATTAAATGTTTAAAATGATGATTATCTAAACAAAGACTGAAATAATCATAAACCATTTCAATATTTATGATAAGATCATTTCTAAATGTGTCAAAAACTGTCCCACAGCTGTGTCATCATTTTCACCGCAACAAATAAATCCTAAAAATGTTCTCTAAAGATGATGTGCTTGCTTAGGAGAATATATTGTCATTTCCAATCAAGCTGTAATTTTGTCAAATTATGCAAAAAAGTGTGATAATACAGTTTAATTGTCATTTCCACCACAAAAAGCTGTTATGTTATTTGAGACGTGACAGAAATGACTATGGGACACTGTTAGTACATTGTTAATAGCTATATATGTATATATATATATATATATATATATATATATATATATATATATATATATATATATATTTAAGACATTTAAGTTTATTTTCTGAATGTTCACCAGGGCATACAGTTAAAGAAAATATGAAACATCAGCACTGTAATCTATAGCAGTCTCTCTGGCTCCAAATTCACTGAGATAAGATGTATTTGGTCACAAAGAAGAATAGAAGAAATCCGACAGCCTCTCATATCCGTTCGCTTCTCCAGACCATATGTATCATTCACTCTTCCATTCATTCATTCGTCTGCTCATTCAGAGGCACATCGTCAATCTAGCCCAACGACTCCAGCACAATGACTTTCTCAAGATTAATTCCATCGTTCAAGCGGAACTGTACAAGGGCGGGGTAAAATTACCAATGCGTTTATGAGTTATTAATGGCCTCGGCCCGCTGGTTCCCAAATGGGTCTGGGGTTCCAAACCACGCAGGGCGGACGGAGCTGGGTTATAGAGCTATACAACTCAATAAATAATTCAACAGCATAACTTGGATTTCCAGAATTGCCATACATTATACATGCAGTTCAACAAATGTCTTCTGCTATTATACACATATCTGTACACTTCAGCTGTGTGGTAATTAATCGCCTAAATGTGTGCCAAAAACTACAGAGATCTTTTCACCCTCCCTGCAACATTTTTCATGCCGAGGTTTTGACACACTCCAGTGCACCCAAAGAAAATCAGCGACCACGTGAAGGAGGAAGGGAGAGGAGGACAGACAGATGGATTTTTTTGTTGTTTCTGGCTTCGTGGGATTGATTTTCATCACCCGAAGAACTGGGCTAATCTCAATACTTCTTCTAATCTGGATTCAAAGCACTTGAAACCCAAGGCTTCTTCGCAAATGAATAAAAAACAAGTGTCTGTTTGTGCAGCGTAGATGTATAGATGAAGGATGAAGAAAATATCCAAAATATGAACACATTCTCTGAAAGATCATTTAATGAAGGTGAGGTTTTGCGGTCACACTCTTCCGCTGTTAACATGAAGCGGTGTGAGAAATTAAAGACGTTTATCACAACATTCTGGTCTGGTCTTGTTCTGTTAAATTTGATGATTTATTAATGAGCGAGTAAATATAGCAGAGGATCTTATGAGCTCAGAATACACACATACACACAATAAACAGCCACACAAACAGCGATCACGAGGTAAAGAAAATAAAACCTCTGCAACTCTAGAAGGCCTAAAGCTTGGAGAAATCAAACAAACAAAGGCAGGATTTACTGTAGGGTCTCATGTGCACCGTTTTAGGCCTGGCAGACAAGTGCTGTTTAGATTTCCCTCGTATACTGCAGAACACATCGATCACGTGTGTATATCAAAACCGCCTATCAATAATTCAGCGCGAACACACCATCTGAAAATATGAACAAGACACCAAGGGCAGAAGAAAGAAAAAAATTTAATACACAAAAGCTAAAGAAGGACGAGCTGGGACCAAAAGAGAAGGAAGAACTCCTCTCTGAACATTTATGATTATCTCTCCTTGATCCCTATTTCTCTCTTTCAGTCTTTTGTCTTTAACTCCAAGCCGTAAACAAACACTCTATTTATCAGGCAGGGAGCTTAAAGGGGGAAAAAAAAGCATTTCAAAACGTCTAAGCCTCAGTGCACAAAACTACTCTGAGAGAAGAGAAGAGAAGAGAAGAGAAGAGAAGAGAAGAGAAGAGAAGAGAAGAGAAGAGAAGAGATTTGGAGGACAAACAATGGGCTGTTACAGCCATCAAGGGGAAATGTTATGACTCAATTTACAAGCACACACATGCACACACATACATACTAATACCCCTCCCACACTGCACACACACACACACACACACACACACACACACAATGTACCATATAATGCAACATGCAAGGACAGAACCATTAGCATGCATGACTGTGCTCTCACTCCTGCTGTCCCACTGCAAAACACACACACACACACACACACACACACAGCATGCGAGAGAGAAAGAGGGCACTAAACAGATTGTCAGACACTGACTCTCTCATGCCTTGCCATTTGACAGTATTTCGCTTCAGTTCCCAAAGCAATACATCTAGAACTCATGCAGCAATTTGATTACCTGACAGCCTCTTTTATCGCTCAATTTTGCAAAAACAAGGCGACAGAAACCCAATCTCTATGAAACACTGCAACTTCACAGCACCACACAACAGCATTATGCCACAAGCACAACTACAGTCCTCATATCAAAGCATATCAAAGCATGATTTGTTGTCATCTACTTTCCACTCCTCTCTTTCTGTTTTTTAGGTGCATTTAATGGGTAGAAATAGCTCTGATGGACAATCCCTGGAGGGGCATCACTATTGTCCGGCAATAACTGGAGTGTGTCAAGCCCTCTGCCCTCCTCCAATTGCTACTCCTGCCTTGCTTGTTTGACCTTAAGCGGATCAGTTGACCTCTATATTTAGAATAAACACAAAAAAGAAGAATGGAAGCATCAAAAGATGTTAAATTGCATGAAGCTTTCACTACATAAACATCATTTTATAGCCACACTTACAGAAAGACAAAAATTTGATAGCAAACACTGCATGTGCATTCAAATCAAGCCTAATTCACTTTGCTATGCCTTTGCAAGACACTGAAGGCAGATTGTCGCCACCTAGGGGACACTTTTATAGCCGGGAACACCAACCCTGATGCTCACAGCAGCCTCACACACATTTCCTCTCTCTAAAACTGAGGTAAGTAAGAGAAAAAATGTTATTTTTCACCTAAACAGCAAATTAAGCTATGAATATTTTTCCCCTGCAAATAAATACACAACTATATATTGGCTTTTTCTGGCCTCAAATATGCTGTTAAGTATGTTGCAGACGTGAGGGTGGATATTAAATGCTCTCTAGACAAAATAATTTAGAAAATCCCTTGCTACCAGGTTGGAAGGATACCACTGAAGATTTTCTTAAACCTCAATTCGCCATTAAGTAATAGATCTGGACGCCTGTGGTGCAATTAAGCGTTATTACATCCCTTTATCCAGGAAACTTTTCTCGGCCAATCGAATTACACCCCTCATTCTGTTGTGTTCTCCGAGAGCAGACCGCTCTGGTGCTGTAATTGACCCTGAATCTCTTTTCATTTCAGACGTAGGCTATTACTTCAATGGCCAGCTGTTCGCAACCTCTGGATCAGCTACTATAAAACACCATTAAGGAGCTCCTGGTTGCTGCTGCTGTTGCCACTGGGCCTGATGATAAGCATTTGAAATGCCTTTGTGCAGCTGTGTAGCAAGCACTGGGGATTCTGTGTTTTTATATATATATATGTTTATATATCCATTTATTTTCAGCTTTCAGGCTACCTCTAGCTTCGATGACAGATGTAGATGACAGCACCCGAACACATCGATCGACAGAGACTGGAAAGGGAGGGATTTCTAACATTTTTTATAACCTCTCAACTGGGATTCACATTTCTATGGCTATTTTTTAATCCAGGCCAGGAGAGAGGAGAGTCAGATTGTTTTACGGGCTCAGTAACAGGATAGCAGATCTGCCTCTCGCCACACTTCTGCTGTAAATAATGGAGAATATATCCTTTATTGTATGGATCTGTGTAAACACAGAACGCATGTATGTGTCTTAGAGCTTGTTTGTTGAAGGTAGTGAGAGAAAAGGGCATGTATCTATGCTGTAGTGCCTGCATCTGTGGTTCTCTCTGCAGTTATTCTGCTCATTATTAAAGGGCTCAGAATAACGGGCCTCACTCTGACCTATAACCTGCAGCTGGGATGCAATGAATAGCAACGCACACGCTTGCACAATCATGGGCAGACACATGCAGCAGCAAACACACAGATCTAGAGAACGTTAATGACAAGACACCCATGAAAACATGCAAATACAAATTCAAGCTTATCCACAAAAACACCAGCTTCACATCTCTGAAATCACATACAACTTTTTTTAATTAGCCACAATGCTAATGTGCTCTGGATGGTTGATAGTGTTGTTAACAGTGTGGGACGAGTTAGTCACCAAAGTTTAATACTTAAAGTTAAAGGTTTGTTCAAATCTTTAACCCTAAATATGAGAAATAGCTAAATTAGCAAGTGAAAATACATACATGGATACATCTAAAACATGATATTACAAAGAAATATGTATATAAAATTGATTAAAGGCATAAAGCAAAAGAGAGCTAAATTAATTTTTGCCAGTTATAATCTCAGTCGCTGCACATACACGCGTACCTGATGTACAGAGTTTAAAGAGGTGACTTTAGCCTCATCTGACACGACAGATTTCAAATGACTTTAAACTGGCTTAGCAGCACAGACACACATAAGTTGTCACTGGCTTAACCAAATCGCTCCACACAAAGACGCATTAGCAAGAAACGAGGAAATCTGGGAAAGCTCTTTCTTTCTTTCGTTGAAATACAGTTTGAGCGTCTTTAATAGAGAGAGGATTGTCACAGTGTTCTTGAGTACGAAGGTGAGACAAACCTGCTGAGTAAGTAATACGGTCAGGGTGTTACAATGTCAAGACTGAAAATTGAAATGTTTGAGGTCAAGACAAATTGCATTACATTGGATGAAAATACATTTTCATGTATTTATTTGACCTAGCGTGTGAGCATTAGCAGAAAATGAAAAAAAAACAAAACAAAAGAAAACAAGAACATTAATTCTGTCACTGTAAGAGGCAAACCGTAGGAACCTTATATTCAAAGCGCCACAGGAAACTACATATTGATCGAAGCTCTATTCATTTGCAATATAGTAGCTGGAAATATATTCTAGGCAAGAGCAGCAAATCATCATGGTACGGCCGTTATGAAATAACAAGCCTTTAGGGCTGAACCTGTCAGTGCATCAAATCTCGTCCTCACCAGAGGTAACATTAAAACAATATCTCCAGAACAGAATTGTGTTCCATACTCAATTTCCTCTTAACGCATTACTTGAAACAATATGAGAAAAGCTAGATTTCAAAAAACGATAGCATGGTGCTTTTCAGCATCTGGCGAAGGGTGGAGAACGACTCGTGTTTCATATTCTCACAGGTCATATTCTCACACTATGATTCACTGGCTGCTTTGTATGCACACACATCTACTTATCCATTCATGTATTGACCTAGTGAGACAGAGCAGGACGAGAGGGGGATGGAGGGCAATAAGGAAGGAGAATATAAGTTGTCGTTCCTACCTGTATTATTGACATCCTGTTCACTGGCGTCTCGGTGGTGTTCGTAACAGGTCCCGTGAAGCTGGTGTGACAGCCAACGTGCCCTTGAGGAACACTGAGGTTGTTGGCGGTGGGTTTGAGGTACATGACCTCTGACCTAGGAGAGCTGAGGGGCAGACGAGTTTGGTAGTCGAAGTACATGGGAGAGGTGGCCAGGGAGGGACTGCTGACAACGTTCATCACGTTCATGGTGTCCCGCTCTTCCACTTCGCTCTGCACCAGCATGATGTCATTCTTGTTGATCTTCTTCTTCTTGCCCTTGCCAAGTTGCGGGTGAGTGTACTCTGCGATACGACAGTTGTATGTGCGGATCTCCTTGTTTTCACGTTTACACTTGACTGCTATGGTGATCATGGCAGCAAGGAGCATAATTGAGATGATACTCAGGGTTACTATTAGCGGGAGCGACATGTCCCAGTTATGGTGTTCTGCGTTGATGCGCGGTTCACCCTCTGGTAAGGGCCCGGAGTAGGCTTTGACAATAAGTTTGGCCATGGCGGACAGTGACGGCTTGCCATGGTCAGTCACCTTGATGATGAGTTCCACAACAGGTGCCACCTCCTCCCACAGTGGCTGGGCTGTCCGTATCTCACCCGTCACCGAATCAATCTCGAACAAGTGTTCCTCGTTGCCATCTGAGATCTCGTAGGTGAGGCGACCACTCTCTCCGAAATCATTGTCCACTGCTCTCACGGTGGTGATAATGTGTCCGACTCCCACGTTCCGAGGCACATGGATCTCAGCAGTGTCATTCTGAAGTAACGGAAGGACAATGACAGGAATGTTATCATTAACATCCAGCACGCTGACACGGACAGTGGTGTTGCTCTCCAGGTGAGGGTTACCTGAATCCTTCGCCTGGACCTTGAAGTCAAAATACTTGGTTTGTTCATAGTTGAAACTCCTCAGGGCATAGATTGCACCGTCAGTGGGTTTGATGTTAACATATGTAGTGATAGACTCCTCGCTTACATTCGAAGGAAGGAGGGAATAGGATACAGTACCATTTTGGCCCAAATCTGGGTCATGAGCAAGAACAGAACCCAGATATTCCCCTGGGATGTTGTTTTCAGGCACCTGGAGAAGGTAGACCATTTTTGTGAAGCGGGGTGCATTGTCGTTTTCATCTAAGATCTTAACAGTGAAAGACTTTGTTGAGTTCAGGGGTGGGTTGCCATTGTCTTTGGCCACAATAGTGATGTTATACTCATCCTTTACCTCCCTGTCCAGGGGTCTGTCGGTCACTACTGTGAAGAAGTTATCATAGTTCTCCTCCAGCTTGAAGGGAACATTCCCTAAAATCCTACACTGGAGCTGCCCATTGCGGCCCGAGTCTTTGTCTGTGACTCTGACGAGTGCGATCACTGTCCCTGGGGCTGCTGCTTCACTAACCGCCCCCTGACGCACAGCTACGAAACCTATCGACGGCCAGTTGTCATTCCTGTCAAGCACTTTAACGGTGACTTTACAATGGCCAGGAATTGGGTTGGGGCCTTGATCCTTTGCCTGAACATCAATCTCTATAATTGGGTTCTCTTCAAAGTCGATTTTACCCTGAATCTTTATCACACCCGTTCGGGGGTCTATTGAGAACAACTCTTTGATCCAGTCTGGAACATAACAGCTAAAGGAATAAGTAACCTGCCCATTAATCCCTTCATCAGGATCGGTAGCATTTAAATCTATCAGTACCATGCCTGGGGGTGAATTCTCAGGGATCTCCACTACATATGAGGGCTGTTCAAACACAGGGCTGTTGTCATTGGAATCAGTGACTTTCACATTAATTTGCATTGTGCCTGATTTGGAATATTCCCCTCCATCTGTGGCAGTTATAATTAAAGTGTGATGGCTACGTTCCTCTCGATCTAAGGACCTCTGAACCACCAATTCAGGGAATTTGGTTCCGTCCCCTCTGGATTTAACATCCAGAGAGAATATGCTATAATCATCCCGCGTGATCTGATATGTTTTCAGGCCGTTCTCCTTAGTGTCAGGGTCATAGGCAGCAGCCAAGGGGAAACGTGTGCCTGGGGCTGCGTTCTCAGATATGTCGATATCGATCTGTTCAGAAGGAAAGCTTGGTGCGTTGTCATTTATGTCCTGTATCTCAACTTTAATCATGCAGATCTCCTTGTCATTGGCAAACACTTCCATGGAGAGCTGGCACTTGGGGTTTTGTCTGCACAGTATTTCCCTGTCGATCCGCTGCTTAGTGTATAATAGCCCGCTTTCAGGATCCACATCGATAAGGTGTGGGGCGGAGTTCTCCAACACCCTGAAGTTGGATTTTTTCCCCTGCTCTCCCAGTTCCAGCTCCGCATCCTTGGCAATGTTTCCAATGACACCCTGAATTTTCTCCTCAGGTATTGAGTAGTTCAAGTTTTTCAACGTCAGGGCTTGCGCCCATAAAAGTAGGAAAAGGAAAACAGAAAGATGCATCCCTTTTAGTGAGAGTGTCTTAGGTTTCTGATGCGTTTTACGTCTCCGACCTGTTGATCTTCCCGGCAATATCACAATTTCTACCTTCAATTACTGAGCACCCATCCCGATTCATGATAAAACATGTATAAAGTCATTATGTGGGCTTTTCCTTTGAATGCTCTTTTCTTTCCTCCGTAGCAGGGCTCTCTTTATCTTGAGTTTTTACAACAAACGGTGGGGCTGTACAGCTAATTTATATTCTGCTGAACGCCCAGGCGCATTGGAGGCATAATCACAATCCAGTTTCCACAAAGAAATAGCCTTTCCCAGTCTCTTCTCCTGTAATAAAAATAAAAGAAAAAAATCTCTATCAGATTATTGCATATAATATTGCACTTGATGATTTTAATTCTGACATACAGATTTGAACAAACACCTCGTGTCTCAGCATATGCGCTTTTTTTCTCTGTAGTGTGACCGCGTAATTCTAATGCGTAATTCCTCATTCCCTGGCGAACGACGTGGATGGCATGTCAATCCAACCTTAAGATGCGTCGGAGCGCTTTAGCGCTGAACACAGGTGGATGTTTGTGTTATTCTGCTTTCAACATGTAGGCAAAGCAATGCGTCGAGGATGCGCCATGTGGCACGAAGAGCGTTACGCGCATCAAACGCGCAATTATGCATAAAGGTAGTGAGGAAATAAAAACGGATACATCTCTTTCTATGTCCCTGCGTCCTGAAACAGCTGCGTAACTGAAGCCATATCTATACCTTGCTGTCTCAACCCCCTGAATGCAAATACGTTGAAATAAGCCTCTTAACCGGCATAATCCGGCTGTTAAATACAATTCTTACATATTCGCATAAAGCAGAGCAAACGAAACACAATTCCGGATGGTTATTTATACTGCGCTTCTTGAATAAATACGAGAAGAAGCTGTTGCATCCTCTCTGGCACTGTGCGTATCCAGCAGCTCCAGGACCATATATGACATGTCATCTCATCTTTTTTTATTTATTTATTTATTTTTTATTTATTTATTTTGTCTCCAGGGTGACACTTTGGAATAGAATGATGATGATGAGAAACATCACACAGACTTACCTGTAGCCTTATATCCAGTCTAAACACAACCATCACCAAAGACGAGTTACATCCTTCATGCACCTTCCCAATGAGTGGAAAAAAACAAACAAACTCCAGCTAGACTGTATGGAAAAATAAAGTGCTCCCCAAAAGTGCGCTTGTAATGTCAATGAGGCTGATTAGGATGCAGTGACTCTCCTCCGCTCATCGACTCAGACTGGAGACGCTTCAGGACAGATATCTTGACCCAAGCGTAAAATATACATCCACAACCGTTGATATCACCAGCGCGAACAGCTTCTTGTACTGCATTGACGCGGGGTGAGACATCCCCGTGATAAATGCGTCCAGCCCCTAATACAAAAACCGAAAAGGGGAAAACAAGAGTGTCCAAAGTTTAAATGTGCATATCAACCGAAAGTGTTCAGCCCAATCCTACTGTCACTAAGGCCAGCTGTCAATAACGGTACGGGAATAAATGCACTGTGGTGTGCCGGTGTCCCTTCTGCCTCCTCTGCGCGTTTCTCTCTGACTGTCTGACTCTGTCTCATAGTGCATTAAACATTGTTACTGATCCGCCGCCAACCAATGGATGAAGGAGGAGGGGGGTAGCGCAGCCAATCGGATTCTCGGAATTCAAATTGTGGGCGGGGCTTTCAAAGCGGTCCTTTATGTGAGTGATGTGGACGCGTTTCTGAGCGCAGACGGGAGTTTATAAAAGACTTGCACTTTGAAAGCTCGAGCGGGGTTGAAATCTTTACGTTGAAGAAACTGCCTCTATTTATATCGGTTTTCAGTTGGCAGATTGTCCACACACACACACACACACACACACTTGTTACACTATCCTTGTGGGGATTTCCATAGGCGTAATGTTTTTTTTTTTTTTTTACTGTACAGACCGTATATTCTATTGCCCTACACCAACCCTACACCTAAACTTAGCCCTCAAAGGAGAATATTTGCATTTTTAGATTTTCAAAAAACTTCATTCTGTGTGATTTATAAGCTTCTTTACCCGTGTGGACCTCAATTTAAGTTCACAATGCGCTCATACATAGAAGATCCTGATGGTAAATACTGAATACTGAATGTAATGCATACTGTTAATAATGTCATATGTAAACGTTTGTGTGGCTGTCACTCAGAATATTTGCAACTAGATGAGTGTTTCCTACTCACAGAATGTTCTGTTCTGTAAGACTTTAATAATATTACTGATTATTATTATTAATAAAAATGCAAAACGATATCCGGTATGCGTTAAAAATAAACATTTCCGATTTTGAATTAATGAAGAGCTACTTGAGTTGCATTGATGAAGCTGTTGAGGGTGCATACGCCTAAAATGTTCAAAAGCAGTGTTCAAATTAGAAACCTGCAGGCTATACAAGTTCATTGTTTGGTTTTCTTCACTGAGCTTTCTAGAACTCACTTTCCAGTTTCACAGACTGAAGTTGTCTGTCTGTCTTGTTTCTCTTTTTTCCTCAACATTTTGGTGCTGGTCTTGTATTTGGCTGTCGGCTCTAAAGAAAAACCTATTTTTAGAACTGGCTTTAATTTCAGGGATTCTAAGGAGTCGTTTTAAAGTATTTAGAAGACCCTAGGTTTGCATACTTCAGAACAGTGAAAATGTGCAAGGTTTTCAGACTGTTCTGCGCATAGGAACACAAAATATAAAAAGCAAAGATATAAATGCTTTTAAATGCTATATACCTGTAAATGCTTTATGAGATGTGCCAAGCAGTTGAAGGATGAAAAGGGAACAGAAAATACAAGATGCTTCTACCACCTCATTAGGCCCTCTAGTGGACACCTTTGAACCTTCAACTAAAGTTTCCCTCGTTTTTCAGTGTGAAAAAAGTAAAGTTTATGACTGCACATTACAAACATTGAGTGTATATTCTTTAAATGTACTGTATATAGCATATTTATTGTACATTTATTATTATTATTATCATTATTATTATTATTAGTAGTAGTAGTATATTATTGAATATTAAATATTTGTTTCAGAGAGAAATACAAATGTAATATTGTATGTATGTATATATATGTGTTTGTTTAATTGTAAAATTTAAAATAATACAATTACATGTTTATAATATTTGATACAAATTATTTTTATATATTTATAATAAATTATAAATAATATTAATTAATATTTTATTTAATTATAAATAAACATTTAATTAAAAAAAATGAAAATTGGTATTATTATAATTTACTCATTTGCAATTAATATATCATGTAGCGCAATTCTATGAAACAAATATAAAGATATTTAGGTAGAACTCACCCCTATCCACCAATCTGGTGTCAGTCACGCTCTGTAATCCTTTTTGATATGGCAAATAATAAATCTAAGTCCAGATCTGCTGCCTTTGTCTGACGCAAGTCTTCACGGGCTCATATTGGAGGCTGCTCGCATGGGCCTGACTCATCATCGGCCAACATGGGGATTGGAGCCGGTGTCTGTATTCATTGTGAATTCCGGCACACGGCACCTTAATATTCTAGAGATGCTTCTCCATTGTCATACCATTACAGGGCTGCCTCCATTTGAAGCTTCTCTGTCTCTAATGCCCTTTGATTATGCTCAGATAGAGGAGCGTTTGATAGTGCTTCAGCTGTAAATCTTCCCGTTCAGACTCAATATGGGCTGCCGTATTCCTTGACCTTGGACATGACCTTTCCTTTTGACGTTGATGATGAGGTTTTTCTATTTTCTGAGAAGTGCCGCACATATATCCTAGTCATGAGGTGTTATAGGATGGGGATATAAGAGGGAGTGCATATCCATCTTTTTGAATCTTTCCTCTCATGCCTCTTCTTGACTACATGCATATGGTGTTACTGGCAAGCTGAAACTGGCATGTGAATTACTTCAGCGGATTTTGAGGGACTTTCTGAGAGAAGCCATACGGCACATGTGCTTGCGTGTGTGTTGTGTCAAATCTCTCTCCTTGTTGCTTGCAGAAGCTGAAAGCTCTCTTCTGGATTCCAAGTGAATCTACTTCAAACTCTATCAGTGTGTCCTAAGGGTCCGGCCTTGATGAAAAACCACCAAAGCCACACAATAGAAGCCCTGCTATTAACAGCTGTCTCTATTAGTCCAATTAAATTGCCTTAAGATCTGCCGCCGACATAAGCCGCATTTGGAAGGATGGAGGCGAATAGCAACATTAAAACACAATTTTGTAAATTAAATTTCAATTTAATGGCACAGTTTTTCTTCAGGTAATGAGACTGTGCGAGGACCTAGTCTTTTTGGATAGGCTGCCTCAAAAGCAGCGTCTCACTCTCTCCTTCTCTCCTCTTCTCTTCTATGGAGATGAGGCTTTTATGCGGTACAAAATTGCATTTTTTTCATGTCTGCCGAGGACAATTCTCCGAGGAGGCGGTTTTTCAGTGTAGCTGCCCTTTCCAGTAACATTTTCATCTGCGTTTGCTCTCTTCTCCTCTTGTTCTGTTTTGCAACGGTAAGGGAATGAAGGTGTGTGTTAGAATCAGACAATTTTCTGTCCCTGCACTCGCTAAATGACAGAACTTCACACGTATCTGCCTATCTGTTTATACATCCGTCTGTCTGTGTGTGTATGTCTGCCTATCTGAACTGTCTGTCTGTCTGTCTGTCTATCTACATATATATTGAACTGTATATATATATCAACTGTCTATCAGAACTGTCTGTCTATCAGCAAGTTAATTTATCTTGCTACATAACTATCGAACCGTCTAACTATCGAACTATCGAAATGTCTATCTACTGAACTGTTTAACTCTCTACATAACTATTGAAACTGTCTCTTTCTATCTTTCGAACTGTTTTGTCACCTTTGACCTGGACATCTAACACCTACCAGACTGACTATCTATCTATCTATCTATCTATCTATCTGGCCTGTGACCTGTCACCTGTACACCTAAAACTTACCAGACTCTATATCTACCTGAAGTGGCCCTCGTCATAATAGTCCTCCCCATAACACATCTAAGGGGAGCTAGGAGAAATTAAGAAAATGGTATCTATCTATATATCGAACTGTCTATATATCAACTGTCTATCTAAACTGTCTGTCTATCAACGAGTTAATTTATCTTGCTACATAACCATCTAACTTTTGAAATGTCTATCTACTGAACTGTTTATCTACCTATATAATGATTGAAACTTGCTTGAATTGAAACCCCCCAAATTGCTGCAGTTTCCAGTTGAAATAAACAATAGAGGCAGTAAAACTCCAACAACTATTATTCCTTTTCACACAAAGTATGATTTGCAGGTCCACAGTTTCGTTTAATAAAGCCTAATATTCGCACAATTGCTTGAGCAATGTCATGTTATGAATTAAAAACTATTTTAACATGCTGTGACATTTGAAAACTGATATTTTTGAATGTTAGCATCACATATCCAGCTTCATATGTATGGGTTTTTATATTCGGTAGGTTTGTTCGATAGCTCACACAGTATGGAGTTCAACTTAAGAGGTAAAGAGCTCAGGTATGAATCCCGTGAAACTACGGTTCCACAAAACTGTTCAAACCTGCATATAAGGAAGTTTGAATGGCACGGTTTCATCAACAAATCCGTTTTTATACCAGTTTTGCATTTGTTAATACTACCGGGTAGGTTTATGGTTGGCTTTGGTGTAGGGGATATTTCCAAGATGATTGAGCTTTAACTTTTAGTGACACTCCCTGTGTTACGGAAGGAGACTCACACAGAGGATTAGAATAATGCAGATGGTGTTTATTAACAGCAACAGAGGTAAATGGATGAATGGCAGGTAAGTGGGTTATCAATGCAGAGGTTCTCAGTACTGATGAGGTATATAATCAGAGTCTTTTTCCTTACAGGAGATCGTGGCAACAACGGAGGAGGAATGGATGACAGCACACACCTCTGTGGAGCAATCCAGGGAGACACAACTGAGACTTGGAAAGAGACACACGTTGGAGAGAAGCACAGGTGGTAAGTACATTCAAGTATTGTTGGAGTAGCATAGAGAGTCTGCTTTGTATGAACAAGACCGGACACTGGAGTGGAGTGAGGTGTGTGCTTATAAAGCAGTCTTGATGAGGGTGCAGATGCCGTGCAGGTGTGTGCAATCAATATTCAGCTGAGGGTGTGCGCTGTGATTGGGTGGTGAATGAGCCTGGCCGATCTGTGACACCCTGGATATTTGAATTATGAACCACCGCAATACGTACCTGAAGCAACATAATAAAAACACAGCAATATTTTCCTATATCAACGTAACAAAAACGTGCCAGGGTCACGTAGCACCACTCATTACATTTCTCTTTGAAATTGCTTCAAAATGTGTAGTAAGGTACATTATCTATCTATCTATCTATCTATCTATCTATCTATCTATCTATCTATCTATCTATCTATCTAACCTGTGCATCTATCAACCAATTTGTTTATCTTGCTACATAACTACCGCACGTCTAACAATCAAAATGTATCTACCAAAATTATCAAAATTATCTATCAAAATGTTTATCTATGTACATATGTATATACTGAAACTGTCTAACTGTCTGTCTGTCTGTCTGTCTGTCTGTCTATCTTGCTCCACAGGCCACCCACACACTGAAAGGTCAAAAAACTTGTGAAACGAGAACA
Organism: Spinibarbus caldwelli; assembly: GCA_039654775.1. Lineage (NCBI taxonomy): Eukaryota > Metazoa > Chordata > Actinopteri > Cypriniformes > Cyprinidae > Spinibarbus > Spinibarbus caldwelli. The sequence continues at coordinate 16,222,389 of CM077254.1, forward strand.
TAGCAGCAGGTATCACCCACCCATCCCCTCTGTACATTCAGTGTTGAGAACAGTTAAGCAGGCTTTCAGATTAGACACCACAACAACTCAAGAAAAAGGCCCAGTGTGTGGCTCCATCTCACCACGAGCCAAGCAAGAATGTCTGGGTCAGACCTGGGGCAGTTTGAGAGAAGGAGCTTTCCACTTTACCCTGCTAGACACCCTCAATCCGCCTTACAGCAGGGGGGTCTTGGCTGAGCGGAGGAGGATAGAGCGACAGGTCTGCTGGCTTCATTCACTCTGTCTGTGTGGAGTCCCTGCCATGCTGCATTCAGAGGACTGGTAATGGTGCTGAGGTGATGTCTTTGTGTGAGAAAGAGAGAGACCTTGCCAGCTGGATTCAGAGACATGACGCTGAGGTGTTTGTGTGCCATTCTGGTTTGTAAGTAAAGGTGCATGTGTCTGAGCGGATGTATGTTGTTTTGTACCAGATCACAAAGCTTTTGTACAGTTTCTGTGGTGCTGAATGTACAGAGAGACTTCACTCATTTACTGTAAGGAAAAAGAATCATCTGAAAACTGATTTAAATGGACTTTTCGTTCAGACCAGGCATAATATTTTGAATGTGTTAAAATATGGCTGTGTATCTATGCTCTTGCTGTGATGACAAGGTCAGATATGGTTTAGACTAAGCCCAGAATCGAATATCACATGCCACTGTCAATATGTTTTATGCTTAAAGAACATTTCTAGCACCTAATTATATTAATTTGACATATACTGTAATACCAGGACACATTATCTGTCTGGACATTATTGGTGGGGATTTTTTCAGAGACGTTTTCTGTAAATTACACCAGTAGGTGGCAACAAATAACTCGTTATGAGTGAGATGCTGCGTCATTCAATAAATTCAATACACTGATTCATTCAGATACAAAACAAGTGTCCATATGAATGAGTTACTGAATCATTCACTCAACTGATTATTTCCAAACATCTCATCAGTGTTTTATAAGTGTTTTATGAGTGAGTCAACCGAATCATTCGAAAAAAAATCTGTTTCGCAAGGATGAAACTCGTGTTTGGCATAGCAGACTAACATTCAACACTTACTGTTTCTGTAGTACCTATGATATATGGGTATATTGCAGAAATAGAAAGAGTATTATAGTAGTATCCATGAATGAGTCACTGAATCATTCACTCAAAAACAGATTCATTCAGCAATGTGTTTTTTCAATTTCATTCAGGAATATCGCTGTTGTATGTGTTGCTCGGGAATGTGCAGTGCTTAATTCTGCTGTGGCTTTGTTTGGAACTGCTTTTGTTGGCAAGAAAAACAAACGTAAGTGCAGTCTATTATTTACCTTTTAGCAGTTGGTTTTTAGGGTTGGAAAGGCTATTAGAACTATTAGTCCAGAAAAAGGGGCTGTGCTCAAAGAATGCGATTTTGCATTTCACTGCACTGTTTTTCAGTGGGTTAGACTGGATGTGTTCGACCATTGCTCTCGCATCTCTTGCTGAGGCTTGTGCATGAAACCGCATTCTAAAAACATGACACTAAAGTTAAAACAAGTTCTATGGACCTTGCGTTTTATTCCACTGCCCACATTTTGAAATGCAAAAAATGCATTCTGTTCGAATCGCACCTTACTCTGAAAAATCTAAATCTTCCTCTATTTCTATTTTTCCTTTCTTTGATTCAATCTTAAACTTGCCCAGCCTGTAGAGATCGGAAGCACATTGATGAGGGTTCTCTCTCTCTCTCTCTCTCTCTTCTTCTCCCACCTGCTCCCAGTGGAGCTAAACTTCACTTTCTCTCTCTCTTTTGCTTCTGTCCTGCAGGTATGAGATAAGCTGACAAAGGCGAAATTCTAATTAATGTTTTGTCAGTCTAAAAAACCCTGAGATCAGTGGACGACAGTGATTTGGACTGCACGCACATACAAATATACCATTTTAATTAATGTTTAGAAGATTAAATTAAGAAATAAACAGCTGAATGTTTCTCGAGCTAATGGTACAAGCAACCATTGTAGCCACATAAAAACACATTCAATTCCTTGCTTTCTTCCACCATAGATAATTGACTCTTTTTTTTTCTACTGCCTTATAAACATCACACAGACAAACCACTTAACTGTAATTGCCACTGTATTATGACAGTAACAACTCTCATAACGCAGATGACAGGAAGTTACATTTCACATCAATCATTAGTAAAATCATTTGGCTATAACCTTAAACCCAGCTAATTCCAAGATCACCAAATGATGAATACAACCTGCAAAAGTTATTTTTACAGTCAGCTGCAAATTTCCACTATGTGTCTTTTCTAATGATTACGTATAAACGATAAAGTATAAATCAGAACATCTGAAATAAATAAATAAGCACAGTAGGAGGAAACTAATTTTCCCTAAACATTTGCATAAATCAAGCATTTACAGTGTGGTAGTATCCATCAAAGATCTGCCCATAAAAAGGCTCAAATAAAATATTGATTAATGTTATCAACTATCAACAGCATCTTTTGCAGTAATGCACTTAAAATGGAAACCAGTGGGACATTTCAGAAGTTTTAAAAACCAAAAGGGAAGCTTCTATTTTTTTGTTGAAGCACTTATTAATTATTTGATACCAAATATTAATTATTTGGCACCAAATGTCATGTAACGTTATCATGCTCCAAAAAGTTTATTCAGAAATGACTTGACCCATAGACTTTCCTTACTGTACAGTATATGATTTTTGCTTATTTCTACAAATTCAGTAGATGCTGCCTGGAACATTCTTTCAAAAGCTCTTTTCAGCCTAACTAACATTTCCCACACGCAGATTGTACATCCACCCGTCAGAATATTGTTTTTGTTCCCTTCAAACCAACACCCACTTGAACATAAACACCCATGTTTTCAGTTGTCTCTAATTGGTGTGTAATGCTGTTACTCTGCATTCATCATATTGAGTTGCCTGTTGTTTTAGGCCTCTACAGGGTTGGTGTATATATCTAAACAGGACATGGACTTGGCAGGAGAAACTAATGCTCTACATGTGATTATTGATCAGCCCTGAAGCACAGCCAACTTTGAAATGTCAACACCGCAAGCAAGCCACGCCACGTGACAAAACGAGAAACACTCCAAACACGCTTTCTGGTTTTGTTGTGTCTTGCACTCATGGTGTGTAGACGCTCTGTTGCGGCAATAACCCATTGAGTGCGTTCATTGTAGACGTGGGATAGTTAACCAGCCTCCACAGCCCAACATCTCAGCAATTTTACATCCCTTTTCTCTGCCTCCCTCTCTGTATTTCTCTCGTTTTCTAGCCCTACGGGCATGATCATTGTCTATATGAAAACAGCGCACAATCACTATACTCAAATCTATTTCTGTCCTAGTGGGAATTGCAATAAATTGGTTTGTGTGAGACAATGCTCTTTATAGACGGCGGGGACGGCCTCCGCGCTCTCATTTGTTCATCTCAGCCGTAAGGACGGAATAGAAACTTGCACTACTTCACACTAAAATGGGTCAGAGGGATTTTTTTCTTTGTTCTGGGGAGTTGGGTCAGCACATGATTTCAGGCAAGGCACATGAGCCCTAAAGAAGTAAAGAAATTGTTTTAAATTGTTTCAAGTTGGTAATGAAGGCACCCCAATTGTTCACTGGGAAAAGTCGTACATTCAATCGGATGTAACAAAAACCCACAATGGCGCCATCCTCAAAAACTACAAACAAATCTAGCAAAAGTAAAAGAAAATATATCCCAGACTAAAGTAAATGCATGTTCACTTACCAGGAGGATAATCGTGATCCGTGCCGCAGTGTGTTTGGCTGCTGAGAATATTTATTGAAATGTAAAAACTCAAACTAAAGGCTAGTCAATTTTCCATTTTAGCCAATGTCATGTGAATATTCTTCCGTACTGAAAAATGTAGTGGGGCTATGCAATTCGTTCAATATATTACAACATTTAAATACAGCTGTGTATACCAAAAGAGCAAGAGAGAGGGTCCACATCAGAACTATCAGAAGAGCATAAAGGCCCATTTTCACCTGGAATAAACATTTATTTCACAGACATACGTTTTGTGATTTGTTCACTACAAACACATTCAGAGGTAGTGAAAAACCTACAGTATGTGATCACGTCACACGTGAAACTGTAATATATCCAGATGCATCCCAACAACAAAGGACCTGTCAATCAAACACTGTGCTAAAAGAAGAGTTTTAAACATTGCCAGTTACAAGTGGCTTTAAAGACATCATTAAATTTCTTGATACACAGAGCACAGTTTAGCGCAGGTTAGATTGCTATATAATGTGTGCTTTTAACATTTTTTTTTCCCCTGTCCAAAATTATATCAGAGAAGTTCTGCTAAAAGCGAACTTTGTAAGTATTTGCGACAAGTTTTGCTTTAACTCAGAGCTAACACGCATGGGTGACAAGTCACAAAATTCTAATATTGAGTTTATGGTACGTTTAAAATAACAATAATGTTAATTACATTACAAAAAAAAAAAAAGCCCCAAAAACATACAGGCTTCACAGAACATCTTTAATATGAGCATTTCAGGTATATTCATTTAAAATGAATAATTATAAATGATCAATTATAAATGACTTGACTGAAATACTTTAGACATTTAACTGGAAACATTAAGCAACTTTTATGTGTTTTATCAACAGAATACTGATATATGAAGTGATGTACGCAGAGTTTACCTGCATGTAAGATCTGATCAGTTTGTTTTTCCTGCAGAGAATAAAACCTTGGTGTTGCTACAGTAGTTGCTTATCTACCAGTTGAGCTACAAAAGAAAACCAGAGAGAGAGTTTAAGAAAGTCTCTTTTCTATTCAGATTTTTATCCCTTTCATGCTCTAGGTTACATATTTGTAGATGAAGCATCCTATCTACAGTAAATAAATCCTCTGCTCTCACATCTACTGTATGACAAGTGTGTGTGTGTGTGTGTGTGTGTGTGTGTGTGTGTCAGAGACTGCTGAGAGCTCACAGCAGTGAATTCACATGACTGACAGCCTGACTCATGAATTAATAATGTGAATCACAGTTAACATGGAATCTATAATAAATCCATCGTCACTTCAATCAGAAAAAAAATTCCCATTCTTGATTTATTCCGCTCTCAGAGAATGCCATGTTTTCTGTAACACTGCAATTAGCTGTGTCAAAAATCGAACTGAATGAGGTTGAGTAAAATTATTTTGTTCCATATTCCGTCAGGTTGCTGCACAGAACCAAATATTCAAATTCATTTCTTTCTTCATTCCGACCAACAAAGTAATTATAACAAGGTCAAAGACTCTATCAAGGATGAAATGCTTTTCTTAGCTCTTAATTTGGTTTGTCCTTGACTAATTCACACACTTTTTGTCCCCACACATACTCTTTAATATAATTTGTTGCTTGGAGTCCTTACAGTACATCTATAAAATGAGAGAACCAGTTGAGGGTAATAAAGTCACACATTTTAAAAGAAGTATCGTGAAATAGAATGAAGAACAGTGGTGGCTCGTGGGTTTTAAAATAGAGGAGGCACACTAACTGTATTGGTCTGGGGATCCCTGCCGATTACTATTATTACTATTATTTGCTTAACCACTTTAAAATGGCTTTTTGGTTGCTTTTAGTCAGAAAACGACACACATACAGCAAGATAATATAATTTCACTTACCTGGCCCATCACTTGAAGCAAACTTCCATCCCTTCTTAAAAGTATGTGTTAACTGCCGTAGTGCCATTTAATTAAGCCGCGCCTGCTGTAGCCTATATCCAGCTTAGGTGTGTACTCCCTTTATTTTTAATTTGTATACTATTTGAATGACAGCTTGGTAAATCTGCTGGCGATCAAATATACAATATCGCTACTCATCATAAGTACTTGGTACATTATCAACGCAGTGGGAGACGTTCAAACTAATATCACCTACTTTACGTCTCTATGATGATTTGTTATATACCAGGGCCCATATTTATCAAGTCTCTAAGAATTACTCTCAAGAACACTGCTAAGAATTGATTTAAGTGTAAAAGAATTCTTGGCTCAAAGCTGCGCTTAAAAGTTAGTTATCAAACATCGCAGTCGTAATTTAAGCGAAGTGTAGGACTAAGTCTTAAGTGTCAACCTTAGTGATGATTCACGACACTTTGCTGTGCCACAAATGGGATTTTGGATGGACCAATCACTGAATAGATTTCCTTATTTAAGAATATTCTCATATAAATTCACATTGAATGGTTAAATTCCTAATAGGAGTTTACATTCAACACACATTTGACAATAAAGAATTTTCAAGAGAATACATTATGGCAAGGAAACGAAGCGTCATCACAACTCAGTTTAGGGTTGTGCTGATAGACGATAGTATAGTGTATCGATGATAGTTAGAGATAACGCCTGTTGCTGATGCCTTTGACGACAGCAAGATGATTATTATTATTATCCATCAAAAATATAGGCCTTATATTTACTGATGCAGCGCAGAGAGCTGCTTCAGAAACTTGCCGCAGTACGGCCGGTGAGTGGCCGCAATCAGCTCCGGTGACCGTGTCGGAGCCGCAACGCACCACAGACGTGTGCAGTGTAAATAAGGGGTAAGAGATTTATTCATCATACGGTGTAGGTAGCTTCACTGATTATAACGGGAGTGTTTTTTAAAGATCATATAATACTTGCGCTAGACTGAAGTCAGTTATGATGTTCTTTGTTAATGTAAATGTTCTTTGCTCATTTTGAATAACTGAGGAAATGTAACCGTTTGATTAACTGCTCGTCGTCAAACATTTCAAGAACATTTTTCCTCTCCTGAAAGATTTCTCCTCTCCTGTCTCCTCAGCGCCATCACAAGCCCCTACTGGCAACTCCTAACCACTTGAGAGACCTCTCGAGCTGCCTTAAATAACTGGGAGAGTAAGAGTGATTCTTAGCTTTAAGAAATTTGATAACTTGCTTTTATACTTAAGTTTGGAAGTAGGAGTAAATTTCATGAATTCTCAGCACTTAAGACTAAAATGGTACTTTGAGAAGCTTGATAAATAAGGGCCCAGAAGGGAGGCTAGCCTCCCTTGCGAGGTTTCTTTTCTCAACACTTCTCAGCGCTGAAAGTGAGCACTCGATGCTGATTGGCAATTTTTTTTTTACCAACGGAGACACGAGAGCTCAGCGCTCCCCTGGCCTCCTCCTCCCCTCTCTGTCACTCAGTGGTTGTAATTACATTAGCAGATTCGGCACATTCGCGATAGAAAAGCGGCGCTTTCCAACTTCAGTAACATTTTATGGTATTACAGCTGTGAAATTACAAACAAAAAATACACATTCTGAGACTTGAATTAAAATGAATTGTGAATTTTATTAGCATTAAATCGTACTCCTCCCATTTTCACCTGAATATTTTGGGGAAGCTGTGCCTCCCCTGACGAGCCGCCACTGATGAAGAAAGGTAGATGTGTGTACATGTTTTAGATGGCTATTTAGAAGCTGACAGAGACCATGTGTGAGTGTCACAGGACCAGGATGAGGCTAAAATTGTGCCTGAGGAAGCTACTGTCAGGCGACTCTGTTCTCAAGCTGTAATTTAGCCCCCAATTATTGTTATTATTCACCCAAAGAAAGAGATGTGGACAAGGGGTCATTTTGGAAGAAAGAGACCAAACAGGAAGTGAGGAGGAGAACAAGTCATTGAGCTTCTCCCCTTATTCATCTTCAGTTAATTTGGAAGATTGGAAATAACATAACAGCAAATCATCTCTGTTCAGCTGGCTTTTTGTTTAAAGCCCATTAGAGATCTTTTTATATTAGAGCTTTATAAATGTGTTTTTAGGATACATTTGGGAGAATCTCATGAAAATGCCACCTTTTACCACAAAAACAACAGATAGAAAAATTAATTCTAGCCTATTTTATTATTTTTATGAGTATCATTATTTTCACAGAAAGTATCATTACCATAATGTGCATGAATTTTTTTTTTAAATTCCTATAAAAACTGTTGTTTTACAGTACAAATTATTTTTTTATTATTATTTAAATATAAAACTTATGTATACATATTTTACAAATTGAATTTTGAATTGAATTGAACACAGTAACACTTTATTTTAGGGTGTCCTTGTTACACGTTACATGTACTTACTATTATAATAATAATAAATTATGCATAATAACATGCAAGTAACCCTAAGACAAACCCTAATCCTAACCATAGCCATATAGTAAGTACATGTAGTTAATTAACATTACTCAGAACTTAAAAGTACACTGTAACAAGGACACCATAAAATAAAGTGTAACCCATTAAACTAATGAGAATTTGAAAAATCAGTCAATCAATCAATCAATCAATCAATCGATCTGAAAAGTGAATCTGAATGCTCCTAAAATTGGCTTAATTTTCATTCAACATAAGAAAATGGATCATTGCTTTGGTTTTGGGATGAAATACAACCTTCAAAAAAAAAAAAAAAAAAACACATTGAAAAACGTGGATTCATATTAGAAAAAAATGATTTATGAAGGGACAAATTGAGTATCAGTCAAGTGAACCCTGCTTTTCTGACTGAGGTGGCAGAAAGCCATGAAAACCAGGCCGTAATTCCATTGAGGCACTGCTGGATCACGTTATAAACCTGTCCAAAATACTTCTGAGGAAAGAGAGCTTTGAGAATGAGACACTCAGCCACATCTAACTCGTCTTGACTAGTATTTTTGCCAGTGTGCTTCCATTAAGAGCAGCCTCTTATGATCTCACAATGCCCTCTTGCACACTTTGATGTGGAAATCAGGGGTGACAATGTTAGTTAATGTGGCAGGGTTGCAAACCACGCAGTCCTGCATACTCAATGGCTAGGAAGATTCTCTGCAAGAATTTCTCATCAGAGGTCATTAATGTGTATGTCTGATAAATAAAACATTACATTGCATATAAAGGAATAGCTCACATTGAAAATGAAAATTCTGTCATCTGCTTTTCCTCGTGTTGTTCCAAACTCTCTCTTTCGGGCTTCTGTGGGAAAAAAAAAAAAAAAAAAACCTTTTCACACACATTGTGTTTTGAAAGTTAATAGGGTCCAGTGTTCCTTTGGAACCCACTGACTTTAATTGTATGGGCAAAAACACATAGTATGTGTGTTATAATTAAACAGGTACACACTTAACACAATACTTACTCAAAATTCACCATATATTCATTATCTTTTTCAGTGCTACCAGCAAATTTCGGAACCGACAGAAGACAGATTTAGTCGATATCCAGAATTTTGAAGTTTGGCTGAATAATCAGCCCGAATTACTGTACATTAGTCACTAACTAGTTCTAGTTCTGGATGGTGATTGGTCAATATAGTATACCACACATGATACACACGATAACATTTGGTTGAATGCAGCTGCTGGGAGGATTTCAAAGGCAGATTTGCCAGCGTAACATATTGATCAATCATTCTTGATGTATTTCCGCCCCTCAAAATAGCACCTATTTAAATAGCTGTCAGACGGATCTATGTCCTACTGATGCACCTGGGAAGAGACAATGATTAGAGATTGATGCTTCTCACCACTGAGATAAAACAAATCACTCTCTCTCTCTCTCTGACTTTCTTTGCCCCCTCCTTCCTCTTCCTCTCCCTAAATAGCTGTTAAGTGTTTGTTCTTCCTCGCTCTCCTTCTGCCTCTCTCTCCCTCGTTCTGTGCGCCGGCTTGTGTTTCTGCGGTGTATAAATGGAAGCGTGCTTGTGCAGGTATCGAACCAGCAATTCACAGCTGGTTCCTGCTGTTATCTTCAGCTACAAAGCCAAGTCAGGCATGTAACCCATTTCAAGTGTCGTGTCCCCTCATGCATGAGCTGCGTTCACTCTTTCTGCCTGCTCACATGTGCTATCTCTCTCTCACTATCGCTCTGCACTCTTTCATACCAGGAGGAATCAAGGTGGGGTAAAATAATAAGATTCCTTACTGACTTCCAGGTGACGCACCAATCCTTGTACCCAATGTGCTGTCTATAAAGAGCAAAACACTACCGTCTATATTATTTATGACTGCTGAGTGCCAGCTGTGTTATGCGGTTAAGGATGTTTAGCTATGTTTAATTCCCACGGGAAATATAGAGACGACTAAATTTTACCCATTACCTGATAGCGGGTTGTTTCTGGCTACGGTAGCAACATGTCAGGTTTCTTACGTTGAGTACATGCATAATTACGAGATATTTTATAGTTATAGTTCAACCAAAAAATTTTTTTAAAAAATGGACTCACCCTCGGGCCATCCCAGATGTGTAGATGAGTTCATTTCTTCATCAGAAGGATCTGGAGAAATTTAGCTATAGTACTTGCTCACCAATGGATGCTCTGCAGTGAATGGGTGCCATCAGAATGAGAGTCCAAACAGCTGAAAAAAAAAAAACATATAACAAGTAATCCACATAACTACCCATCAGTTCATGTCTATCAATTAATGATTTGTGAAATAAAATGCTGCATGTTTGTAAAAAAAAGTCGATTTAATCAAGTCGATTTAATTTTAAATTGTTGCTTCTGACCAAAATATAAGTCCATTATGTTTCCTTTAATGAAAACGTCCATTTCCTTTTATCCACCAACATATTTATTTAGAACTGTTTTTGCTTGTAAATGGTGTCTGTGCATTTTTCTCATATACACTCTTGAGAGAGGTGGATTACTTGTGCATTATTGTGGTGTTTTAATCAGCTGTTTTGACTCTCATTCTGACGGCACTCATTCACAGCAGAGGATCCATTGGTGAGCAAGTGATGTAATGCTAAATTTCTCCAAATCTGTTCTGATGAAGAAACAAACTCATCAAATCTTAGATGGCCTGAGGGTGAGTACATTTTCAGAAAATTAGGTACATGTTTAGTACTGACTTGATCATAACAAATATGTGACAGTGGAACATCTATGTCACCACATTTTGATTAAATATTACAAGCCCAAGGAGTCTTTGGAGAACCATGCACTAACAAATCACAATAGGACCAGGAAAACCTGTTTAGAGAGCAAATAAGGTCAGTTTTGCCCATCTTGCCTACTTTACCTACTGGAACCAGTAGTTGCACTGCACACAAATGAACAGACATCTGTGCAAGCTATTCTTTTGCCCTACATCCTATCCTCATTTAGGCTTAACTGTTTCTATTATACCTCATTTTTAAAATCAATTTCAAGCTAATAGTCCTGGGACAGTGCATGTAATGATTTATGTTTAACACTGCTAATGTGCTCTTTTGCCCCACCTAGTGGTACCTCTAAAAGTGCCTAAAACACTGATTGGACCTTAACTTAAGAGTTTCTGTATTCTAGTTTATCATATGTGTGAACTAATGAAATATTCAAAGCTTGCTCACTCATTTTAAATAGTTTGAGAGATGGTGAAAAACACAGAACAGAACAGTTTAGAGGCAGCGCACTTGTTGTGCATAATTTAACACTCATATTCACTTAGATTGATTTGTCTTTATGTTTGGGGTCTCAGAGACTATAGTGTGTAAAAATAACTAACAACAGTGATTTCAAAATTAACATATTATGCTTGCTTCAAAACTTTAAATTTTAACCCTCTGTATATCACAAAGACTTGGTCTTTTCAGATATCTGGTTGTTATCCAATATTGTAAGCAAAATGCATTGTTGAAAAATAGAATATAACAAATTTGTGAAATGCTACAGTTCAATCAACATGTAAAACAACCATTGCATTTAGACATATTTAATCATCTCTGCTACCAGTGTTCATTCCAAACCTGTGACTTTCTTCTGTAAAACAAAACAAAACAAAGATTAGAGTATCAATCTAAAACTAGATTAAAATGAAGGCACTGAGGACAAAGACCTCCTTCCATTGTGAAAGCGTACTCATTAGTAATCATTGAGCAAATGAAGCCTGTAACACAATATTGTTGTTTAAGTAGCATTGCACTGACTTTCTCTTTCACAAGCCTGTATAAATCACAAACAAAACATGAAGGAAATGTAGAAAATGTAAAAAAAAGTTTTTTATCTATTTTGTTGACCTAAAATGACAAGGCCTTAATTTTATTCATCTTCAATGAATGATGATTTAGAACCTTTTGCCCTCGACCTTGACTTTCCGCACTTTCATATTCTTTTTATTTATCGCTTTAATCCATGACCTCTATCGTTTGTCCCCAACCTTCTGTCTTTTCACACACACACACACACACACACACACACACACACACACACACACACACACACACACACACACAAACAAATAGAGTGTGTGTGTGTGTATGTGAGGCCCAGAGGGAGCAGGTGTAAACAGTTATTTTGCATGAATGTGGTTATTGTAATTGCTGTTATTTGCTTTGGCCTCTCGTGGAATGAGCTGTGAAATCATGTAGATAAAAAGCAGGAATTACATAATAATTTGATTTGTATTCTACATGTTCATGTACATTACATAGCGCACAAATGAATGAACTTTCTACAATGAATGTGGGCAACGGTACCAAGAAACGATTAACTCTTATTGGTGAAATAAAAAATTGAGAATAATAATAATAATAATAATAATAATAATAAAAATGAAAAAAAAAAAAGATTTGTAGAACCACGTACATCTAATCCTGCCAATCATATCTCTGCATACATGGCTGCTCAACTATCTCCTGAGAAAATACTTCTGGCATCCCTCCACCACGCCTACTCCATAATTGCATCCATAGAGCTCACTGCCCTCAAGCCTACACTGCATATAGTTAGCCAAGTCCGTTTACATGCATTTCTGTCACTCTCACTAACTTGTGATTCTACATGTTTCCAGCAAGTCATTTGTCTGTCCAATCTGAAAACGAAAACAAAGCATTACAGTTACAGCCTGTCTGAACATATTATATGTTTTAAAGTGATAGCACACCTAAAAATGAAAATTCTCTGATCATTTGCTCACCCTTATGACATTCTAAACCTGTATGACTTTCTTTCTTCTGTGAGACACAAAAATAATGGGAACTAATGCCGCCACCTCCAAAAATACTGTAATAAAAAAACAACAAAATGTTCATATTTGGGTAATATCCCTTAATTACACTTATTTGGATTCATATTTTTTTTTTCTGAGATTTCACTGTGGGTGGTGCAACCCAGCATGATATAACAAAAACAGAGTGCTGCAGGAATGAGCCCTAAAAAAATGAGTTGACATTTTTGCAAATTTTCCATTTCCGTCATTTACCTCAATGGGTTTTTTGAATAGGTTTTTGGTTAAATGCTTGAAATAAGGTCTGCAGTTACCACAAGCTCAAGATATTTTCCTATTTTATTCTGTGACATAAAATACATCACTTATACCCCACTTGTAATTTTTTTAAGCTTTTATTGTACGCATCTTGAAAAAGGCGGTAATTACAAGTGGGTAAATGGGTCTAGAGAGATTGTCGGGGACATTAAACGTCAACACTGAAGAGAAACTTTTTTATAGCCTTAATAGCCTTGTTGTGTTTATGCTCACAATCTTGCAAACTATTGTAACTAAGACTTTCCAGCCTCTATAAAGGTTAGCTTTTTACTTTTAGGCAATTGCATTTAGACCAAAGTCTCTTTAAGCCCTCTTTGAAACGCCTCTCGGGCATGCAACTGCAGCTCCTATCACTTTGTATGGGGAAACATCAAATTCTCCCAAACTGTTCACTAAGCTTACGATTAAATTTCATATTTCAAATCACCAATGAAATCAGACAACAACTGTGTCATAAATGTTGTTTCTTTTGCTCAAATAGCGTTATAAAAAGGTTATTTTTCATTCAGAAGGCGGGATTTCCTGCGATTGAGCGGCCATATTACCGCGTTGCATTTTTCCCCATTCAAAACTATATGAGTGACACGTCTTGGGTATTCTATAGTCTTTGTTTAGGCTTCAAAATTCATAAAAGTTTTGTTTATCTGTGAACAAAACATGTACGATACAAACTTTTGTTGGACACAGGGATAATTTTCTGCAACAATTTTAAAGCCAAATGGACAAATCCTGTTGAAATTTTGTCGAGGAAATTAGGGTGATGCCAAATTTTGGGTTGACCCTGCAGCACTCTATAGAAACCAAGAATGTCCTATTGTGGCTGGTTAGTACAAAATGTTCGATTTACACGGATGTTATAGTTTTACACGCTTCTTGCTTTATCAGATAAAACTGATTTACTTCCATTTAAAGCAAGTCACTTAACTTGTTGGCTATCTTGGCAACGTCCCTGGATGGCTATTTCTAAAAAAGTATGCAGTGCAGGCTCCTATCTACTTGAATAAGTCTGAAATCTCCACAACTGTTGGCTAAGCTTATGCTCCAATTACATATTTCAAATCACCAATAAAATCTGGGCTGTATGCTATCATAATATTTTACTTCTTCAGGCTAGGCTAAAAGAAAAACTGCATTTTTCAAGTTGGCCTGGCTAATACGCAGTAATACTCTACCAGTAAACTTATTGGTATTTTTTACTGAAAGATGAGACTTTCTTTCCTTCTTTTCATTTTCTTGCAAGATTCTATATCTTCTGCTTCTCAAAGGTTCTCCATTTATGACTTTTATTCACTTTGAAACATGTGCTACAGTGTGCTACACAGATGAAGACTAAAGCTTGCCAAGGTTGAGACGAGAGGTTAACGGTAAAATTCGACGCGAGGTTAACAGTAGTGCGCTGAGGCACAGATGAGAGGTTAACCATAAAGTTTGATGAGGTAGAGCCGAGAGGTAAAGCGGCCCAGCTACAATCTGACCCTTTAAAGGGAGGTCTCGGACCCAATGCATGCGGTCTGATAGGAGGTTATCTCTCTGTTCGGGAGATGAAAATAAGGAGAGAAAGTGGTTTCATGTTCCTCCTGTTTCCACCCCATCACTTTGACACACACCAGACAGTACAATCTGAGCTCAACCAAGCAGTTCCTTAGCAACCAAACACACTCATCTCCCTGTTTTGCTCTTCTCCTTTGCTCTCTCTGTTGTATCTTGGTATTTCCCCAGGTTGAAATTGATAGAATTATCAGTCCGCTTTGATGTGGGGATGTACAGAGAGTAATAATTTGAAAGAAAGAGGGAGGCAGGGAGGAAGAGAGGAGGGAAAACTGCACATAACAGCCTAACCTTTGACCCCTAGTCCATCAGCTGGGGCTGTGGCAGCACTTCATCATCTTTAGGTGTCTCACGGTCGCTCCCTCCTTTTTGCAGCTAAAGGTCGTTTTAGAGGACCTGCTGTATGCTGCGATCATGACACTGCTGTTTTGTGGCTGAATGATATCATCCGTCTGCTGAAAGGACAGTCTGACACCTACAGACAATCAGATCGACAGTTCCTAAACATGAAGACTCGAATTTCTGCGGCAACAAACAGAAGCACAAAAATAATTACTAAGGGGGGCGTTTATACGACATGGAAAACTTTTATACATTTTGGCTGTTCATTTACACAACAGCATGTTTTGAAGGCCTGAAAAGCAGACTTTGAAAACGATTTCAAAGTTTTCGAAGTTTTTTAAAACAGTATCGTTATTGTCTCCATGTAAAACAACAAAAACAAAAATTGTCAACAACGTGATTGTTTGGACAACATTGTTGTAAGTATGAAAAAATTTTAAAAATGCAAAGAAAACACTTTCAATTTTAGTACATTGCTGTAATGTAAACGTACCCTAAGATTACTATGATTTTTTTTTCTCCCAGACACCTCCAATTTCTTCCAGATTATTCAGGAAGTCAACTGAGGTTTTTCTTTGCACTTTAAAGACAATTTAAAATAGCTTTTAGTCCATGTCTGTTACCTTTGAGGCTATAGCAAAGTTGCACTTAAACAGCTAAAATGTATTCATTTTGAAAGTATTTTCATTTTCAGGTTGTAAACTAAAGGATTGGCAAGTTTTTTAGTCACACTTTATTGTAAGCTCCAACAAACCATTAACTACTACTTTTGCCTCAATAAACTCCATATTTGCTGCTTTTTAATAGTTAGTAAGGTAGTTGTTAAGTTTAGGTATTGGGTAGGATTAGGGATGTAGAATATGGTCATGCAGAATATGTGCTTTGTAAGTACTAATAAACATCTAATATGTTAATAATAGGCATGCTAATAAGCAACTAGTGAGAATAGTATAGGTTTAGGTCCCTATACTGAAGTGTTAATTTTTAACACTAATTTTAAACAACAGCATGTGACACAGTAGGCATTATTTCAGGATAAATTCTTCAAATAGTAGCATGCTACATTGTCACTTAGCTTGTGAATGGCTTCCAGAATGGCTTCAAGGAAATAAAAACTGTTATGTCAAATAAAAAAGACAGAGAGAGAGGTTAAACATACTGTAGCAATTTTAATTATGTATGATTCCTTCATCACACTAGAAATGGAAGGTGAATGTACAAAGTATATGTAGCCTATCTCTATTTATACTACAGAAATTGTAAGAACAGTATTCTATTCCAAAATATTGGTATTAGTGGAGGACTGTTAAAGGTTGCTTTTGTGCGTGTATGTGAGAGAGAGAATGTGTGTCATGTCCCCACCTTGAGAAGACAAATGACAGAATCCCAACAGAATTAGTGACATTTATAATAATAATAATAATTTGTTACATTGACATAGCGATTTTCTGCGTACTCAAAGCGCTTTACATGGAAGGGGGGGAATCTCCTCATCCACCACCAGTGTGCAGCATCCACCTTGATGATGCGACGGCAGCCATACTGGGCCAGAACGCCCACCACACACCAGCTTATTGATGGAGAGGAGACAGAGTGATGAAGCCAATCAGTGTATGAGGATGATTAGGAGGCCATGATGGTCAGAGGCCAATGGGCAAATTTGGCCAGGATGCTTATAGTAAAACAGAGCATGGAAACAGAGTGAAAGAAGAAAGAAAAAAAAAAACAGCCTGTTGATCTTCTTCTTTCGTGATAAAGGCTTCTTCAATATAAATTAGTACAAAAGGAGGATAAATTGCACTGGACAGTTATCTAGTAGGGTGACCAGACTTTCAGTTTTGTAACGTGTGCACCAATGTCTCCACAATTCACTGCAAAATGTCTTTCTGTGGAAAAACTGAGTAAACAGTGACACAATGTGACTTTATGTATTATTTTAAACATTATCTCAAAATTAGCTGTTGTGTTTTCCAGCTGTTAGGCTCACTGACTTTTTAAATTAAAATAATTTGCAGACTTTTTTTTGCCTTTTCAGGTTCATTTGCCAATGCTTAAACATCAACAAACCACCTTGCATATTTACAAAATTTGTAGGGTTCCAATGGCATTATTTGATTAAATGTGTCTGTAAATCTTTCCTATTATTTCGAATTTGCCTATAAACTCAAAAAAAAAAAAAAAAAATTGGTATCGCCTGAGAGTTCACCGGTTAGGAGAGTTTGTTTGGTACCAGAAAATCTACAACTTCTGGTTTGTACTCCACAAAACAAACACATTTGTGGTTAGTTACAGTATTGTACCCCTTAAAAGGGTGGTCATTATATTAACAAGAAACAAAACACACCCATGAGTGACCACTAAAGATGGCACTGATTTGTAAACATCTACAAGCTGCACTTTTCTCTTTCCTACCTTCCCTCAGTTTCGGTCTTTCTATCTTTATCTCTGAATGAGACTCATTTTAACCCCTGTGTCAATCAAGGTGGCAGAGGGCAGCACAGTTTGTGGAGACACTCTGCACTGGATTACATAAAGTGAGACGAGACACCTCAGTCTCACAAACACTCCCCCACAATCTCTCCAGTCACACCGCAGGGCCAAAGCTTTCAGCACTGGCTTCTTTCTGGGGCTACAACTCACAAACAGATCAGTGAACAGCCGCCAAAATGCAATGTGTGGGTTTCACATGAAACCCACACATTTGCAGAGTATTTTCTGCAGTTCCTTGTTTAGAACAGAGGTGAGACAAAGCTTATTAGCATTAGCTGAGACAAATAAGAGAAGAGAATGTTGTGACAAGCAGAAGTGTTTTTGGAAAGTTTGTGCTTGTTTTGCGAGCTGTGCTGATGCTGGATAACATGTAAACACTCGGCATACACCCATGTCTGGCACCAATTTACAGTATTGTTAAAATACATAAATTAAGCCTTGACATCTCACGACATTTCTCAATTTAACCACAAACAAACTGATTTGTCACACATCAGGGTTGAAGTTGCTGCAAAGAAGTTTATTAAGTTTATTATTTTATTATTTAATACAATAATTTCGTTATTATATTCCATATTTAACATATATTTTGAGCTTGACGAGTTCAGTAAGTATAAACATAACAGAAAGTGCAGGGACAAAGACAAATTCTGAATTTTCTCACAAAATGATTGCTAAATAAAATTATTAAAAATTATTAAATGTTGTTGTCGTTTGAAATAAAATATAAATACTGGATGAAAAACTTTAATGAAAACTAGAAATGTTGCCTTTGGCAACTAACTGAAATAAAAGAAGTTGAAGCTGAAGTAAAACTAAAAATAAATTATTAAATAATAAAAACAAAAACGGTAACAATAAGGTTCATTAGTTAACATTAGTTAACATGATTTAGCATTTATTAATCTTAGTTAATGTCAATTTCAGCATTTACTAATGCATTATTAAAATCTCAAGTTGTGTTTGCTAACATTAGTTAAGGCACTATGAACTAACACGAACTAACAATGAACGACTGTATTTTTATTAACTAACGTTAACAAAGATGAATAAATAGTGTAATAAATGTATTGATCATTGTTTGTTCATGTTAGATAATACATTAACTAATGTTAACAAATGACACCTTATTGTAAAGTGTTACCACAAAAACGAATAAATATGACAAAACCACATAACAAAATTGCTTAAATTAAAACGATAACTGAAAATATATTAAAAAAGCTAATTCAAAATGTAAATATACTGTAATCAATAACAACTGTAAATAAATAATGCTAAAAAACACTGAATGCATGAAGCACTTTACATAACAAAAACAATAAATTAATCTACATAAAATAGCATGTGTGCAAAGTCTAATTTACATTAAAAATATTACACCTCATTTTTGTAGATTATTTTAACAGATTAAAAAGTAATTAAAAATTGTGATGAACAAACAAATACAACAACTACAAATTTTAGTTGTTTGCCCGTTGACCCAGCAGCTCCACCTCGGCTCCTAGCTAACTCGCCTCCACCGCCACCCCGTCGATCCAACCAGCTCGACGGGGTTCCCTCGTCCCTCCGGTTCCGCCTTGGTCTGGCGTTGACCATCCTGCGCCTCAGGACTCCACTCCTCCAGCTGTGCCTCATCCCTTCATCCCTCCTGCTCTGTCAGGCTCCTTCATCGCCTCGGCTCCTCCTCAGTCCTCAGTCACTCCGGCTCCACCACGGATCTCCGGATCTCCACCTCGGTCACCAGAGCCCTCAGCTCCACCCTGGCCCCCGAATCCTCGGCAGCCCCCTGACTCACTGGCTCTCCGTCGCTGCCTCGGGTTTCTCCACCACCTGCTCCGCCGCCGTTGGTCGGCCTTCTGGAGTCGGTGGCCATTCCTCCTCCATGGCTCCTCCCTCCGTCGGCTCGACCGTGGGCCGTCATCATGGCTGTGACCTGGGTCCTGCTGTGCTCCTCCTACTCCGGGCTCCTCCTGTCTCCTTCCTGGCTCCTCCCTCCTTCGTCGCCTCCCTGGTCTCTTCCTGTTGTCCTCCTCCCGGATATCTATCCTCCTCCTGAGCCTCCTCCTTAGTTCCCGCCCGCCCCTCCCCATGTTGTTTCTACGGTGCGAGGACGCACCTTCCGGGAGGGCGTGATATGTCAGGAGTCTGGACTGTCTGTGTGTGTGTTTTTCTTCCCACGTGCTCCCTGTATTCCAGTGTTTATGCCCATATTTGGTTATTTTCCTGTCCTCGTCAAGCCTAATTCGTTCATTCGCTGAACCTGTCTGTCCCTCGTTGTCCTTTGCATTTAAGCCCCATTCTGTTCAGTCTGTGTTTGTCGGGTCTCTTACGTCGTGTTTGTGTGTCTCTCCTGTTCTCCGTGTGGATATACCCTGTGTTTCTGGATTTATTAAAGACTATTTTGTGTTATCCATGGCTCTGTGCTCCTTCCGGCAGTGAATTGTGACAAAGTTCAGTAACTGTTTTTTTTTTTTTTTTCTCTGATAATTAAACAAGCAATAAGCCATGTGCACACAAATAGGGCAGCACCTCCTAAGAATAAGCCAGCTACAATATAATAGTGCTGAAGTTTTCAGAAGTCTAGTCTTTCTCACAGTTTTTGAGTGACAGGTACCCTACTGATGCCACTCTACCCACCAGAGACTGACTCAAGCCATTTCACACACTCTTATTTTCTCCCTTGTTCCTTCTCTTTTTCATTTTCTCTCTATCGTCATTGAGAAGACCAGCCTATTCTCCCCTCTGAAAACAACACTAAGGAGCTAAACACTGCTGAATGAAAAAAGAAAGAGAGGGAGAGAGATAAGAGAGTAGGAATCCCTCTGCAAATGGGCTTTCCTGGATGAAATTAAATATCCAGATCAATGAACCGAGCCCTTGACCTGAAAGGAATTTCAGTCTGAACAAAGATACACACACACACACACACACACACACACACACACACGCACACAGAGAAAGACACAGAGACACATATACACAATATATACACACTTTAATGCAAATATTGATGACAAAAGGAAATGAAATGCTTAATGTCTGACTGAAATTTCAACCTTCATTGCTGACGATACCAATAAACAAACAAAATACTCTGAAAAACAACAGAAAGTGCAGATAAGTAACTGACTATTTTTTATAGTCATTGCTTTCTACACAATTTAGTCTACCATAGCCAGACTTTTGACTGTCAGCTTATTCTGCCCAAAACTGCCAACTTAAACAGGAAGAGGCTGACATTTAAAGCAACCAATGACTGACATGGAAGACATTTATAATGTTACAAAAGACTGCAAATAAATACTTGAATGCTGAAAAAAGTATTACTGTTTAAATAAATAATGTTAAACAACACAACTGTTTTCAACTGTGATAATAGTAATAATAATAAGATTAATAATAAATGTTTATTAATCAAATCAGATCATTAAAAATAATTCTGAAGGATCATGTAGCACTGAAAACTGGAGTAATGATGCTGAAAATTCAGCTTTGCCATCACAGAAATAAATTACATTTTAAAATATCTTACAACAGAAAACAATTATTTTAAATTGTAATCATATTTCAAAAAAACACTGCTTTCATTGTATTTTTGATCAAACAAATACAACTTTGGTGAGCATAAAAAGTTTGGGTGAGGAAGAAAAAAAAATCTTACCCGACCCCAAATATGTGCACAAAGCCAGCCAATCAGATTAGAGATTGTCATATTGAGATAAATTGTTACATTTCTGTATGCAACAGACATCAGATGGGCAATATGCAGTGAAGTTCATCATAAATTCAGGTATTAAATAAGATTTTTGTTTTTTAAAGACAGAGAAACTGAATGGAACTATTTAAAGGGATAGTTCAACCAAAAATGAAAATCCTGTAATTAATTACTCACCCCCATGTCGATCCAAACCTGTAAGACCTTTGTTCATCTTCAGAACACAAATCAAGATATTTTTGATGAATTCCGAGAGCTTTCTGACCCTGCATAGACAGCAATGCAACGGAAATGTTCAAGGTCCAGAAATGTAGTAAGGACATTGTTAAAATAGTCCATGTGACATCAGTGATTCAACCTTAATTTTATTACGCTATAAGAATACTTTTGTGTGCAAAAAAAAAAAAAAACTTTATTCAACAATTTCTTCTCTCCCAGGACAGTCCTCCACCATTATCGAGAGTACCACTAATATAGAACATGCATGCGCTGTGCCTTGAGGAATGCACACGCATGTGTCCTGGGAGAGAAGAAATCGTTGAACGAAGTTACTTCTTTTTTTTTTTTTTTTTTTTGCACACCAAAAAGTAATCTCGCAGCTTCATAAAATTATGGTTGAACCACTGATGTCACGGATTTTTTAAATGATGTTCTTACTACGTTTCTGGGCCTTGACTGTGGTAGTACCCTTGCTGTCTATGAAGGGTCAGAGAGATCTCGGATTTCATCAAAAATATCTTAATTTGGTCTTACTCGTTTGGAGCAACATGAAGGTGCCTAAAGTAATTAAAGGGATAGTTCACCCAAAAATGAAAATTCTGTCATTAATTACAACTGAAATGTTCCCAGGTCCAGAAACGTAGCAAGGTGATCTGTAAAATAGTCCATGTGATATCAGGGGTTCAGTCGTAATTTTACGAAGCTACGAGAATACTTTTTGTGCGCAAACAAAAATAACGACCTCATCCTGTCTGCAGCGGTGAGTCACCATTGTGGAGAGTATCAAGATGCATGCGCTTGCTTCCACATAGTGTAAACAACGCTTGTAACACATGCGTTGTTTACATGATGCAGAAGCAAGCGCATGCGTCGTGATACTCTGTCCACAATGGCGGCGTGTTGCAGGAGACTGGATGAGGAGGAGAAGAGTTGTTGAATAAAGTCGTTATTTTTGTTTGCTTTGTGCACTAAAAGTATTCTGGTAGCTTCGTAAAATTACGGTTGAACCCCTGATATCACAAGAACTATTTTACCGATGAGCTTGCTATGTTTCTGGACCTGGGAATATTACAGTTGTGTTGCTGTCTATGAAGGGTCATAGAGCTCTCGGATTTCATCAAAACTATCTTAATTTGTGTTCTGAAGATGAACAAATGTCTTACGGGTTTGGAAAGATATGAGGGTAATTAAAGACAGAATTTTCATTTTTGGGTGAACTGTCCATTTAAATTGTGCAAACTATGCATTTCTCTGTTGTTATCAAAGGGCCTGCCCTGTTGGCTTCGAGTGGTCTCTCTCAATGAAACTGAGTTGCATCCTATTTGTATGGTAGATGCCAACCCGCACCGTGTCCCGGGTTCCACCCCATGGGTTAATTTCCAGAACACAGGCATTAACATACCACTCATTTCCTCTTCCATCTCTCTACCTTTTCCATCTCTCTAGAGCTTGCTGAAGAGTGACTCATTTACAAAAACCCAATGCCACTGCCGACGAGTCCATTGCAGCATCCGTCTGGCCTGAGCCAGCCAGGTGTGACGACTAGGAGGTGTAAGCAGAGGCTGACAGGTCGGCTGTCCTTCACCGGGCATTGTGTCTGCTGGCGATTTCAGCAGCGGTACAGGTGGCAGATCTGAAATTATCTCTCAGATGGACCAGTCTGATGTGTGTGTTCTGCTCCGCTGTGGTCACTCGGGGGCAGCCAGATCGGATGGCAGTTTGTTGAAACTTCCTCTGCAGTTATCAGGGCTGGGCCAAATTCAGAACTGAAGAACTGGCTCCCTTTCAGTTCATGAGTGTGAATTTGAATTTGATCTATCTATCTATCTATCTATCTATCTATCTATCTATCTATCTATCTATCTATCTATCTATCTATTTGTTCATCCATCCATCCATCCATCCATCCATTTAATCACCTATCTACCCACCTGTCTGTTTGTAATATCTATAAACTTTGAAAGTACAGGTCTTGTTTCAAAACAAAGCTTTGTGAAGCTAAAATTCAAAGTCTGTCTTGACAAACTTTTCTTGTTAAAAAATAAATTGCAATTCTTCATGGACTGAATTGGGATTTAAAAGGCATTCTTAATTCAATTCTTGAATGGTGCACAATCGTGGTTGTTAGGACTCGGAGGAGCCGCTTAGGAGCTTACGTGGTGTCTGGCAACACTAGCACATGATATACCTGCCTGAAGCATGCCAAGGGTGCTCTTACTTGCTTATTCTAGGCATTTAGAATGCACATAAGATGACTTAAAATGGCCGCTGGTCTTTGAACTATGCTTTGGAAAAAGGCCTTCTTAATTAGGCATTGTTCCATATGGACCTCCAAGGTTAAAGAGCCTGGCTTGTGGCTGCATCACTGCACAAACTACATTGCTGG
This sequence comes from Spinibarbus caldwelli, assembly GCA_039654775.1. Lineage (NCBI taxonomy): Eukaryota > Metazoa > Chordata > Actinopteri > Cypriniformes > Cyprinidae > Spinibarbus > Spinibarbus caldwelli. The sequence continues at coordinate 16,246,378 of CM077254.1, forward strand.
TAGGAGAGCTTAAAATAAATCACTCATGTACTTCTTGTAAAAGCACATATACACTATAACTGAAGTACTTTCTTTCCAGACAATGTACATGCAGACTGACACACAAGGTAGGTTTGTTCAAAATGCATTTGTGTTTGGGTACATGGCTCTGGGGAGGCGCCGTGTGTGTTAGCATGTGTATGTGGAGTGAATGAGCAAACACAAGCGAGAACAACACAATTAATTCAAGCTAACGGTAAACAGAACTCTCCGAAAGCCAGTCAAACACACACATGCACACCACGCTCGCACACACATTTCCATGTATACCCATTACTCAGTCCTCATCTGTGTGCTGTTTGGAAATATCTGGATACTCCAAACATTTTCTTTGGAAATGAAGTGTTCTGGAACAAATTGAAAAAGAAGAAGAAAAAAAAGAAGAAAAATGAGCAGAACAGAACTAGGGGACATTTTTCCAACAAATAAAACTTCATATTTGCAATTGGACATGATGTTTGTTCATTTCATACATTCACTTGATTCATTCATCAATTAAGAATCCTATATTTGCTGTACGTGAGACTAATTAAAACAGGGAAAAAAGAAAAAAAAATTATATATATATATATATATATATATATATATATATATATATATATATATATATATATATATATATATTACACTGTAAAAAAATATTTTTCAAAGTTGAAAATAAAGTTATCACATTATTAGAGAATGTTTCACAAGAAAATGTTTTTTCAGTCAAAATATAACAAAATATTTAAGATATTCAGATATATACAGTTCAGGATTCATTCTTTTTTTTGTTAGTAAATTAACCCTCCAATAGGCCTAATTGTATTTATTGTATGTACTGTATATATATTATATTATATATGTGTGTGTGTGTGTGTGTTATTCATTCATTTGTTTCCTTGTCACTCTGTCAGTGCAGGTATCCACGCAGACACATAAATATCCTGCAAAAATGCTAATCGCTACCTATAGAGTTTCTTTCTATCTTTAGACTTCATTACTCTCTGCTGTTTCAGGGATTTCAAAGCACCATCCCAGCGACTGGAGCATCTGCTAACATCAGTGTATCTGTGTATGAGTGTGTGCTGCTTTGAGCAAAGTCTGAAGATGAAGTGCTTTTATTTTGTATTCCGACAGAATGGGATCTGATTGGTTAGGTTGTTCTAAACGATGTGCAACATCAGCGTAACAGACAAGGAATTTCCAGCTCATGATTTTGGTGATGGGGTAATGTTTGTTTTTCACGCTGGTTTAAGCGCACCCTCATGCTCAGCACTCTTAAGTCAGGATTAGAAGCTTAGACACAATCATCTCCTAATTGGATCATGGCAGTTCTGTGGAACACCTTAAGATGGGCCACTTTTTCTCCTGTCTCATCCCTCCTCCTAACCTCGGCAGATGGATTGATGTGGACTTTGTTCCCAGGTCATGTCAAACAGATAATGCATATAATGCAGATAATGCACCCACATCTCACCAGGTCCAGGGCATATTTTACATTAAAATCAAAATAAACAAATAAATAAATACATATTTTTATTTAGAGAGAAGCCTGTTTTAGGACAGCTTCTATGACATTTACAGTTATTTATTTATTACTCTTTTTTATGTTAAGCATTAACACAAGGTCTAACAAATGTAATAACAATAAAACTAAAAATAAATAAATAATAAAAAACTAAAAAAAAAAAACAATAAAATAATTAATTCGAAAATAATTTGTGACCCTTTATTTTAAGTGATTGATTTTCTTAACATTAAAAAGGAATATTGTGATGTGACATTCTTTTATGACAATTAAACAAACAATTTGGCAAAAAAAAAAAAAAAAAAATCCCTAAATTAAATTGACATTAAATCAATCCAGCCTTGGGGAGAGCATAAGAGACTTCTTTCAAAAACATAAAAAAATACATAGGCCTATATATATATATATATATATATATATATATAAATTATTTAAACTTTTGACCAATTATTTAAACTTTAGTAGTTGTATGCATATAGGCCTATGTAAACTGACCATGGGCGTTCTTATGCAAAATATCCTTTAAACAGAAAAGAAAAGAAAGACCTTTGGATTTGGGGTCAGATTCAGCAAATAACGGATGTATTACAATCCAGTAGGCCTTCAAACAAGGTCAACATTATTAGCCCTTCAGATCATAAGCATAGTCAGATGTGTGAGAAATTACAGCAGGTATCTGCCATGACACACGTGCTAACACACCGCTTTTCCTCTGAGAAACCTCGGGCAGTTTGTTTCCAACAACTTCCTCTCGTTCCTCTGATTAAAAGGTCCATCAGTCATCATAACAAACGACTCCGAAAGCAGGGAGATAATGAGTAACGATAATAACGCTACTCCTCGGGGAGATATCAAGCGCCGTTTGACAAGGTCGCGGGGATACAGGAACGCTGATTCGCGTGGTGTTTGATTGACAGGTCTCAACCTAGCGGGCTCAGGATCGCGCACATCTCAAAAGACACTCGCGTTAAAATGCGCCAGTGTCAGTGTCTGTGCATTATGCAGTATTATGTGCATCCGAATAGGCCAGGTGTATTTGCATACTGAAACATGGAAATGCTGTCAACAGCATAAGAAGCAAGACAAAATGTGTTAAACTCAATAGCTAAATGGACCTGGATCCATTAAGGAACTTGGTTAGAATGATAAATGAGCAGGAAAATAATAGTAACACGCAGAATAAATAAAAATACTGAAAAAAAAAAATGCTTTAGTCGGGCTGAGGTTTGTGGCTTCTTTTTATTTTTTTTTATTTTTTTTTTTTTTTGTTGTTGTTGTTGTTGGCACAGTCTTACTGGCAAACTCAATAGCCTTTAAAATGTCAAAGCGATCAATTTAAAATTAAAGCGGGTGCTCGGGTGAAAAACGCTATTTTCACTTCTTTATCTTTTTTTTTTTTCCTTCTAAAAAATTGGTCTAAGTAGTTTGGTAAGCATTTCACACAAGATGTCCCAGCATGTGTGTTCCTTTCATTCTGTCATCTTTTAACCCAGCGGGGGACCTGTCACCGCGCTTCCGCGCGCCGCCATACGCGCTCTCTGGCCGGTTTTGCGCGCTCCAGGGGATCCGTCACCCGGTTAGGAGTGCGAGACTCTCTTCCTTCGCGTCTCCTTACCGTGTCAGCGGACTTCACTGCAGGACTTCGGTTTTCTATGGTAACGGTCGTGTTCTATCACAGGTGTTTTCTCTGTCTGACAGAAGCTAAATTTGCCGCTTTGACACCAACATTAAACCTTCGCTCTCACATTCACTACAAAACTATAAACTTTATAAATTTAAGTTCCATTTTACCCTCGGCATAATGAAGTGTTCTTGCAACAGAATAGACCTTTGACGAATTGTCTATTAAACATAAAATAAATAAATAAATAATTCGACAGTATTGAGTGTCAAAACATTGTCAACAAGTGGAGAATTTCTATAACTTCTCGTCCTGCAGACAGTGCTAATTTAGAAATAAAATAAATAAATCCTGTTGTTGACAATATTTTCATAAGTAGGCTACATTCTAAGCAACAACAGCCTCGTCCTCAGAGGCTGAACTGGTAATAGCCTGAAGCTTGTTAAAGCCGCTTCAACATGTTCTCTCCTTTCTGTCTGTTAACAATGCTCATTTATAAATAAAGTATCCTATTGTTCAAACATGTCCACACTTAGTAAACATATATTCAATACAGCACTACAATCCCGTCCTTAGAGGCCAAATAAAGTAATGGACCGAATCATTTGTGCATTTCAAATGGTCTTAAATCTATATTAACACAATACAGTTATTGTTAATGCAGTATCCATACCCAAGGTAGCTTTAGGATCATTTTTTAAAAATAAATTTAAATAATAAATTTGTTTCATTTTCATGACTGGAAATTTACTTTAAGAAATAACCCATCAAAAACTTTGAGCAGTGAATATCTGCACGGGATTGTGGGTAAATGTAGAATCAGATGGAGCGACTGTTGACTGTAGAATCGTACAGTACACCGAAACTATGGATGAGGAATAATCTAATTCATTTGTGAACTATATTGATTCTGTTGTCAAGATTTTTATTCGTTGTAATTCCCGCCGCTTCTGCATTACCCTTGTCAACTCATGTAAAATCAAATGTAATGAGATTCAAGCCGACGTTTGCTCTCAGAACACGCATACACGCACCTCCAGGACACACATTCTCTCCGCAGCTCATTCGAAAACACAGCAACAACACTTCTGGAAAACAAAATTTCATCTCCATAAACAATGAGATTATTACAGTGAGATCAAAGCCATGGCAGACAGTGTTGGTGGATCAAAAGCAAAGCATTTTCTCACACTGCCCTGATACAGGCCCAGTTCCGGCCAGGTGGAGAATAAAAATGCCTGTGGAAATCTTATTGCTCCAAGGTCAATTTGGAATTCTGCTCAGGCCGGTTGCATGTAAGTTGCATGGAGGCTGTTGCCGCGGCAGATTTAGAACAATCCGTAGCAACGCCATCCATCAAGACCGCACCGGAGTAAGCCGCAGATTCCAGATTGGATCTCGGATTTATGATTAGCAGACAATCTTGGCCAGCACATTGAAAAAATGACTTTTAAACTTTATCCAGGATTATACTCTCTCACACATTCTATCTCTCCCCCTCTCCTGAGAAAAGCCGTGATCGACAGCATCTTGAAAAAGTCAAACAGACATCTGAGATGGCATTCAGAATGATAAATAATCAAAATAAATGTTCACAGTTTAAAAAAAAACAAACAATTGTTTGTTTATGACCTGCTTCACATTGATATGAGTCATAATCAGTGCAAATCTGATTCACTGACCTTCTGACCGGATTTACAGTATATGCAGATGAAGGGATCATAAAATCATTATTCCAGTTCTTTTAATGAGATTTTTAATTAGTTAAAAACATCAATGTGAACATGATGGGATGTTTGTGTATGTACACAAAGCATAATAAGTTTTGATAATCACAAAACTGACACCATCATGTCTCTTTGTGAAATGAAAGAGAAACATCATCATCGTATGAGTCTTTTTTGGCTTCAAATGAATACGGAAAAGATTGTCAATACGCTTCTGGAACTACTGGATTACTAAAGCTCTTTATTCTAATTTTTAAAGCCATTGTGGAGATTGATAGAGTACTTCTTGTACTTTAATGGGAGCAAAACATTTACTTTTTTTTGGAGCCCGTGGCACCTGAATCCTTATTACGATGCCGATTGTGCCTTATTGCCAGCAGTAACCTCATTTTTTACCGAACAGGAAGGTTATGACCTCATGGCAACTAAGTACACTTGCTATGTTTCCATTTTGAGCAGATTAGTGCCACACTTGCACAACTCTTGACCTTAATGCTTGACCTTGAGTTGAACAAAACACATTTGTACACACTGCTCTATGTGTGCAGACACTTGTAATACTCGCAGAAAAAAACAAAAACAAAACAAAAAAAAAAAAACCATGAAATGAACAACAACAACAAACAAAAAAACTGACCTGTAGACCTCAGCTGATTGTATGAATGAGATGATGTTAACAAGATGCAACATGTCATATTGACATATGCAACTCATACAAAACTTCCAGGTTCTGTTATACACTAAACGATATTCGCATTACATTATAAAACAATGTGGAAGGTAAAGAGGTTTGGTTTGCTACTACAGTAGTTTGAGTCAAACACTTAAAAAAAACAACCATGATACAGTCATCATCATATAGGTACTTTGATATATATATATAAAAATAAAATAAATCTTTATTATCATCCTCATACAGAACATGGTATTAAAAAGCATGGTATTACCAAGGTATCATGCATCACTGTTATTTTAGTATTATTTATATACCATTATAGTACTTAACATTTTAGCTTTTGGCTTTTAGTTTTATATTTTCAGTTTAATTTATGCTTTGTTTTAATTTTAGTTTAAGTTCAAGTGAATATTGCTATGTGCTTTTTTTTTTTTTTTTTTTTACCTGACATTTACATTGCATTTTATACTAATGAGCAAATTCATTCATTCATTCATTCACTCACTCATTTATTCATTCACTCATTATTCTTGGTATATTCTGGTTAGTGAATCAACTTCATTTAATATCTGAACAGTTTTTGGTGACATTATTGAGATTTATTCTGAAACTCTATAATGAGACTATAGTTGAGACAAGTGAGATTACCAGGATCTTTTTTTTTTTTTCAGAAGACTAAGCAATCATGCATTTTATCCTGTTGTCTAAGAAAGAACTAAAATATTAAAAACATCTCATCAGTGAATTTTCTTTGACTTATTATAATAAGGTTGAGTGGTGACTGATGACTAAATTTAAAGTAATAAATGGAAAAAAGTAAATTGAAGTAATTATTCTTAAACGATAATCAAACACATAAATGTAATAAATTGCAAGGCATATTAAAAAGATGGCTTTCAAATATAATATTAATGACTATAATTACTCACATTATCCTTAGAAGTAATAAAAAAAGTATGCTATTGATAGTGGTGATACGTGTCTTGATAATATCGATTTCGGATTGAAAATCGAATAACAGGAGATGATTGTTGAAATTTAGCTCCGCTCAAACTTTGGTGGGAATGTTTTAATTTATGCAGTGACCTAAATTGTCACAGACGCCGACATTTTACTCTCTCAGCATGACACAATATTAATCAAAACAGCAGAAGATGAGACCTTTTCCTTGTTAAAATAAGTTATAACATAATTAGAAAAAGCTGGTTGGGGGGCGGCTTGGAGAGAGATTACAGACGATTTTATGGAAATGCACACATACACACTGAGAAAAAGAGAGACCTTTAAATACCCTGTTTATCCTCCATCAGTAATTTGGAGGGGAGTTCTCTGTTCCTAATTGAATTGTTCTGTTTCAGAGAAAAATGGCCACGCCTGGGCAAGCTTACACAGTGCTTTTCAGATTGTGTTTGTATATGCACGCCTGTGGGACTCAATAGTGGAGCTGACCATCTGGAAACAGAAAAGCTCTTTTAGTGGCGATATGGCTGGAGTTTATGGACTGGCAGGCTGCAAATGAACATTATCTGCAAGCACGTCCCCATCCAGAGGAGGACTTCTAATAGACAATGTGTTTACCAACATTGTTCGATTCGAGCACTCATCTGAAACAAGGACGCACACACTCGTACACTCCCACTGACCTTTTTTGCACCGTTACGCCGATGGAGGTTGGTGGGATTTATAGCCCTTCGCACACATTAAGCTGTTGCACTAAACAAATTAAGATTTAAATTTAAGGTAATATGCAGTCACATGTAAAATATACACTCAAACGCTTGCCGACCTTCCTGCGCTTTTGTTTTAATGAGGTGATATGATTAATGGATCCTGATATAGTCTCTCTCTGTGTTTGTAACACACACAAACACACACACACACACACACACACACACACGCACACACACACACACACACACACACACAAACACACACACACACACTGCGGGCATCGGAACATGGCTACCTCTGCATTCTTCCATGAGCTGAATCCCAATCTTCCTTCAAGTCCATTTTGAATAGACCTCCCGTTATTTATTCAAAATAATTATGACTGTGCATTTCAAGAAGCTGTAACCTGGCAACCGTTACTTCAAGAGGAAAAACCACCAGCGCTGAGAACAAAAGATAGAGAAAGATGAAGATTATTAGCGGTGCTGGCAATGGCGAGCATCGCTAACACTCCTGCTCATAGTTAAGGTTAGGGATTTGAATAAATTCTCTAGCCCTAAGTATTAAACTTGCAACTCCACACTGTTTGTGTTACAGACTTGATTAACACCTTCAGTCGTGTGACTAGTTGAGGAAAGTGTGCTGTTATTTTCCAGAGTGATAAGCTTTATGATTTTCACCTCACAGATGAGAAAATGGGTGTAAAATCTGAGATCACATATTGATCTATGGTTCGGGGTAGGTAAGATTTTTTAATGTTTTTGAAAAAAGCTTGTTAAGTTCAACAAGGCTGCATTTAGTTACTCAAAAATACAGTAAAATGTAATATTTTGAAATATTATTACATTTAAAATAGCTGTTTTCTCTTTTAAAATGGAATTTATTCCTGTGATGACAAATCTGAATTTTCTGCATCATTACTCCAGTCTTCAGTGTCACATGATCTTTCAGAAATCATTCTAATGTGCTGATTTGGTGCTCAGGAAACATTTCTTTTAATTATCAATGTTGAAAACAGCTGTGCTGCTTAATATTTTGTGGAAACTGTGATACTAAGTTTCCAGGATTCCCTGGTATTACCCACAATACCCTAGCATCATTTCAGCAGGTTTTGGATGGACAAACACAGCTCATGTTTTTCAGAAAATGGCTATGATAATTTGATTTCATCTGGAGTTCTCTGTGTAGCAGTTTGGACTCTTTCTGTGGTTCAGTAGTTCAGAGGACAATTAAAGGAAAAGGCAAAGGGACACGTCAGTCACTGTCCTCCCAACAGACGCCTCTCATCCACTCTGACCGGATGGACAGACTAAACCAGGACGACAGAGGCCTCAGGCCTTCTCGCTATTTTTCTCTGTCTGTTCCTTGACTGTCCTTATAGTCACAGTTTCTTGTCACACAGACCGTACATCCTTCAAATCACTCATGTCTCTACATATACTTTAGCTTTTACACTTTGTCCTTCTTTTGTTGCTCTGATATAAACCTCCCACTCCACAATTTCAAAATGCAATTTTAAATTTACAACATGTCCCAGCAAACCTCTTTCTCTCTTCTTTCTCTATAAATGTACACAGGTTGGTACAAACAAAATGCCATACAATGCAAAGTGAGTCTGTAACCACAAAACTGAATAATGGTATATTTCATTTCTGGTCTAAACTCACATGATCTTTAAACTTACATATATGTAAAATTTAATAAGTGGCTGTGAAAGATGTCTGAAACCAATATGAATGCAAAGAAATACATTTCTAAAATGTATTAGAATTTATACATAGTAATTTATATATCTGTGTAAATGTTTTAAACTAGATTTTTTTTTTTCTGCTATTTCTATTATACCATTACCATTTCTGGTCTACTATGTCTACCAGAGACAAACTATATAAATGGTAGAGCTAATCTAGGGTGGGTATTAACATGATGACTACATTAACGAAGACGATAACCAAATGTTTTTTTTTCACAGCATTTTGATATTTGCTCATCATAATTATGGCCATTCAGTGCAAAGGGCTCCAGCATCTGGCTGCACTGTGAAAAGGGCAATGAGCTATTCCTTTACACTCACTGCTGCATTATTACACATTAAAAACTCACGAACCCAGGCCAATATGGCCAAGCACATAAACACATATTGCAGAGATGCATTGCAAGCATTCATACACACAAACACACTCACACACTCTCACACACACACACGCACACACACACAGAGCGCTCAATCGCCACCTGACGTAAACGGCTCCAGCCTCAACCGGAAAGCAATGGGAGCATTTAAAAGAGATTCAGGGGCCCACTTGGGCAGTAATGTTAGTGACATTATCGAGAAGTCATTTTAAGAGTCCAGCAAGACTGCAGGAACACAGTAAAATAAGAGCAATAAGCCTCTTAGGATCATCTAGAGCTGATGTACACATACATCACACACTTATATAGATATATATTTGTAATATGTGTATGTGTGTGTGCATGATGTTATGTATGTGTGAATAGCGCTGGGTAGAGTAATTTGTTGTCCAGTGCAAGTAACTGTCAAGGGAGTGACGAAAGACGGTGGTACAAGGTTAAATTATAGTAAAAATTTACCTTTAAGCCTTAGAGAGAACATTTCACACATAGACACACACACACACACACACACACACACACACTATAATGGTAGTTCCATTGACTTCTATTGTTTTAATACTGAGGTAATGGGATTTTGTAAACCTAGCCCTCACACTGACCAATATTCACTTTTATATTACCGTTTAGGCATAATTTAATGTTTGTTAAGCAGCTTGGAGTCAGAACTTTAATGAAAAAAATTTATGTATCTATCTATGCATTCAAATACATTCAGCCATTAACATATTACTCATTGTGGAATTTCATAAGAATTAATGTGCTTGACAGTGAGTCATTCACATCTTAATTTTCTCTCTCCTTGTATTGCCAGATGACCAAATGTGATTTGGTGACCTTTTATATGGTCCATTTACAAAGCTTAAATCCTATTCAGGGACCCTTTTTTCATTTTCACATTATTCTTTTCCTTTTTGCATCGTCTGTTGTAATGTCAAGTCTTTTACCGGTTCTTTCCACTATATCATTCATTTGACAAACAAGACTTAAGGTCACACTGGCTGGTTTGTTCGATGTGTCATAATTATTATGAATTTGAAATTATTTTTTTATGCCCTATCCTAAATTGAAACCATTAGGCTTTAAGTAAACTGTATTGCAGCACAGCTTTTGACAACAAATGCTTGTGCATTTGGCAATGTACAATTCAGACTTTCAGTACATTTCATTCCTGTACTAACTTATATTCCAAACTTCAACTGCTTAATGGATGACTGGGATGGGATTTGAACTGCCCATCCATCCATCCATCCATCAATCAAAAGTGTCCTAGTATCGCCTTCTCTGTTTATCAAACTGTCCATCCATCCATCCATCCGTCCGTCCGTCCGTCCGTCCGTCCATCCATCCATCCATCCATCCATTGAAATGTCGTCCATCCATCCATCAAATTGCCCACCCACACACAGTCCTAAATATCCATCCATCCATCTATCCATTCAATTGACCATCTATCCATCCATCCATCCATCCATCCATCCATCGAACTGTCCATCTATCTATCGTCCATCCGTCTATCTAATTGTCCATCCATCCATTACATTGTAAATACATCCATCCATCAAAATATCCAACTATTGTTCTCTCTGTTCATCAAACTGTCCATCCATCCATCCATCCTTCCATGAATTGAGATGTCCATCTATCCCTCTGTCTATCAAACTATCCATCTATCCATTGAACTGTCCATCCATCCACCTATCATCCATCCATCCATCTATCATCCATCCATCCATCTATCAAATTGTCCAAAACTAAAATAGATAAGTGAAAAACTTGAAACAAATGTCAATTAAAATCAATCCAACAAAAGGCATTCAGTCTTATGGCAATACACTTATATCACAGTACTTCCCTTTAGCAAGTACTTAGGAATACTAATGAACATTTAAGCCTACTTAGTATGCACCTGTACTGTAATTGTTTTGTAAAACAGCTTGAAATGACCATTTATGATTGCTATTGCTGTAATTAAGTAGATGAACATGTAATATGTGCACCACAGACCCTGCAATGCAAAGCGTTTCCATTTCCACTGACCATACTGATGTAACAGCTGATAGGCAGTCTCAATACTGAAGCAATAGCCAGTGTAGACTATAGTGCTTTACCCAGGAATCAGCCATAAACTTTACATAAGCTGCTTTCTCTTTTGCCTTGGAAGTGATTATAGTGTGGTCGTGCAACTCCTGTGGTGTAAACAAAGACAGACGATTACAGCGCTAATGCCGTTATGAAGAAGCCAGGCTGGTGTTCTATTGTGTGATTTCCCACTCTACTCTATTTAAATCTATGAAAACTGAAGAGATTAAGGAGGTAAAGACATATTAATACTTTGATCTTCTACAAGATTTAATCAAATTCAAAGCAATGAGGGACAGAAATTATTTTTGTGAGGTTTTCATTGTCAGAGACCACAGACGCACAAGCCAGGTTATGACTTCCTCACCACTTCCCTCTGTTTTTGGATCACACAGTCACTTTTAATATGAAAGCGATAATACATATCAATGTTTACATGTGATTGAATGTGTGATCAGGTGTACAGCCTGTTTTTGAGCGTACACAGTGTGCACAGCTGTCTTTAAGCCTGGGTTTGGGCTAATCACACCCCTGTTGCTTTTGTCATTACTCCCTCAGATAAGATGCTATTTAGCCCAAAACTCATCTCTCAGCTCCGCAAATTGTATTTATTTATTGATTGGCCTCAAAACCTTCTTAATATTGTCTTCGAATTCAACCAGAACCTTCTTCTATCCCTAGACCCCAATGATCAAATCTGCACTGATCCTCCTTATTGCTCACTGATGGTGCCAAAATATCAGAAAGTTGCATTTAAATCCTAAAACGATTTAAATCCTGAGGCGATTTTCTTTCCAAAGATAATCCTGTCAGTTGTTTGAAACAGTTTGCAGAAATGGTGTTATATTTCATTAGGAAACACTGCACCTGTCCAAAATGGCATGAGCACAAGCTGGCAGATGGTGAAAAGTAAGTCCATTGTTGCATTTTTATAAATACAGTGGGGTCCAAAAGTCTGAGACCACTAGTGAAAATGCACACATAATATATATATATATATATATATATATATATATATATATATGTGTGTGTGTGTGTGTGTGTGTGTGTGTGTGTGTGTGTGTATTTTCAATTTTCAATGATTTCTATGTATCGCATTGTGATGTTAAATGTATTATTCAATTTCTTGATGCACTTTAAACATTTATTTTATTTAATTTCTTGCATTTTAAGTTATTGATTACCAAAACATACACTACAGAAGGTACTAAGACAAATGTCTGTATTTCGAAAGGGTTATTCTCTGTTTTATTTAATCTTAAAACAGAATTATTGAAAATGCTGTTTTGAAATCTAAAAATCTTTTATTAGAGTTTATTATAAAAAATGCCTAAAGGATATAGGAAATAAAGGCTTTGAAATGTTACTTGAACCTCGAAAGCTGCCTTGAACTTTATCTTCCACAGTAGCAAACGATTCGATTTTCCAAAAGCACACAAGAAGCCTTTGTGTTTTACAGCTTCATTTGCTGAATTCGTTCATACAGCCCTGCTGAAAAATCCAGCATAAACCAGCATGAATTCCATGTTGGTCCAGGCTTGTTTATGCTGGTTAATGATGATATAGTGCTGGTTTAGCTGGTGGACCAGCATAGTCATGTTGTTGAAGCTGGTTCACCAGTATGGTCTTGGAGAGTTGAGTGTGAATAGAGCAGTTGTCTGTATGCAAGCATTCTGTTTGGGGACAAGCATTGTTTTTACCAGCATATGTCTATACTTAACAGATTAATGATGCAGAAACCATGTAAGATTAAAGCGTGATTTATTGTAATGTATAATTATAACTTTATAATTTCTTTAGCTCTCTCTGTTGACAGTAGAACTGAAAATTTTAGTTGTTTTAGTAATGATAATTACATTATTAATCAATGTTATCTTAAGTTTTGAATAAAAAAAGTAAAAATACAAACCAGTCAAATGTTTCAAAAGATTTGTGTTCTGTTTCAAAGGATCTGTGCACAAATCAGTTAAAACCAGTTTAAAAGAGCTAAAACTAAAACATTCAGAGATATGAAAACAAAGAAAAAATCCCAAATAACAGCATAATCATAAACAGTTTCTTCAATAACAGGGGGTTATGAGAAGTGCAATTTCTAATAAAGAGTTCTTGATAATGAAAGTTCAAAATTGAAAATCTCTGTTTAAAGACTGTAATGCTAATTTGAGAACTCAATTGTCAAAATCCAACTCTCTGTCACTGATTCCAAAAAGTCTACATAGTAAAAGGTATGCCATTGCAGTCAGGAGTATGAAATATTGTGACAGTATTAATAGCACGCACTTTCAACTATTGCTGAAGTAGAATTAATTCATCCAAAGTCAAGGCCAAGTGCCCATATCATCGTAACGGTGACTTCAAACAGACCATATGAAATAAATAAAGCCAAAATAGTTTATAATAACTGAACATTGTGATGATGTTTTTGGAGTAGTTTAAGCATGCTCTGGTTGAGATATCATTGATTTCATTTGCAGCTGATTTCATCTAAGGTTGTCTGGCTGAGTCTCTTCTCTTTTTTTCTGTTCTTGTTGTTCCTCTTATCTTCAGTGATTCTGCTTGTTAACTGTAAGTGTCATCACTAATGGTCAATCTTGTAAAGTGAATCTAATTTATTTCACTAACTGCAATACTGCTCGGGTGTTACTTTTACTTGAAGGACTGGGACCATATGAAAACCGAGCAGTGTTTAACACTGAGTGTTTTACTGTGCCATTAAACATGTTACCTGCATCTTGAGTTTTTCTTGCAATAAGTAAAATTATTTAGATAATTGGTCTTTATTTAACTACGAACACACAATATGACACATGATATGTAACACGTGCATGAGTTTTGTTAGTCCACCAGAACACCTGCTTCCCATGCTGGGGACCAGCAAACCAGCATCCAGCGTCCCATACTGGTCTCAGCGTGCAAAAGATACTGTATGCTAGTAGCCAGCAATGCTGGATTTTTCAGCAGGGAGATCTCCATTAAGAGTCAAACGACTGTCCACAGGGGTCAGCGGATAATCATCTGTCCTCTTCTAAATCGCCATCTGCATAAAAAAAACAGTGCTTAACGACAGGTTTTAGAAGAAAACGATTTAAACATGATTGCTATAATTTAAGACACGAGACTAATCTGGCTCCGGAGCACATGCTTCATTTTAGAGGAAACACAAATGGCTTTGTTTCATAGCTCATTTGAAAAAGCAGCGAATGAGGCTCGATTGAAACATATTGCCTCAGGAGCTAATTAAAAGAGACGGGCGATGCTGTGTCTTGGTTATTGATGCCTGTTGACAGATGTGGTGGTTTTTCCGTATCACTCACTGCTCTTTCCAGCTCTCTCTTTCTCTTTCCCAGTTTTGTAAAGCACACAAATAGCACCTAAGGCAGCGGTTTCCACTTTGCTTATCAAACAAATCTCATTTGCAATAGGTGGAGTGTTGCTTAATGTATCTAGAAGTGCCAGCGAGCTGAAGATGTTATATTAGCATAACAAATAGCCGACATCCCTCCAGATACGACGGCCGCCGATCAGAGCCGAGCAATGTGAACAAGAGCGACGGTTCGTTCATTAAACACGTTCATTTGGCACCAAGCAATCCCTGAACGCAGGCAAAAGACTGCCGTGTCTGTTTTTAGATCCCTGACCTGCTTCTGAGGAAATAGAGCTGTAATCTGTCAGACAGGAGCTCGGTCTACGCACAGATTAATTGAATTCTCTTAAATACATGGTAACCCAGTCAGGTCAATTAAATTATTCAATGTAATCACAAAACTGTTGTTCACTAATAGGAAAAAGTGGGTGTATGTGTGTGTGAGAAAGGCATGCTAAGAGAGAGAATGTCCGAATGTGGTTTTTTGCTTTCACGTATTGATCATTTCACATCAGTGGTCACTATGAGTCGTCCAAACCAGATGAGGCTGTTGATTATAAGTCGCTAAGTGCATTTACTTAATGAAGAGGATCTTGAAAGGCACACATCAGTGCATTAGCATCAGCATATGAATTAGTTATTGTCCTTCACCGGGCCTGGATGGGGTTCACCTGTAGAAGGAGCGTGCAGAGGAGACAAGACACGTGACATTCAATGCCATGGACTTCCAACCCCATGTAACGCATCTAAAGGCGCCTCATTTTATTAGAAAGCAACAGTGGAAGAGAGGTTTTTGCTTTTGAGTGCTTTTTAGAGCTTGACAGCTGTGGTTGCTGTAAACAGATGTTGTCCATGAAGATTGTTTTGTATTTCACTGACAAAAATAACAGCATACTGGTCTGGAACAGTGTGGTTATTGTTAACTTAAATGATTAAAAAAATTAAGTGAAATAAAATGATTAAAAAATAAAAAAAACTTGCAAAACCTTGCCTTGGCAACTAAAGGCATTAATTAAAATTTGAAATGAATGTATTTATAATTTATAAACATAAATTAGAGCCGAATATCAATACAATAAGAAGAAGAAGAAGAAGAAGAAGAAGAAAAACTAGGGCTGTCAGTCGATTTTTTTTAATCTAATACAGTATATTACATGATGTGTCGATTAATTAATCTAATTAATTGCAAATTACATTTGTCTATGACAATACCCACAAAAGATTATTTAATGCTACTTTTGTGTTAAATTAGAAAGTATTAAGTACACATTACAAATAGTAGCTTCAGAAAGAAATATTTTAGATTCAACATAAAATTTATTACACATAAATGTTTAGGCTACCACGGCCTAACATAAACTATGGAACATAAAAGATGATCATTTGAGAAACAGCTCAGTTTTTTTTTTTTTTTTTTTTTAATTTTTCGTTCATGCAATGGAAGTCATTGGTAACCAAAACAGCTTTGTTACCAACAGTCTTCAAAATACCTTATTTTATGTTCCATAAAAGAAAGTAAATCATTCAGGTTTGCGTAAATGACGACATAACATTTTTTGGGTGAACTATTCCTGTAAAGGGTTTTTTTCTTTTTTATCTTTTTTTTATTATTATTTTTACCCCCTTTTTTAATGAAATAATGCTCTAAATAATAAACTAAAACTGCCAGCAGGTGGCGGTAAATGTCTTTATGAGTCTTTCATTCGATTCGTTCAAACGGCTGATTCATTCAGGAATTCGGTAAACGGCTCACTTTATGAATGAGCCTTTGAATCATTGATTCACTCGATTCGTTGAAACGCGGATTCATTCAGAAACTAAACCCCACTGTGTCGCTCACAGACGCACAACATTTCTGCTGTGGCTTTATAGGTATTTTTTTTTTTTTTTAAACGGAGCAAAAACAGACATGTTGTCTAAATACATACAACACAATATTAACTTATTATTTACTGAACTGTTGTGTAAAATCACATTTGCACTCAAACAGCACTATATGTTGCTCTGTCTGCTGGTGTGATATACAGTGGGTACGGAAAGTATTCAGACCCCCTTAAATTTTTCGCTCTTTGTTATATTGCAGCCATTTGCTAAAATCATTTAAGTTCATTTTTTTCCTCATTGATGTACACACAGCACCCCATATTGACAGAAAAACACAGAATTGTTGACATTTTTGCAGATTTATTAAAAAAGAAAAACTGAAATATCACATGGTCCTAAGTATTCAGACCCTTTGCTCAGTATTTAGTAGACGCACCCTTTTGATCTAATACAGCCATGAGTCTTTTTGGGAAAGATGCAACAAGTTTTTCACACCTGGATTTGGGGATCCTCTGCCATTCCTCCTTGCAGATCCTCTCCAGTTCTGTCAGGTTGGATGGTAAACGTTGGTGGACAGCCATTTTTAGGTCTCTCCAGAGATGCTCAATTGGGTTTAAGTCAGGGCTCTGGCTGTGTGCTTAGGGTCATTGTCTTGTTGGAAGGTAAGGCTTCGGCCCAGTCTAAGGTCCTGAGCACTCTGGAGAAGGTTTTCGTCCAGGATATCCCTGTACTTGGCCGCATTCATCTTTCCCTCGATTGCAACCAGTCGTCCTGTCCCTGCAGCTGAAAAACACCCCCACAGCATGATGCTGCCACCACCATGCTTCACTGTTGGGACTGTATTGGACAGGTCATGAGCAGTGCCTGGTTTTCTCCACACATACCGCTTAGAATTAAGGCCAAAAAGTTCTATCTTGGTCTCATCAGACCAGAGAATCTTATTTCTCACCATCTTGGAGTCCTTCATGCGGGCTTTCATGTGTCTTGCACTGAGGAGAGGCTTCCGTCGGGCCACTCTGCCATAAAGCCCTGACTGGTGGAGGGCTGCAGTGATGGTTGACTTTCTACAACTTTCTCCCATCTCCCGACTGCATCTCTGGAGCTCAGCCACAGTGATCTTTGGGTTCTTCTTTACCTCTCTCACCAAGGCTCTTCTCCCCCGATAGCTCAGTTTGGCCGGACGGCCAGCTCTAGGAAGGGTTCTGGTCGTCCCAAACGTCTTCCATTTAAGGATTATGGAGGCCACTGTGCTCTTAGGAACCTTAAGTGCAGCAGAATTTTTTTTGTAACCTTGGCCAGATCTGTGCCTTGCCACAATTCTGTCTCTGAGCTCTTCAGGCAGTTCCTTTGACCTCATGATTCTCATTTGCTCTGACATGCACTGTGAGCTGTAAGGTCTTATATAGACAGGTGTGTGGCTTTCCTAATCAAGTCCAATCAGTATAATCAAACACAGCTGGACTCAAATGAAGGTCTAGAACAGAAGAAATGGACAGCACCTGAGTTAAACATATGAGTGTCACAGCAAAGGGTCTGAATACTTAGGACCATGTGATATTTCAGTTTTTCTTTTTTAATAAATCTGCAAAAATGTCAACAATTCTGTGTTTTTCTGTCAATATGGGGTGCTGTGTGTACATTAATGAGGATAAAAAAATTGAACTTAAATGATTTTAGCAAATGGCTGCAATATAACAAAGAGTGAAAAAGGGGGTCTGAATACTTTCCGTACCCACTGTAGCTTATCATGTGATATAAATATGAGACAAAAACTCATACAGGAGCATTTTTGCACCAATATCTTGAATTTTAGGGCATGACAGCATTTATGGAGTTGTTGCCCTGCATCATATTTGTCAACAGTGAACTGTATGTAATGTAAGATGACGTACAGGTCAGGGGGCGGGGCCAGTGCGTTAACTGAGTTAAAATATTTAATCGCGTTATTTTTTCATAACCAATTAAGTTAACGCGTTAAACTGACAGCCCTAATAAAAAAAAACCAAAAACAAACAAAAAAAAAAAAACATAACATAACTACTAAAACGTAAACTGAAAATATAAATAATTCACTTTGGTGTGCATATGATACGCACGTGTTTGGCGTGCATATAATACGAAGTTTTTACGTGCATATGATATGAAATTTGTTGGCGTGCATATGATATGCAGTTTTCGTGTACATATGATATGCATCTACCCCACAACCCTAATCCCTAATCCATTGCGTATCATATGCACGCCAAAGTTAATTTTTGCGTATAAACAGTATGCCAAATCGAAACATGAACTTGTGCTATTTATACACACTTTCATGAGATTAGGTTGTAAAATGTCTGAATACTATAATAATTGATTCATTATGTTGGTACTTAAAAATTAGACAAAAACAGGAT
The DNA here is from genome assembly GCA_039654775.1 of Spinibarbus caldwelli. Taxonomy (NCBI): domain Eukaryota; kingdom Metazoa; phylum Chordata; class Actinopteri; order Cypriniformes; family Cyprinidae; genus Spinibarbus; species Spinibarbus caldwelli. The sequence continues at coordinate 16,265,421 of CM077254.1, forward strand.
CCTACATTAACATTTATATTGGAAGTTTTTTAAACTGTTGTGAAAAATAAATTTTCTGTTGTTTCAACTTCTGATGAAAAATTAAAAAAAAAAAAAAAACGAACTGGACTTTCTGACTTTTTATAAGTAGGCCTACACTAAAAATAAAAAAAAAAAAATGAAAAAAAGAAAGAAAAAACAGAACATAACATTATTAATTATACAAAAATAGCACGACAATATCCCAAAAGAAATGAATAAATAAGTGATACTGCTTTAAAAGTCTAATATAACAGGAAAAGTTCACCCAAAATAAAAATAGTCATTTACTCACCCCCAAATTGAGGCAAGTCTGTATCTGTGAGCAGGGGTTAAATTGGGATTTGATATGTGGGGGGTGTATATATATATATATATATATATATATATATATATATATATATATATATATATATATATATATATATATATATATATATATATATATATATATATGTTTTTTTAATAACTTTTATGATTTACAAATATGATTTATTCTGAAGCAAAACATGTTATGACATTGTTTTAATAATAAATATACAAACAAGAAATGATAGTGGAAATTATACTTTTAAACGAAATTAAAACGCCAGTAGGTGCCAGTAGTGAGCGTTAAATGAGTGAGTCATTGAGTTGAAGCGATTCGTTCAAAAGGCAGATTCATCAGATGTTTATGCATGGGCAAATGAAACTTTGACTCAACCGATTCGTTCAAAACACTGAATAATTCAGCAATGAATCGGCGGGCTGCTGTGAGATGCGCTGTGGTTCCGCCTACAATGTAAGTAACCTAATATTATTGTACTTGCTTATTGAACTGTTTATTGAACTATTGAACAGTCGTAATTATGAAAACGTTGTGTGATGTTTCCTAACTAACTGTATTTTAAATATAAAAACTTTTCATTTTGAATTTTTACCTCAGCATGCTGACTTTCGTTGTGTTGCGCGTTTTGATTTCTCCTGGAGAGGCAGTGTGATCCTCGCCTCAGCAGCGCAACTTTATACCGTACATGCATTTATATACAGTAGCTATATCCACTATTCGCCACTTACTCTAAATGTAAAATCAGAATAATACTTGAATTTTGGTGATTGCCTAGTTATTGGTGTTTTAATAAAGTTATTTGTCTAGTGTTAATGAAGCGTTAATGTCGAGCCCTGGAGTCTGTGTGCCGGGCTCAAACCCCGGATGGCCCCGGCCCAATTTAAACCCTGTCTGTGAGACACAAGGATGAGAGGATGCTGATCAGAAGAGATTTAAGTTCCAAACATTGCATAATCTGGTTTTGGAAGTATGAGTAAGTCGGAGAAACATCTCCAGTACTTAAAGGGATAGTTCATCCAAAAAAATGCAAATTCTTGTCATTAATTACTCACCCTCATGTCGTTACAAACCAGTAAGACCTTCATTCATCTTCGGAACACAAATTAAGATATTTTTTGATGAAATCTGAGATCTTTCTGACCCTTCATAGACAGCAATGTAACTAGCACATTGCGTGGTACTCTCGTAAACGCATGGCGAAGACTGACACGGAAGAGAAGAAACTGTTGGATAAAGTTCATTATTTTGGTTTTCTTTGTGCACAAAAATTATTCTTGTAGCTTCATGAAATTACGGTTGAATCAGTGATGTCACATGGACTATTTTAATGATGTCCTTACTACCTTTCTGGGTCTTGAAAGTTTCAGTTGTGTTGCTGTCTATGGGTCAGAAAGCTCTCGGATTTCATAAAAAAACATCTTAATTTGTATTACGAAGATGAACAAAGGTCTTACGTGTTTGGAACAACGAGGGCAAGTAATTATTGACAGAATTTTCATTTTTGGGTGAACTATCCCTTTAAATGAAAAAAACTCTCATAACCCACTATTCTCAAATCCTCCTGAGCTTTGAAAGAGCATCTAAAATCGTCCTCTGGGAACATGCAACAGTTGCAAAAAAGTCACAGTGAAAAGAACAAACTTGACTTTAGTTTATGAGACTAAGCTTATATAGTATTCCAAGCATGTGTTGTCCTTTCCCTCTTCATAAATCCCCCTCAAAACTTTCCTCGTTCTCTACCTCCCACTTCTCTCTTTTTCCGTCTCTGTTGTCCATTCCTGCAACGTTTTAATCCCTATTGCTCAGGCCTGTCGCACAGACAGTGCAGCATCTTGATATGGAGTGTCCTTCACTGTCACCTATCGTCTCCGTACAAGAGGGACTTCTCATATCACCTGGACCCTTCGGCTGCCAGATTTATTGCCTTGGAGTGGGTTTAGGTGCTCGCGCCTTTCCCTGATGATGTATTCACACTGATACACTGACAATCCAGGCACCTGAGAACAGAGATGAGCTCCGGCCATCAATAAAGCCCATGAGGATTGGCAGACGGGGGCGTTTGGAAGGCTTTTTTTTTTTTGTGGTGAGGAGGAGCCTGTGGGGTAAATTATTATGGTGGGCCAAGCTGGGAAAAATGAACATTATTTAAGAGTGACCTTGAGCTTTTTTGGAGACGCTAGCCTGGGGAAAGCGCAACGAGGATGTGTGTTATAAATTACAGGGTGCGGCAGGAGGTTGTTGGCAACGTTGCAGCAGGTTTCCCGTAACGTATGGCCTGTACAGGCATGCGAATGAACATATTGTGATGTAAAACCAATAGTGTAGGAAATAAATAATGATGATAGGCCAGAATATTTATCGACAGATCGGAATCAAACAGCAGGTCTATGGGAGTAAACCAGTATGTGAGCATACATGCATGTCAACGGGTATGTAAGCTATGAGGTGTGTGTATGTGTGTGTGTAATTATGAGCCAGCTGGTTGAGGGTATGGGTTCTGAATGATGACTGTGACGGTCTATGACAGAAACTCCTTGAGGGACTGGGACTGAAGCAAGTTATTTTACTCATTGTGAGGCTTCAGTTCCATATTAGCAAAATGAGCACTGTGATCGTCGATACATTACGTTTAAGAGCTGACAAACAGATCTGTTCTCTGCACTGGTTTGGGCTTTGCTTGACACCGAACTGTTCAACCTGGTCTTAGTCTAGGCTTGCCACCAAACCATTGAAGCTGGTCTAGATTGAGATTGCCACAAAACTGTTCAAGCTGCCTGGCTTGATAGGTTTAAAGGGGTTTGGGGAGAAATAACTGGCTTAAACAAGCCTAAACCAGTTTGCTAGTCTAGGCTTGCTCTAAACTGTTCAAGCTGGTCTGGCGTGATGGTTTTAGAGTTTTATTTTTTATTTTTTTCTCTCTCTCTAGACTGACTAAGCAGGTGTTGAGCTGGTTTTTAGAATGCTTTGTGGATTTTAAATGGTCGTAAACCAGCCTAAACTGGTTTACTGGTCTAGGCTTGCCACCAAACAGTTTAAGCTGATCTGATTTATTGGTTTTAAAGGGGCTTTGGGAGAAAATGTCTTAAACAAACCTAAACTGGTTAGACCATAAAAACATATTTTAGACAGGTTTACAATATTCAGGTCCAGGGGTAGCTAATTGACACTCTTCAAAATGTCCTATTCTTTTCATAATACTACTAAGAATTTTTGTCTACATTTCCAATTAAAAAATATCTAAAATGCCTTAAAACAAAGTCAGCTTACTTGGTGCAAGATGGTAATTCATGGTCCTTAGCTGGATTAGATAGTCCATAGACATAGTTCTAACTTGGCAGAACTTGCTTAAGATGGTTAGACTCAGTAGATTATATATGTAAAATAGCTACCATGTTCTAAAAACCAGCTCAACCATTTTATGATCAGGGATTCCCTGCAGGGCTGCATTCACATAAAAGCTCTGCATAAATCATTTGCGATCTATAAAACAAGCTCATTTGTCTGTGTTATAGATGCATAGCCTTGAATTAGGGGAATGATTGCGCATCTGGTGCACACTGCCATATTCTTAGGGTGATGTGCTGTTTACTGCTGAAGAGCCTGAGAGACAAACAGCCGTGTGTCAGGCTTTGCCAGCCTCTGCGCCTTTGTGATAACATCCCTCCGTTGTTGTGTTTGAGATGTTTGTCTTGGCACGGTTCATCTATGTGCCCACATACTGTCTTGGTGTGCTAAAGCGAACACATACACATAACGTTGTGTCTAATGAAGATTGGATTTGATAAATACCAAGCATGTCAAAAATGCTGAAATGTGATGCAGGATAGTGAGAGATTTAAAAAAAATAAATAAATAAAAATATCTGGGAAGTGCTTGATACAGCTACATATCTGCTCTTCCTTATAATGCTAAATAAGGAAAACAAAATTGGGTTTTGGGTCTCAAGCCCCTGCCCTTTTCCAAAATTAACCAAAAGTGCCCCACTCTCAACAATTATCAACAATAATTTTGTGGTCAATAAAACAACATGCATTTGAATTACAATTATTAACTAGGGCTGTCAAAATTAACACGTTAATTGTGCGATTACTATTATAACGCAGCACCCTTTTTTTTTCTGTGTTACAGAAGACTACGACAAAAACACACTACATGCCCGTTTTTGGTGAGTGACCTCATAAACACAGTCTTTGTTTTGTGTTAAGTTCACTTAAATTGAAAGTTTATATATTTTCAAAGCCTATTAAATGTTAAAAAAAAAATAACAGCTTTCAGTTATATTGTAATATTGAATGGCTATAATTACAGGCTAAAATTGAGGGAAAAATGCATTTAATGGAGACACCAGTCAAGTTCTTCCACACTGACTAAATCAATCATTTCTTTTTGAACCTTGCCTTATACACAGAGGCATTGTCATGTTAGAATAGAAAAGGGTCCTGTTCAAACTGTTGCTTTAAAATTAGAAGCACACAATTCCCTAGAATATCATTATATGCTTAAACATTAAGATTTGTACTCATGAAAATTACTAAAGTAGTCAAACCTGTTCATTAGAAGGGGAAGACCCAATACTTTTGGCAATATAGTGTATATACATATATATATATATATATATATATATATATATATATATATACTGTAACAGGGCTGATGAGACGTGAGACGTGCGGATCCAAGTGCAAGCTTTTATTGTGAAACATGGTCAAATATAGGCATAGAGGGCATATAGAGGGCTAGACGAGAGAGGTAATTCGAAACGTGAGCAATAATTCAGGCAAGGCGCAAACAATATCCAAAGGACAAGGCAGAGAGATAGTCCAGGTACACAGATATAATCCAAGCAGGGGCAAACAGACTCCGAACGGTGAGACAGGGGTAAATACAGGGAACACAGACTAGAAAACAAGAAACAGATTCCGTATCGCAGCTAACACTAGGGGAGTGAAAAACGCAGGACAATACTGGAACTGAACAGAAACACAGAATGGCACGGTAAGGCAGCTAGCGCTTGAGGAGTGCTATACACAGATCAATACTCGGCAGTGACACTGAGGAAGTCCATGGCTTATGTAGTGTGTGTGATAATGTAAGGAGTCTCAGGTGTGAGCGTGTGATTAGGGAGATGGCTACTGGGTGTGAGTTGTCAGTGCAATGGATGATGGGAATTGAAGTTCTGGGGGTGACGTGCAACAGTAGTGTAGTGCAAGAGTCAATGTGGTGAGCGAGTGACCTCTGGTGGTGGGTAAACGGAAGTTCATAGGCCGGATTTGTGACATATATAAGTTTCTCTTAAAATTATATAAAAAAAAAAAAAAATATTTTCACTAATATCTTTCAGTTTGAGATGTCGTTGCCATTGCCTTGCTATAGACTGTGTGTCTTAAACAAGCTCAAATTTCATTGGACAATATGAAGTGGCGTGATATCTTCGTGGTCTTATTCATAAATCGTTTGAAAACTACATAGCCACTGTCTTTTTTAAAACCTGAAGTTGCTAAAGTAGAAGAAGTCACATTATTGTAAGTAGTGTTTAATTTACTCCTATTTATGCAGTGCATATTGATATCGTTTACCATTTGATGAAACTATCACTGTTAAATGAAGCCCAAGTGCCACCAACAGACCTAATATTTGAAGTGTAGGCAGTTCAAGTTCAAGAACACGCAAATGACTTTATTTTTATAATTTTGCATATATATATATATATATATATATATATATATATATATATATATAATTTTACTATAGTAATTGTTAAATTGGAGTTACTCCGTATATAAATGTCCCTTTTTTTTCCCGTTTGAGCCCCTGCCCCCAGAGAAACCCCAGTCCAAGTAATCATGGAGTGAGAAAGAAGACTCCCAAATCTGATTTTGACCAATTAGTTGGTCAATTGTTATAAAAAAAAGTGCCTTTTGTTTTATAAAACGGGATATTGAAACATTTGACTTGTGTCTGGGAAACACTTCTTTTGAAAACATGACTGAAATAATAGTTTCAAAGACTTCTGTACAATCTTCTCTTCAGTTGTCTCTGAATCCATTCTGAGTTTCTTGTTCCTGAATTTCCTGTGAAAGCAGGAAGCTACACTGAGTAGGGCGGGCACAAATTGATCGATCAATGCTGAGGAGAAGGAAACAATAATTGGCCCTGCCACTTATATTACAGTGTTTTTTTTCCCTTCCAAACCTCATTCTTCCCCTTTGTCATCTCCGTCTCTGTCACTACCTACTCCCTCCCTCCCATGTTGTCTTTTCTTGTCCATTCCTCTATGATAACTACATGTCCTTCCCATCTCTTGCTCTGGCTGTTGTGATCAATAGAGGTCATTGTGAGCAAGTGTGCAAGACTGATTGAAATGCCTGCGTGTATTAATGTGTGGGTGGAACAGAAGTGTTGACCCACAACCTGACCTCGCTCCCGTTTTCATAAAACTTTTTGTTAAAATGAGCCAATTTGTTCATACAGAGTCATGATGAAAAAGGAATTGGTTCTGCCCCAGGGCCAAACTCTGAATGGCAAACAAAGGCCGCACAGTTCAGTCATAAACCGTCTGACGTTTGTGATCATCGCTTCTGGATTATTCATTTAACTGCCCTCGCTTCTGATCGCAGAAGGACACTGTTACATATTCAGCCTCATTCACCGCATGTAATAAAGTAACATAAAACATGGTTGTAGTCGTGATGCTTTTTAGGAGTGTGTCGGTGTAAGTGTGGGGATCCCAGGGGAAACTTTTATTGCTCTGAGGTTGGGATTTCATAGCTCGGGGGACTTAATGGAGTTCTCAGTCAAAGTTAATTTATGTATTAACTTTGTTGGAGATGGTTCTCTTAAAATATCTTATGGAAAAGAAAGACAGACTCAAAACGAATCAATTGTTGAAATACAGTAAGAATATAAATTAATGTAAAAGCTTGGTTCAGATCATTTTATTGTGGAAGAATTTGATGGGAACTGTTTCAATTCATATTAAAACTTGTTGACCTTTGTTTCCAGACCTTGGATCTTGGCAAAATGTAGACTTTGTTGATATATTTCTGGAACTCTATAGGAGACGCAAGATTGCTAGAAAAAAAAAAAAAAAAAAAAAAAAAAAAGAAGAAGAAAGAAGAAAGGAAAGAAAAACAGGAAACAAGATGGTTAAAGGAATAGTTAACGCAAAAATGAAAATTCTGTCATCATTTACTGACTCTCATATCAATCCATGAGAGTATATGACTTTTTTCCCCATAAAACACAAAAGAGTGAGTCAATTCATGAATGCAACATTCAGACCAGTTTTGTGAATGGGATCTGTTTCAGTGCAGTGTTGTTATTGCTAACTAAAACTATTTAAAATTGTTTCTGGTAATTGAAATAAAGAATAAATAAAATATGAATATTAACTGAAAAACTTATGTTAGAAATGCTGACTTGGCAATTAACTGAAATAAGTTGAAATATTCATTTACTAAAACTGTAATAAAAATAATTAAAGCTGTATAGAAAATACTGTATACAAAACAACAAAATTAAAAATAAAATGTATATTTAAAACTAAAAGCTAATTAAAAGTATTAATAAAAGACTATAACAGTAAATAATAACACTAAACTGCTTCACTGAACAGAATCAAGTTAGAATCTCAGTCACAAAATTAAACAATAACTGCTTCTCTCATGGATGTGTCAAGCTATAGAGCAGATATCAATATTTTCAGTCAATAATGATTTTTTTTTTCCCTTATGGTTAGTGCAAAAAATATAATACGGGCCACCTTTGGATTGTTTTTTTGTCATTTTGGAGGTTGACAGCCTTCAATCACATTAATTTCGCTGAAATTAAAATAAACAACTGATATATTATAGAGGTCTTATTTGCAATTTGTCTTTCCTATGGGATATTGTGTAAATGAACATTTAACTAAAGTCATTTTCACGCTCACTGTTGATGCAGATGTGTTGCGCCACTCTCTATAATAATTATGACACGATAAGCTTTAAGAAGATTAACATAAACTCCTTAATGTAATTATCTTTAGTAATGCTATTTACCGAGTTCACGCGCAGTTTGATTTGACGTATCCTAGAGAGCAGTGTGTTTTGAGCATATCAAGGCTTCTGTCCACTGTTTGGCCATTTGAAATGAGTTTTCATTTCTCCTCATGAATACTTGGAGGTGCAACCGGATTGACGGCCGTTCTATAGTTCCATTTTGAGCGGTTTGTGATATTTGATGGAGTGGATGTGACAGGTGGTAGGGAGCTCTGGATGACAGCTGCCGCTCTGAAGGGAGTCTCTTACACAGATCAGAGAGTGTGCGAGCATGTCCGAGAATCTGTGTGTTAGTCAGCAGGACACAATCAAAGGGTCTGGTCACCATCCGTGTGTTGTTTTACACACACACATACACACCTGCCAACCTGCCAAATAAATTAAACATTTTAGGTGTGTGTGCTAAATTGCACTTTCATGCGTAGCCACTTTAATCGAGCAATCTGCCACATGTTTTTAAAGGACTCAATATGTGTGATTGTTTATTTTTCAATATAAAATGAAAATGTACTTTCTAAATTTACTTTATCCTGTTTTACATTCATCAAAATGTATTGGCTTGCTCCATGTCTGAAAACCTTTTTAGCTGACATTACATCAGGTAATGTTAACCAGTAGCAAAATAGCTAATTATACAGTGTTTTAGGCTGCTATTATAGGTAATGCAGCCCTAGTGAAATCTTGCCAGTAATTATTGCAGTAATTTAATGCTGGCTAATGTTCCTGTAATAAAGTTTAAAGCAATAAACATTACCATTGGGACACGTTGAGAAACTCTCAAGGGTGAACATGACCTTCAGCTTTCTTAAAAATGGGTGCTGGTGGTTAAGTTACTTTCTGGTTTGAAAAGCCCAGTTTTCACAAGCAAATTAATTCCAGATGAATAAAGTTGAGTCTCACCACACATTTTTTTTTTTTTTTTTTTTGCTTGTTAAATACCCTGTTTTACTTAAGAAATAAGTCAAATTATAGGATAAAAACATGAAGGTTTATAGTCAGGCCTCTTAAAATATTCTTACATGAAGCATTGGTAATTCTGAATCAGTTGATTAATTTGGATGATTTTTCAAAAAAAGAAAAAAACTGATTTAATAAAAGATTCACAGTAGTATTGTGTTGCTTAATTTATTAGAATGTATTTTTATTTTTTTAATAAAATGCATTAATATGTGTCATGAGACACAAATACAGTATATATATCAAAAATAATTATAAAATATCACAAAACATGACAAAGATATATTAATCTTGTATATATAATTTTGCCCAGAATGCATTGTGTTCTGCAGTGTATTACTGTTTTAATGGAAAATAGTATGTAACTCTCAGAATTTTTTATTTTTTTTGGTCCGGTAGACTCTGAATGAAGAAACTCTTCTCCTCCAATCGGCTCTTAGATCCTTCTGTTCTAATTGAAAATAAATTGATCTCTAGGGAGCGACGTGCAAATTTGATGGGCTGGAAAGTCCAGCTACCAACATCACGGATGTTTAATCTTGTCAAGTCCTAGATCGGCAACAAGATTAATTGACCTAAAAATAGCTGAGTAAAAGCATACGGGAGCACCCACCACTCATCGCTCTGTCCTGAATATCAAACATGATTGTTCCCACTGATTTTAGATATAACGGTCTGGGATGTTGTTCCATACTTTTTACACCTACTCTTTGTTATGCCCATGAAAACCGTGACAAGTGTTGGACTACTGTGAACAGCACAAGTTAAGGTGTTAGATGTCAAAAAAAAAACAAACAAAAAAAACATTTGTGACAGATATCGCTCTGCATGCATCCATCAAAACCCATTACTTTCCCAGATATTTCCCAAGATTTTAAGAGTTGTCACTAAATGCAAATTCATGTTTCAAGTGAATATAAACATAACATTTTGAGGCAGCACAAACACTTCAAGTTGAAAGTTTTTCTGTCCTGTCTTCAGTGTAGGAAAGCAACTCATGTAGAGCAAGTTATTACATTTGATTATGAAAATAATAAAAAATAACTTATTTGGAATAACAAAAGGAGGTCAAAAGTACTGAATGAGAACTAGAAGAACCATCCCTAGAAGTTTACGATTGGAAAAAAAAAAAAAAAAAAACTTTTTTACCTTCTTTATGGGCATTCAATTCAACAGCCAGATATTTGAGACAATCAGCCAAGACATAATTTTGATCCTTTTTTTTTCTTTTCTTTTTTTCTGAGCAAGACTTCAGTTCAAGTGTTGGTTTGCCAAAAGGCACATCTGTAATTGAGGTTAGGATCCTTTCATTTGTGCCTGTTGATTGAATCTAGACTGTGTAAAAATAAAGGACGAATGAATGAGGAATTATTTACAGTGTGAAAGAACGAGAGATAGAGAGATCCACCTATGTCTTTGCCTGCAAGCTCAGTGCACTGTGCTTTAATTTTGTGTTCAAAGCTTCCAGAGATACGGAAGTTCTAAAAGGCCATGCATTGTTTTTTTTTTTTCGTCTTGTTTTCTCGTGATAACGACTTAATTTTCTCGTGATCTCGACATAACGAGTTGTTTTGTCGTGATCACGACTTAATTTTCTCGTTATCTCGACATAACAAAAGTTGTTTTGTCGTGATCACGACTTAATTTTCTCATTATCTCGACATAACAAAAGTTGTTTTGTCGTGATCACAACTTAATTTTCTCATTATCTCGACATAACAAAAGTTGTTTTGTCGTGATCACGACTTAATTTTCTCGTTATCTCGACATAACATAAGTTGTTTTCTCGTTATCACGACTTAATTTTCTCGTTATTTCGATATAACAAAAGTTGTTTTGTCGTGATCACGACTTAATTTTTTCGTTATCTCGACATAACAAAAGTTGTTTTGTCGTGATCACGACTTAATTTTCTCGTTATCTCGACATAACAAAAGTTGTTTTGTCGTGATCATGACGTAACATCAGTTGTTCTCTAAGTTACACAACTGCGCCAACAGGTGGCAGTGTAGAACTAAAAATAACTGATTGGGACCCGTATACTGTATATCCACCTTACTGTACATGTTCGGGACAGAGTAAGGATCTCTCCGTGATTGCTATAATTTGTGCAGGTCATTACTGACATTTAATTAACTTATAAATGTTAAATGCTTTAATAGAAATTATTATTTTTGCTTGAAAGTGTATCTGTTATCGTTACGTTCTTACTGCTGCACGACTTTCACTACCACAATAACATTCAGTGAAACTTATTGCTTATTAAAACCAGTGTTGACGTCACTGTATAGTATTCTGTTTGCAACCTATGGGCTATCTTTATTTGTGCATCTTTGAAGTACACGATTGTTAGTTAAGCGGGGATAATGTTGTGTTTATGTAGAATGCGCTACAATTTGTAATGTGCATCTTTGTCCTTATTTTTAATCTTTATTGTTAATAAATATATATTGATAAGAAATGTGATTTATATATGTAAAAATGTGTCTAAGCTAATTTAGTTAAGCAATGTTATACAGTGTTGTAATATTTTCTACATTTCTTTGTAGGAAACCACACACACACACACACACACACACAAATAAACACTCTTTTCAAACAGCATCCCAAGCTTGTAAGGCACATATCAATCACAACACATCCTGCATGACTAATAAAAATCACAAACAAATTATATATAATTTTATTTCAAAACGAATGAGGAAAACAAAGTGAGTTGAATCCAAGCAGCTTTAGAACAATTCTCTGCATTCTTCTGAAGGCGCACCTGCGCTTTCGGTGTTGAATGCTCTGATGTTAGACCATTTAAACATGTTAATTACACAAACAAAATGTTTAGCATACTCTGGAAAAAAATCAACAGTGATTGATTAGCCTATATTTGTTCATTGTAGACTTTATTAGTACTACGCGAAGCGAAGAAATATCCATAACATAGGCTACAGTATAAAAGAGCGCACGGCTAGCTATCTGTCGATCAGATGAGCTTCAGAGTTACCTTCGTTACTATAGCAACAGCAGACTCACGACGCATTGTGTTTTAAAAAACAATCATTGTAAAAAAAAAAAAAAAATACACTTTTGTTATGTCGAGATCACGAGAAAATTAAGTCGTGATCACGACAAAACAACTTTTGTTATGTCGAGATCACGAGAAAAATAAGTTGTGATAACGAGAAAAAAAAATAAATAAAAATAATGCCTAATGCATGGCCTCTTAGAACTTCCGTACAGAAATCTTCCCACAGTGAATAATCTTCAGCCAAAACTTCTTTCATCCTCTCTCTGCTACATTACAATAGTAAATCATTCAACAACTTGTTTAGCTCCCCCATAATTTCTATCCTCTTCCGCCTCTCTCTTTTCCCCTTTCCAAAAAGACACCTATATGCATACACATTGGCTCTCTTCATAAGTTTCTTCATACGGCCAGTATAATGTTCTCATTGTCAATCAGCATTAGAGTACAGAAGAGCTCCATCTGCTTACCCTACATTACATGGGCCTTTCTGTTTCAATAACAGTCCATTAAGTGAGTTTTGCATTATGAGAATGGATTCTACAGCGCTATTGCATTTGAGGAGCAAAATAGCTATTAAAGAGCTAAATAGTGCTGAGCACAAAAGAGCATCAAGGTTGTTTGACAGCTCACGCCACTTGTGTTTCGCAGCGATTGGAATTTAAACATACATGCATCAATATTGCATCAACACAGAGAGATCCGAACACAACACTTTGGGCCTTGAGGAAGGAGACCCATTCATACAATACACTTATACTGTGAGTGACTGTGCACTTTGGTGCATGTTCATTTGTGTTACGGATTTGAATTATTCCTTGAATCATGTGGCTAGTTTACTACCTTTCATCAAGCCTTAACAGCCATAGAAAAGCAGCATAAAGTTCTGCAGTCAAACACCAATTTCCTTTGGGAAATGTAAAAATGCAGTTCCTCCTTTTATAACTGCCCTTATGTGTGCTATTAGTATACTTCTTTTAAACTAAAAATAGGAAAGTATACTTTTAGTCTACTTTTTATGTACTTCTCAGAAATGGGCTTTATGTACTTCTCAGAAATATACTTAAAATTACATTTAAGTGTACTTGACTTATACTTAGAAAAAGTCTAAATATATTTGAGCTATACTTCTGCTCCTAGAATCTGTGTTTTCATTGTTATTTGGTAGGGGGCGCTAGTACAAATCTTCTGTACAGAATTTCACCAAAAAAAAAAAAAAAACACAAGTGAAGAAGAAACCAAAACAACAGATGCTTCCACGTGTAATCTAACATGATCTTCAGACATAAAACAGCATCAAAACTATGTAACATTATGGGATAAAATGTCGACCAATGAAGAGGTAATAATGACTGTCAAGCTTTGGGGTGTTGATCGACTCCATCTACGTTTTGATAATCATTCTGAATCCAATTCATAGTCTTTTTTCAGCTTTTTGTTCAAAAGGTTATTTCTTTATTTTTATTTCTTTATTTTTTTATTATTTATGAAACTTACCCACATTCAAGTGTTTAAAAAAATAATGCATAAAGCTAGAATAAAATGTGTCTGTTTACAAGCAGATACTCTGTTCATTCTTTTGATGTTTTGTATGTTCAGATATTCATATAACAAAATATATACAAATTAATAAATAGGTACATAGTATACTTAAAGTATGATGTAAAGTTCACTTAAAGAAAACTTACGAGTATACTTACAGTATAAAACTACTAAACTAGTAGTTTACTGAGACTATACTTCAAAGTGTACTAAAAATGCTACTAAAAGTATTTAATTAGTAAACTATCAGTACACCTATAAGTTCACTTTTAGTATAGTTGCTTTACAAGCTAAAAACTTTGATGTAAACTAGTTGTGTACTCAAAGTTTACTACTGGTATACTTAAAGTATACTTAAAAGTATATTTTATATACTAGAAAGTGGGCCAGTTTAGTCCCAAAGAGTATTGAAATAGTACACTTACGAGTATACTACTAGTACACTGATATTTATACTTACTACATAGAGTATACTTAAAAATATACTTGAACTTTACTTAAGTATATTTAATAAAATAAACTTGTATACTACTTTTTTGGTAAGGGTGGACAGGCTGATTTTCTTAGAGCTCATCTGTACTGCCAATCAACTTGGTGATTTGCACCATATGGTTGCCAGCAGTCTACAAACAAAACTTTCCATTACAGTCAGAATGTCTCATGTTGTCCTGCTAGTCTTTAAGTCATTAGCGAGTCCCAGTTTTATGACAATGCAGTTCAGCAACAGTTCTTCTCATGTAGTTTGAGAAGGTGAGATGAAAGCCTTTTATCTGAGCATGCACACAATGAGGTGATTGTTCTCTAGATGTGAGCTATTACCTATGCATTGTGTAGAGGTTTTTGTTGTTATTGAAAAGGTTTTTTTTTTTTTTTTTTTTTTTTTTTTTCAGTTCCATCTGAAATTATGAATATAACAGACGAGGCCAATGTTGCATCATCTCGGATGTCCTTACACACACACACAGACTGGAATAAATAATTCAATATTTGTCTTGAGGTTCAATCAGTTTTTCCATTTCAAGATTAATCAGTGTGTGTTTGTGGTGTCACGTATAATGCACGCAGAAATAAGGATATTCTATGCTTTACTACAGCTGCAGTATACTGGAAAAATGACAACATATAAAGAAATGTGGAAGTCATAAAGTGAAATGTGCAAAACAGTATATTTCAACAGAGCAAAACCCAGAGTCAAACTGGTTATCATCACTTACTTCATCTTCTCATTCTCCTACATGATCGCCATTGTGGCTGTAATAGCTGTACCGCAGTCGCATGAATGTGCTTTGACAAACTGTGCGACTGGGGTGTAGATAGGTTAAATGACTTGCCATAGGGGTTGAGGAGGAAACCATCACTTCACTGCGGTAATGAAGGTAAAAGATGGTATGTCCTGCCACCTTAAGGGCCAAGACATTAGTTCCCACTCGCTCCAGCTTTACAGACACACACTAAGTAATTGATAGCCCCGAGAACCTTGGCCGCATTACCATAAAGGTTTCATAAAAAGGCAGAATATTAGTGTTTGGTTATGAAATTCAAATGAGCCAATGCAATATACAGTAGATGGCAGATATTGATAATATGAGATAATTGACCAGCGCTAGATATCAGAGGAATAAGCTGAGATTCATATTGAAACTCAGTAAATTATGCATCCGTGCTCAAAATGAGAGGACATGACGGATGAGTTTGGAGAGGAAGGCCTGTGCTGGAGTTCAGCTAAAGGTTTGCTGCATAATTTTTCTTTCATTAAAAAAATAAAAAATAAATAAATAAAATAAAATAAAAGTTTTATACATAAATAAACAGTACTTTTATAATTAGTATATAAAACTAATGATGTACACTCATATTCAATAAAGTTTCCAGTCATATTTGTGACCTAAAAAAGCTGCTTTATTTGACCAGGGCTGCGTTTCCCAAAAGCATTGTAAGCCTAAGTTGATCGTAGAACCAATTGTCACCAATGGAGCTACGATCAATTTAGGATTACGATGCTTTTGGTAAAAGCAGCCCTAGTCAAATAAAGCAGCTTTTTTTCATATCACATGATTTTTCATATCGCATGATTATGTTCTGTGACACTTTTTCAATCTTACGTTACGCCTTTCATTACGCCTACGTCATACGCTCGACCGCCTTGTCGTGAACGCACCCACTTGAGAGACAGGAAGCTGCACATTTCAGTTTATAAAGTTTTAAGAATCAACATTTTTCTTAAACTAACGCATCGTTTCACTTCAGAAGTCCCTTATTAACACCCCGGAGCCGTGTGGAGTAGTAGGTTGGATAATTTTTTTTTTTTTTTTCAGATTCAGAAACAGGGACACCACTCACTGCAATCATACAGATTGGAACAGACAGGACAATGTGGAATATAACTCAGAATGTGTTCATCAGAAAGAGAAATGTCAGACATGCCTAGGATGCCCTGAGGGTGAGTCAATCTTTGGCTAATTTTCATTTTTGGGTGAACTATCCCTTTAACTATGCGTTGAGAGATTGAGAGTTCATACAAAAATGGATTGTGAAAATTCACTAACATTCTGAAACCATGTGAATTTAAATACAAAAGGAGCATTTTTATACAATGCCCATGTTGTTGCCCCCCCCATGCAATTGGAAACAGTAATTCACATATAATCAGTACCCATTAACACATAAAACACAAGTTAACAAAATAAACCTTTTGTAATTAATTATATTACAGCAATTTACCATAAAAAACAGTAAAGTACAACACTATCATTTTTCCACCACAGCAAACAAGGGATCTAAATCAGCTCTTTTAAATGCCAAAAGTGCACTTGACTACAGCACGTCTAAACATATTCCCAATTATAATCTTATTCTCAGTCATTTGATGAATTACTGCTGCCACGATCAGTACAAATATAAACAAACGCCTCTTTAAAAATAAATAAATATATAAATAATAAAAATCTGTCTACTCCCTGCTTTCCATAGGAGGTAATAATGCAACTTAAAATGTGACAACCTAAAACAGGCTTAATTTACATAAAAACAGTCATAAATAGTTATGATAATTTAATTGTGGTACTGTGCATTTAGCACCAGGGAGATTTGTGAATAAGATGCAGGGTTTTGTAAATTCACTTCTCAAGGTTCATAAATCAGATATGTTTCATTCTTAATGTTCTATGCATCCTTGTGCTATAATTGCCAAAGCTAATAATGAATTGATCCAGAAAGGAAGACTTAGCATAATGGCTAAATTAATAATTCATATGCACAGACTGTTGGAATTAGAGATCAGAGCCTGCTGAGAGAGTTTGTCCAGATTCAAAGCTTTAGCAAAACTCCACTCAAATAGATTTCAGCAGGCCCATTGATTTAATATCAGTTCTGCCGGCAGGAAATTTGCATTCCACCGGCAAAAATATAGGTTCCATAGTCCAGTCTTGGGGTGAATAAAACCAAATTAAATTCACTGTGGGAGCCTGGAAGTTATGTGCTGTAGTGCAAAGCCAGTGTAGTGCTATCTCTGTGCTGGTTGGCATATGTCTAGAGCAAATATTTCATTATAGGAGCTGCTTTCATTCAGTAATCTGATAACACAAAGAAAAAAAAAAAATCACAAATGAGATCAATTGTTTATCATACACAGCAATGAGATCAAATGGAGAGCAAATGGAGACTTTTCCTCAAGACTGTGGTCCAGTTATATCTCCTGAAAGAGAAAAGACCTAGTAATCTCACATATCTCTCACCCAAGATATCAGATTTGGCAATACATCCAAGATTCTTTAAACAGTTCTCATCAAAATCTTACAAGATCGAATTATCTGCGTTTCTCTTATTCTGAACTCCCAGGAAGCTCACACAATCCTACGTGGCCTTCAGGGCAAGCTGAACGAGGAGAGAAAAAGACAACAGAAAGAGGAAAGAACATAAATGAGGAAGAGAGAGATGAATAGAAGTCCAGGCAATGGGTCGCCCTGCAGTGCTCCTCTCTCACATCCAGTCAGGAGGGGCACTGCAATATCAAACAGGTCGATATTAAGATAAATGAAGGAATCTAATTATTTATACAGGAAAACCGTTGGAGAGCCATTCAGTTAAACACAGAGAGTCATCCCATATTCACCATTATTTGAAAATGTTCAATCGTCTTCAGTGACAATTTTCTAAGAAGCCAAAATTGAAGGTAACTCTCTCAATTGATGCTTAAATAAGATCCTTTGTGGTAATAAACACAGAGAAGAATTGGGTGTCCTTTCTCATTTGAACATTTTCCCTCGCAATCTTTGTCAAAGAGGGCACCTGCTGTTGACTTAATGGGTGTTGAATTTTTTTCTTTTATGACTTTAATAACAAGGCAGAATGGCAATTAACTGGATAGCAGTTTCAGTACTAAAGGGCTTATATTAAACTTCAATAAGGACAGTGCAGAGGTGGGGGCAGGCCTTGAGGCTGGGCCTTGAATTTAATTGCTAATGTATGTGTGATCAGGTTACCTTCGGGGAAGATACAGACTCGGATCTATCTGGAAGATTGTACAGTGCAAGAAAAGCTGCCCTTGAACACTGACACAGAGATATTCAACAGCAAAATCTCTTTTTCCATCCCTTTTGATCACAGGAGGTGCATAGATAGATTCAGCTTTGAAGGATTTCTCTACATATGTGAAAAAATAGTTCAAAATTTACACTCAAGCTTAACTTTTGCTTTCTGTCATTCACCTATATGCGTGACTCTGTATTAATGATGTAGGATTTCTTTTCCCATTGATATTTTCATTATTTATAGTGTCTTCTTTAAACATACTGCTAATTCAAAGTAAAATAAATCTGAAAACACACACTGTAATAAAAGTAACTCTTAAAGTCAACATAACACTTGCCTTTTTTTATTAAAAACTCTGATGAAAAAAAAAAACAACAACTTTAATTTAAACTGCTTAACTGTGCATGATTCATTCAGTCATTATTCAAAATAACTTTACTTTTCCTCCAGTCAAATAGCTTAGGGTTTGTTTTGTTGGTTTTCTGGCAATATTCTGAAATCTTGCCAATAGTAGACAGTGAAATAGTAACGTACAGTGCCTTCCACTAATATTGGCACCCTGGGTAAATTTGCGCAAAAGCAGCTGTGAAAACAAATCTGTATCATTGATCTTTTTAATCTTTCATTCCAAAAATTCACAAAATTCTAACCTTTCATTGAAGTAAAACAATTGAAAATCTCATGATGAAATAACGTACATGCACAATTATTGGCACCCCTAGAAATTCTTATAAGTATATTCTTTTAAGTATATATATATATATATATATATATATATATATATATATATATATATATATATATATATATATATATATATATATATATATATATATGAAAGAAAGTCGTGACGTATTGTCAAGTATGGTGACCCATACTCGAAATTGGTGCTCTGCATTTAACCCATCCAAGTGCACACACACAGCAGTGAATAGTGAACAAACACACACACACCGTGAACACACACCCGGAGCAGTGGGCAGCCATTGCTCCAGCGCCCGGGGAGCAATTGGGGGTTCGGTGCCTTGCTCAAGGGCACCTCAGTCATGGTATCAAAGGCAGAGAGAGTGCTGTTCATTCACAGACCCCGGCAACCTTCAGGTTACAAGCCTGACTCCCTAACCATTAGGCCACGACTTTGCCCACGACTACCCCATGCATATATATATATATATATATATATATATATATATATATATATATATATATATATATATATATATATATACAGACCATTCATATTTAAAATTTTTTAGCACACCTGGGCGACTAGGAGCATCAAATTGTCCACCCATGACTTCCTGTTCCACAGCATTATAAATATGAGGAACACAAAGGCCAAATTCCCTTAATAATCCATCATAAGGAGTAAAACCAAAGAATATAGTTCTGATGTGCAGAACAAGATCGTTGAGCTAAAGCATTGAAAATCCCCATTTCCACCACCAGGGCAATAAATAAGAGGTTCCAATCAACTAAAGATGTTACTAATCTGCCTGGAAGAGGACGTGTGTCTATATCATCCTAATGCACGGTGAGGAGGAGAGTTTGAGTGGCCAAAGACTCTTCAAGGATCTAAGCTGGAGAATTGCAGAGATTAGTTGAACAGCCTCTACATCATCACATGTTGTTCAGGAGGGTTTCAAGAAAAATTCTCCTCGCTCATCCAAAAAAAAAAAACTCCAGCATATTCAGTTGTCAGACACGACTGGATGAAAAGTACCCCATGCCTATGGTTAAATATACTGCTGGATCTGTTGTGGGCCTGTTTTTTTGCCAGAGGTCCTGGACATCTTGTTCAGATACAAGGCATCCTGGATTCTATCAAATACCAACAGATAAAAAAATCTAAACCTGATCGCCTCTGTTAGAAATCTTATAACAGGCCGTGGTTGGATCTTCCATCAGGACAATAATCCAAAATAAACATCAAAATCAACACAAAAATGTGTCACTGAGCACAAAGTGAAGCTTCTGCCATGGCCGTCCCAGTCCTCTGACCTGAACCCTATAGAAAATGAGTGGGGTGAACTGAAGAGAAGAAGCACCAACATAGAGCTATGAATCTGAAGGACCTGGAGAAATGCTGGATGAAGGAATGGTCTCTGATCTCTTATCAGGTGTTCTCCAAACTCTTCAGGCATTATAGGAGAAAACTCAGAGCTGTTATCTTGGGAAAAGGACGTTGCAATAATTGGGTGCCAATATTGTGGCCAACATGATCTAGAGAAAGCATCTATTTCACAATAAGATCCCCCCACACACACACACACTTTTAATTGTTTTACTTCAATGACAGGTTAGAATTTTGTGAATTTCAAAAGGATAAAGATCAAAAGGATAAACAATGCAGATTTATTTTACCAGCCACCTTTGCTCATATTTACCAAGGCTGCCAATATTAGTGGAGGACACTGTATTTTAAAGATCTCATATCTTCCCCTTTATGTTATTTTTATACTGTATATATTCTTAATTATAAAATATCTATTAATTTACAGATTACATACCACTGTCAGGATTCTGGACTGTCTGTGTCCTGTTTTGCCCCTGTTTCTGTTCCTGTTTGTCCTTATTTGATCATGTTCCTGTCCTCATATAGTTTGATTATTAGTTGATTCCCTGCACCTGTCTGTCCCTCGTTATCCTGTGTTTATAAGTCGCCAAGGCTGGAGTATCCCTTGACTTCGCCTCCAGCCTCTAAGCTCTGAACTCCACCTCGGCCCGTTGACCCGTTGGCTCCACCATGGCTCCTAGCTCCCTCCTCTCCGCCGTGGCCCATCTGTCCACTGGCTCCGCTGGGCTCCGTCGTCCCTCCGGCTCCGCCTTGGTCTGTCATCGACCTTCCTGCGCCTCAGGACTCCACTCCTCCGGCTGCACCTCAGGACTCCACTCCTCCGGCTGCGCCTCGTCCCTTCGTCCCTTCGGCTCTGTCAGGCTCCTCTATCCCTTCGGCTCCTCCTCAGTCCTCTGTCGCTCCGGCTCCACCGTGGCTATCTGAATCCCCGCCTTCGCCTCGGTCGCCGGCGCCATCTGCTCCGCCTTGGTCCTCCGGATCCTCCCCGCCGCCCTGGCTCTTCGGCACTACGTCTCCGCCTCGGGCTCCTCCACCACCTGCTCCGCCACCGTTGGTCGTCCCCCTGGAGTCGTCAGCCATTCCTCCTCTATGGCTCCTCTCTCTACCGGCTCCACCGTGGGTCGACAGTATGGCTGTGGCCTAGGTCCCACTTGACTCCTCCTGCTCTAAGCTCCTTCTGTCTCCTCACTGGCTCCTTCTTCCTGCGTTACCCCCATGGACTCTATCTGCCGGTCCCCTCCCGGGTGTCCGTCCTCCTCCTGAGCCGCCTCTCAAGTTCCCACCCGCCCCTCCCCATGTAGTTTCTACAGCGCGAGGATGCACCTTCCGGGAGGGGGCGTAATGTCAGGATTCTGGACTGTCTGTGTTGTGTTTTGCCCCTGTTTCTGTTCCTGTTTGTCCTTATTTGGTCATGTTCCTTTCCTCGTTTAGTTTGATTATTAGTTGATTCCCCACACCTGTCTGTCCCTCATTATCCTGTTTATAAACCCCAGTCTGTTCAGTTAGTGTTTGTCGGGTCTACTCGTTATGTTTGTGTGTTTCCTGCCATTTCCAGTGTGTATGTACCCTGTGTTTGGATTGTATTAAAGAAGATTGTATTTGTGTTCGCTATTCCTTGTCTTCATCGTTCCTCGCCAACACAGAGTATGACAACCACATAAGAAAACCAAAGCTAAAAATGCTAAAATAAATTATTTCAATTATTTTAAAATGTATGTGATTATGTACAACAGGAAATATATATATATATATATATATATATATATATATATATATATTATTATTTTTTTTTTTTTTGATGAGCGATTGAGGACGAAAGATAGTATCTTGCACTGGATACAACAAAAAACCCAATCAAAACTTGATCTTCGGCCTCTTGGTATTTCAGGAGTACAACAGTCCCCCACTGAAATCTCATATTTAGATTTAGCTTCATTCCACTTTCCATTATCCAACCAATTCCCAATGCAAATCAAAGCTCTGTCTTTTATCTGATTGAACATCCTGTTGCACTCAGAAATACGTCTCATGTTGACTTGAACCTCTCACTTAAAGTAGATGCCAAAATCCACAGCCGTAGCATCATCATTTCAATTTAATTAGATACTCCCCAAGTTGATTCTCGTCATTTTACCCCCAGATGACAGTAGATGCATGTTTTGCACAGCTTGATGGCTCCTACTAGACCATCCAAGACATACAACACTATTTAATATTATAGCTTTTTACAGCTTAATTAAAGTTGCAATAAAAATATTAATTTTCTTTTCGTTTTTTTTCTGTATTTTAATAGCATCATAATTACCAAGACTCTTTTTCACTTTAAAGAGATGCTACAGCAGTACTTACACTCCACAAGGCTGAGGGAAATTCTTCTCTTTTATACCACTTAATAGTTATAATAAATCTGGATGTGTTTGTGTGAGAGAGAGGACAGCGGCAACAATTATAGCCATGGATGTAACTGTACTAACCGTAGGTACAGGGAACTGGCTGCTCTGTTTGCTACAGGCCTGTAGTCATGTCAGCACATAAAGATGAGGGCATGCATGACCCGAGTAAATGGCAAAATATACTCTATACCAGTCAAAAAGAGCCCCCTGGAAATGGTGTAATAATGGTTATCATAAGGTGACTAGACATACCATGTGTTTTATTTTTTTCTTTAGTGACATTACTGTACTGTATTTGACACCTTTTTTCAAATGTCCTGACTTACTTGACATTTTTCATGTTGTCATGTTTTTACAATATATCCAAAGAAAGAACATTTTGAAAATTTTGATTTTAAACAAATATGACAAAAAAATGTAGACTGAAGCTTTCATATACATTTCATTACTGAATCATTAAATGTATTTATTAAGCAGATCACTTTTATCAAATTTGCAAACAAGGGAGGAAATAAGATTAGCAATGCCACAACATTAAATATTAACCACAAATGCAGTTATAGCCACATTTTATTTTACTATTGCATGATTACATGTCTTTTTCTCAAATTCACATGGAGCCCGATACTGAAATACATCCCAGCATATTTGCTTTCACACGAAATAGCACATCGGATAATCACTTAATCAAATTTATTCATTAAAAAGGAAATTTATCATTTTCTACTCCGTTTTTCCAGCGATCTACTGGAACAAACCTCCGAGTAATTATGTGATGGCGCAGTTGGGTCTTTTGTGAAGATGCATTACAGATGCATAGAATATCAACTGCACCATTGAAACTCACTAAACATTGATTACAGCTTTAATTCGCATGCCTCTCCAATGATTCATGAAATTGTCACGCCCAAAGTGGAATTGATTACCCACAGTACACTGCTGCTAGGAAAAATACCCTTGACCATAGCTGACCGACAACAGGCTCTCATTGAAAATGATGTACCTGTAATGTATCTCAATGAGAATGTGAATCATTGAATCAGAAAGGTAAATTATTACACAGGCATCACATAATGACCCAAACGCAGTTGGCCCCTGGAACACCATGCCGGTCCAATTCAGTATTCAGGGCATTACTTCATATTAATACATGCTCTGTTCAGTGCACAGGCCTCCCAGGTGAGACTCGCTCGTAGTAAACAAATGAACAGGATATTGTGAAAAAGCAATAGCATTTGAATTAAAGTAATAACGTTTACTGGCACCGGCTGCATGTCAGTGAAAGGGTTTTACCATTAAAAGCTTATCTAAGCTCAAGTGGACCTTCTATATAAATATATACTCAACATACACAGTATGAAATCTCTTCAGCGTCAAATAAATGCATCTATGACATCAGCTCAGAAAATCGTATTGACTGGCGATTAAATGGCACACTTTGAGATGAAGTACAACAGTCAATCTAGTCTGTGCAGCAGTCAATCCATAATGTTATCTTGTGCGGTACATTTTCACTGATTGAATTAGTTGAGGATTCACTGTGACCTTGAGTCTTTGTGAAAAGCTTCATGTTGAGTGTGTGTCCTTGTAAAAATATTATACTCCAGGAAAACACCTGTAGAAAACCTCTGGTGAACATCGCTCCTAATTGTTACAAATTAAACATGTTGGCTGGAAATAAATATTTTTTGAGTGTGTGTGTAATACAGTTATTGTCAGATAAAGTAATAATTATTTGCTGTGAAAGTGTCTGAGTAACCATGGAAGTCCTAGAGGAAGAACAAAAGGAAGTGTGTAGAAGAAGGTCGTAGAAGTGTAGAAGGCTGGAAATACAGAAGAAGGAATGAAGAAAGGAAATGAGTAAGTAGCTGTGGAAGGAAGAAAAGAACGAAGGAAGGAAGGAAGGAAGGAAGTGATGAAGAGCAGAAGAACAGAAATCACATTAGAAAGTGCAGAAAGAAGGGTGGAAGGAAGGAGCACAGAAGGAAGGACAT
The DNA here is from genome assembly GCA_039654775.1 of Spinibarbus caldwelli. NCBI lineage: Eukaryota > Metazoa > Chordata > Actinopteri > Cypriniformes > Cyprinidae > Spinibarbus > Spinibarbus caldwelli. The sequence goes on from CM077254.1 coordinate 16,290,318, forward strand.
GTTAGTACAAACTCAATATCAAATACTGACTGGAGCCCACACTACTGTTCAAGTTTTGGAGTCAGTATGATTTAAGTAATACTTTTATATATAATCAGTGAATAAGATATTTTAAGAGTTTAAGTAGGACTATTAATTTGGCCAACTAATGGCAGATGGAAACCTGTTTGAAAACAGACAGTTGTGCATGTTTGTTTGGTGACAGATCTTGTCTTGATCAACTGCTTTCAGTCATTTACGTTACACCACTTGTGGCTGTAAACTAATACATTTTAAAGCTACATTCTGATTTAATAATTTCTTTAGGTTTGTCACTGCATCAGAGAAAGTACATACCTTCAGCTGTGAGATTTATTTGATTTAGTTTCTTATCGATAAAGCTCATCTCGTCAGGCAGACATACTGTCAAATTTATGACAGATCCAGTTAGCATTAAGCAGAGATAACATTAAATCAAATTTTTCTTCTGCCCACACATGCAAGGTTTATGTAGGCAGTTACTCATAGTGAGGGTGTCACTGTGATTGACATTACTCTTCAAATTATAAACTTACTACTGATAAGACAGTAACACATATAACTTTCCACCAGCCAATATGCTGAAAGAGTTTTCCTTCCCTTCACTTCTCAAAGATTTCAGGCTTTTTGCTAAGATTCATAATTTATAATTTGCTAAAGAAGCCAAATTTTAATTAGCATCCTCAGTATGTGGTTTGAAATCCCAGGCACTGTAAACAATTGCTGTCATAAGTCCATGCAACCTTATATATATATATATATATATATATATATATATATATATATATATATATATATATATATATATATATAATTATTATTATTATTATTATTATTATTTATTTTTTTAATAAATGCAACATTTTTAATTATTTTATAAGAGGAACATAAAAATGCAATAATCATAAACAGTGACCGTTTTTGGACATTTCTACCATGGTACCATGATATTCCTTTGAATAAAGCTTTTTACATTACCAAATTTATATAAAATTAATTCGTAATCTGTACGATTTTTTATGTTTTTGAGAGAAGACAATGGTACACTCAACAAGGTTGCATTTATTTGTTCAAAAATATCACACTTAAAATGAAAAAAATTCTATTTTAATACATTTTAAAATGGAATTTATTCTAGTGATGCAAAGCTGAACATTCAGCAGCTATTACTCCAGTCTTCGGTGTCACACGATCCTCCAGAAATCATTCTAATATGCTCAAAACCATGTCTTTTTATTATCGATGTTGAAAACAGTTGTGCTGCTTAATATTTTTAATAAACCATAATATTTTTCCGGACTATTTCATGAATAGAAAGTTTGAAAAAACATGTACAAACATATGAAATAAAAATATTTTTCAGCCTTATACATATCTTTACTGTCACGTTTGATTTTTTTCTTGATGGATGGAAGTATTAATTTACAAAATAATTTGGTAACACTTTATAATAACTGCACACTATGGATCATTAGTTAAGCAATGCTTTATAAAGGATGAACTGACTATTTACTAATGCTTACCTAATGATTCATAGCATGCAGTTATTATAAAGTGTTACCAATAATTGCAAAAAGTGTAACACTTTATTATAACTGCACGCTATGAATCATTAGGTAAGCATTAGTAAATAGTCAGTTCATCCTTTATAAAGCATTGTCCCAACATTAATAGTCATTAGTAAGCAGTTTATAAATACAGCTATAAATGCCTTGTTCTTGATTTATAAGCGCATATCTATTACAACGGAGATTTAGAGGCTCAGTTATCTTCCTAACAGAAAAAAATAAACAAACACACAACACAGAGGGATACAGAACTCAGAAATAATTATTTCAAGATGAAAAAAAAATAAAAATAAAAAGAAAGAAACTGTACAACTGTACACTTGAATTTTTATTTATTTTTTTCTAAGAAATTGCAGAGGTTTATTTTTCTTTTTTTTTATCAAGTGTACAGTTGTACAGTTTCATTTTTTGCATGTTTAAAAAATATTTCTGTGTTCTGTATCCCTGTATATGTGTTGTGTTTGTTTAACTTTTTCTGTTTGGAAGATACATGAGCCTTTAAATCTCCTTTGTAAATGCTTTACAAGGTATAAATAGTCCTCAATTTAGATGAGCTCACAAAAATAGATGGCTGGCAACTACTAAATGTTTTATAACTACCTGACTTAATCATGAATTACAACAGGATTATCTGTTAATAAAGCATTTATTAACACACTGAGAAACTATTATCATGTCTAAATAATAAGATTTATAAATGTACATTTAAATATTTTTTTAATCATTTGTGACCCTGACCACAAAACCAGTCTTAAGTCGCTGGGGTATATTTGTAGCAATAGCCAAAAATACATGTTTACATCTTTTATGCCAAAAATCATTAGGATATTAAATGAAGATCATGTTCCATGAAGATATTTTGTAAATATATCAAAATATCTTATATCTTACCATAAATCTATCAAAACTTAATTTTTGATTATTAATATGCATTGCTAAGAACTTCATTTGGACAACTTTAAAGGCGATTTTCTCAATATTTTCATTTTTTTGCACCCTCAGATTCCAGATTTTCAAATAGTTGTATCTCGGCCAAATATTGTCCGATCCTAACAACCCATGCACCAATGGAAAGCTTATTTATTCATCTTTCAGATGATGTATAAATCTCAATTTTAAAAAATTGACACTTAAGACTGGTTTCGTGTTCCAGGGTCACATTTACTTACATTTTCTAAATGATCTTATGAACCACTGACAACTCCTAAATAACTGGTTTGTAAATAACGTCATAATTTAGAAATGATAAATTGATCATTAATAAGGTATGAAAATACATTTATTAAACATTATAGATATGCTCAAGAACAAAACATTTATAGCTGTTTTTATAAACTGCTTACTAATGCCTATTAATGTTAGAACAATGCTTTATAAAGGATGAATTGACTATTTACTAATGCTTAACTAATGATTCATAGTGTGCAGTTATTATAACGTGTTACTTAAATTTGTCTATATAAAATTGTCTATTTTGTATATTGTGTTTTTGCTATTTTGTACATTGTCTATTTTGTTTATTTGTATATTATTATTTTATTATCTGTGTCTTGTCTTGTCTTGTCACTGTCATTCTGTTGCACTACAAATACTGTTGTATTTGTAAACGTACCTGACAATAAAGCTCATTCTGATTCTGATTCTAAATGCGTTTAATGAGATAAAATGATGTAGTGATATATAAAGCAATAATTGTAATGCCTAATTTAGATGTTATAAGATAAGCAATATTTGTTTAATTTACATTAAGTATATATCAGAGTATCATTTTGTTATTATCTGATGCCATCACTACAGTACTGGGGATAAAAAAAAAAATGCACTGTAATAGAAGAAAGAGAAATAGAGAGAGAAAGCAATGGACAAAGTGTAGTCTGTGATATCATTAGGGTTCAATATTTTCTCCCACTTTTGTTTGTCCACAAAGCAAACTAGGAGAAAGACAGAAATGGAAGTCAATAATGAACAGAGGAAACGCTGGAGTGAAGGCTGAAGAGGTATCAGGACAGCTGTGGCACGAAATCAGGCAGGGGTTCGCCACCACTGAACAACGGACAAAAGCATCAGGCTTTGAAGTCGGGCCAGTCACGCTTTGAAGTCCTCTGAGCACCACTGATTCATCATGAAAAAAACTAACCAAACATAAATACTGAGGGAATAACACAGCAGATCCAGAAGCTTCTAAAGGACAAAACAAAACAATGCACTAAACTTTAGTCTCCTCAATTATATTTCCTCCACTGAAAGCACTGTAACATCTCATATGCTTTTTCATGTCTTTCAAATATTGTACACACTTGGATTTTACATGTGCGGGTAAATTATAACTACACAGGATGAAGACCTTGAATTAGAGAATGGAAGTCTTTCTCTCTTTCTTCCTTTCCCCTCTCTCTCTCTCTCTCTCTCACACACACACACACGCACACACACACACACACACACAGACTCAAACAGATGGATAGGCAGTGATCAATCTGCCGTGCACAGCAGTCAGCTGTCCACCTGAATTGTGCAGACAGTGGAGAGCAGACCGGCTTCAGATTTGCAAATGGCACAGGAACAATAACGGATCAGCTGGAAGCGAATCCGAAGGAGAAAAGAACACCTTTAAGCCTTTATTAATCTGTGCACTGGAAAAAATGTATTATGTGTTTGTATAGTGGTGGTAACTCAACCACAAACAGCATTTGCTCTCCATTCGATTACGAAAAGTAAATCAGACTTCAAGAACTATGTAAATATAACAAGAAATGCTTCAGAATAAATATGATTGCAAGGTTTTTAATAATAAATTACAGCATTAAGTGCAGAGGAAAATATATTCCTGAAAGAAATATCATCTCATATTCAGTCACTAAAAATGCAGTCACTAATTTTATCCCTTGAAACTCATCTTTAAACTTCAAAATGACATATTTAATCTGAAAATAATGTATTTGTGCCTTAAAATGGCTTGAAACACATTTACCTCATTTAGTGTACCATAAATGTGCAAATTAGTCCCTGCCTCCACTCAATCACTCCAACTTGCACTAGTTGCTCCACTTTCACTCGGTTAAAGGGTTACTCCACCCCAAAATGAAAATTTTGTCATTAATCACTTACCCCCATGTCGTTCCAAACCTGTAAAAGCTTCGTTCGTCTTCGGAAAACAATTTGAGATATTTTGGATGAAAACCGGGAGGCTTGTGACTGTCCAAATGACCAATTGACTGCCAAACAATTAACACAGTCAAGGCACCGAAAAGTATAAAAAACATTGTCAGAATAGTCCATCTGCCATCAGAGGTTCAACCGTAATGTTACAAAGCTATGAGAATACTTTTTGTATGAAAAAAAAAACAACAAAAAAAAAAACACTTTATTCAACAATTCCTCTCCTCTGTGTCAGTGTAGCGCCATTTTGGAGAATATCCACTGAATGCAAACTGCATACGCTGTGTCAGCCACGCCACAAGGATACACTGTTTTCGTTCAAATCAAAGTGTAAACAAATTTAGAAGACGTATCCGTGAGGGGCACACAGAACAGCGTACACTGCTTGCGTCCAGCGAATATTCTCCAAAATGGCGTTACGCTGACACAGAGGAGACAAATTGTTGAATAAAATCTTTTTTTTTTTCTTTGTGTAAAAAAAAGTAGTCTCGTAGCTTCATAACGTTACAGTTGAACCACTGATGACAGATGGACTATTCTGACGATGTTTTTTATACTTTTCTGTGCCTCGACAGTGTTCATTGTTTGGCAGTCAATGGGACAGTCACAAGCCTCTCGGTTTTCATCTAAAATATCTTAAATTGTGTTCTGAAGACGAACAAAGCTTTTACGGGTTTGGAACGACATGGGGGTAAATGATCCATGACAAAATTTTAATTTTGGGGTGGAGTAACCCTTTAACTAAAGTAGTAAACACTACACAGTGGTAAGTGGCAATATTGTATTAATTCAGCCATATATGTTTGAACCAGAAACTGATTCTGAAGATGAAGCGGAAGAGCTAATTACACAGGATTGTCTATAATTCAACGTTTCAGAATGGTAATGCATTTTTTGCATTGCTCTCTCATCTACGCAATGGCAATCGATAACATTAGTCTTTATCTTGACTATGTTAAAGCTAATAAAGTGTTTCACAAACCAAGGTCTTGTTTGCCATCACAGACAGCTAATGATATGAGAAGCTCCACTCCATAAGATGATAGGATTGGTTACAGGTTTTTGATGGCAGGAAACATGCAGTTTAGTTCAAACTGCATTTTTGAGACAGTCTTGCTCTGAAACGATGTTGAATTTGTGCATGGTTTGTTTTTAAGCATATTTGAAACTCCAGACAGACATGTAAACAACTTTATAAACTTGATTTTCACCACAGGGCATCTTTAAATATATGCAAGGAAGACCAGAGCAGTAATTTGTTATGCAAAACCAGTCACAATGCGGTATTCAATTAGAATAAAAATAATATAAAATTATATAAAATAAAAGGTTGAATAACCAACCTCGCTAGCACTAAGTCCTTTAACTCTCTGGGGTTTGCTGTCTCGCCGGCGAGACGAGCTCATTTTTTTTCTTATCAGTGCAAAAGACACTAAAAATACTCTGTTGATTTTGGTCACACAAATAAGTGTTATACATCAATCGAAACTATTAAGTGTCTACTTTTTTGTGTACACACAATTACAGCAAAACTTTGTGGTTTTGGGAAAAAAAAAAAGAAAAACTGAGTATGCTTTTTGTCTTCTCTGTCTCTGCGAACCGCTTTTAGAAACGTGTCACTAAAATGAACTGTAACTCAGCGAATACTCAGCACACAGACATGGGAGTTATATCTATAGAAAGCTTGAAGTGTCTACTTTTAAATGAAGTAAGTCTTATTGAAAACAAACATTCTGTGATGAAGTAATATGATATAGTATGAAACCAACACAATGTTCAGTCAAACATGTACATTCATCTTGGTCACATTATATTGTAGCACAGTTTGTGCTGAATACAAAAAAAAAAAAAAAAAAAAAAAAATACATATCGGTCAATAGTATGTTATAAGTAGCTGAAATAAGCACATATATCAGGGCATGTCAAAACATCTCAAGGGCCCCAAAATCACCTCAGACCTCAGAGGGTTAATCAGATTTTTAAAATAGAACTTTAATATTCAAATATGCTTAAATAATCAGAAAAATATTATGTACACATTAGCTCTGCTATAAAACCTAGCAAGCTGCATGGCTGCCTACATAGTCAACTGCCTTCTGTCTGATTTGGAACGCTCTGAATAGGCAGCACACCGTAGTGCTAATCACATGAAATGAAACGTGATTTTGTGTGTGTGTGTGTGTGTGTGTGTGTGTGTGTTATTGAATAAGTATATTGTTGTATGTTTCATCTGCTCTCCCGATTGCCTAAGACAAATTTCTCACAAGGGAGATAATAAAAAAAAAAAAGGAGAAACTTAACTTAAATACATGAGAGAAATTTCAATAGAGTTTAACAGTAGCATGTTTCTAAGCTAATGAGACATTACTCAAGCACACAATACATATAGAGCACACAAATATTAGCCAAGTAAAATAATAACATTTTAATTAAAATGAGCAATTTTGAATCACTATATTTACAAATAATTTCTCTTGCTTAATCTGCCATCAACTCATCACAATTCAATTCGCCCAAATTAGGTACATTATTATGAATATAAGTAGTTACCTTTTTTGAATGGAGCGTGTCTGTGATGCCTGTAATCTTTAGGCAGCTCACTAAGTTTTGCAACAGAGCAATTATGAACTTATTATCCCTCTAACAGTGTTATTTTCTTATTGGATCTACCTGGAGACTGCATTGTGCTACAATGGTTTCACGGACACAGCCAGCGGGGGACTAGGATTTAATTAATGGCTATTTTTCCTTTTTTGGCATATATGCCACTGATTTATATGCAGATTAGAAGAGACTAATAGAACATTAATGTTGTGAGCATAGTGGTTATATTATGTGCCTCTTTTAATCTTTTTTACATGGCCTTTGCCACTGCTTTTACTATAAAGTAAGCCGATATACCAGAAGGAAAGAGAGAGTTGTAAACCACAGTCTGTTTCAGCACTGAGCATGATGATTTACTCATCTAAGACTTGTTTACCGCTGCAGCTGATGGAAGCTAAAATAAAACAAATAAAGTACAAGCCTACACACCACACAGGGGATAGAGAGATAGAAAGAGAGAAAGATAGTTGTCAGGATCTTGGACTGTTTTTGTTGTGTTTTTTGCTCCCCTGGTGTTCCGTGACCCAGTTTCTTCCTCATGTTAATTGTTAATTTGATTCCAGGTGTCTCTCCTTAGTTCCTTGATTGTCCTGTCTTTAAAAGCCCCAGTCCATTCAGTTAGTGTTTGTCTGTCCTTGAATGTCTTCTCTTTCTGTGCTCCATGTAACCCTGTTGGATATTAAAAACTCTAGTTTTGTGAATTCTCCGTGTCTCCTCGTTCTGTGTTCCTGACTCCCTGACTCCCTGAGAAACGTGACAATAGTGCAAGGGACCCGCTGGGAGTTTGTTCTGTTTACCTGCTCAAGCCATTTTAAATCAAACCCTTCAATTGTAAAGCCATCCCTATTGAAACATGGCTGCAAAGAAATTACCTAAAACCAAATATTAAATTGAAAACGAGTATATGGTTTTAAAAAAAGAAATAAAAAGCATCATCTATGCATGGAGTTTTGTTAGTAACCCACCAACAAAATCCGGTTCTTTCGGCAGCTGATGGACTAGTGATTTATTTTATCGGTTTCAACACGGGGATGCAATTATGGCCCGGGGACAGTAAAGTAATAACTGTTCAAATGATGCTGTTGAATGTCTCTGTTGCAGACAGCGAATTAAATCAGTGGTTTTAAGTGATAGCCAGAAGTAAGCAGCCGTGGACGGAGATGAACGATAAGTGAGTCAACATTTATTTATTTATTTGTTTTGATAGACAGGATGGGTAATTTAGTCGGTTGGATTTGGAAACGCTAAAAACACAAACCATGATTACATGTAAAAATTTTGATATGAAAACTGTGGTGATGGTATCCTGAGGGGAATGAATGATACATTGGGTGTTAGCAGGTAAAAACAGTTATTAGGTTTTTTATTTGCCTTTGTTTTTTTTTGGAAAATTCAAGATGGACTGAGAACTGATGCAAACACACACACAAAAAAAAAAAAAAAAAAAAAAAATTGCTTTGGAGGCTTAAATGTTAATGCAGTTGGAATGTAATAATATTGTTTTAAATAAAATGCATTTAATTTTACTGAAAGTATAAAAAAAAAAAAAAAAAAAAACAGGCCAACAGCAGCTCAATTAACGTGACATGAAATATCATTTACAACCCATTTTATTTCAGTAATGTGGCGTGACGTAATGTGAAATGAAACAATATTTCCTTATTTTATCTCTATCAATTAATTGAATTGTGGGGGAAAAAAAGAGCTAAAGTATTTTCTAACAGCAGGTGGAGCTATTTTTATAAAACTATAAAAAAAACTAAAATCTTTGGAATAACATCCACTTGTGCACAATGTGACAAGGAACATTAAACATGATTGAAATGGGTCAAATTTGATTTCATGTTGACTATAAAACATTTACAAACATTTATTCCACACTTTGCACCTCTTTATTGGCATGTGGGTCAAATCAGTTGACTGATTTCACTCTCAGGAAAGTTCAGAGTAAGAAAAAAAAGTTCAGAGTTCAGTTCAGTTCCAGAAGCAACTAAGAAGCTCTGGAAAATTGTTTCAGAGCGATAAGCATTTCGAGATTCATTTTGGGATATGCAGAAGGGTAAATATCGATAGTGTGATGGCAAGAAAGCACAGATGACTTGACATTTAGACATGTATACGGTATCGATTCAGAGTTCAATATTACAGCTCAGGACCACTCTCCAACGCAACAGCCCACCTGTCAGATCAATACTTATTTCAGAGGAAGAAACAGCTGTGAACAAAAAGAGATTCATCACACTTTCGAGACGGAACGCACAAACAGTAAATTTTTAATATCCCGCAATATGCTGAAAGCAGATTGTCTTGAGTAGTGGTGTGAGCTGCAGTAAATTGCTCTCAAACGCAGTCTTAAGTATCGCTAGTGAAATACTAAAATGGTAAATAAAGACAGGCTGTCATGGCGTCTGTAATTCTAGCAAAGCACAAATGTCAATATTTTATTTCTATGGATCCCCCTTTGTATAGGAATTGACTGAAGCAGTCAGGCAGAATGAAATGTGAAGACTCAAATAAACAACTCAGAAATAACCCACCGCAACCCCCAGTGTCCACAAATATTACTTACATAGGCTTAAATAAAGATCTAAGTACATTGAACTACATCGCATGAACTTCAATTTAACATTTTAAGAACTTGTCTCTGATTAAGCTTGCCTGTTATAATTAGTTAGTTATTTAGCAGCTGTACAGTTTACTGAGAAAGTCTTCAAGGAAACTTTGTGTGTAATGGAGCAGGACTGTGATTTCTGTTACTTCCTGAATAGACTGAACCTGAAATTAGATGGGATTGTTAAAGGGATAGTTCTCACGAAAATGAAATCTGTCATTATGTACCCACATGTCTATCCAAACCATGATTTTCTTGAAAAGGTGTTTTGGAAGGAAATTTATACTTTCTAATACTTACTGATTCAGCAAGGACACATTAAATTGATCAAACGTGACCATAAAGACATTTATGTTACAAAAATATTCTTTTTGAATATTTGTATATTTGAATATTAAAAATGTTTTTTTATTTATTTTTTTTTTTACTTTCTATTCATCTCATAATCCTGAAACGTATAACTTTCCACAAAATATTAAGCAGCACTATATTGATAATAAGAAATGCTTCTTGAGAAGCAAATCAGCATATTAAAATGAAATGGATCATGTGACACTGAAGATTGGGGTAATGATTGAAGAAAAAAAAACTTTAAATATTAAAATTTCACAATATTAACGTTACAGTTTTTTACTATATTTCTGATTTTAAAAATGCACACTTTCAAAAAAATGTATTATATATATATTACAAACCTCAAACTTTAAGTAATAGCTTCATAAAACTATAATTATATAGAATAGACTTAATTACTGTATGATTTAAGTGTCTGAAGACAAAACACACACACACACACACACACACAGATATATAGCAACATAACAATGAGCAAATGACAAAAAAATTAATTTTTAACGAACTATCCCTTTAATCACTAAGCTGCCATTAACACATTTGGTATTTGTTTTGTTCTACATATTTTTTTACACAATATGCTGCTGATTGGCAGGTTGTTTGCATGCTGTTTGGATAATCAGCCTTTGTTTTATTAAAAATTAGCGTCATGCACCCACACCATCTTTTGCCCACACCAACCCTTTTGGAGTTACATGCTTATGTTGTCATTAAATGTAAGCTGAGTGAGAGTCATTTCCGGAGATGCTCTCCACCATGTGTTGATGGCTTGGCTGGTAATTCTCACATGTTAATGTGTGTTTTCACATACTGCACAATGCCAGCTTATCAAGAAATTGTGTTTGAAAAAGGAGTGAAATTTCTCACAGGCTTTTTTGCCAGGTACACTTCCTGCTAAGCGTTTGAATAAAACCACTTTAGGCACCAAACCAGCTGGAGAGTATTCTTATCAGGGAGAAGACGACTGAAAATCTCCAGCAGATGAAGTTTCACAATCTAATTCATATTCTATATGGCCTGCAGTCATAATAAAACGCCTCAGATGTGGAGCTGGAAAAGTGGTGATGAGAACTTAGAGGAACTTTGTGTGTGATCGATCAAGGCTAATCTTGTTGTACAAAAACTGCAATATACTATGTCTTATTATTCCATGTGCTGAACAGATTGAACGCTATTAGAAAAACACTTTAGTTTTGATTAAGGCATGTGAATTTAGATAGAGCTTCGGAAGTTCAGAAATCTGTAGCTGCCATCAAAAATGGAGCAACTGATGGCCGAATCATTAGGCTACAAAAAGGAGAAAAAAAAAAAAAAGTGATTATGCAATTTTATATATATATATATATATATATATATATATATATATATATATATATATATATATATATATATATATATGTATATATATATATGTATATATATATATATATATGTATATGTGTGTGTGTGTATATACATGTGTGTATATATATATATATATGTGTGTGTACACACACACACGCGCACCTGTTAAACAACAGCATTGTTAAAAAAATGTGTATATATATTTTATTTTATTTTATTTTTTAAGTAAGAATGTAAAAGCCTGTACTGTCACTTTTGATCAATTTAATGCATGATTTTTTTTATTTTTATTTTTTTTTTAACTTGCTAAATAGAAGTGTGAATTTCTTTCAAAATAATAAACAAAACAACATTGTTTTGTTTATTATTAATATACATGTATACATGTAATATACATGTATATTTAAACACATGGACATATATGAAATACTTTATAATACATTCTAGTGCTTTTTTGGCCTTTTCAAAGCTTGAAAGCACCACTTAATATTAACTGTAATTGCAATGAAAAAGTACATCCTTCAAACATTCTCATTTTGTGCTCCACAAAAGAAAATAAGTCCAACAGGGTTGAAGCAACTCAGAGCTGCGGAAATGACGACGGAATTATGGAGTGAACTATTCTTCTCCGATAAACAACTGCTAGGTAAAAATCAATATTCAACATGGAAACTGTTTGTTATAGTCACCTTGACTTCAATTCACAAGCAGTAAGACTTTTAGTGAGTACTAAATGTGTGACTTTAGGCATTACAAATTGTGATGGCTTACTGTATAATGTATCTGCTAAAACTAAGCTTGGGGAAAGGGTCGTTAATACCTCTTGTCGTCATTCTCAGGCCAGCCTATTCAAAAGCCCCTTCCACAGCCCATATCTCTTATTCCTCACCTCATTTTTTATGTTTCCGAGAGTGTATTTATTTTAGCTGAGATTCCTCATAAGCTGAGGTTTGCTCAGGGGACAGGGACGGTGAGAGAGGCAGAGTGAGCTCATAACTCATTTTAATGCCTGTCTTCACAAGCCTCCAGCATCTTCCAAAGAACTGATAAAACCAGAAGGAGGAGGAGGAGAGAGAAAGAGAAAGAGCTTGTAAGTACGAGAGAATGAAAGAGATAAAGGGAGCGAGACACTTCCTGTCAGGAAGACAAAAAGTTAGCAGCAGGCAGTGTAGAATATGCCAACAGTGGTTGAGAAAACAGTAATACATGCAGTGAGCCTCTTCAGATGTTGTGAAGGTGAGGTCTCTGTACGCCAATCACGGTTGCTCGGGGTTGCGCGCAGGTGAGTTTAGTGCCAAGGACAGCAGCCAAAAACAAGCACATCGCTTAGAGGCGGAGACCAGGAACTGAACACTTACGGCTGCAGATCACATGGCATGAATGCAAACGCTCAGAACTCTTCAGATGGGACAAGGCTTTGCTCAGTACAGAATACTACTTACAATAGTACTTACTCAATACTGTTGTATATATTGCATACTGTGCACAGCATCCATGGGTGATTTTCAATTTATGGGCACTTTTGATCATGTGCACTTTTAGTAAATAAATATATTTATACATATAACACAGTTTCACACTTTGTCTACTAACAATGTCCAACAAGGTGTGTGTATCTGCATGTGTATTTTATATAATGTAAAATTACGCTCTAATTGTTAAATTATGCTAAATGTTTGCCAGAAATGATTGCAATGTTTTTTTTTTTGTTTGTTTGTTTTTTGTTTTTTTTTTCCCCGACACACAATACCCCTAGTATATTATTTATATAATATTATTAACATATTTAAAATACATTTATTTCATACTAAGTATAGATTAAATCTATTAATATATTTACTGACATATCGCTCGAGTCTGATACAAAAATTATAATTAAACTTTATTTGGAGTACTAGTTGTGCACAATGCACATTTCTTAATATTAAGCCTAAAATGTATTTTAATGTCAAAATTGATGAGGATTGTATAATCTTTGAGTAATATAGGTCTTGAAATGCAGTATATTTAAAGTGTACCTTAAGTGTACTTCCGCACAATAAGTGCATTAAGTACAAAATTGGTTGTTCCAATTTAGCAGACTTTAAGTATACAAGTTTAGTATAGTAAGAGTAAAATTGCAGGGTATTTTTATTAACTACATATGTAAATGTATTTGTAGTATACTATTTTTCAAGTAGCATTTTATATATCTAAAATGTACAAAACAAGTTTCATCTCAAGCACTGGCAATATTAATTTCTAGTAGTAATAATAATAATAATAACAAAAAACAACAATAACAACAACAACAACAATAAACTATAAGTGGCAAAAAAAAAATATTGGTTTTAGTGGAAATGGTGTCAACTTAATGAGAGTGGATTCACATAAAATTGAAGAATTTTTTGAAACAGAAATTATTTTCAAAATATATTCACAAAAATATTCAAACAGTTATCTTAACATAAAATCAATATTCTTATGATGCACTTTCATTGACTGAAAATGCATCAGACAGATTCAAAGTCTGGGACTAGGACAAGGATTCCATCTAATAAAAATAATTTAAATATAAAAAAGACATTTGAAAATAGCAAAAATAATTTAAGGCATGGCAGTCACAGTATAACATAACCTGTTGAAACCTGCTGTTAGTTAATAATATAAGCGAATCCATAAAAGTGCCCAAAACTGAATAAACACCCACATACTATAGTATACTGCAGACATAGTAAGACAGCTAAGCTAGTATATTTTTAAAGACAAAAATTCACCAAGGAAGCATGGAAAGGTGAGTTGGCACTATTCCGAAACAGACTGTCATTTCCTGTTCTGACCTGGACCACTCAACCACATGGAAAACGCCACTCCACCCACAGCACACCTCCCACAATGCACTGCACCAGCAGACTTCACTGCAAGCTATTGACGGCACCCACACTCTCTTCTTCGTCGCCCTGATCTTTTATCTAACCCTTAGGTTTTTCAATTCAATAAATCCTTTTCAGGAGAACTGAGCTTGCTGTACTAGCCTTCGTTCTGTTGTTCAAAGGCATAGGTCGAGTTCAGACTAAAAAATAAAAGAAACAAATAAATAAACAGTTTTCTTTAAGGTGTTTTAATGAAAATTAAACCTAATTCTACATAGTGTTATTTTATTATTTTTCTTAAATTTTTAGTAATTTTGTTATGTGCAGTGAGTCATATTTATTCATTCATTCATTCATTCATGAATGAATGAATAATATTTCCAGTAAGTCATTTTAGTAATTTTAACATCTTTCTAAAGCAGTTATTTTTAACTTCTTTTTTCCTTTCTTTTTTTTTCAAGTTTTGATATTTATATTTTATTTCAGCTTTATTTCAATGAACATATTTATTTTATTTTTATTTTATTTTTTTTTTAGTTAACAATAACCCTAATTCTCTTATTTATATCAAATGATTTACACTATCACCATCTTTAAAAAACTGTAAAAAGTATGTTTGTGGTGCTATAATTTGTTTACATTTGTCATAAAGACTAATAACACTTCATTATATGATATTTGTGTTTGTTGATCTTACATATTTTTACGCGTCCTTCTAAATGCATGCCAATTAAATAAGAATGAAGCCCTTAAATGAGGAATGAGATAAAGAAAGAGGAAGAAAAAACATCTTATCAAAGGCATCCACTTTAAACAATGTTTGAAAAGATGCGTTTAGTAAAACAAACACCAAAACGTCTCTTTCCAGGATGATTCCTTACTTCCTTTTCATCTCGCCTCGATGCCTTTCATGTTTTTCCGCCTTGACGCCCAGAGTTTTCTCTCCACTAAACCTCCTGACACTTTAAAGAATTTGACTGTGTAAACCGGGATGATAACCGTGATACCTTTTGTGCTCATGAACATAACGTTTTGCATTATCCTCCTGTTCTCATCCCCCATCGTTAGCATTCGGCTTGAGCATAAGTCACGATCATTATGCGGATGTGTATAGAACTTCAAAGTTAAACAAGTGAACAAAAGCGCCGGCCACATTTCCCATTAACATCTGTTTAAAATGGAGATGTGGCGTTGGCACTGGGGAAGGGGTGAGGACTCCTCGAGCATTATGCAGATCCTGGAAGGCAAATTACCATACAGAGCTTCAGAAACCGCCATGATGGATTGAAGCGTACAAGCCGTGGAATCGCTCCCACTCAAAGTCTCTGAGAATGGGCAACTGAGACTCACAAGCAGAAAATGCAAGCATAAAAACATCTCATTTGTCTCCCGCCAAACATGCACAGTTGTTGCGTGCTTGTTCTCCATAAATGCCCACTGAGCACCACAAAGTCTCTGACAAAAACCTGCAAGGCCTCCCGCAAACCATAAAACAGGCTCCGCCTACGAGCAGTGATACCATGCATGATAACTGTCATGCCAGATAAGCATATCTAACCAGAACTGCCTCAGATGTCTAACCAGAATTCAGAGGGCACATCAACAGTCTGCCCATGAGGTGAGAGCAGTAACGGAATATATGTAAAATACCAAATATTTAAAACAAAGAAATGTATTCTATTTAAATTCAAGTGGAAATACGTGTAGAAGTTTGGGGTCAGTAAAAATTTTTAAATGATTTTTTGAAAAAAAGTATCTTGTGTTCACCAAAACAGCATTTATTTTGATCAAAAATACAGTAAATATAGTAAATCAATACAGAAAAAAAAAATACAGTAAACCATTAATTTTGATTTAAAAAATTATTACAATTCAAAATAACTATCAGTTTTAATAAATCTTAAAATGTAAATTACTGTTTATTTATTTGTGATGAATGTAAAACAGTTCTTAAAATTTTTGTTTAATATTTCTGTGAAAACCTTGATTCTTTTTTATAAAAAAAAAAAATAAAAATAAATAAAATAAAATAAAATAAAAAAATTCAAAAGAGCTAGATTTATTTTAAATATTAATATTTTTCAACTACATATATTACTTTACTATAATTTTTGATCAATTTAATGCATACTTGGGGAAAAAAAAAAATACAAAAATACAATGAGTCAATTGACACTGTACACTGAAAAAAGAAATGGTGTAGACACTTTTTTCACTCAGAAATTGCTAGTTAATTTGACAATTAATTACAAAGAAAAGGCAAGTAACATTGAATCAAACCTGTATTTTTGAAGTAGAAAAAGTCAATATTAGAAATATTGAGGGGGGGGTGTATTAAAGAATTGTCAAGTCAAGTCGAGCTTTATTGTCATTCTACTACATGTGTGGACATACAGTGGAGCGAAATGTTGTGTCTCACAGGACCACGGTGCTACATAAATAAGCATAAATATAAACATACAACACCAGACGTAAGAACAATTTTTTAGACCTACATAGCTAACTTACTGAATCGGTAATCTAACTATACATATACTATAAACAGTTGACTATACATACACATAACCTACGACAGACTATACAAGTACTTTACATAATAACTGTGCATGATATTGCACTATATTGATATTGCAATAGAGGTATTTAAGGTTAAGGAGGAAGTAGTGCAATATGATTTGTGATGCATTCACAAGTAAACATTTGTGTTATCTTATTAAGTCCTTTTAACATGGAGTGTTTATAAGAAAGTGTCTGGTGCATATAGAGAGAAAAAGAGTGTGTTTCTACAGGTGGTTTGTCCAGCCCACTCACCTGTGTGTAGCACACTCAGAATTGCACAATGTTCTTGAGGTTTTCAACAGTTTTCAAGTGGTGTGGTGTGGTGTGGTGGGATGGGATGGGGGGGGATCCTGGTTTCAGGACTTAGGGTTGTGGATGGGGTTTCAGAGGGGGGTGAGGTGATTGGAATTGAAGGCTCTCACAGCCTGGGGGAAAAAGCTGTTGAGCAGTCTGGCGGAGCGGGCTCTAATGCTCCGGTACCGTCTTCCTGATGGCAAGAGCTGGAAGAGACTGTGGGAGGGATGGGTGGGGTCTTTCACGATACCGGTAGCTTTACTGGAGCATTGTGCAAGGAAAATGTCCAGGATGGAGGGGAGAGGGGCACCGATGATCTTTGCAGCCATGTTCACTGTCCGCTGTAGGGTCTTGCGGTCTGCTGCACTACAGTTCCCGTACCAGACAGTGATGCAGCTGGTCAGCACACTCTCAATTGTTCCCCTGTAGAATGTGGTGAGGATGGGTGGAGGGAGACTTGATCTTTTAAGTCGACGCAGGAAGTGGAGTCGCTGTTGCGCCTTCTTGGAGAGTGATGTAGTGTTGGTGGTCCATGTGAGGTCTTCTGTTTTGTGCACCCCCAGGTATTTAGTGCTGCTGACTCTCTCCACAGTCGAGCTGTCGATGGTCAACAGAGTTCCTCCTGAAGTCCATCACAACCTCCTTTGTCTTACTCACATTGAGGGACAGGTTGTTTGCACCACACCATTCAACCAGTTGTGCCACTTCCTCTCTGTAGGGTGTTTCATCATTGTTGCTGATGAGACCTACCACAGTTGTGTCATCGGCAAACTTGATGATGTGGTTGGAGCTGGACTTGGCAGTGGAGTCGTAGGTCAGCAGCGTGAAGAGCAGCGGGCTGAGCACACAGCCCTGTGGGGCACCTGTGCTCAGTGTGGTAGTGCTCGAGGTGTTGTGGCCGACACGGACTGACTGAGGTCTACCGGTTAGAAAGTCCAGGATTCAATTACAGAGGGAGGCATTTAGGCCCAGCAGGTTTAATTTGTTGATGAGCTGTTGTGGGATTATTGTGTTGAATGCTGAGCTGAAGTAAATGAACAGCATTCTAACATTAGAGTCTTTGTTTTCTAGGTGGGTAAGAGCCAGGTGGAGGAAATGGCATCGTCCGTGGATCGGTTTGGACGGTATGCAAACTGGAGCGGTATGCAGAGTGGATACACTTGACCTTACCGTCAAGTGTATTGGGGAGATTGGATTTGATATGGTGCATGACTAACCTCTCAAAGCACTTCATCATGATTGGGGTCAGTGCTATGGGACGATAGTCATTCAGGCAGGACTTGGAGGGATGATCATTTTGTGCTATAATAACAAACAAATACAACTCATTATGTACACTATAAACACTTTAAAAGAGACAGACATGTAGATGTTTGTGAAAGATGTTTTCTCTGTTTTGGAGGGATGATCATTTTTAAATCATACCCTATTTATTGCATCAAAATTTGTAAATACTAACTATAGCCTAGTTAGGGGTGGATAATTTTATCAGTTGTTTATTCATGCAACAATATATTACTGTTATAGTTAACCATTGCTGTACAGCTGATAACTTTGTCTAGTGGTCTGATGAATGTTTATAACATGATTTGTGAAAATTTAACTACTATACTGAATGACATAGCATAGTCTTCTTCATGGCTAGTGTTTCCGTTCATTTCATTATGTAACTAGATATGTGTGCTAGTGTTAAATACTGTTTTTGACAGCGTTGATAACTGATAATATAATGACAGATAATATAATGATAATTTTGCATTTTCCTTACCGAATGTCGTATCCTGTCAGCAATAACCTGTCCATGGGCTTTTTTGAGTACTGTCAGTTTGAGTTCCGGCGATGCAGTGTTGCCAGATATTGCTATTAAAAATGAAAAAAATAGCCTAAATAAAAATAAACCGAAACTATATCAAATCTTTTGCAAATAAGATAGGATATCTCTGACCCTAAACTACAAATTCCTACATTATTAACTTTCTAAAGTGTCAAATTAAGAGGAAAATGCAAGTCTACAAACGCTTATAATAGCTGGATCTGACAACGCGAAGTCTGCGCCCCGAGTCCTCACTCACAGCTCTCTCAAGTTCACTCCGCCAGCGTCTCGCAGCGATCATTTTCATTCCACGGATGCTACAATTCTTGCAAACTGTCTAAACTGAATTATACATGTCATGCAGACATTCATATGAGGTTTTTAAAAGCAAATTAGTCAATCAGAGAACAAATTTTATTTTTGAACATGAAATATTAACCGAGGTCCGGACCTCGGTGGCCTCATTGCTGGCTACGGGCCTGAGAAGAACCTTTTTGTCTAAATGGTTCCATAAAGAACTGTTAACATCTTAACAACCTTTCTGTTTCACAAAAGGTTCTTTGTGGTGTAATAAGGTTTTTCAAATTATAAAAAGGTAAGGAAGAGATGGTTCTGTAAAGAACCTTTGACTGAATGGTTCTTCTATGGCATCGCTGTGAAGAACCTTTTAAGCACCTTTATTTTTAAGAGCGTACACCAATAATCGTTGTTTTATTTACAACATATATATATATTTTTTTTTTTTTATTTTTTTTATTTTTTTTTTTTCCCTCATGTAGGATATTTCCCATATGCTCTCTTGTGTACATTGTTTTATCGATGAGCAACCTGCTCGCTCCCAAGTCACACATGGAGGAGGATACAGAAAGCCATGGGCGCAATACATTTTCTCATGGAAATCCAGAGAACATTTTACTTACAAATTCATCAAAGGTCGCAACATAACAGTACAATGTGAGATGTGTTTGCCAGCAACCAAACTTCTATCCGCTTCAAAAGATTCAACCTCTAACCTGAAGAAGCATCTTGAGGTAAGTCTCTCTCAATATTTCAAGGGATAGTTCACCCAAAAATGTAAAATTCTATCATCATTTACTCACCCTCATGTTTTGCCGAAACTGTCCGGCTATTTATTTCTTCCAAACGAGAGCATTGTTTAAGGAACAAACCTAAATAAAAGTCTTTATTAACAGGCACTTAATAATGAAAGTACATTACATATACACAAACCACATGTTGATCTCTGAGTTACATCTGTGAAACAATCAATACTTGTGACTTTTGGATGGACATTGAACAAACTACACGTTTTGGTGTTTATGTACAACTATAGTTGTACAAAAACACCAAAACGTGTAGTTTATTTAAAGTCCATCCAAAAATTTATCTATAGATAAACAGTTCAGTAGATAGACATTTCAATAGTTAGATGGCTATGTAGCAAGATAAATTAAAGTTTGATATATGTGCAGATAAATACCATTTTCTTAATTTATCCTTCTAGCTTCCCTTAGATGTGTTATGGGGAGGGCTATTATGACGAGGGCTACTTCGGGTAGATATAGAGTCTGGTAAGTTTTAGGTGTACAGGTGACAGGTCACAGGCCAGATAGATAGATAGAGAGATAGAGAGATAGACAGATAATCTGGTAGGTGTTAGATGTCCAGGTCAAATGTAGGTGTTAGATGTCCAGGTCAAAGGTAACAAAACAGTTCAAAAGAAAGAAAGAAAGAAAGAAAGAAAGAAAGAAAGAAAGAAAGAAAGAGACAGTTTCAGTAGTTATGTAAGTAGATAAACAGTTCAGTAGATAGAATTTCGATAGTTAGACGGTTCGATGCACTGTAAAAAGATTACTGTGAAATTTACAGTAACTTGCTGGCAGCAGTTGGCAGGTAAGTTGCTGTAATATATTCCACAGTATGCTGACTGTAAGTTTAATCACAGTAACTTACTGTGTTACTGTAATTGTTTTTATTACAGTAGAAATCACAGTAGCGTAATTGCAATCAGAGTAATAGAAAGCTGTATTTTTTAACATAGCAAATATTATTTTAATATTACTGTGTTAATTGTGTGTAATGTAAAAGGAAGACATGGTTTTTTTGCCACAAAAATAACATTTATTGACTTTAAAATGTGAAAATACATAAAAATGGCATAAAATAGATTTCAATTTTGTATCTTTCAGTCAAATATATATACCAAGTTTATTTTAAACAGCATTTTTTTTTTCATTTTTATGCTGCAAAATGTGTCTTTTTGTCATTTTGTCAAAACTCATAATTTCATTTTGCATCCTCCTGCAGAGTGTTGCTTACAAATAAAAGGGGACATATAGGTGCACATAACTCAGAGAAAGAGTACATATTGTTCATTTACAGATATTACATACGTTGCAATAATACAAAGCGGGTTGAAAATCGTCAAAATTACCTTTATAGGCAATATAAGGATAATATTTGTCAGTTTTGTATGGCCATTTACAGTTGCCATCATCTGAAGTCTTTGTGAGTGTTGCCGTCATCTGAAGTCTTCACAAGTGAGGCTGGATCCAATCTGGAGCTGGTGTAATCGCTAATAACCTTGGGATGAGCATCCTGAGATAGAAACAAGAAATCAAAAGGAGAAAGTTTAGCATAGCTGCTGTTCATATTATTTCAGACAAAAGATTATATCTTTCATCACATATAACCGGAGATCAAGGTTATCAGATGTGTTGTGTGAATACTTGGCTAAAAATATGTATTTTAATCTAATTTAAACTAAAAGAGTGTGTCTGAGCCCCAAACATTACCAGGAAGGCCATTTCAAAGTAAAATACCAAAAATCTCTACTTCCTTTAATGGACTTTGATAAATCCTTGGTATTATTAAGTCTCTTCTGCTTGTGCTCACCAAGGCTGCATTTATTTGATCAAAATGAAGTAAAAATAGTAATATTGTGAAATATTATTACAATTTAACACACAGTTTTCTATGTGAATATATTGTTAAATGTAAATTATTTCTGTGATCTAAGCTGAATTTTCATTACTTCAGTCTTCAGTGTCACATGATCCTTCAGAAATCATTCTAATATGCTGATTTGCTGCTCAAGAAACATTTCTTATTATTATCAATGACTTATTATCAATTATCTAAAGTTAGAGCAAACATTTCTGTTTTAAATAAATGCTGTACTTTTTAAAAACTGTTTAATGATCAAAGAATCCTAAAAAAATGAAGCAGCACAGCTGTTTTCAACATTGCAATCAGAAATGTTTCTTGAGCAGGAAATCAGCATATTGGAAGGATTTCTGAAGGATCATGTGACACTGAAGACTGGAGTAATGATGCTGAAAATTCAGCTTTATCATCACAGGAATAAATTACTTCTCTAAATATGTTAAAATAGAAAAGAGTTATTTTAAATTGTATTAAATTGTATTCATTTCATACATTAAGCTGTGGTGGGCATAAGAGACTTTCAAAAACATAAAAAATCATACCAACCCCAAACTTATGAAACAGCAGTGTATGTTTGAGGTTTTACTTACTAGTCCTATGGTTTATAGCATCTTGGAGATGTTGTCTGACGTCTGACAAGAGGTTCACTCCGACTCTGCTGGGGTGCAGCAGGCCATCAGCACTGAAGGATCTAGGTACAAAACAAGCAATTTGACACAGAACCAACAATATTTAGTCTGCGGTTACAGTTTTATTAGAAGGAAACAAGCTAGAGCAGAGGTAAAATGCAGATAAAAGAAAGAATAATATACAATAATATAATAACATATGTGACCCTGGACCACAAAACCAGTCATAAGTAGCACAGGTATATTTGTAGCAATAGCCAACAATACATTGTATGGGTCAAAATGATCGATTTTTCTTTTATGCCAAAAAACACTAGTATATTAAGTAAAGATCATGTTCCATGAAGATATTTTGTAAATGGCCTACTGTAAATATATCAAACCTTAATTTTTGATTCATAATATCCATTGCTAAGAAGCTAAGTTATGATGCCACACCAAAAAAAGGACACGCTATTCCGATGGCATTAATGTATAACACGGAAATTAATTTTTAAAGTGTACTTGAACTGTATTGTATTATAATAACCGAAAGACAATCAACACATTGTGACAGCTGAAATGTTACTAAAGTGTAACCATTAGCCTAAATAATCAACATAAGCAAATGAGAGACGGTGGTCTACGAGATCTGATGCCTTTTAGACTGAGGCCGTTTCGCCTGATGACCTTATTGACGCGGTTTTGCTGAGAATTGATGTCGTTTAGGCACTGAGCATCTGATGCTAGTATTAGATGCTAGGCATCTGTGGTGCGATGCAATTTTAACAGATAACAGTTATCTGAATACTGACGCAGAGCTCTGGGGATGTCCTAAACTGTGCCCCGTGCTATGAATAAAAACATAGTCCTCTGAAAAATGTTGTGCAGTTTTAAAGTCTTACCTGTTGCTGCGTTTTCTTTCAGTTTTAAAGCAATATCCTCGCGCAGTATCTAACAAGAGAAAAACTAATACGTTACGCGGCTTCAAACGGCTAATCCACAAACATACACAGACACAATATCAGAATTATTTTTTTCCAGCAATGTTAGTCCTTTACCGAACTATGGCGTTATCAATAAAAGTTGCCAGGAATGAAAATATATCAAAATTTCACATGTTTTTTGTAATAATATGTAAACATTTACCGGCTAATGTGGATGTCCTTTTCCACCTCTCGCGCGCGCTCTAACGGTGAACTCTGAAAATAAAAGACACGTAATGTTAACTTGCACGATGAAAACTGTAAATATAACAATAATGCTAAAAATAATGAAAAATAATGAGCAACTTTACCTTTCTGAGGTCAAATTGAAAAAAATAAATAAATGGGTGCATCACGTCGGTTAATCCAGCTGAGAAAAAAAAATTCTGCTCAAAATTACTGTACTATGATACACAGGAAAATATAATTTTACTGTAAAATTTCCCGCTGTTATAATTTTACCCATGATGCTTTGTAGATTTACAGCAACATACTGTATACATGTTCTACAGCATGGATTTGTTCATTTTACAGTAATAATGCTGTGAAAACTACAGAAATTTGTTAAAGTGTAAACAATGGATGCCATTATTTAAATGAGCTTTTCCACAACTTTACCAACTATTTAAGATAAGCAAACTGTGCTTGGTCTCTCAACATGTCAGTCAGGCCTTTGTTTTCATTCAGATTTGTGCCGCAAGTCAAAAGTGTGATTACACGAGACCAGGCTCCACGAATTGAGCCAAAAGTGGAATTTCTCCCCCACTGGATCACCAAGCCATCATCCATCCCTCTTCAAATCTCACCTGAATTATCAGATTCCTACAGCTAATTCTGCTAATCACAAAGCTTTGGCAATGAGATGAAAAACCTGTTAGACATAAAATGGCAAGATTCCCTTATGTGTGTAAGCGAGTGATTTTTGGCCAGATTTTGCACTAGGCCCTCAATTTCAGAGCTGGAGATAGGAAGGCGAGTGCCTCCTGCCAAGCTGCCGTCAGACAGGCCAGAACAGCCTGAGGAGAGAGTCCGCCATGCATGATCAAATGCGTCACTAATACCTCTGACCGGGTCCAGGGCTTCTCTCTCTGATGCATGCCCATGTTTTCTCAGGCCATTCTGAATTTGGTACAAACGCTGGATGATGGAACTAAAGGCGGATATGTAAATGACAGCAGGGAAAAATCTTCTGCGACAATAACTGGGCGTAAAAACCCAGCAAGCTGTTTATAAGAATGAAAATATGCACATGGGTCATGCCTATACACTGTCATTTCCCCTTCATGTATATTGGATAAACAAACTCACAATTTTTATAAAGACATTAGTCATATTAGTTGAGAATGTAACAAATTAAACATGCACTGAAAAAAAAAAAATGATTCATTGAATTTACAATTTTTTTTTTTGAGGTAAGTGGCATGAGACAGACTATAACATATTCCTACAATTCTGTTATACCCTTTCAAAGAAATACTTCTCTGTGTAACAGCATAAGCATATAAAGTACCACATAACATTCCTGAGCCACATAATATCTTATTTTAAAAGCGGATATAGAAAGGCCTTGCAGGCAAAATGCACATATTTTTGGCTGGCTTGCTGTCTAAAAAGATACATGTCTCCTTCCTTGGTCAGAGATAAGAGCAGACATCAAAGAAACAGAAGGAGGCGGTAAATGGCGTGTTTCCTTGGGACCATTGCTCTCTCTCTCTGCACAAGTCATTGTTTTGGCTTCTGCAGCAATTATGTTGACATTTACATCAAGGCCCAGACGGACTCGGCCAAGCGCTCTCTTCATGGTAGCGCATGCACTTCACAAAAATGCCCATTCAAACTGTACTGGTCTTGTCTCTGAGACTTATGCTTTATTGACTGAGTCATCGCCTCAATCTCGCTTGCCTGTTTGCTCTCACACACAACCACTAAAACAACACATTCTCCTCATTACAGGGATACTTCACCCAAAATTAAAATTCGATCTTTCTTTACTTTCCCTCTTGTCTTTCCAAACCTGTACACTGTTGTTTTCTGAGGAACACAAAAAGAAAAATGACAAACTGTAGAAGAAAGAAAATTACTTAAAAGCACCATATGAGCCGTGCGCCATTCCAAGTCTTCAGAAGACATACGATAGCTTTGTGTGAGGAACTGCCTAAAATTTAAGCCATTATTTAAGTCTTACTTCTGCTTTTATAGTATTTTTGTGTTCTTCTTGAAGAATGAAAGCTTTATTTGTTGTAACAGCATGGGGAAAATAGCTGTTTATTCCTAAAAATATTCCTTTAAATTATGCTCTGCTCTATCCACAACACTTTCATTTGGCTTTAGAAGAGCAAGGATATAGTGCACAAGGATATTTATGCTGGTTTTTTTTTTTTGTTTGTTTGTTTTTTTATAAAAAAAACCCCTAACAGCGGACGTTAGACTCAGGGAAACACAGGACTTAAAATGCAGAGAGTAAACGAGATAATTAATCAAACACAGCTGGAACTAATGGAACTAAATGAGAACAGGAAAAACCAAATATGGCCATGGAGAGCACATGGGGAGCAAAAACAACAACAAAACACAAGACATGGGGACACAGGCCTGACATTACTCCCCCCTTCCGGAAGGCGCGTCCTGTAACATTACCACTGGGGAGGGGGCGCCCTGGAGGTTAGTGCAGGATGGAGACAAGGCCTCCAGGGCGGAGCAGGCAGTACAGTGAGCCATGGCAGAGCAGGGGACTCAGGAGGCCATAGCTGGACGGCCTCCGTGACCTTGGCCTCGCCACTCGGCCCTGCTGCTACAGCCGGGACCCTATAGACCCCCCAAAAAAAATTATTGGGGAAAATCACGGGATCTGTAGTCCTCCCTGGCCCAGACGTGGGAACAACAGCAGTCTTTGAGCTGAACGTGGGAATAGGTGCCATCTCTGGGCTAGATGGGGGAAAGGAAGCCCTCTCTGGGCATAACTTAGGAACAGAGTCTCTTTCTCTGCGGGACGTTGGAGGAGGAGCCCTTTCTGGGCTGGACGTTGGAGCTGGAGCCCTCTCTGGGCTTGACGTAGGAGCTGGAGCCCACTCAAGGCCGGACGTAGGAGCTGGAGCCCTCTCTGGGCTTGACGTAGGAGCTGGAGCCCACTCAGGGCTGGACGTAGGACCTGGAGCCCACTCTGGGCTTGACGTAGAAGCTGAAGCCCTCTCTGGGCATAACTTAGGAACAGAGTCTCTTTCTCTGCGGGACGTTGGAGGAGGAACCCTTTCTGGGCTGGACGTTGGAGCTGGAGCCCTCTCTGGGCTTGACGTTGGAGCTGGAGCCCTCTCTGGGCTTGACGTAGGAGCTGGAGCCCACTCAAGGCCGGACGTAGAAGCTGGAGCCCTGTCTGGGCTTGACGTAGGAGCTGGAGCCCACTCAGGGCTGGACGTAGGAGCTGGAGCCCACTCTGGGCTTGACGTAGGAGCTGAAGCACACTCAGGGCTGGACGTGGGAGCTGGAGCCCTCTCTGGCCTTGACGCAGGAGCTGGAGCCCTCTTTGGGCTGGAATCGGGGAATGGAACCCTCCTTGGCCTAAACTCACGAACAGGAGTCCTCTGTGTGCTAAACTAAGGAACAGGAGCCCTCCGTGAGCTAACCTCAGGAACAGGAGCCCTCCGTGGGCTAAACTCAGAAACAGGAGCCCTCCGTGGGCTAAACTAAGGAACAGGAGCCCTCCGTAGGCTAAACTCAGGAACAGGAGCTCTCTTTGGGCTAAACTCAGGAACAGGAACCCTCTGTGGGCTAAACTCGGGAACTGGGTTGCACTTACGTGGAGCAGGCACTGGAAGGCACTCTCGAGGAGCAGGCACAGCAAAGCGCTTTCGAGGAGCTGGCACTGGAGCATACTCAAGGGCTGGAGCCGACACTGGAGCGAGCTCAGGGGCTGGAGCCGACACTGGAGCATACTCAGGGGCTGGAGCCGGCACTGGAGCGAGCTCTGGGGTTGGAGCCGGCACTGGAGCGAGCTCTGGGGTTGGAGCCGGCACAGGATCGAGCTTTGGGCTGGAGTGAGCCGCGACTGGCGGGCTTGACTTCGGAGCGGCCGGGGGGTTGGAAAGAGCCGCAGCCGGCGGGCTTGAAGGAGCGGCAGCCCGCGAGGTTTACTTCGGAGCGGCCGGCGGGCTGGAGAGAGCCGCAGCCGGCGGACTTGACTGGGGAACGGCAGGCCAGACACCTGAAGACCCCTTCTTTCCAACTTAGTCCAGTGGTGTCTGGGAGGTCCACGGGCCAATGGTAGTTGGCCCCGAGCCAGAACAGAGAATTTAGGGTGGGGTCATTCCATGCTGTCGCCACGGCGAGCCCGTAGAATTCCCCAGCGTACTCGTAGATGGGGAGATCTTTACGGGCTATGGCAATGAATCGTGCGGCGGCCATCTCCATGGCCGCGGGGAGAAACAAACAGGGAAAATAAAAAAAATAAAAAAACTTTCAAAAAACTCAAAACAAACACGGGGAAAAAAGGAGCTGCTCACTTTTTGTTTGGTCTGCTGTTCTGTCATGATACGTTGGAGCAAGGGAATGAGGAGACGAGGAATTCTTCAACAAAACAAGCTTTTATGAAACAATAGCTGGAACACAGGGAACGTAGGAGACACAGAGCACATAAAATGACATTTAACAGTGGACGTTAGACTCAGGGAAACACAGGGCTTAAATGCAGGGAGTAAACGAGATAATTAATCAAACACCGCTGGAACTAATGGAACTAAATGAGAACAGGAACAAGAAAAATCAAATATGGGCATGGAGAGCACATGGGGAGCAAAAACAACAACAAAACACAAGACATGGGGACACAGGTCTGACAAAGTGATGATAACAAAAAAAAAAAAAAAGTAATATTTTCTTTGCTTTATTTTAAGGTATGTTTAAAAGAAGATAAAACATAATCTAAAAATAATCTATTCGTCGTTATAGGTTTCATTATAACTGTTATGCTGATGATATTCAGATTTATACTGCTTGCCGTACATAGCTAAATTCCAATTTTCTTAGTTTGAATTTGAGCAAGACAGAAATTTTAATTACTGGCCCCCCCAATGCTAACAAAAAATATAGCTAATGTTCCCTGCTTTAACCTTGATGCCACAACAATTTTTCCATCAACCACTGTTAGAAATTTGGGTATCACACTTGATCCTTCACTAACCCTGGATGTTTACATTAATAAGCTTTCCAAAGTTGCATTTCTCCAGCTTCGCCATATAGCCCAACTTCGTTCCTATGTCAGCCCAAAAGATGCAGAATCATTAGTGCATGCTTTTATTACATCGCGCATCGACTACTGTAATGCTCTTTTTGCTGGCTTACCTGCACATTCAATTTCTCGGTTACAATACATTCAAAAATCTGCTGCAAGAATATTAACCCACACTAAAATATCTGCTCATATCACCCCTGTCTTATTTAACCTCCACTTGTTACCTGTCATCTCACATTATTTATAAAATTCTTCTGCTTACCTTCAAATCACTCAATGGACTTGCTCCTTGTTACCTTTCTGACTTACTTTCTTCTTACATTCCATCTCGATCACTTCGATTTTCAGGGTGTAATCTTCTGACTGTACCTAGATTTTGTCTCTCTTCAATGGGTGGCAGGTCATTTTCTGTCATGGCTCCCAACTCTTTGCCGCTGGCACTAAGGACAACAAACTCACTCTCTGAATTTAAAACACAACTTAAAGCCAACTTGTTTACCCACTACTACCAGTCATAATTATGTTACTTTAGACACTTTCCAACTTCTGCACTACCAGTTGTAATGCTTTCTCTAAGTATTTTTGTTGTGTATCTGTCCTGCATTTTATGCTCTTTATGTTTGTTTGTTAATACTATCCATTTTCTATGTTGTTATATATTGCTATGTTGTTTCTATGTGACTTTGCCGTATCATGATATGCAACTGCATTCATCTTGTTTTCATTTTGTTTCTGGACTGGGCAAATGTCTACTGTCCAACTTAATTGATTATTTGAGCTGACTGTTTGTGACTATGTGAAATGACTGTCCATTGTGTTACTGCTTTGTTAAAGCATCCTTGAGCCTGGGGAAGGCGTTATATAAATTAAAAATAGTATTATTATTATTAAAAGTAATCTAAAAAGTAGTCAGAATGCATTACAGTAGATTCTGTTACTAACAGTTTTCATCATGTAATCTGTAATGGACTACAATTTGTAATTAGTCAACCCAGATCTGATTACCAACAGTCAGAAATCAGGAAGAAGAGAACAATGACAACAAAGGAAGTTAATGACGCCCAACCTGTTCACACGTGTGCAGGATTCTGAAACCAATTTTCATCGGATATCACTTTCCGAGCTGCACCGAGGGTCTGAAGACTCAGTGTGTGTCACAGTAGCCTTGAGTGAGCTGAAACAGACAGGCCTTAATAAATTCTGACGTGGATTAGCCACACTCACACTATTTCCCAGCTCCTCTTAAATAATGGAGACAAACAAGCGTAGGAAAGGAAATATAAACAGACAAATTGACTTTTAAATTATATTTCTGCCCCACTGCCTTGAGAAACTCTTCGCTTTGGTGTAACCAGTTTTCACTGCCTGAGAATAAATTTCATAACCATGACTAACGCCGTACAGCAGTCGTCTCGTTCGCCCGCCGATCGGAGTCTCTGCGTGAGGTGCCATGAAGGATTTATGAAACGATTATGAAAAGATTGTGTTTCTGAGGAAAACTGTTTAACAATTCTGGCGAATATGTTTTGGAGAGGCAGGTATACTGGGAAAAGCAGACAGCAGACATATTTATGCATGTAATGACACTGTTGCGCGCAGTGAACGTAAACAGAATTACCCTTGCGGATCTCGTCATCTTCACCGAAAAGATAACGTATGCAATTTAGTGGCTGTGAGATTAATAATTCTTACAATTCAATGATGACTGTACTGACAGAACAAAGCAGAATGAACAAACCAACACATTTTCATAAACTCATATTGGGGGTTTTCTTAAAATGCAATCACTTTTTATTCTTTTGTTATAAGAAAGTCACAATACTGTTTTGAAATCTTTTCAGCATGCTTTCATTTATTTATATATATTAAAAAATATATATTTTCTTGTTTTTTGTTTTTGACATCTATAGGAACCATAGATCCATGGATGAAGAAATGTTCTATGTAAGTCAGAATAAAAGAAAAAAGAAAACAGGTTGCATACACTTTGTGGCGCTGTGTGTATGCTTAGCGATGATTACCTCATCAGTCTTTTGTTGTTGTTCTTTCTTTCCATTTGCGCATTCACCATTTGTCACATTTAATGTTTACCTCAGCGCTCAGGCTAACATTCATTAGCCGCAGTGTTAAAAATGACTTTTAAAGCGAGTAATGTGCAGTCTATATTAGTTAATGCCACGGGGACAGATGCTTCATAGTAATAATTCAGGCATTCTTTCAAACAGTCCCATTGGTATTGTGTTGCTTAATATGAACTGAAAGGTGTAGAATGAAGATTAATGAAGTCCTTCTCCCGCAGGTCTCACTGAACTACTGTACTACACGAACAGGAGCGAAAGGCGACTGACCGCGACTTCATGCTTTGCGTGTTTGTTATGAGGTGGAAGTTGTAGATGTCAGAATAATGTGACCTCCTTGACCTCTGCGAATCCAGCATGTGAGCTGAGCCATCCAGATGTGTCTCTGATTCAAGGCTACAGGGACTGATTACTAAAACAGAGTACTAGCATTTGGTTTAAACCCAATCCTTTCATTGTTTAAAAAAACAGGAAATTCAAACAAGCAGAAAAGTTGTGACAGTCTAAATGAGAAGGGCACGTCTCTATGCAGTCATCTTTGAGAGAGAGAGCCGAGTCCAAACCGCTGCTTGACTTTGCAGCCGTTAAGTGCTAATACAGCAGTCAAGCACTGACACACATCTCTCCAAACTAGCTTTAGGGTTTGATGGAGTAAAGCCACTCAAACAGCGTACCGTGGGAAAAGGCCAGTGAGGTTTGGGGAAAAATGAAGAGGTGTCACTTAAAATCTGTGCTCCGTGTAAAGCCCTTTACTAATATATGCATCTCATCAAACATCACGGCATATGGGTAGTCAGGCAGCCATAGGTGTTAATAGTGTTAACGGCTATATAGCAGACTATATATATAGAGAGAGAGAGAGGGGAGGTGATCTCTTTCACATTAGTAGTAAAGAAGCGACAAACTAAGCGAGAGACTGTGTGAGAGAGCTGCTAATTTTATAATCTGTCAAGGTGACATCAGTCAGTCTATTTTCCATAACGTTTTACTTCAAGAATAAGTATGGCGCAAGATGTCAAGCAATTACGTCACCATGCGATCGCACCGTAAAGGTGTGAAAAAACATTAGGCTCAAAACTACTAAATGGATAAAAATAAAGTAAACTGAACTAAAAATCTAAAACAGAAATAATAATTAATTTAATCTAAATATAAATTATAAAAAAAGGAAAAATAAAAATGAAAGTATAAAACTAAAAGCTAATTCAAAATAAAACTTTAATAGTACATAAATAATACTAAAACAACACTGTTGATCATTTGCAAAAAATTCAAACAGGAAGATTTATAGTTATATTTCAGTTTAGTTGGCTCTCGCAAGATGTGACAGCAGGGCCAGTCTAAGCTATTAAGTGACATAGGCGATGCCTAGGGTGCCAAATTAGGCAGGACCGACACTGTGTGAAGGCTATAAAAAGCATAAAAGTTAGCCTTATATGTTGTGTGAATTACTGAACTACACTGAATTGGGACTGAAGCTTTCAAGCATCAAAAAAGGACACCAAAGCACCATGAAAGCATATGACTCACGCACTGTATTCCAAGTCTTCTAAAACCATACAATAGCTTTGTGTGAGGAACAAATGAAATTTAAGCCTTTATTCACTGATAATTCTCCACTACAGAGGACTGAGACATCACTGAAACCAGAGACGGTGAGCGGAACACAAGAATCAATATGTGAACAAATCATTAAAACCAGTTTGGTGAATTGGATGATCAACCGATTCGATGAAAAAACATTAACCCAGAAACTGGATATTGCCACATATCTCAAAAGCATGCAGAGAAGAGCTAAGGCTGATTAAATAGCAAAAATAAAAACACCATAAGCATATATCATCTTGTATATAAAAAAAAAAAAAAAACATATCAGACAATATACCTTACTGTAAACTGAAAAAACAATTCCTCATCCTACCCTGACCTTTTCAATCTTGATATGAATCAAAGAGGTACTATTCAACATAACATCTTTACTTTAGAAATTGATCTTTGGGTAATTCATTTTGTTGTGAATCATGGCTTTATTAGAGAGAAAATGTACTTCATCGAACCATGATTCAGCGAATCCAGAGTCTGGTGACGTAGCGACCTCTAATAGCTGCATCTCGTTCTGTTACCTTTCTATACGACCCTTATCCCCACCCTTTTTTGTCCTACACTTTCCTTTCCGTTGCTCTGCCATGTCATGGCTGACTCATCTCATTATCCATCTCAGCGAGTCCCCTCGCCACCTCGAGTCAGGTGCTGGCACGTTGGGCACGTCGGTAACCGTGGCAATATGACACCCAGTGAGAGGCTGTGATATATATAGCAGGCCTCTAGTGAGAGTCACATGGGCCTCCCCAGTGTCAATCCGGCCCACTCCGCCCCCGAGATCTGTTCTATTGATCTACGTAAATGAGGCATCTGTCTCACACTCAAAATAGCCCTTAGAAATTACACTGATCCCAACTGGCCTCTCCGTCATTGTCAGGTCACACGGTGTTTGTCGCCAAACTGTCAAAGAGATGTGCTTACTTCATGCGAGGTGTGTGCGAGACGCAAAGATGTCATTTTCTTGACTCGAGAACATATCAATATCAAAAACAGATTGACTCTGCACTTTCCGTTCAGTTTAACTGTCAGCTTCCTGCACTTTGAGCTCCTTTATCATACAGTACCTTCACACGTACAATCTGTACTCTGGTGTCAGGACTGTTGAGCAGAATATGTAGACATAGGTTTATGACTGGAATCCATCAGAAGCGCTTACAGAGTGACACAGCAGAGGTCACGTCACATATACAGGTCACTAAATAGAACAGAGTCAGTTTAAATGATGTCTAAAGTAAAATATTACTGTACATTATTGTTCTTAAAAGCAGCTAATCCATATTACAAAAATTACCTCAAAAAATGGAGAAAACAACAGCGGACATAGAAAAGTGCAGAACCAAGGCACATAAACATACAAATGACAGAAAAATACACAGAGAGACAGACAGATATAAACAGAGTGATATACATGTACAGGAAGACAGATAGATATACAGACAGACAGCTAGACAGATAGACATAGATAGATAGACAGATAGACATACATAGACAGACAGATAGACATACATAGATAGACTTAGATAGACAGATAGACATAGACATATGGACGGACAGACAGAAAGACAGATAGATGGATAGATAGATTCAGACAGATTTACAGGACTGATAGACATGCTCAGAAAGAGATGTACATACAGACAGATAGTCGGACAGATATACAGACAAAGTCAGATGGAAAGAAAGATGGATACATAGATGGACAGACATAGTTGGATGAATATGTAGAAATTTAGACAGAAAGATAATAGAAAGATGGAAAGATAAATGGATAAAAAGATGGATAGATGGATAAAAAGACAGACGGACAGAAGGACGGATGACAGACAGACATACAGATAGATATAAACAGTGACTGGCAGATTTACAGGAAGACTGATAGGCACAGAGAGACAGATATATAGAGAGGAGGAAGGAAGAAAGGAAGAAAGGAAGAAAGAAAGAAAGACGGTTAGATAGATGGACAGATATAAACAGACAGACAGAATAAAGACATAGAAAAGAGATACATAAACAGTGACAGACAGACAGGCAGACTGATAGACATGTACATAAAGATGGAGTGATATGTAGACAGACAGACATCAACACTTAACATGGAGTCAGTCTTTGAGAAAGTACATTATGTGTGTAAGAATGAGAGATATGCTAATCAAACATGATTGTGAAGTGTTGTGTAAGTCCCCAAACAGCTTCAGAAGGGACCCGGGGACATCATTAGCCTCACTGATGATCTGACACACACACACACATGCACACACACACACACACGCACACACACACAGCTCTTTAGTGCAGCTATCATCGACCCACACTAGCTGGGGAAGAGATACAAGTCAATGTATTGTTGCTGTTGTTGTTATTATTATTATAATGATTGCATTTATTATTATTATTACTATAGTCCTGAGTGGACTTGTTGCATTCTTTGTCTCTCTCTCGCTCGGTGACAACCTAAATAGTACTAGGCTTCAGGATAATAACAGAGAGAGAGAGAGGTGAGCCAGTTAAATTGACTGCCTTTCCATATGGTGTCTAGTGAAGAAGTGCTGACCAGCAACATGTCCACTTTAAATGTGACTGCTCCATGAATGGTTCACTTTAAGTTTCTGGACTCATTGCTCATGCCTGGCTGGCAATTTCCTTTATCTTGAGGGTTGCCAGTAACTCTGGGCCTATTGCAACCAAGACTGTACAGAAATACGTGACGCCATGTTGAGCTTCATCCAACGCACCGCCATTAATCAAAAATAGACATACGTTATGGTGTCATTCACAGCAAGTCATCAGCCATATGCGTTGTTATTCGCCGGCATGAGTTAGAGCCATGGGATCTTCTGTAAAAATAGAAGTACATGAGGGAATTATGATAAACAAAGCTAACATACTTCTCTCAGTTATGTTCAAACTAGAACTGTCAATTTTACGTCAATTTAGTGAAATTATAAAAGGGGGAAAAATGCATGGAATATAACAATAATCATGCCCCCTAACCTGTATTTGAACAATTATCTTCCCGCTATGAGCAAATATTACAAATAACTAATATTTTGTAATGAAATATATATCATAATATAATATAATATAATATAATATAATATAATATAATATAATATACAGTAACTAATAGTATAATAATTTAATATAATCGTTATTTGGAATATAATGTAATTAACTTAATTAAAATTTTAAATAAATTTTCAGTTGTACACCAAACACACTGAAACCAAATAACCACAGCTGACACCAAGCCATTTATAGCAAACCCCCTTGTTAGAAACGACAACAGCCTGAGCTGA
Source organism: Spinibarbus caldwelli (assembly GCA_039654775.1). NCBI lineage: Eukaryota > Metazoa > Chordata > Actinopteri > Cypriniformes > Cyprinidae > Spinibarbus > Spinibarbus caldwelli. The sequence goes on from CM077254.1 coordinate 16,326,234, forward strand.
ATAGGACGCAGTTTGCTCCAGTGAGTCCATCAGAGTTCAGCCTAACAGCATGCAGCACAAGAAGGGGAGAAGGACAGTAGCTGTCATTTAACACAACTTGCCCTCCGAGCCTGTAGTCAAACAGCTTCATAACACTAGACTTCATCACACATGCTCTCTCTCTCTCTCTCGCTATCTCTATCTTCTGTCAGCTTAAGTGACAAGTGACCTAAAATCTCACCTTGCATGAACCTACCCTGCTTCTTCCTGTTGAGACGACTGTCAAGTGGGGTGCCCTACAACCATGCATCAAAACAAATACAAAACAATGTTGACAAACAACAGAGAAAAAAAATAAACACAAAAAGTCTAGGAAAAATGAAGATGCCAACATGACAGACCTCAAGGACACTAGAATAGGCCTGCTCCTGCAGACCCAGAGAGAGAGATTTGCAAGAGAAGGCCAGGAGGACTGTTCTTGTTCACAGAATTCCCCTGACAGTTGGAGGGACAAGTTTACCTATTAAAGGCCCTTCTGTAATTTGCATGTTCATCAGGACTTCATTTGATATGCTGATATCAAAAACAACCAGCAACAAAATTCTCTTGTCCGTGAATGAATACAGAGATCAAACCAGAAACTATTCACTTTTTGACATAGCAAGTCTTCATTATTGCATTTTATCATCATTTAAGCTGCAGTATCCAAGTCCAAACAATTTACCACACCTGACAAAAAAAAGGTGAATTCCAAGCATTACTTCATAAAAATAAAATTAAGTTAATAAATAAATAAATGAATATTAATAATAATAATAATAATAATAATAATAATAATAATAATAATAATAATAATAATAATAAAGTTTGAGTCAGTTTTATGTTTTTAAGCACAAGTCTTCTGTTTATTTGATCAAAAATGTAATTTTGTGCAATATTATATTAGGGTCAGTAATATGTTAATGTTTATGAAAGTATCTCATAAGTATCTCATATGAAAGTAGCTCACCAAGGCTGAATTTATATAATGTAAAACTCAGTATACAAATATTAATATTAATAATAATTTTGTTGATTTATTATTACAATTAAAAATAACTTTTCTATTTTAATACTAATTCCTTTGATGGTAAACCTGAATTTCAGCAGCCATTATTACAGTCTTTAGTGCCATATGATCTTTCAGAAATCATTCAAATACGCTGATTAAAAGCTCAAGAAACATTTCCTATGGTTTAAAACAGCTGTGAAACATTTGAATTTGAAAGTTCAACATGAATTTGAAACAGAATTTGAAAGAACAGTCTTCATAAAAAAAAAAAAAATGCAATAAAAAGTATGTGCATACTGTCACTTTTGTTCAGTTAAATGCCCAATGGCTGGATAAAACTTAATGTAAATAAATAAATACCTACCTATCTACTGTCAGGATTGTCTTGTGTGTATTGTGTTTCCCTTCCTCTTGTATGCCCATATTTGGTTAGTTTCCTGTTCCTGTGTTTATTAGTTAATTATGTTGCAGTTGTGTGTGTTTAATTATCTAGTTACGTCATGTACTTATAGGGTGTTTCTCAAATGGAAGGCTGCATCCTACCGAGGCAGCGTCCTTCCTAGTTCAGTCCTTCAGAGTCTTGTAGGCTAGAGTCCTCATCGGCATATAAACGCTAGAATAAGACGCGCTAGTAAGTGCGCGTGGCTACGTCACATATGTTCTCGCCCTCACCGTCACGGCACGAAAACACTAATAAAACTTAGTTTTGGAAAAATACTTTGTATTACAAATCTTTATATTATTTGGCTTTCTATTAATGCAATACAATGAATCACAGCAGTCTAGAGTCTCCCTGGGGCTTAAATTATTGGCAGTTTAGTAAGCAATTTACACCAAAATAAAAGAGAACATCTATCTTTTCATGTCCAAAAACATTATATTTGTCTTAGATTTCATAATAAATTCAGACAAGTTCAGTACAGACTTGTTTTTCGTCAGTTTATTTTCATGAAATGGAATGGGTACAAAGGAGTGTGGGTGATTGAAGGTCGCGGAGGATACATCCCATGCATCCTTCAAATTCAGCTGAATGAAGGACACAGAACGAAGGTTGTCTTCCAAGGATCCTTCCGATTGAGATGGCCTTCAGCGACGTTTGATGACGTGGCAGCTGAGAAATGCAGCCTTCGTAGGATGCAGCCCTCCGTTTGAGAAACACCCATAGTGTGTCCTGCCCTGTATTTCCTGTCGAGTATTATACACCATTCCTGTCTGTCGCGTGAGTGTTCCCAGCCTGTGGTGAACTTACCTGTTTTGATTTAATTAAAGACTTTGTTTTGATTTATTCCATGTCTCCCCGTTCCTGGTTTCCGTCTCCCCTGTGGAATCGTGACAGAATACTCGACCTAAACAGAAGTAAGCAGCGCTTCCTTTTCCCATGTTTTGTTTCCGCTTTTGAAGAGTTTTTGTTTTGTTTGGTTTTGTCTCCCGCCGTGATGGCAAGTCCGCCGCTCACCCGAGGCCGCCGCCGTTTGTGGCTGGTACCTGCCAGCTGGACGGATTTCAGTTTGGTTTGGCTGCCAAGCCCACCGCCGTTCGCGGCTCAGTCAAGGCCGATGTTCGCGGCTCACTCGAGGCCGCCGCCCGCGGCTCAGTCGAGGCGCTGATGTTCGCGGTTCAGTCAAGACCACTGTTCGCGGCTCGCTCAAGGCTGCCGCCCGCAGATAAGTCATGCACGCCGCCGTCCGCGGCTCACACAAGACCGCCGGCCGCTGCTCCCTCGGCGCTCCTGGATATGGAGCTGCCCCGGGGTTTGCAGCTCCACTCCTCTCTCCAGTGCCTGCACCTCGAATAGCGCCTGCCAGAGCGCCCTCCAGTGCCCGCTCCTCAAAAGCGCCTGCCAGAGCACCCTCCAGTGCCCGCACCTAGAACGCGCCTGCCAGAGCGCCCTCCAGTGCCCGCTCCTCGAAAGTGCCTGCCAGAGCACCCTCCAATGCCTGTCCCAAGTCAGGTCATGTCCCCTGTAGTCTAGTCCAGTCCTCCGGAACCCATTCTAGTCGGTCTTGTTGGTCATTTCATGTCATGTCTGTGGGTGTTCGCTGAAGCAGTAAGCTTCTCCTGTCATGGCCAAGGAGGCCATTCCCAAGCCGCCTGCTTCTCAGGACGCTCCGACAGAAGCGGTTCCCGAGTCTACCCCTGAGAGGGCCCCTGACGCCTCAGTCAGCACACGGAGTGCTGGTAAGCCCCAGTCATGCCCAAAATGGTCCTCGGATTCCAAGTCTAGCCCCACTGGGGCTCATGTTCCGGAGGATAACCCACGGAAGGCTCCAGCTCCTGTTCCCCAGTCAAGCCCAAGAAGGGCTCCAGTTTCCGAGTCGCACCCAGGAGAGTCTCCAGTTCCCGAGTCGAGCCCAGAAGAGGCTCCAGTTCCCGAATCGAGCCCAGGAGAGGCTCCAGTTCCCGAATCGAGCCCAGGAAGGGCTCCAGTTCCCGAGTCGAGCCCAGGAGAGGCTCCAGTTCCCGAATCGAGCCCAGGAAGGGCCCCAGTTCCTGAGTCGAGCCCAGGGGAGGCTCTAGTTACCGAATCGAGCCCAGGGGAGGCTCTAGTTACCGAATCGAGCCCAGGAGAGGCTCCAGTTCCGGAGTCGAGCCCAGGGGAGGCTCCAGTTCCCGAGTCAAACCCAGGAGAAGCTCCTGATCCCCAGTTCAGCTCAGAGAGGGCTCCTGATCCCCAGTTCATCCCAGAAAGGGCTCCGGAGCCCCAGTTCAGCCCAGGGAGGGCTCCTGATCTCCAGTCCAGCCCAGGAAAGACTCCAGATTCTCCATTAAGCCTAGAGAGGGCCCCTGACCTCCAGTTAAGCCCCGTAAGTTCCTTCAAGTATTTTTTGGGGGGAGGGGTAGTATGGCTATTGCCATAGTGGCCGGGGCTGGGGCCACGGCCTCGAAGGCTGCACCACCATGGCCTCCTGAGCTCCCTGCACCGCCATGACCTCCTGAGCTCCCTGCACCGCCATGGCCTCCTGAGCTCCCTGCACCGCCATGGCCTGCTGAGATCCCTGCACCGCCATGGCCTCCTGAACTCCCTGCACCGCCATGGTCTCCTGAACTCCCTGACCCGCCATGGCCTCCTGAACTCCCTGACACGCTATGGGCGCCGCCCTGGAGGCCGTCTGTCTTGTCTGTGTGTTCTTGTTCCTGAAGGCCTCCAGAGGGGGGGTGTAATGTCAGGATTGTCTTTTGTGTATTGTTTCCCTTCCTCTTGTATGCCCATATTTGGTTAGTTTCCTGTTCCTGTGTTTATTAGTTAATTATGTTCCAGTTGTGTGTGTTTAATTATCTAGTTACGTCGTGTACTTATAGTGTATCCTGCCCTGTGTTTCCTGTCGAGTATTATACGTCATTCCTGTCTGTCGCGTGAGTGTTCCCACCCTGTGTTGAACTTACCTGTTTTGATTTAATTAAAAACTTTGTTTTGATTTATTCCATGTCTCCCTGTTCCTGGTTTCCATCTCCCCTGTGGAATCGTGACACCTACCTACCTAATTGACCCCAATTTTTTTGAATGGTTGAACTAATTGGGCTATTACTTTACTGAAATTTGTACTGCCCCCCACCCCCCACCCCACCTTTAACTCTAATAACTCCAGAATATATATATATATATATATATATATATATATATATATATATATATATATATATATATATTTGTGGGTGTGGTCTGTAAATGTTAAAGCATAGTAACAGTCTTTAGAATTAATAGCCTAGTTGTAGCCAACTGCAGCTTTTAGATCAAAAGGCTTATTTCTCCATTGATAGCCATTCAAAATTGTTTGCAACTTGCATCTAAAACCACACATCATTCAAAATATTATGAACGCCAGCCAAACGACTGCCATTGAGATGAATGAGAATGCTAACATTTCGATTTCTCCAGGTATTAAAGACCTCTTTGATTTAGACTCTGAATTACGCTGTAACTCCGGTCAAGTGGCCACTAACAGTTTTATTTACTCACCAAAGCCAATTTTTACCTGCAGCTGGCTCTTTGCAAGTGTTATTTTTAAACCCTGTGACCCTAAAAGCTTTGAAATTTTTATTACAATAAGCAGTCACACAAACTACCCCATGCATGAGTGTACTCACTGCCTCTGGCCTCTGGGACTAAAGGTAAGTTTTTCTTCCTTGTTAAAACTTTAAGGAGGCTGAATGGTAGAGCAGATATCATCATATATGATAAGGACGTCTTCTTTATTTTTTATGTGCGTGACATTGAAAGAGACACAGGCCTGGCGCCACATAAATCAAGTTGACAGTGAAATGGATTTGTAATAGATTAAAAAAAAGACAAAAAAATCTGGGGAATAGTTCTCTCTTCCCCCCCTCCCTTGAAATATCCCAAGAGGCTCTGCTCCATTTAAGATGTATGTAATTACTTAATTTCATCCATCAATGATGGGCGAAGTGAACGCAATTTGTCAATCATGTACTGCTATATTGCAGTGACATTCGGTAATGAACATATGTGAAGATTTGTGAGTGTGGTAAATGTTAAGAGTCATTCTTGTGGAAAATGCCCAAGCGTAAACATTCAACATACTGTCTTCATTGATAGACACACAAGCATATATTATGCGCACAAAGTTCAAGGATGATTCATCGCTCTAATGCTTGTGTGCTGTCAACTGAGCAGTGCATGGCAAAAACAACGGGGAAAAAAAAATCTATATTTCATATTCACTTTGTCATGGCAAACACACTGCTGAAAAACTACAAACAAAATATCCAATCCAATTTTGTGTAGCATGACAGACTACAAACTAAACTACTTATTATTTCAAATAGTTAAAGTACAGTCTAGTACACTACAAGTAAGTAGTTATCTACACTTAAGCTACTTAATGGGGCAATATCTATATATCACCTGACAATTTTATAAAAGCCTAATTTTTAGTACAAAAACAATCTCAAAAAAAATAGTACAGTACACTAAATATATACATAAATCAAATGTAGTAACATACTAGAACTTAAAATTTAGCTGTAAAACAGAATGACAGAATTTGGTGACTTGCTTTTCAAACTTTCAAATATTCAATGCAAACTACCACAAAACTACAAATAATACTGCTTCTACTGTCACTTTTCTGTACACTTTTGAATGCACTTGTTTTTTTTTTTAGATTTTATTTTTGGCATTTTTGCCTTTATTACAATAGGACAGATCAGAACTGACAGGAAGTGAAGTGGGAGAAAGATAAGGGGCGGGAAAGTTTCAGGGTCAGTAAGTTTCTTTTCTTTTTTTTTGTTTTCTTCTTTTTTTTGAAAGTCTATTATGCTCACCAAGGATGCATTTATTTGATGGAAAAAAAACAAAACAAAAAAAAAAAAACAGTAAAACAGTAATATTGTAATATATTATTATGATTTAAAATGACTGCTTTCTATTTTAATATATTTTATATTCCTGAGATGACATTACTCCAGTCTTCAGTGTCTCATGATCCTTCAGAAATTATTCTAACGTGCTGATTTGCTGCTAAAAAAAAAAAAAAAAAAAAAAAAGAAAAACCTTGTTGACCCCAAACTTTTGAACAGTATAAGCTTCAATCACTGTCTTGTTAGAAACCATCTGCAAATTTCCAAGCCAGGCACTTGTCATTTCACTCTAAATGCTTTGAGTTTTAATGACATTGAAACTATAATCCTGCGAAATTTCAAATATCTCTTATTTGTCCTTCCCTTTGTTCTTTTCTGCCCTACATTAAACAGATTCTTTCTATCTTTTTTGAAGCAGTACTTGTGTTTTCACTGTGGTTCTTTTGGATCTTCGAAAGGCAATGATCTGTCAGTGTATTTAGGGCAGATTCAATAAGAATCAATCACGCCTACTGCTAGCGATGCTTATTTGCACACAATGTCTGCGTTGTTTTAGCATGCAGTTCAATAGGAACAATAATGCAAACATGCCAAAAACAGCACAGATATACTGGTTAAAATGGACTGCGGAACAAAATGGAGATGCAGGTTTTAATGCTTCAGTGCTGTAGTCAAAATGAGGAGCAACTGTTTAGTCAACATTTGTAAGTGATCAATACACTTTGATTTGAAAGCAAGATGCACTTAACTAAATATATTTTCTCAGAGTAAAAAACTGTAAACAGACACTATATGAGCCAAGTGAGTGAGAGAAAGGCAGAAAGACAGAAAGAAAGAAAGAAAGTTACTCAGGTTCAGGCTTTAATTTTCCTCACTGTTAATGGAACACATTAAATGCTGATTTTACAGCCCTGTAGAAAAGCAAGGAAGGAGGTGAGAGGCAGGAGCTAAACCTGGAAAGAAAAGGATCACTATAGTATAAGACACCGTAAATGTCAGAGGCAGGGGTGGGAGTGATAAATCGCTTCATTTAAGGCCGTGGGGGCCAATGGGAACATACCAGTCATTATGATGTCATGTCTGGCCAATGCAAATATGGGCTCTGTCCCAAATGCCTCCCTAATTCCAGTGGTCCTCCTTGGAGTCGCCATTTTAATGATGCAATGTCGCATAGACGGTCCACTGTCAGGGAACCTGAATAAATTCCAAATTATTGTAGGTTTGTCAAAAGGCCACATCCAAGGTGCTTATATGAGAAGTCAAAGAGGCTCTTTTGAAACCTGCAGGACAATGATAAATGGAACATCTTATGGCCTAATTGACTTCACAAACACATGCAGGCATCGCATAACAGCCATCAAAACTACAACATGGATCTCTAGAGGTGCATTAAAATTGTGGAAAACAAGTTGAGTCTAAATATGAGACTCTCTGAATTATCCAATTGACATCCTGTTGTAGCTATAAGCACAAGCATTCTTTGATCATGTATATATATATATATATATATATATATATATATATATATATATATATATATATATATATGCAGTTACATATACATATCATGTGAAAAATCCAAATTATTGAGGTATAACTGTGTAAATTACAATGTAGAACCAAAAGTAAAGTATACAAGTATAATTAAACCACTGTACCATATTTAAACCACAATTTCTTAAAATCCATGCGATAATTCCCAATAAAACACATGGACGATAACCTTTCCAGGTTGGCCTACAAATTGACATTCTTACTGAAAAGTTCTATAGCAACATCATTTTTACTAACAAGATCAAACAGGTGCACAAATTAATGAAAGGAAGAAATTAGAAAACTCACTTCACAGGTTGATTGTTCCCAAAGGAAGATGTTGCCGATATCTTATAATATCTGAAAAAAGGGACATTATTTAGGACACAACTTACTTAAAAACTTAACCACCTCTACATCTTCTGTCATTTAATGCTTGTGGCAAACAAAATGAAAAGGGATTTTGCCACCTGCTTGGCTGGAGTATGGAGCACCTAGATGAATGGATAGCAAGAGGAGACAAAAACAACTAAATGCTATTAATCAGTCCTGCTGCCTTTAGATAACATACAGACAAAGTCGCACAGGCACAACATTCTCTGAATATTTGGTTATGCACATACAAAATACACTAAACCTATATTAAACACGACATAATCCAATCACATACATAATAATCATAATCACATAAATCAATAGTAATATTATTATTTTATTCTGTAGTTAAAGGGGTCATGAACTGCCTTTTTTATTTTGTACTGTTCTCTGAGGTCCACTTATGGACCTCTTGTCAATGTTATCAAGATTTTTACATCAAAAAATAAATAAATAAATAAAAATAAAAAATAAATAAAAATTTGGAAGCAATCAAAATCAACAAAAGAGTAATGATATGCAAGTGCTATGACAAGTCTCAATTAGCCTCATGCAGTACACGTATCAAGGTTGTTGTTTTTTTTTTTAATTATATGATAAATAAAGAGAAAACAGACAGAATAGAAAAGGAATAGAGCAAGCTAGAGTTGGAGGCCTTTTTTTCCTTTTTGCTAACTGTATAAGAAATAAAAAGAAAACAAATAGATAGAATACGGATGGAGTTGGATTGTGATTGATTGAGATTCATATTTTTATTTAAAAATTTAGAAGTAATATAGGTTATTTTCTTTTGTGGTTTGACCCCCCTCATCAGAACGCTCTGTTTGAATAGGCATGGAGGATTGTAAACTTGGATGTAAACTCCCACTGCTATGATTGGCTAACAGTTGTGTATGTTTGACAGCATACATCCTTCAGATGGACACTGCTGTCTTTTGGGTTAAAATGCATAAATATTCAGTATATATCAAACAATCTGTTCTAACAGACATAGTGATCAGGTAATGAAAACCGTTACACTTGTGTGGTGCGACATCGGATCTAATATAGTCAGCAGCGCATCGTCTTTTAGTTTCAATCTTTTCTGAAAATCACATCTTTTTACGTAACACACATGTGTATATACATATAGGCTACCTATATACAGAGGCGTACAGTAGTTTAGTATTTTTACTCTGCTTTAAAAATACTTTTCAAGTGTCTGTACTTTATCTTCTTTACTTTTACTTCACAACACTCCAAAGCATAATATTATACTTTTTACTGCACTACGTTTCATATTTCAATATCACGTTGAAATTTTCATCTAAAATGAGCATTTATATCAGGCTACTATGTTTAGGTTCAGTAATTTTACACTAATGCCGAAGCATAGGCCCTTTTCTATGCAATTAAAGTGAAATAACTGAACCTAAACATAGGAGCGTGATATATATATAGATATATATATATGTGTGTGTGTGTGTGTGTGTGTGTGTGTGTAATCTCTCATGGTTTACCTAACTATGATGACTTCCACTTCTGAGAAACCTGGAAATGTAAAAAGGGTCAATTATGACACATCATGTATACTCTGTTTAATGTGTAGTTGAGCTTAAAATATTTTTAGGATATATGACAGTATACAGTATGACATACTGTAAAGCAAATATCATCAGTTTTGTGTATGTTGTTGGATATCTGTGACGGGAACCTTCAAACATTTGCTTTTCTTTACAAAATGCACACACTGTTTTCACCATTTCACCCAAAATGGATGTGTTTTCATTCATGTCTTGTTGATAAATAGGTTCATAATTCAGAGAAAGATGATTGTATTTGTCCGGATGTGGATGAGTTGGAGTGCTTTCATATGGGCTTTTACCGCATATAAGAGGAGTATTACTCTGTCCCCAGCACTACTGCTCAGACACTATGATGGATTGTCCATTTTACGGGCTCTTTCCACTGATCTGCTATTCTAAACTGTATTTTCTGTCCACTTTCACTTGAAACATCCATTTTTACCTGACACACTTATTCATCAGAAAAGCAGAAGGTTGCTTGGGATGAGCTGATTTCCCGTGTCCCACAGTCGTCCTCCAGCGCTGAGAGGGACACGACTCAAAGATCCTCGTCTCGCTCGCTTTTTTCATACCCTCCCTCCATCTTTCCTCCCTTGAGGAGGCAGGTTGATTGTTTGACTTTTCAAGTCTGCCATGGTGAAAACACAACAGATACATCTTCCTGGTTCAATTAGGGTAGTTGGGGCCACATCAACTCCCTCTCATGAAGCAGTCCATCTTTCTTGCCGACAGTCCGGTGGAGGGGGGCAGAGGGTGGACACTAATGAGGGAGCCAGAGGGGATTGTGAGATTGACAGAATGAGCCAGGGTCACAACACAGTACGGTAAGGACATTAAAAATGGGCCAGAGCATTCTTGGGGCACTTTATTTATTGTGGAGCGGAGAAGGTTCATCTGTATCTGGGTGAAAATTATGTTTGTAATTTTCTGAAGGCTTGAAATATGGCACGGACCATTTTTTATTCTTCTGATTACCTGTCATTCAAGATCCTCTGCTGAAACATACACTCACAGAGCCATTTGCAAAGCATAATCTCTAAGAAAAGTCCAAAAACCGGTGTGGATACTACAGCGAATTTGGTATTCAGTACGAGGAAGCGTCACAATAGAGCAGGAGGGTTTAAAATTGAACAGTACATTACATTATTCTTCATTTTGCAGACAATTTCTTATCTAAAGTGACTTGCAGTACATTTTTAATACAATCCCCCGAGAGAAACCTTGAATTAAAGTCATTGTGAATCAAAATGGGCCATATTTACTTTCGTGATGTCCATTCCTGGATTTGTTCTGCATTATTCATTGATTCAGGTCATTTCAAAGAAGAAAAATATTAGTCTTTGTAATCTTTTATCAAAATGTAATAACTTTCTCCACCTCTAAAATTACATTCCTGTTTAAAAAAGCCAACGTAAACCAGCAAGTAATGCAGTCTTTCTAAAATCTTGCGTATAATTAACACACAAATTTAATGTCGTTAATGTTAATAACCTGCTTGTGAGAGCGAAGTTCTACAGTCATAGCTCCACTGGGTGTTCAAGAGCAGCAAATGCAAGCAGGTATAGAAACCACTGTCGCGACCGTAGCAGGAAATGAAAATCATCTTAAATAAAGGTTAAGGCAATAACAGACAACAATATGTCAAGATCATTGGAATATGCTGAGGTGAGGGTAAACTTGACCTTTGACCTTGATGTCCAGGTCAAAAAGTCGACCAAAATTCCAAAAATCCATTTTGTTACTAAACTGTCGCTTTTTATATTCTTGATGGACAAAAAAGTCACACCCCACATATTTCCTCTTTAAATATCCTGTTTTTCATTAAATTTCCACATAATACAGACGTAAAATAGATTGCAAATGCTATTTAATGTCATGATTTTAAGTGCTTTTCTTGCTGACTACCTTCTTTGGGTTTCAAAACTTCAACCTTGGTATTACCAGTCCACCCCTCTATACACTGTTTCATTTTACACATCAAATGCTTGGATATGCATGTGTTGGTTTTGCTAGGCAATATAAAAACAGCACTAGTGGAAAGGTTGAGTACTTTCTCATCTCCTCCTGTGATTAGAACCTTCATCCATCACAGACTTTCATGAAGAAACAAACAAAACAGAGAAAAAAACAAAACAAAGAGCAGCAAGTTTGCTGTGAGCTATTCTTAGTAATGACTTGGATAGAGCAATGCTAATTTAGTGACGACCTTTAAATGAATCACTGCCACATAAAACTCATTTGATGAACACCAGGGCGTGCTCGCTCAAGCTAACTGACATTAATTACCACAGGAACGGGTTGAGACTTAAAAAAATTACTCAAAAGATCTATTCCTGCAATGATCATTACAGCCAGTATATCTGAAACAAGACGTTTATGAACTATTTGACACATTTGATCATGATCAAAGTGAGAAGAAGGTAAAGGTGAGGAAAAAGCATTGTGTGCGTAGAGGGAGAACACGTTGGCGAAATGATCTTTATGATGACGGCATTACAAACAGGCATTAACGAGTCACATAATTAACAACTGCTCCCTGCTTTCCACTGTTATCATGCACTGTAATTGAGCAACACACACACACACACACACACACACACATGCAGTCGCCGTGCCCCTCATACTCCGTGTATTGTGGAGTCGACTGGTGTCTGGCCCAGGAGCAAGGTCATGTCACAGTCACCCAGTGTGACACATTGGTCACAGGGCTTCACACATCTGCTCCCGTCCTTTCCACTGGTTCCCTGTTCTGGCTCCTGGGCCAACTTGCCCCGTGGACCCAACTATGACAGCAGCAGCTGGGGTTGAAACGCCCCCGCAGACTCTAGTGAGGACCCTCTGGGAGACCCCTGGTTTAAACAGAGGTCACAGTCGTGATCCTCCAAGGCACAGAATTGCTAAATTCCCCTCAGCAAACACACACACACACACACCAAAAACACCCATGACAAGCACACTGTTTTATGATTATGTATATATAAAGAAAACATGAATTAAAATTATTATTATTATTATTGATTCATGCATTTATATTTTTATGTGCATTTTGTTTTATGCTCCTAAAAATACAGACATAGAAAATCTAAAAATATAAAGAAATGAAATCATCCATGCTAAATTAATATTCCTCATTATGGTGCACCAAATGTTAGAAATTACCTGCCAAATCTGATCCTGAAAATAACAGCCCATTCTTACTCATCCCTACTTGTTTGTTTGTGCTAAATATGAAAAAGGACAACATGTGTTCATGCTTGTTACAGCTAAATGTGATAAGTCTGGCAGTCATTTTCAGAAAACATTATTTGATGCCCCATATTTATTACAGCACACAATGTGTCTTTTCATGGAAAAATCTACAATTACAGAGTATTCATAAACTCTGCCTTATGGGGTGGCAAATCAGGGTGAACATTATGGGGCCACACACAGACATCTGATAGAGCTCTAAGCCTCTTTACCAGACAGCTCTCAGAGCAGAGGCCTATTCCTGGAGGTGCCCAGAAAGTAATATAGCATATAAGTATGCTGGAAAGATCTCCTGAAGGCTTCTCACTACCTAGATCATTCCACTACTGCAGCAAAGGTCACTTTGCCTGTCAGACAAACAGAGGAGCAGCCTTGGCCAAGTGAGTGACATATTCAATTTTCAATTCGGTCCAATTTTTTATGCGTGCAGTGTAGTCTGAAGAGTCCTTCACAAATGCCTTTAACAGAATTTGTCAGTTCGAACCTTTTAAAAAACATGAATAGTGACATTGGACGGAACAAACCCACCATGGTAACAATGAGGATGAGCCGTGGCACTGTCCAAATACGATCTCCGCATCCCTTCAGCCTCTGATTCGGATTGACTGGATAGGTCAAAGCAATATGGCTTGATAACCGACATGCATCCGATAGAAACCAAGATTTAATTGTATTTTCAGGAGGGCTTACTCTTGGAATAATAGGTTGCAATTTCAAACTCTGAATTTGTTACAACTAAAATATGAAAAACTTTAGACTTTGAGGCTACATTCATACTGCGAGCCTTAGTGCTCAGATCTCTCTTTTTTTTTTTTTTTTTGTAGCGTTCACATTTTTCTTTTAATTGTAGCCAATATCAGATTTGCATGCACAAAAGAATTATGGGTAACACTTTATTTTAGGGTCTCTTAACTAGTTGCTTATTAGCATGCATATTACTAGAATATTAGCCATTTATTAGTAGTAATAAAGCACATAATAATGCCTTATTCTACATGACCTTATTCTACATCCCTAATCCTACCCAATACCTAAACTTAACAACTACCTTAGTAACTATTAATAAGCAGCAAATTAGGAATTTACTGAGGGAAAAGTCGTGGTTAATAGTGAATAAGTGTTCCCTATCCTAAAGTGTTACCGAATTATGCGACCAGGGTTGCCAGGTTTTCACAATATCTGCACAATTGCTTCTCAAAACTATTCCAAAACTAGCCCAATCGCGGTCCTGGGGTGGGGGTACGGGGATTAAATATCACGCTAGTGGGGTCGCTTCAACCCGAAAAACAACTCATGACAACAGTCAAAAAGAAGTCCAATTCTGCAGGAAAACTGAGGACTTGGCAACACTTGCTCAGCGCACTGTCATACTGAAGTAAACACGGAGGACATAAAGTAAGCTATTATGTGTTTATTTACCGTGTTATCTGCCGCAGAAGCCAGCGAAATTATGAGCAAGCAAAATGAAAAAAAAAGACAAGGATGTGACAAAATACAGCAGAGTTTTAAAAATTTTATGAAACGCGCTCTCATTTTGCTTGTATATAGATAGAGTTTTCACTGTAATACTTATGAGTTCTGACACATCACTGTACTTCAACTGACTAATTTTTGCTACTGTCTTGATAACTTTGGGTATGTAAAATCGTTGAACTATGGCGTTATTTGATGAATCTACTAGTGTTCGATACATCGATACGACGATGTATTGTCACAGTATGGATACAGCTGGCCAGGGCCGTTGCTAGTGGGGTGAAAGGTGGTGACAATTATAGGGGCCCACGGCTGAGGGGGGGCCCCTGGCAATCTCAACCGACTGGCTGAGGCCAACCTAAAAAGACGCTCTGGACAGTTGACGGGCCACTGCTGTGCGTCGTCACAAAAGCTTATCATTTGCACGTATTTTTAAGCCTTGCCAATTTAAACATTCAAAAGAGTTTAAAGCATTCAAACACAAGATGCAGAAAAGCTCAACTGAGTACTCGCGCCTTGTTCGTTGCACACGCAAAGAGCCGCGTCTCACAGACAGCAACATCGAACCGAGCTCTCCTTCGTGTCCTCCTGCACCTGAACGAACAAATACAAATCACAGTTTAAACATGCAACAGAAAATGATGTGAAAGAGCCCAATTCAGCACCTGCACGCAGTGACGCGTCTCAAAGCGCTTGAACACCGAATTTGCCTCTTCTTGCTCTTGTACCGACAAATACATACAAAATTATGTCAAAATACCCGTCTTGAAGAGTATCCTCGAAAATACTGTCGGTTATGTTTTAAGTGAAAGTAAACAGTTGAGAAAGAAATCGGATGTGCATCGTTATATTGGACGCACTGTCTCTTAAAGTGACCGCGCCTAATTTACTATCCGCTGTCAGTGTTCTTGGTAATCCAAGAAAATGAAAAAGAAAATCACTCAGTGCTCTTGACTGAATTAATTTGTAGTTTTAAAAAGAATAAATCCTCAGTCAAACCAAAAATTATTCAGACACCAGATATAATTTTTGATATTTTTTACTAGTGGGTGCAGGACACTATAGTTCATTAATGTAAGTGAGTATAGCAAAATAAAGTAAACTGTGACATATTATAACCAAAAATTCTTCATACAGTGGTGGACTACCAGTAAAACTGATAATAATTTGGGACCAAAAATTGCAGACACTTTGACCTGACCATGTTTTGCTTACGTGTTTTTTTCTTTAATTGCTAATGCAACCTTTTTACAGTCTGAACAAAATTAACTGTTGCTTGGTAATTGTTCAACAAAGTATTGATAGTTGTGTAAATATTTTCATACTAACAGTTGTCTGAATTTTTGGTTGATTGTAATCCATTACATACCTTTCTATCAAAGTTGTCTGACATTATCAAGATGAAGTTGTTCTGACACAGTTTAACTCTGAGTTCGTGTCATATTTTATTACTATTTTCTAAACTATAGCAAATAAACTGTGATAATGTGAGAAATGTTGAAGGTGTTACCACTCATACAAAGAGTGCATGTCTGCCTATTATAGAATCAAAGTCAACTATAGATCACAATCGGAAGTTATTACAAGCACTCTATGATGGTTTAAAGTCGGTTTTAAGCAAATATATTAATAATTACATACATTTTCAAGTGTAGCTTGATGCTAATTGTACCTCTATTTATATTTTAAGATGTATTCTTGTAAGCATTATAGATAGTTTATGTTTCTGGTGTAGAACCAAAATTTATTTATCTTAATTTAAATTCTGTATATTGAGCAGCGGACAATGTTAAATTCATATACGAGATTCATATCTGAGGAAAAATGCATTGCTGGTCAGCGCCACCTAGCGTGCAGACATGAATTAGCAGAAGGCGATCAATTGTTTCGCGCTCGGTGTTAAAGCACCATTC
This sequence comes from Spinibarbus caldwelli, assembly GCA_039654775.1. NCBI lineage: Eukaryota > Metazoa > Chordata > Actinopteri > Cypriniformes > Cyprinidae > Spinibarbus > Spinibarbus caldwelli. The sequence continues at coordinate 16,342,691 of CM077254.1, forward strand.
GTCAGCGATTCGCATCGCGCTCAGTGTGAATGCTAACATAAACCCGTTCATCATTTTATTCGAAAGTACACTGTTAAAAATGAAGGTTCTTTATTGGCCTCTAAGGTTCCGTGAAGAACCATTAACAACCATGGAATATTTCCATTCTACAAAAGGTTCTTAGTAGCAGAAAAAGGTTTTTATCTTTTTTTTTTTTTTAAATGTTCTTTAGACAAAAAAAAAAAAAAAAAAAGGTTCTTTCAAGAACTGTTCCCCGAAAGGTTCTTTGAGGAACCCAATGTGGTTATTCTATGGAAAAGCTGTGAAAATCTCCTTTGGAACCTTTATTTTTTAAGAGTGACACATTCATCCCACCATAATGGATACAAACTAGTTTTAGAAAAGTGTATTCTTTGAAAAATGCCTGTTAACTTTTGTAACGATATCAAAACCCCAATAACAAATGCTTTCTAGGGATGCAGTGCTTCCAGTCTGAATCCAGCTGGAACCGGCTCTGGTTTGCATAAATCATAACAGGGCCCAGTGAAGTATTTATGCGTCGCAGCACAGATCCCCGCTCAAAATCGCCGCTCAAGTGACCCAATGTCATCACGGTTCAGGCTATATCTCAGTCATAGCGACTCGGCCTTATGCATAGAGATTTGATTATGTCCATCTCATTTTACACTCATAAATCATCAGAGTCTGGCAATGAGGATTTGATTTAATTTCACTTCACGGGAACATCAGTGCGCGGAGGATTGAAACAGACAGTCGAGTGGACAGCACTCAATGCCTACGAAAGACTTAATGAAGAGAGAACCTAAAGGCCGCAGCAGAACATGTGTCTCCATGGTCCGGGGCTGTAATGATGGATGGTGTGTGTGGGTGAACCATTTCAGCTGAACCCGCCTGTACTGAAGTAAATTTCCTCAATGTTTTTACTCCAAACATCCATTTTGAGAAGCTGACATTGTTATTTATCACACAGTGGCTCGGTGGAGAGAATGCTTTGTATTTCTGAGGATTTCAGCGGGGTCATTATTTTGCAGGCCTGGCTTCTACCACACACCAGTTTAGAGAAAATATTGTTTGCTTTTTCTCCCCTTTAAGCCACAGACTAGAATTCGTACCTCTCAGTGTGATAAAGCACAAAAGCATTAAATAAAAAAATAAGGCAATGCACAGAAACAAACATGGCAACCACTCAGTTCACCCTTGTGCAATCGCACAGGAATATCACACATTTGTCCATAAGAAAATGCAAGGTGGATTTGTAAAAGTTGGATAACCTCAATGAACCTTATAGCAATTGAGCAGCTTTTATTTAATATCTGTCATGTCTGAATGAAACAACCACCATTTTATGTTTTCCAAGAACGTTTGTCAGTGAGCACACCAGCTAAATACATTTACACAAGCTTGAATGAAGCAGTATCATTTTAGTATTTTTATATTTTATTATAGTATTAAATTAAATGTTGGACATTTTATTATGTGATTTTGTCATTTGTATTAGTTTTTGTATTTTTATATTTCTTTAGATCTTAAATTTATTTTTATTGATGATTTAGTTTTTGTTTGGTAAGTATAGTTTAAGTTTTTATTTATTTATTTATTTATTTATTTATATTTTAATCGTTAACTACATTTATTTGTTAGTTTATATTTTCTGGCTTCATTTTAGTTAAGGTTTTAGTGATTTTGTTGTTGTGTGTGTTTTAATATAGTTTTTTGTATTAAGTTTTAATCATTTTTAGCTTATTTAATTTTAGTTATTTGTAACTAAGTAACTTTAGTAACTTTTAATGAAAATCAGATATGTTGTCATTTTATTTCAGTTAATACTGATTTTATTTCTAGTGATAAAAGTTTTTTTTTTTGTGTGGTTTGTTTTAGTTAAAAATAATAACCTTCTGATTTCAATCACTGAAAACCATTTTTAATATTTTAGTTTTAGTTAACAGTAACAGCACTGTTATAATGTGTGTTTAAAAATTAACACAGCTATATTATGCTGTGAACCCAAGGGAAATCTTTCATACCTTTGCCAATATGAAAAGATTTTGTGCCTAAATGGTTGGACTGGGGAAGATATTCTTTATTCCAAAAAGACAATAGCCATAACTACCTTGGAGGGTCCCGTCCTTTATGATCCCCTGCTCTTGGTCTCAGTGGAGGGTTTCTGAATGCCAAAATACTTCTGGGTTACTCCAGCAGCCCTCCTCTGAATAACAGGAGTGATATCAATGACAAAGTTTCCTTGGTAGCTGTGCTGATATGAATAAGGACATTAGGTGGTGGAATAATTTGCCGATAGCTCGCTGGAGGGAAAGAAAGGAATGGTGTCACTCAACAGGAACAAAAGAAAATTAATTAAATTTGTCACAGCAACAATTCGGTGACTTTGATTAGGCGACTCCTTGGCAGCAAAACAGAGGCTCATTTGAATTCTTTGAGTGTAAACCTTGAACAAAGATAAATCTTGTCAACACTTGGAGCAAATATTATTGGTGCATTTAGCATGGAAGGATAAGGAGAGGACATTTGAAAAACTCTCTCACTCTTATAAATACACACACAGCTGGAAAAGTGCTCCTCACGTCATCCTTTGGTCAACTTTCAAACGACCTTCATTCACTTGCAATATATATACATTGACTGTAGATGCCAAATTAATGCATTTAGTACAATAGCACTTAAAAAAAAAAATAATAATGTTTATAATCTCCCTACTTGTAAATTTGATCACTGAGAACTGCAGGCCACTGATAGGCTTATATTAAAACACAAACATTAAAAGCCACTTTTTCTCTGACACAGTAATGTATTGTCTTTAAATGATCACAATTTGGGGGCTTTTCCCAGCTATTATATCTTTAGATATCAGCCAGTTTGTGATTAGCGGTGATGCTAAATGAAGGTATAGGTTACATTGTTACACCAGTAGGTGGCGTCAAAGCAGGCGAACTGTCGATGAATCATTCATTCAACCAATTCACAGTAACAAAGCAAGTGACTAACCTTATGAGTAAGTCACTGAATCATTTAAAGTCCGTGTAAAGTGATATTAAAATATGTGTTCTGAGTTTGTCACACAACAGAAAAATGTGCTATTAACCACCCAGCCAAATTTGAATGATAAAAAACCCGCCAAGTAACTAAAATAAGTTATCAAAATCTTTGAAAAATAAGCAGGACTCTCTGCTCTCAAACGCTGGGGGCGTGTCCGCTGTTGGCGCTGAAACCACGCCCACTAGCGGGAAAGCGGTCATCTCTTTCAACTGTCAAATACCGCTACAACCTGAATGGATGCTACTGATGCTACCTCTAGTAGCTTAATTGGATTTATACAGCCATACATGTTTGAGCGTGCAAGTTCGTTACTTAATTGTAGACACGCGGCAAGTGCACTCAACGTCTTCTCGTCTTCAAGGCGAGCGCGTCTCATGGTTGCTTAGCAATGGCAAACACCACGAGAGCGCAAGCTCCGGTGCTCTTTGAAAGAAGAGAAAGCGGTAAAGCTCGCGTTTCCATGCGTTTTTAGATGCGAATTGTGAACGCTCCATGTTTTTAAATTGTATGTATTATGCCACATATTGATGTCTCTGGGCTAAGAACCGGATATCCATTCACCCTAGAACCGTCCCTGCCTAGAATCTGTATATCTAACATCAGACATTCAAAAAGACAAACTAAGAACTTGACCTCTCAACTGTTATTATAGTGTTAGGGGCGGGGCCACGCTCGGTGGCTCCATTGCGTCATCAAGCCACCGTTTTAGCTCCACCCAAAAAATCCTGATCACAGAATTGGTGAAACTGTTTAATGGTTTAACTCTACAATTCAGTACAACATAGTTCAGAGTCTTTGTAATGTGTTTAGAAACAATTCTCAGAATTCTCTTTACATGGACTTTAACCGATTTTTTTTTAACCGAATCATTCAGCAACAAAACACCACTATTGTGTTGAAACAGTTCTGTTGTGGCTTGGTTTGAAACTATTTCCAGTGTCATATCAAAACTAATATCTCTCTCTCTCTAAATATATGTGTGCAGGGATAGTTCACCCAAAAATTAAAAATTTGTCATTAATTACTCACCCTCATATCTTTCCAAATCCTTAAGACCTTCATTCATCTTTGCAACACAAATTAAGATATTTTTGATGAAATCCAACTGATGAGCTTTCTGACCCTGCATTGACAGCTTATATAATTTCTTCTCTTCCCTGTCAGACTTTGATGCATGTTCACGAGAGTACCACGATGCATGGGTGTGGTGCTGCTGATGCAGGAGCCGGCATTTTAACACAGAACATGCGCTGAGCCTTGTTTGTAAGCAGAGGAATGTGCAGGCATGCGTCGGGGAACTGTCGTGAATGCGCATCGAAGACTGACACGGAAAAGAAGAAATTGTTGAATTTAGTCATTATTATTTATTTATTTATTTCAGACAAAAAAACTATTCTCGTAGCTTCATAAAATTAAGTTTGAACCACTGATGTCACATGGACAATTTTAACGATGTCCTTACTACGTTTCTGGGCCTTGAACGTGTCAGTTGCACTGCTGTCTATGCATCGTCAGAAAGCTCTCGGAATTCATCAGAAATATCTTAATGAAGATAATGAACGAAGATTTTACGGCTTTGGAACTACACGAGGGTGAGTAATTAATAACAGAAAATTAATTTGTTGAATGAATGAATGAATGATGCATTTATATAGCGCTTTTATGTGTATTGCTGTACACCCAAAGCGCTTTACAATCATGTGGGGGGTCTCTCCTCAACCACCACCAGTGTGCAGCATCCACCTGGATGATGCGACAGCAGCCACAGGACAACGGCGCCAGTGCGCTCACCACACACCAGCTACAGGTGGCGAGGAGAGAGAGAGACAGAGCCAATCAAGTGGATGGGGATTATTAGAAGGCCATGATTGACAAGGGCCAGTGTTGGGTGAACTATCCCTTAAATGTTAACTTTTAAACAAAAAGTAATCACAGAAAAAAAAAAAAAAAAAAAAGTGAAAGTCGTGACGTATTGTCAAGTATGGTGACCCATACTCGAAATTGGTGCTCTGCATTTTAACCCATCCAAGTGCACACACACAGCAGTGAATAGTGAACACACGCACACACACACCGTGAACACACACCCGGAGCAGTGGGCAGCTATTGTTCCAGCGCCCGGGGAGCAATTGGGGGTTCGATGCCTTGCTCAAGGGCACCTCAGTCATGGTATCGAAGGCAGAGAGAGTGCTGTTCATTCACAATCCCCACCTTCAATTCCTGCCGGTGTGAGAATCGAACCGGCAACCTTCAGGTTACTAGCCCAACTCTCTAACCATTAGGCCACGACTTCCCCATCATATTAAGTTATATCATATTAAGTTATATGCCAGGCACCATACCGTGATGCATGGCGGATCTACCTGGCGTCCAGGGACCTGTTTTTGTTTTTGCACTTTACTATATGTGCTTTTATTTTATCTCTGCTTCTTTTAGAAAGCACTGCATCATCATATCGAGCTGATCTCAGAGGAGAGATTACTTTAAATGATTGTGAGTCATTGTTTTAGAAGGGCCTGCAGGATGAGCGTTGGGAACAGGGGAGAGTAATATCACAGTCCAACTATTGACAGTTTCTTGAACTAAACCACTGCAGAGCAAGAAAATACAAAAACATCCTTCAGTACAAGCCACAAACAGCAGGTTTACTCCTCTTAGTGTGATGTTTAAATATTACATTGTATCCAAACTAGGCAGAGTTTGTCCTAATTAGCCACGACTAGCTTTAAAACATCTTGACACATTGACCTTCCAGTAATACTGTTTCCGGGTCCAAGTCTGTACTCTGTTAGGTAGGCTTTTAAAAACTCCCGGTGTACACTACAGTCTCTGTATATATTAAATATATATATTATATATTTAATTATATATATTATATTATATATTATATATATATATATTATATATATTATATATTATATATATATATTAAGTTATATTTAGCTTCACTTTTTTTTTTTTGTTTCTATCATTTATTTTTCTGTCTGACATGACTTTATCTGCTGTCTCAGTCTGAATGACAGCTGTCTGTTTTTTATTATGTGTATTTTATGCATTTATGTTAATGGTAAAAAGTCATCAAAATTCCTAGTTAAAACATTTAAGTTCAACATTTTCATGCAGGAGTAGATCTCCATACTTAAACCTCTGTGTCTTATTTTTTGAGCGAATCCACTTGTTTAGTCTGACATCAAACGTTACTGTTTCTGTGTCCAAGTGCTCCCTCAGATCCCAAAAGCAAACAACAAATGGAGCTAATATACACTCACACTGTGCTGTAGTACTACCGAAAAATCATGATCCTACCCTTTATCTCCATACCGAAATGTCATTCGGACAGACAGTCATTTGTCTTTTCTGAATCATTAAAATACGTGAGCCAGAGACTGTAGTGTACACCGGGAGTTTTTAAAAGCCTACCTAACAGAGTACAGACTTGGACCCGGAAACAGTATTACTGGAAGGTCAATATGTCAAGATGTTTTAAAGCTAGTCGTGGCTAATTAGGACAAACTCTGCCTAGTTTGGATACAATGTAATATTTAAACATCACACTAAGAGGAGTAAACCTGCTGTTTGTGGCTTGTACTGAAGGATGTTTTTGTATTTTCTTGCTCTGCAGTGGTTTAGTTCAAGAAACTGTCAATAGTTGGACTGTGATATTACTCTCCCCTGTTCCCAACGCTCATCCTGCAGGCCCTTCTAAAACAATGACTCACAATCATTTAAAGTAATCTCTCCTCTGAGATCAGCTCGATATGATGATGCAGTGCTTTCTAAAAGAAGCAGAGATAAAATAAAAGCACATATAGTAAAGTGCAAAAACAAAAACAGGTCCCTGGACGCCAGGTAGATCCGCCATGCATCACGGTATGGTGCCTGGCTGAAAACGCTGACGTTGGCCCTCCACGACTCATTCGTACCCTGATGGTACTTCATAAAACACACAGTGCTGTAAATCTGCGGGATGTATCCATAAACAATGGCGAAGAGGGGAAACTTTAGAGTGTCCTACACTGGCCAATAATACCTTTGTTAAACCTGCTTTTGATTAATCTCTTTGTTTTGTCACAGCATGGGAATACACACTTACACACACAGATATCATACACTGCCAATATTAGATTTCGCACAGGATGCCTGGTGATGACACCCCAAGTGTGTCATAGCAGACAATAACAAATTCTTACAGCATCTTGTTTGGTGTTATTTTTGACTGTACAGGTGTTTTCTCTGAAGAAGTAACAGAGGAAGTGGCACCTCAAAAAGTCAGGATTAGAAAATAATTGACAAATAATATTAAGATTGAATAATGTAGGCTATAATGTACATGGCTCTAACCACCATTGAGCGGGACCAGTCCTGAAATTCTTGCACTGCTCTGCTTTAGTTGCTTTTTAGTTTAAAATATTATTTGCAAATAGTACGAATAATTATTTCCCAAATAGAATTATCATAAAAGTGCACTTCTTGCTACCATCAATGCACTTGCGGAGTTTACAAAGGATTTATTTTTATTTTTTTCAATAATAATAGGCAAAAAATTGCAATGTGGTAATTAATAAATAAAATATTGTTGACAGCAGTGTGGAAATGATTATTTATATCATTGTAAGCATGAAATAATATTATTACATTCTTCTATTAATTTTGTTATACATATACAAAAAATTGTATGTTAAATGCATGTAAGTATGTATACGTAATGTGTTTTACATAGAAAAAAATAATTGAATGATAAATTTTAAATTACAGTATATGTAAATAAAAATAACAGATTCAGTATTCCTCAATATGAATAAAAACAGTCAAATGCAAACTCAGAATATTATACAAACCTGCAATAATTAAATATGTTAAATAAGACAAATAGCCTATCATTGAAGTATTTCATCCCATTTTATCAACCGATGCCTTACTGACCTTTGATGATCCAATTCAACCATACTAAGCAAAAATGACACATTTGTGTTTCATTTTTGTTATTGCTGAATAGTCTTGAAATTTCTTCTCCTGCCTATATTCTTCATGCAGTTTCTTTGAGTTTCGCCCTAGACTGTATAGACATGTATTTACATTTCCTTCAGCCTGAGGCGTAATCATTTCACTTTTTGGTGTGAAAGGGCTTTTACATTTGTAAAATAACTTTTTTTTTTTTACATTAAAAACAAACAAGCAAGCCCTCAACTCAAAAGTATAGTAACATTACTTTCCACAAAAAGTAACTAAGTAACGTAACATATTGCAATGCATCAATAGTCAATACAGCGCAAACACGAATAACGTAAAGAATTTGCATGCCTTTACTAAACTTTGGAGCTTTGAGTCTTGATGCTGATTTGAATAGTGATGCTTCCCATTTTAAGTAGCCTTTCATTTTTAACCAGAAATGTGCATGCTGCTTTTCTGATGTTAAAGGGATAGTTCACCCAAAAATGAAAATTCTGTCATCTCACCCTCAAGTAGTTCCAAACCTGTATGAATGTCTTTGTTCTGCTGAACACAAAGGAAGATATTCTGAAGAATGTGGGAAACAGAGCAGTTCTGGGCACCATTGACTTCCATAGTATTTTTTTTTTTTTTTTTCCTACTGGAAGTCAATCGTTCCCCAAAACAGCCTGGTTACAAGCTTTCAAAATATCTTCCTTTGTGTTCGGCAGAACAAAGAAATTCATACAGGTTTGGAACTACTTGAGGGTGAGTAAATGATGACAGAATTTTCATTTTTGGGTGATATTTCGATAATACAAATATGCGGATGTAATTCCGGAAACGTTGCAGCATGTATGTGTCAGAAAAATGAAAGTTTCATACAAATTCTGAATGGATTATAGCCTAGAAAGCGAGCAAAGCGCGCTCCCATTATCATCACTAAAAGCTTCTTAGTTCATCGCGATCTCACAAAGTTACGTTATAATCAGCTCTCTAAACTACACAATGAATCTCTTATTTACATCGCGTCTGCATTTAGTTATTCATGAGATGATTCACGAGCTGCAAAACTCCGGCGCTCCGGGCAACTGTATATACAATATATATATATATATATATATATATATATATATATATATATATATATATATATATACTAAGAATGCAATGAACGCAGTTCCATCAACTTCAGTGAATTATCCCTGCATTGACAAGTACAACGCTGGCACCTCATACCCAGATGATGATGAATGCGTGGCAGTGACCTAAAGTGAATGACCGGTCTGGTGGATGCATGGTCCACTTGGCTAATGGTCTTGGCATGAGAAGGGAGAGGGTGGTGGTGTGGTGCATCGTGGCCCAGTCAGGGTGAATGCGTACTCACTGGGTGTGGTGTTGTTTATACCGTGGAGCATATCTCATGGTGAAGGACAAACAAATCAACCTGACTGCTGATCAAATAAACATGCATACACATACACAGGCATCCACAAACATGCACTGACATATATTTGTTCCCACACATACTCATATCGTCTCATTTAGCTCAAATCCTAATGCCTGAAGCAAGGGAACATAGGCTGCAGTGGGTTGGCAGTCAGAGGTGGCATTTCGGATCCTGCTGGCATTACACTGAGACTGAGAGGGCCTGGCAGGGCCCTGTGTCTACAAACTACACAAGCCGCCCCTGCTGAATGTAAAACAGCTCGTCCCCATTCGCAATCAAACCCCGCACAGGTCTGCCAGCCCCTCTATACACTGACTTGGAGCGCTGCACGTATGCCTCACTAATGGCACAGACCTGGAGCATGGAGTCAAGGGAGAACAACGGCAGATATTCCACACTCTTAATGCAGCCTCAGATGAAAATCAGGGATTGACGACATTATGGACGAGATACAGTGTCAAATTGTGTGACAAAAGGTTGTTTAAATAAGCATAAGCACAGAATTCCTAAAATAACTCTAAGAAAATAATCTTGGTTATGTGTGAATCTGAACATTTAAGGGATGAGGTGGCTTTTAATCCTCCTGTTCTGTTAGAATTTAAATGTTGTTTATATCAGATCTCATGAGATTTACATTAAAAGTCATGGATTGTTTGTTTGTTTGTTTATTTATTTCATAATAATATTAGCAACAACAATAATAATAGTAGCAACAACAACAACAACAATAGTAATAATAATTATAATAAGTATTATTATTCTTCACTACTTTTCAAAAGTTTGTACTCTATTTCTTTTTGTAAAAGAAGCTTCTTATGCTCATCAAGGCTGCATTTATTTGATAAAAAATATATAGCAAAGCAGTAATATTCTTATTACAATTTAAAACAACCTTTGTAATATATTTTAAAACATATTTTAAATATATGTAAAAAACAGTTGTGCTGCTTAATATTTTGCATATTTTTGTATTTTTCTTTTTTTTAGGATATTTTTTGATAAACAGAAAACAACATTTATTTGAAATTTTTAGTGACATTATAAATGTTGTTACTGTCACTTTAGATCTATTCAGTGTATCCTTAGTAAATAAAATTTAATAAATACAACTATTTTATTTTATTTATTTTTCCATCATCTTCCAGACCCCAAACAGAATCACATTAAAGTTAACCACATTAAACCAATTAAAAAGAGCTCCGATGTGTTTACTTGGTGTAAATGACTGTGAATATGAAAATTACAAAGTGGTAAAAATGTGATGTCCTCAGAGTGATGTACTCAAAATGCACAAAGTCAAAGATATGGACACATACTTCAGACTAGGGACAGTAATATAATTACGCTTCATTTTCACATGATGGAAAAAAAGGAAGATTCAGGAAAAAAAAAAAAAAAACATTTTGCATGGATCATACTTCATATTTCCACCGTCTGAGAACAGCCGCTCTCCGGGGACATGAGATGAGCGGTAGCAATAAAAGACCTGACTGCAATCTCAAACACTTTGCTGTGCATTTATCTGAGTTACAGCACAACAAAAGGAACCACTGTTGTGTGTTTATTTATTTACATTAGTGTATATTTATTGTTTGCTTTTACAGACAAAAATCTTTTATTTAATTTCCTCAAAAAAAAAGAAAAAGAAATGATTTTCTTCTATGACAAAGGTATATTATATATTTTATCCTCTGACAAGAAAAACAAATCAATCTTTTCTTGCTTGATTGCATATTGTTGGAAACTCCAATCTTGATAACAAGCCCTGTTGGATTGATATTTTTGTTGAAATATTGGCATGTCACATTGACAGGATCTTTGAAGAGATAATAGCACATTTTAATGAAAAGACAAAGAAAAATGTCGCCTGAAGTACACATACGGTTTTCCCTATCACCTGCAGAGACACCCCAACTGTCATCGTTGGAAATGGAAAATACCTCCTGTTTGCCAGCAATGGGCTTGATTTGAATATTATAGAGAGTGAATTCAATTAAAGTGTCCCTGAACTGGCTTCAGTGTTTTTACAATAAAGAGGAATGTGATTGTGTGCAGTTCAGATTCAAGAGTCGCTCGTGGCAATCGCTCTCAAAGTGGAAAGCAGTCACTCATTTTCCTGTCTGGAATCGATAACTTCTTACCAAGATTTTCCAAAGGTGTCACTAAGAATCAGTAGCGAACAGGTGATTGATCGCACCTCCGCTCGCAACTGTGAATAAAAGTCAGATATTGTAAATGAAGTCATTCGGAACTTACATCATTACTGGCGAAACCTAATTAGGTTCTGATTTGTATTGAAAAACTGGCTGTAGCTCAAATAATTCAGAAATAGTATAATAATCAACATAATGTGTGACTGAAAATGTTCACTGTAATAGTTTTTTGATGTTATGTTCTGGAGATTGGATACACTTTGGAAACAGAATGGATGGGGATATGGGGATATATATTTTTTTGTCATTGGAAAGCAAACAAAAACTAGTTCAGCAGATCCAGACTTTTGTCCCCTGTTAGAGCACAAATAACACATGTTCTGAATCTAAGAATACATACATACATATACATATACAGGTGCATCTCAATGAATTAGAATGTCGTGGAAAAGTTCATTTATTTCAGTAATTCAACTCAAATTGTGAAACTCGTGTATTAAATAAATTCAATGCACACAGACTGAAGTAGTTTAAGTCTTTGGTTCTTTTAATTGTGATGATTTTGGCTCACATTTAACAAAAACCCACCAATTCACTATCTCAACAAATTAGAATACTTCAGAGACCAAAAAAAAAAAAAAAAACATTTTTAGTGAATTGTTGGCCTTCTGGAAAGTATGTTCATTTACTGTATATGTACTCAATACTTGGTAGGGGCTCCTTCTGCTTTAATTACTACCTCAATTCGGCGTGGCATGGAGGTGATCAGTTTGTGGCACTGCTGAGGTGGTATGGAAGCCCAGGTTTCTTTGACAGTGGCCTTCAGCTCATCTGCATTTTTTGGTCTCTTGTTTCTCATTTTCCTCTTGACAATAGCCCATAGATTCTCTATGGGGTTCAGGTCTGGTGAGTTTGCTGGCCAGTCAAGCACACCAACACCATGGTCATTTAACCAACTTTTGGTGCTTTTGGTAGTGTGGGCAGGTGCCAAATCCTGCTGGAAAATGAAATCAGCATCTTTAAAAAGCTGGTCAGCAGAAGGAAGCATGAAGTGCTCCAAAATTTCTTGGTAAACGGGTGCAGTGACTTTGGTTTTCAAAAAACACAATGAACCAACACCAGCAGATGACATTGCACCCCAAATTAGAGTCCTGCATGGGTCCTGTTTGATAAACCCGCACCCGCAGTAGTTAACCGAATACCCAACCCGTTATCCGACAGCAACACTAATTTAATTCCGAACCCGACCCGTTTGACATAAAAACCGCGACACGAACCGCACCTGCATTAAATCTACATAAGGCAGACAAAACCAGGCCCGTAGCCAGCTATGAGGTCACCGAGGTCCGGACCTCGGTAAACTTTTCATGTTCAAAAATAAAATTTGTTCTCTGAATGACTAATTTGCTGTTAATCTCCTCATATGAATGTCTGCATGACATGTATAATTCAGTTTAGACAGTTTGCAAGAACGTTTAGCATCCCTGGTATGAAAATGATCGCTGCGAGACGCTGCCGGAGTGAACGAGTCTTCAGAGTTGTGAATGAGGACGCCGCCAAAGTCCCTTTTAAGGAAAGTCCGTTCACTCGGCCGCCATATTTGCAACGCCTCCAGGCAGCTCAAACAAGACCAAGTCCTATCTAAATGAATGGGGGAATCCTGAGATCTTAATAACTGCTCGCTGAACTCGCGATTAAATTACATATTTCAAATCAGCAACAAAATCTGAAATGAACTGCTCCATAAATGTTTCTTATGCTCAAATAGCGTTTAAAAAGCTCATTTTTCAGGCTAGACCAGCCAATGCACATGCGTTGTTCCAATGCGCTTATGACTGTGCAATGTGCGCATGCGCATCGGCTGCCCTAGCCTCAGGTTTCTATGGGAACCGGAGCTTCTAACGGCCGTTGCAGTGACGCAATGAATTTACCAATCACCGATTGGCTCTTTCATTTAGAAGGCGGGACTATCCCGCCATATTGCGCGTTGCAGTTTCTCTCATTCATAAGTATAGGAGTGAACCGTCTTTGTATTTCTATAGTCTTTGGCGCAGCGCAGCCTCCATGTTGCCAGATCCAGTTAATATAAGCGCGTTTTGGACTCGTCTTTTCCACTTAATTTAACACTTTAGAAAGTTAATAAAGTAGGAAATTTAAGTTTAGAATCAGCGATATCTTTATCTTATCTTATTTGCAAAAGATTGGACATAATTTCGGTTTATTTTGATTTATTTTTAGCATTTTGTTTGTTTTAGTAGCAATATCTGGCAACAGTGCATCGCCTGCACTTAAACTGACAGCAATCAAAAAAGGCCATGGACAGGTTTTTGCTGACAGGATACGGCATTCGGCAAGGGAAACGCAAAAATTATCATGTTATTATCTGTCAGAAACATTATCAACGCTGTTAAAAACAGTAGCATTTAACACTAGTATACAGATCTGTAGAACAAGTAGGTTACAGAATGAAATGAAATACGCAAAAACTAGTCACGAAGAAGTCTATATGCTATGTCATTCAGTATAGTTAAATTTTCACAAATCATGCTATAAATATTCATTAGAGCACTAGACAAAGTTATTGTAGTTATGTATTGTTGCTTGAATAATAAACAACTAATAAAATTATCCACCCTTAAATATAGTAAAGTATTAACAAATTTTGATGCAATAAATAGGGTATAATTTAAAAATAATCATCCCTCCAAAACAGAGAAAACATCTTTCACAAACATCTACGTGTCTGTCTCCTTTAAAGTTTTTAATAGTGTATATAATGAGTTGTAGCCAATTTGTAGGGGTTATTATAACACTTTTCCTTCATAACCTATAATAACAATTAACTTTATAAGCTGCATAAAAATATGTAGGACTGGCAGCAGTGTCGAGAGAGAGAGAGAGAGAGAGAGAGAGAGAGAGATAGAGAGACTGAGAGAGAGGGCGCGCACAACATCCAACGTGTAAAAGCAATATAAAACTATTGCGTACATGTGACCAATCTATTTTAAACAGGTCTAAAAGGCTTAGATTAGTCAAATATGAACTTTATAACATATTGAATATGTGTTAGGCCTATTTTAGAATGAGAAATAGACTAAAGCTTTTATTCAACTGTGAATAGATTAACTACAGAAAAGCGAGCAAAGAGCGCTCCCTTTAATATAATCACTAGACCTACAGATGTCAATCAATGTCAATACAGCTGTCGATTGGCTACAGTGCTCAGTGTTTGCAAATCCCGCTGTAGAAGCCCGGTTTTCAGACAGAGCGCGCGAACACAAGCACAGGACAATTTGAAAGGAGCTGCCTATCAGCGTGTACTGGATAAAGTCGAAATAGTCTTGGTTATAATTGTACCCGCAACCCGCCCGTGCCTGTCACCAGTCCGACCTGCACCCGCACCGTACCCGACACGTCAATATTATTCCACCCGTTACGTATATTTTTGCCTGTGTTTTATCTGTGGTTCAGGAGTGGCTTAACAAGAGGAATACGACAACTGTAGCCAAATTCCTTGACACATCTGTGTGTGGTGGCTCTTGATGCCTTGACCCCAGCCTCAGTCCATTCCTTGTGAAGTTCACCCAAATTCTTGAATTGATTTTGCTTGACAATCCTCATAAGGCTGCGGTTCTCTCGGTTGGTTGTTTTTCTTCCACTCAACTTTCTGTTAACTGCTTGGATACAGCACTCTGTGAACAGCCAGCTTCTTTGGCAATGAATGTTTGTGGCTTACCCTCCTTGTGAAGGGTGTCAATGATTGTCTTCTCGACACTGCATCACTCATCGGCATGATTCTGTCATTGACATTACTAAATGGGCCCAGGAATACTTCCAGAAACCACTGTCGGTAAACACAATCCGCCGTGCCATCTGCAAATGCCAACTAAAGCTCTATCATGCAAAAAGGAAGCCATATGTGAACATGGTCCAGAAGCGCTGTCGTATCCTGTGGGCCAAGGCTCAAAATGGACTGTTTCAAAGTGGAAAAGTGTTCTATGGTCAGACGAGTCCAAATATGACATTCTTTTTAGAAATCATGGACACCGTGTCCTCCGGGCTAAAGAGGAGGGAGACCTTCCAGCATGTTATCAGCGTTCAGTTCAAAAGCCAGCATCTCTGATGGTATGGGGGTGCATAAGTGCATACGGTATGGACAGCTTGCATGTTTTGGAAGGCACTATAAATGCTGAATGGTATATAAAGGTTTTAGAGTAACATATGCTCCTCTCCAGACAACGTGCATTTCAGCACGACAATGCAAAACCACATACTGCAGCTATTAAAACAGCATACCTTCGTAGTAGAAGAGTCCGGGTGCTGAATTGGCCTGCCTGCAGTCCAGATCTTTCACCTATAGAGAACATTTGGCACATTATTAAACGAAAAAATACGTCAAAGATGACCACAAACTCTTCAGCAGCTGGAAACCTATATCAGGCAAGAATGGGACCAAATTCCAACACCAAAACTCCAGAAACTCATAACCTCAATGCCCAGACATCTTCAAACTGTTTTGAAAAGAAGAGGAGATGCTACACCATGGTAAACATGCCCCTGTCCCAACTATTTTGAGACCTGTAGCAGGCATCAAATTTGAAATGAGCTCATTTTGTGCATAAAATTGTAAAATTTCTCAGTTTAAACATTTGTTATGTTATCTGTGTTCTATCGTGAAAAAAAATATATTGGTTCATATGATTTGAAAGTCTTTTAGTTTTCATTTTATTCAAATTTAAAAAAACGCCCCAACATTTCCAGAATTTGGGTTGTAAATATATAGTTGCAGGGCAACAACTCCATAAGTGCAGTTATACCCTACAATTCATGATTTTGGGATAAAAAATGCCCCTGTATGAGTTTTTGTTCCATATTTATATCATACGATAAGTGATATTACATGAGCAGCAAGACTATTATCACACGAGTACTGTTTTTGTCCCGATCTATCACGAGTTTAAATGTGATTTTATACAACAGTTCAGTAAATAAGAAGTTAATATAGTTTTATATTTTATTTTAAATACAATATTGTCTGTTTTTGCTCAGTTTTGAAGAGAAAATATTTAAAGCCATAGTGGTGATTCATTTCTGAATGAATCAGCAGTTTTAACGAATCGAATGAATGAATGACTCATAAAGACATTTACCGCCACCTGCTGGTAGTTCTAGTTTCTTATTTAGAGTATAATCTCATTAAAAAAATATATAATAATAATAATAATAATAATAATAATAATAATAATAATAAATTCAAGGTATAGTTCACCCAAAAATTAAAATTCTGTCATCAATTACCCTCATGTCATGTTTTGATTTTAGGGTTCAGTGTGGTTTGGGTTTGTTTTCCAGTCACTGTAAAATCTTTATCACATCAGTGTCATTTCCTTCATCAGCTCTGTTTGTACAGAACAGGTGTTTGTGGTCCATGGAGGCTATTCCTACACCTCTCCATGAACTGACCTCCTGTCTGCTGACTGGCTGATAGATGGCCATAGCTGGGAAAAGACACCCTGACAACGCTTTCCCCTGGTCAAAAACCTGAAAGCTGTTTAGGAAGTGATTCTATTTTAAAAAGCCCCCGTGAGAGATGACGTGTCCTTGGGGATGTTCAGTAGACTTGAGTCTGTGCATCGGTCTGTGAACACTTGTCATACCCTTCTATAAAAAAACAGCTGATGTGTTTCTATTTATTCTTATATTGCGTTTTGAACAAAGAGCTGCAGGTAAGAGAAAATTAGTATATCCTAAATACCCGGAAGGTCACCTGGATTTAAAACAAGCTTCATTTTGTTGTCTATCACACACACACACACACACACACACACACACACACACACACATAAAGTCATACCTATGGTCAAAGCTTGAGGGGACGTAGAAGACTTCAGTATAATAAAATGGAACAAAAAATACTAAATCCCTCTCAGGCCTCCACTCTCCCAAACACTTGAATGTGACCTCAGCTACACATATACATTCAAAAGCAATGAATCACACACATTTTATGGCTTCATGATTAATTGTACTGCCATTCTAACTAAAAACAGGAATTATAATCATTTCAATATATTAAATATATTTAAGAGAATAATTGTACAGCAGCTAGTAGCAGAATTTAGTTTTAATTGAATTCATCAAGTGTTGACAACCAAATTCAAATGTTGTAGTCAAGCAAACATCTAAGACAGCTTTATTTATGTTGTCTGTATAACTGAACTCTTGTAAAGAGTAACAACTGCTCAATTATGATGTTCCAAGCTGTTGATCTGCTTCCGAAGAACCGCAAAGCTGGAGAATCTCCACACAAGGCATTTGCCACCCAAATACACTCAGGAGAAAGTTGGATCAACTTCTTGATCCTGGAAATCCAAGCACACTCAGTACTAAAGTCTACAAAAATCCAAGTACGCCTGGTCGGGCCCGGCGAGTGGCGGCACGACATCTGACTGTGTCCTTTCCAGTTTGTCAAACTAATATTAGACAGAAGTTCTGAGGACACAGCGGCTGAAGGAAAGGGAACAATTTACTGCCTTCAAATCCAGGAGAGATTACTTGCTCTTCCCTCACCAAATCTGTGACTACACCAGACTAGACTGACCTTTCAGCAAAGTCTCAATACATGGTGTATGGCGACCCTGTGATAGATTGAGAGTTAGACGTTGTGGAGGGAAAAAGCCAGCGAAGGAATGAACAAAGCAGGGAAGGGTGGGTGGAGTGGAGATGTCCTATATCACTTATCGCTGAAGGCTAAAGAAAAGGTGAGAGAGAAAATCTCTGATTCATCTCGTGGGCCCTTGTACAGACAAGCTATTCGTCAAAGTTTGTCATTGGCTTGGAGGTAACCTTCTGCACTGAGATGGAACCAGACAGAGATGTGGGGCATGGGTGGAGGAGAAGGGGGGATTGTCATTTAAACTCCATTTATGAAGCATCTATCATTGATCTGACATTATGTGCCATCAGCCCTGGCCAAACATCACAATATGATCTAGGAGTGGCCCAAGATTGCCGGCATCAATGCTAAAAAGTTGAGTGAGCAAAACTTTGGCCACAGGGCCTAAAATACATTATGAGTTTGTCTGGGCCGTTCAGCATGGTTTGAAGAAATATTCGTAAGGTTTACATAATTGTAAAGTACATACTGACAGCATTTAAAGGTTGAAGACTTTTACATGTAAACAACTTTAAAAACTTAAACGCAAAACTCTAAAAATGGTCTGTGTGTAATGTCACCAGGAATGAGCACCATTCAGTTTAATTTAGAATGTTTTTTTTTTCAATTCCAATTAAATTATTTAATTTAATCTAGATAAGATAGCAAACAGTATGCACAATTCTAATTTTAATTTGAGAAAGTACAAAGAGGTGAAATTCCTACCAGAAAATTCATCAAGACAAGAAGTTTGAATGAGGCTACAACAAAATATAAACAGCCTTCTAAACCCATTATACACACATTTCAGTGCTAGTGAGAAATCCCATCATACACTCTAAAAAATGCTGGGTTGTTTTAACCCAATTTTGGGTCAAATATGGACTAACCCAACTTTTGGGTTAAAAATTTAATGTAAAAATTTAACCCAACAGCTGGGTTAGTCCATATTTGACCCAAAGTTGGGTTAAAACAACCCAGCATTTTTTAGAGTGTACAGTCCCAGTCGCAAAGTATGCTGGGAAACCAGTTAATTTTTAAGACGGAAGGAAGTTTTCGAGACTCCTGCAGCCACCTATAGGTAAATAATTAGAAATATGACAAAGTGCAGCAAATGTTAACGCTATTTGTGCTACAAAAGTGTGTTTACGATTACAATAATAAATTAAAATAATGATACCAATTACCAGTTTGTAACATTAAGCAGCATAATGGAATCTGTAAAGATAAAATAAATGGAAGTAGCTGGCCCTGGAAGCCTTGAACAGTCAAGTCAAAAATGGCCTCACCCAAAGTTTTGTTAAAAATAAGCTGGAAAATGTCAAATTACATAAATTTGTAAATTGCTTACCAAAACAAAACAAACAGTGTTTACAAATGACCCACAATTAATTCTTAGTTAATTTCCCTATACAATTTTCCATTTCTAAAAGGGACTAGCAAGGCTACGGTTTGAATTATCTGGAATGAAGTCCCTTCGATGCCCTTCTCCCCCGTCTGGGAGCACTTCCCTGCCCCGTGTTGTCCCAGCCAGGGGCTCTTGATGTGCTTGGTATGAGAGATTCCCTGGGGATGGTTAGCATGGCCGCAGCTGTCTGAATAGATTTGTAAGTGTCATGCAGACGGTCAGTGATGGAATAACTGCGAGGTCCCTAAACACTGTTGACACCACTCAGCGGCTGCGTGCAACTGACGACACTCAACCTGCATTCGCCTTATTTGCATCAAATCGCTGTCAGCCGCAGAAGGAAGAACAGGCATAAGTAGCTCATTGTGACCCATGAACACCCATTTACGGCTCCCTCCCTCCAGGCGTCTTGCATTGTACTTGACCTCATCAGACTGCTCTTTTGATATCCTGACTTGTACTTCAGAGGCACATTTCTCCATCATCATTCAATTGCCCTTGCTTTCTCTGTTCGTGTCAGGGTTGTGCACCATTCAGAACTAAATTTAGAAAGCCTTTACATTCCAATTCAAAGACAGAAAAAAGGATATGGAATTGCAATTTTGGAATTGCAAAAACGGACTTTGGTGTGCTTATGATACGCAATTGGTAGGTTTAGGGGTGTGAGGTAGATGCGTATTACATGTACGACAAAATGCGTATTATATGCACGCCAACAGAGTCCATATCATATGCACACCAACAGAGTCCATATCATATGCACGCAAAAACTGTGTATTATATGCACGTCAAACATGTGTGTACTGTATGCACACCAAAGTCAGTTTCTGCGTATAAATAACAGGTAAAACACACAAAAAAAATAATGCTATTGATACATATTTTCATGAGATCGGGCTCGACAGACGATAGATGATAGAGACAGAACAAGATAGATAGATAGATAGATAGATAGATAGACAGATGGATAGATAGATAGATAGATAGATAGATACATAGATAGATACATAGATAGATATATAGATAGATAGATCTAGCACTGGCACTTATAGATGTCTAAAGGCCGTTGCCAACCTGTCGGAGCTTTTAGTAACCCTCCACTAACTCACCTCCAGATAGAAACACATTCCCAGTTATTTACATGCCACCTTTGGTTTTAAATAATGGACGCCCATTTTCTGCGCGTCGGTCCGGGCTGTTTGTTACTGTAATTTGTCTTCTTGACGCTTATGGTATTCTGCATGGCTGTGTCTCTAGCGTCCATGGGGAAATTGAAAACATCACATAAACTCGAGGCAGCTTGTAAAGCTTGAGGAGATAAGTGACAGTCTACTGTTATTACTGCCATTTAGTATATTTGCTCTTTAGCCTGCTGGCCAGATCAACGAATCTGCCGCTGCAATATTAATCTCCATTCTTATGTTTTCTGAACATCTTGAGACCTGAATAATGCCAATTATTCCGAGACATTTATAGCGTAAGCCACTTCATAAACATTACAGACAAGCTGTGCGGCAGACTGACAAAACCGTTCCCAGCAGCGGACGGGGGAGAAGTATATGGCGTTGTCGCCAGTTCATCAGGCCTTTAAGCTCTCTCTCGGAGCCAAAATCAGTCCTAATTGCGTGCAGAATGCTGCCTAGTGCTTCTGGCCAAGAGACCTTCCCAGACCATAATCGCAACTTTCTTGCGTCTTTCATTTATTACGCTGCTCATTTTGAGGGTGAGCCTCAACATATTGCAGATCATGTGCTGTTAGCCTGTGTGTCTCCTTGGAAGTGTCCTTACATGTGCCGCTGGGTGACACAGCCCCGCGGAGCCGTCAGCCTTGTGCTCGGCTGATGTGTTTTAATGTGCTTCCATTGTGACAGCTGGCCTGATAAAAGAACTCCCATCATAGAATACAAAGTACGTGGTTTATTGCTTTCCGCGGCACAAATAGAATCGTCAGCTACGCAAACAGTCTGGAGATGTCAGGGGTGGCACGGGCTGAGTCCACGGCTTTGTGCTTTGCTGTTTACACATCTGTGGCAAATTGTGCCTGTGTGTGTGTGAGAGAGAGAGAGAGAGAGAGAGAGAGAGCTGGAGGGAGAGCGGAATCAAAGATGAGCCATACAAAGTATTGCTTGCTTGTCAGCATCGACATCTTGTTTTGCATACGCCTCAAAAGGGCTCTTGAAAGTGGAATGCCATGCCAATCAGTGAAATCACATCTCGTCACAATCTGAGAACAGTATGAGGTGTTAGGACGCTTTCAAAGGAAGTATTCGTGGGTCCATCACAGCAAGCTTTTGTAGTGTGATGTTTCTGTAGCGCGACAACATGAGTGGCATACTGTAATTTTTTTCAATGTTAAAAACATTGTCTTTTACCAGCTTAATATACAGAGACAACTATATAAATTCCCCATAAAAGCACAGAAGCACTATTAAAGCATTGCTGTTACAAAACATTCTAACCAGACCAACATTTGCTCAATCAAATCATGCGTTTTGATGCAATGATCTGTTTGAAACCTTTTTAAAAGGAAACTTTTCCACCTTACTTTTTAAATAAGGGTGGGCACGGCCAATTGTAAATTGAATGTGTCTGGTTTCTGGATGCTTTCATACACTTCCAGCTATTTTTAGCTGTACAAAACAGCTCATTTTGCTCCTTGATATTGCAAAATGGTGTTTCTCATTATTTTAATGCATTGTCTTAATTATAAACACACAAACACATTGCTTTATAGCGCAAACGGTTTTAACGTTTACTGCACTTTCTTATTCTTCTCGTTATTTCCCTACAGTGGCTGAAGTCTCACACATTCACAGAAAATAGCTTGCTTCCTTGTTGAACAATAAGGTGGATTAGATAGGGTGACCATATGTCCTCTTTTTCCCAGATATGTTATGGCTAGATTGTCTAAATAGCCTAAAATGTCCAGGTTTTGGCTTTGTTTTCCTATAGTCATACTTTCAACAGTCTGTTGAAAGTCATGTATTACACGTGGGAAGTCGTGGCCTAATGGTTAGAGAGTCGGCCTCGTACCCTAAAGGTTGCGGGTTTGAGTCTCGGGCCGGCAGGAATTGTAGGTGGGGGGAGTGAGTGTACAGTGCTCTCTCCACCCTCAATACCACGACTGAGGTGCCCTTGAGCAAGGCACCGAACCCCCAACTGCTCCCCGGGCGCCGCAGCATAAAAATGGCTGCCCACTGCTCCGGGTGTGTGTTCACGGTGTGTGTGTGTTCACTGCTGTGTGTGTGCACTTTGGATGGGTTAATTGCAGAGCACAAATTCCGAGTATGGGTCACCATACTTGGCCACATGTCACTTCACTCACTATTTGCATTGATTTAACCATTCTCTGTAGATCCCACCTTCTCGCAGACCATGATTGGTCAGTTATGTGATATGTCTGGCCAGGATATGTCTGAGAAAAAAAAAAAAAAAAAAGAGGATGTATGGTCACCCCATTTTATAAAAGTCAAATTTATGTATGTATGTATTTCTATTAGGTGGCACAGAAATTACACACTTTACCTTTAAAGTCAGCATGAAAATAAACAGATGATATTTTCTTTCCTAGTGTCACGTATTCAAAGTTAAATGGCTTCTTGAATGAGAAAAAAAAAAAAAAAAAAAAAAAATGGAGGGCAGGTTGTGATTTGGCCCATCAGGAATTGATTTGATAATTGTTTGGTAATTGCTGACTGTGAAAGGTTGCTAGAAGGCACATTATTTTACAAAAATAAAAGATGTATACATATAAATCATTTATAATAAATGCTGCAAAATTCTATAAAAAAAATCGAAGAGCTGTCTATTTTGATTTCATGGTGACTAAAAATGAGCAGTGGCCAAAGTCCAGACTAGATTTGATTATTATTTCAAATCTTTTCAAAGTTGTTGTTTTAAATGTCTAAAACAGACCTGATTTTGGATGAACAGAAACAGGTTATTTTTAGATAGAAATAAATCAGATTTTTTTTTCTCCAGATCAGACAGAAAACCGCTCAGCCTGTATTTGTCTAAATTACAGAATAATTGCCAAAGAAATACTGAATGTAGGAAAGTCTGTTCAGATCAGTGTTTGATATCATCTGAGAAAAAGGAATTCGATCTGAATCTTAAACTTATCTATTGAAGTCAGTCAGAGTTAATGACATCATTCAATTCAGTCCCTCATCTGGCAATAGCCTGTAATGTCAATTTTTCAAATCACTCTGAAGTTTTGTGATTCATTAAAGTGAAATAACAGGTGTGTATTTGAAATATTCTCTCTTTGAAATATTCTCTCTCTTTCCAAAGCTGGTGGCACTTTGGACAGACTGTTCATTCTTGCAATGGCCTCTGGACCCTGGGGAATAGAGCAGGTAATGCAAGACGTCTTTCAGGTGGCTAATTATACACTAAGGAAAATAGAGATATATTGATTAGAAGTAAGCTCAACTGCTGAGCAAGTCCAGCTCAAACTTTCCACAGAGCAATTAGGTGTCACCACTGTCAGTTCTCTTTTCCAGCTTGGAGGACCACCAGGGACCCGCCATCAACAAATAATACGATATGACATATAATTTTATTTATTTTTTTGTTTAAAGAACGCCTAAATGTTTAAAATGAAACAGAAGCAATAATCATTTTGCAATTGAATCTAAAAAAGCTTGAGGTTAAAGGAAAGATATGTCAAAAATCCTCCAAGGTGATATATTTATGACGTTGCCTGACTCAAACGAGTCCCATAGTCCCTTGCTGGGAAAGGCTAGCCAAGATTGGCCTAGTGCAGCCAGAGAATGAAATAACGTGAAAATGACCTTGAATTAGCTGTGCTGGCTCTCTGGAATCGATTCAGCCTACATGTACGAGTAGAATTACTGCTGAGAGGTCAGGCCGGCTGGAAGCCAGGGGAGCGGAGAGCCACGGATGGTACAGTATAGTGGAGCAAAGAGCAGGAATGAGCCTGTTCAGATGAGCTGCAGGATTCACTCTGTGTAAAACTCTAGATAACTATATCACATTAAAGTAGGAAAACTGAGTTCTGCTTGAAAAGTTACTGTCATGTAACCTAAAATCAATCATATAGTATATATCATATATCATATATACAGTACATAGACATTTGTCTGATATTGTAGTCAAAAATTACTACAATTTTAACCCTATGATCCAAGAATTATTAAAGGAACAAAAGGGGAAAAAAAAAGAAAAAAAAGTTGATGTTTCCTTTTCCTTTGGTGTTATTTTACAATACTTTTCAAAACTGCAATATAATCATTCTCAAACTTCTCACACTGCCATCCAGGGTGCTTCTCAACTGGAAGGCTACATAACTCAGCTGCCCCATCAAAGGACATCTCAATTTGAAGGACCTTTTCCTTCAAAAAAAGTATTATAAAGTATTCTTGAAATTAAAATTTTAATAGTATTTTTGCGCTGTGACCACAGGGGAGGAAACGTTTATGACGCAGCACATATTAGACCATCTCATTGTAGCATTTAATGCATGACTCTGGACTTGAAGCCTCAGAAGGACTGGTCTAGGAAGGACACATCCTCTCTAGAATGCAGTTTTCTGCTTGAGAAGCAAATATAAAGAGCAACCATGGTCATATAGAATTATGGGTAAAGCTCAAAGGTCACATACAGAACACACCTGGTGGTCTGAATGTAACATCACTCACCCTGAATAAATTAAAATGGCTGCATCCGAAATTGCATACTCTAAGATTGTACTTCTTTTAAATGAGTAATGAATGAGTAATTGGAGACCATTAACAGAGTATGTTTTATGTACAATGAACGTGTTATGTACTGTATGCATGCGTGTATGTATGTGTGTGTGTGTGTGTGTTGGATATGTATTCTGGATGTACTACATTAGTCATGTTGTCACTGTAGTGCCCACTTCAGTTGCGTCACTTCACTATCATTCACAAAACCTCTCCCATGGTCTCATGGGATAATAAAGTGTTCATCAAATGCACACTTCTGAATCACACCAGAGGTAGTAGGTCACCTAGACATATTGTGCCTGCTGTTTTATGAATTCTGTGAATTCAGACGTACAACTCTTTTCACATATACTGTATGTTATTTTGGATACAGCCAGACATATATGGAGAACAGTCTTACAGAATTATAGGTAAAGGCCAAAGGTGACATGCAGAACACACCTGGTGGTCTGAATGTAACAACACACCCTGAATGGGTAAATATGTCTTTCTGATATCTAGTTAATGCAGTGGAAACCTTGCTCTAACTCAATTATTGCAAACATTTTTGACTAAACTAAACCATTTGACATCATATTAGATTAACCATTCTTTTATGTTAAACATTGAATAAAAATTTAATACATTTTCTTTATGCAATCACATTACACAGTACAAAAAGAATGGGCCAAAACATTAAAATGATCAGTTTGTTTTACTTTAGCACAACCAACAAATAGCCATCGGCAAATCAACCTTAAAATATGCCTGGCATGCTTTGAGATTGACTATTTCTTGAAAAACTGTTGCACAGTGGTTTATATTTAACATAATCCAATGTGAAGCCTTGTGGTGCTGAACTATTAAATCGATATTTGATGCAATTCCCCCCCCCTCTCCATTATTTATTTATGATTTAAAAATAACATTAGGTTTAAACATCACGTTTATACAGTTTTGTAAAGCAAATCAAATCAAATATTACATCTGGCATGTTATAATGAGAAAGATAATGTTTATGGCTTGTGGATCCACAATAATTAGAAACAAAACTTGCTTCAAAGAATTATAATTATAAAAGCTTGCTTGAATTTGTATTTAAGAAATGAACTCAACTGATACTTTAAATAAACAAGAAGCTGTTCATACACAGCTTCATATTCATACTTCATCTGTAAGAAAGAAATACAACTGAGAAACAAGTGCATGTGCATTAATATTAATTTAGGAATTTGGATTTTAATTGCGTTTTTGTGCTTAAATACATACAAATTATTTGCAGAGCAGCTACGCAGCTTTAAAGCTTTAAGCAGCATAACATCGGATTAGATTTGCGAATCCCTACTAATGAAAATTAGACATTTGGATTGTCAAAAAGAATGTTTTTCACAAAAATAACCATTTTACGCTATGCTCCATATTAGAATCTCTACATTCTGACATAACTTGCTAATAATGACTAATGATTTCAGTGGGTGGTCGTCACACTCTTTTAGCATTGAGCTTTTGCTCTTAAATCAATAGTTCACCCAAGAATCACCCTCAGGCCATCCAAGAAAGAGTTTGTTTCTTCATCAGAAAACAGATTTGGAGAAATTTAGCATTACTTCACTTGCTTACCAATGGATCCTCTGCAGTGAATGGGTGCCGTCAGAATGAGAGTCCAAACAGCTGATAAAAGCATCACAATAATCCACAAGTAACCCACACAACTACAGTTCATCAATTAATGTGTTGAAGTAAAATGCTGCAAGTTTGCAAGAAACAAATGCATAATTAAGGCATTTTAAATTAAAACTGTCACTTCTGGGCAAAATACCTGTCCGTAATCCATAATAATGCTTCCTCTAGTAAAAAAAAAAAAAAAAAATAAATAAAAAAATAAATAAGTCCATCCCCTGTTGTTCTCTCACATCAAAATACACCGATATATTTGTTTAGAACGGTTCTGGGCTGTTTTCACTTGTAAATGGTGCTTAATCTATGCATATCTCTCTCCTGATTCTGACTAGATGACTTTCTCCACTAGATTTAGCAGTATTATGGAGATGACATGTAATTTAGCCAGAATAGATTTGACTATTACAGACACACAGCTTTTCACTTCGCAAGATATTAATTGATGAACTGCAGTGGATTATTGCAAAATTTTTATCATCTGTTTAGACTCTCATTCTGACGGCACCCATTCACTGCAGGGGATCTACTAGTGAGCAAGCGATGTAATGCTATATTTCTCCAAATCTATTCTGACGAAGAAACAAATGCATATACATCTTGGATGGCCTGAGTGTGAGTACATTTTCCGTAAATTTTCCTTTTTGGGTGAACTATACCTTTAACAGATCCACTAAGTGTGGATTTGAAATTACACATTTAGACACAGCTCACACAGTCTAATGGCATTCAATGATCAAGCGCAACTGGAATTAATCAACATTGTGTTTATGCCATCCATAATCAAGCAACCTTTTAAACCCGTCAATCCATTTGACAAATGACATCAATGAGTGTGAGGGGTGAACCGCAGACAGGCCGGATGACTAACCTTCAGAAATGTCATTCTGTCACTCAGTGTGACGGAAAACACTGTCAGACCAATGACAATGGTGTCGATAAACGGGTCACACCTCTCTCCACTCCTTCCCCCTCGACTGTACCCCATCAGCTCCTTTCCAATTCATAATCTGCCAACTGATCGATGTGCGTGCGTCACGGTGCTTATGCGATTGTTTTAGTCATCAATAACAATAACAATGTTAGCATCAGTAATTGCCATATTTTAACACAGACCATTAAATACAGGACAAGACACTTGACCTTGTGGCCATTTGCATATTTGCATAATTCATGTCTTGCTTTTGAGCACGAAAAAAGCCCTGCCATTTTAGTGTGGGGCGCGCTGACCTTTGACCTCAGGTCTGACGCTGCTGATACATTCACCTCGATTCAGCAAAAGGGCGTGATGGGACCCTGTACGCATCACAATCTACCTGCCGCTTGTCTATGGCAAATTAACAAGCCTGGCGCAATGCCCAGCATTAATTAATGAGGCCGGGCATAAACACATTGCCAAGGGCCGACAGGGATTTGCACTCAGAACAACGCAATGAAGCTTCCTGGAAGGGCTAGAAGAGTCACTGAAACTGGAGACAGCTATAAAAACACCTCATGGTGAAGTCAAAGGCTGAAACGGGTATAAAGACAGCAATATGCTTCAGGCCAGAAGTGGAATTCATACTGAGTGCCACAGTATTATAGCAATAGTTAACCAAATTTGTGTGCCTGTCATCCTTTATTCATCTCGGAGGTTATTTTAACAACAAAATAGCTATGAAAATCATTTCATTAGAAT
This sequence comes from Spinibarbus caldwelli, assembly GCA_039654775.1. NCBI lineage: Eukaryota > Metazoa > Chordata > Actinopteri > Cypriniformes > Cyprinidae > Spinibarbus > Spinibarbus caldwelli. Next base: position 16,371,388 of record CM077254.1, read on the forward strand.
TAAGCTGAAATAAAATTAAATAAAATATAAATATTAGATGAAAAATGTTACAATGGCAACTGAAATAAAAAAGTACTAAAATGACAAACTTTAGTTTCAACTAAATTAAAGTTACATAGAAATAAACTGGGAATAAAATTAACATTTAATAAACTTATAAAAGTGACTAAATCACATACCAAATTAAAACTTAAATAATAATTAAAAAAAAAACTCAAAAATAAAAAATAAAAATTAAATGGATACAAAAATATAAAAATAAAAGCTAAAATATATATTAATTATAAAAGCTAAATAAATGAAGAGTTCAGATGCAAAAGTGCCATCTCAAAATTTCTTCTAAAATGAGCATTTTTCTCAGGCTCTCATGTGTAGATTCAGTAATTTAACTTTAATGGCAATGAATAATTCCCTACCAGTCAGTCACGTTCGACGTTACATCAGAGTGACTGACTCAATTGGGATCTCGCCAGAGAGCCCAATCACCTTCGAGCTGTGATGGGAATAACGGCGTTATAAATAAACGGCGTTACTAACGGCGTTATTTTTTTCAGTAACGAGAAATCAAATGAATTACTGTTTCCCCCAGTTACAACGCCGTTACCATTACTGACAATAAATGCGGTGTTACTATAATTTATTATAATATTATTATAATTTTATTTTTCAGTTCATCTGAATGGATGCGTAGTGTAGCTGTATTTGACGTACCGTAAACTCTAGTGTGAAGGTGCACGACTCGCCATCGCTTTGTCTCACACGCGCAAAGAAAGATACAGAGCAAGAGAGTCTTTCATAACATGCAGAATTGACGCGCTACATGTAAACGATATCAGAATTAGAATCAGAAAGAGCTTTATTGCCAAGTATGCTTGTGCATACAAGGAATTTGTTTTTGTGTCATAAACTTCCAGTACACAGAGACAACAACAGCACACAGACAATAAAAATATAATGAGAATAAAAAATTACACATGTAAATATAAATAGACAAAAATTTGAAAAAATAAATTGAGAGATAAATAAGTGGTATGTACAGTTGTGCTATAGATGATAAAATGGAATAGAATAGAATGAAAAGCAGGGATGTGGTAAGATGGAGGTGGTAACAAATATTAGGTTATTGGACATTGTTATTGCATAATGGGGAGAACATTTAACTGTTCATTAAATAGATTGCCTGGGGGAAGAAACTGTTCTTGTGCCTGGCTGTCCTGGTATTCGGTGCTCTGTAGCGCCGACCAGATGGCAAGAGTTCAAAGAGGGGATGGCTTGGATGTGAGGGATCCAGAGTGATTTTCTGAGCTCTTTTCCTCACTCTGGATGTATACAGTTCTTGAAGGGTGGGCAGGGGAGCACCAATAATCCTTTCGACAGTCCGAATCGTTCTCTGTAATCTTCTGGTGTCTGATTTTGTAGCTGAGTCAAACCAGACAGTTATTGATGTGCACAGAACAGACTCGATGACGGCTGAGTAGAACCGTTTCAGCAGCTCCTGTGGCAGGTTAAACTTCCTCAGCTGGCGAAGGAAGTACAACCTTTGTTGCGTCTTTTTTACAATGGAGTCAATGTGAGTGTCCCACTTCAGGTCCTGGGAGATGATGGACCCTAGGAACTTGAATGTCTCCACTGCTGCCATAGTGCTGTTCATGATGGTGAGTGGGGAGAGAGCAGGGGGGTTCCTCCTGAAGTCCACTATCATCTCTACAGTTTTGAGCGTGTTGAGCTCCAGGTTGTTTAGACTGCACCAGACAGCCAGCTGCTCAACCTCCTGTCTGTAAGCAGACTCATCACCATCCTGGATGAGGCCGATGAGTGTGGTGTCATCTGCAAACTTCAGGAGCTTGACAGAGGGGTCTCTAGAGGTGCAGTCGTTGGTGTAGAGGGAGAAGAGCAGTGGGGAGAGAACACATCCCTGAGGGGCGCCAGTGCTGATGATGCGGCTGTTTGACATGAATTTCCCCATTCTCACTAGCTGTTGCCTATCTGTCAGAAAGCTGGTGATCCATTGACAGATAGAGCTAGGAACAGAGAGATGGGTTAGTTTGGTCTGGAGGAGTGTTGGAATGATGGTGTTGAAGGCCGAGCTGAAGTCCACAAACAGGATCCTCACATAAGTCCCTGATTTGTCCAGGTGTTGCAGGAGGTAATGCAGTCCCATGTTGACTGCATCATCCACGGACCTGTTTGCTCGGTAAGCAAACTGCAGGGGGTCCAGTAGGGGTCCTGTGATGTCCTTCAGATAAGCCAGGACCAGTTTTTCAAACAACTTCATGATGACAGACGTTAGTGCCACAGGTCTGTAGTCGTTAAGTCCTGTTATCTTGGGGCTCTTTGGGACGGGGATGATGGTGGAGCGTTTGAAGCAGACAGGGACTTCACACAACACCAGAGATCTATTGAAGATTTGTGAAAAGATGGGGGCCAGCTCGTCAGCACAGGTTTTCAGACAGGCTGGTGTCACACCGTCTGGGCCTGGTGCTTTTCTTCTTTTGTTCTTTCTGAAGACCTGGCACACATCATCTGCACTGATCTGCAGTGGAGGAGGGGGGGAGAGGGGGGTTGCTGGAGGTGTTAACGGTTGTATAGAGAGATGGTCAGAATGGGTTTGGGGGGTTTTGAATCTACAGTAGAACTCATTCAGGTCTTCAGTAAGTTGTTGATTCGCCTCAGTGCTGGGGGATGGTGTTTTGTAGTTGGTGATGGCTTTCAGACCTTTCCACACTGAAGCTGGGTTATCCGAAGTGAACTGATCTTCTAACCTTTTTGCATAGGTCCTTTTAGCCACTTTAATCTCCTTGTTCAGTGTGTTCCTGGCCTGATTGTACAAGGGTCTATCCCCATTTCTGTAGGCATCCTCTTTGGCTTGACGAAGATGTCTGAGTTTTGCTGTAAACCATGGCTTGTCATTGTTGAATGTTAAATAAGTCCTGGTAGGAATGCATATATCCTCACAGTAACTGATATATGAAGTTACAGTCTCTGTGAGTTTGTCCAGATCGGTGGCGGCAGTTTCAGAAACACTCCAATCAGTCGAATAGAAACAGGCTTGTAAAACCCGCTCTGTTTCTTTGGTCCATCTCTTTACAGTCTTTTCTACAGGTTTAACAGATTTAAGTTTCTGCTTGTAGGTCGGTATGAGATGAACTAAACAGTGATCAGAGAGTCCTAAAGCTGCCCGTGGAACAGAGTGATATGCCTCCTTTATCGCTGTGTAACAGTGATCCAGTATATTACTGTCTCTGGTGGGACATGTGATGTGCTGCCTGTATTTTGGCAGTTCACAGGAGAGATTGGCTTTATTAAAGTCCCCAAGAATGATTAAAACAGAGTCCGGGTGTTGTTGTTCTGTCTCTGTGATCAGATCAGCTAGTTTCTGTAAAGCTGAGCTCACGTGCACTTGCTGAGGAATGTAAACACTCACGAGAATGAACGAGCAAAACTCCCGCGGCGAGTAGAAAGGCTTGCAGTTAATGAAGAGCATTTCTAGATCAGAACAGCACATCTTCTTTAACACAGTTACATCTGTACACCACCTTTCATTGATGTAAAAGCATGTCCCGTCGCCGCGCGATTTCCCCGTTGATTCTGCCTCGCGATCTGCTCTAAACAGCTGAAAGCTCGGAAGATGAAGTGCGCTGTCCGGAATGGCATCGTTCAGCCAGGTTTCCGTGAAACACAGAGCAGCAGAGTTTGAAAAATCCCTGTTTGTCCGGGAGAGCAGAAGGAGTTCGTCCGTTTTGTTGGGTAGAGAGCGGAGATTCGGCAGATGGATGCTAGGCAACGCCGTTCTAAATCCGCGCTGTCTGAGCTTCACGAGCGCGCCGGCTCGCTTCCCCTGTCTGCGCGTCCTGAAGCGTTTGATCAGCGCCGCCGCTCCGCCAACTATAACGTTCAGCAAAACGTCCGAATACTCGAAAACCGGTAGAAGATTTTGTGGTGTGTTCTGCTGAATGTTCAGCAGTTCTTCCCTGGTAAAACTGATCGTGTTTGCAAAACAAAAAACAGGAAAAACTAACAAAAACACTAAAACAACTGGAGAGCTAAGCACAGTGGCTGCCATGTGCGGCACCATCGCGATCAAAGGGTAGTTATTATTTGTTGTATTTTCTGTCAAAATAACGGAGTTCCTTTGGAATTAATTCTTCAGCTTTTAAGAACTGCAGGTTCCTCTGGTAGTGGGTGGAACTAATGCACAAACGACAATCTCATTGGCTGGCGCTCACCTATTATCGTCCCTGTTTTGATTTCAGCAAATCAATTCGAGCGAACGCAGACTACGTGATTAATATTCATGAACCCAGCAGCTAATTAATCCCTAGTGTGTTTTATATTGTTATTAGTAGGAGAATTCATAGTAGTTTTGTTATCTTATAAATCCCCCCCCCCCACCATCTCGCTGGCTCTCGAGAACCATCAGACTCTGCTATGTGATTCAATTCACCCGGCGTCCTCCCAAGTTCAGGGGCATTCAGTTCACCTCTGTGCTGAACAAAGATGCTTCGGTCTTGCATGCAGAAATCGCAGTCCTACTGGTGAAGGACGTGATAGAGCCGGTCCCTCCAGCCGAGATGAAGTCGGGGTTTTACAGCTCTTACTTCATCATACCCAAGAAAGGCGGTGGGTTACGACCAATCTTGGACCTGAGTGTTCTGAACCGGGCCCTTCACAAGCTCCCGTTCAGGATGTTGAAACAGAGATGCATTTTTCACAGAGATGCATCGACCTGAAGGACATGTACTTTCATGTCTCGATCCTCCCTCGACACTGACCGTTTCTCCGCTTTGCTTTCGAAGGGCGAGCATGTCAGTACAAGGTCCTCCCCTTCGGGCTGTCCCTGTCACCTCGTGTCTTCACCAAGTTCGTGGAGTCAGCCCTTGAGGGAAAGAGGTATTCACATTCTCAACTAACTCGACGACTGGGTCATACTGGCCCAGTCTCGAGGGCAGTTATGCGAACACAGGGACACAGTGCTCAGGCACCTCAGCCAGTTGGGGCTTCGGATCAACTGGGAAAAGAGCAAACTCTTCCCTGTGCAGAGGACCTCTCTTCTCAGTATGGAGTTGGACTCAGTCAACCTCACAGCACGTTTCTCAATAGAACGTGCTCAGTTGATGCTGAATTGGCTGGAGTCTTTCCAGCGTAAGAGGGCGGTTCCACTGAAATTATTTCAGAGGCTCCTGAGGCATATGGCATCCGCAGCTGCTGTTATGCCACTCGGGTTGCTTCATATGAGACCGCTTCAGCGTTGGCTTCACGACCGGGTCCTGAGATGGGCATGGCAACGTGCCACTTACCGGGTCCCAGCCACCCTGTCTTGCTGCCAGATCGCTGCTACACAACAAGCACGTGCTGGTCCGTACGGACAACACTGCGACTATTGCTTACATCAACCACCAAGGCGGTCTACGCTCTCGTCGCATGTGGCAATTCGCCTGCCATCTCCTCCTTTGGAGTCAGAAGCATCTGAGGTCGCTTCGCGCCATTCATGTCCCAGACGAGTGATGCAGTAGATGGTAATCAGTAGACACATCACGATGCAGTAGACAGTAAGTCTGTCGGGAAGCACGACTTGGTCATCAAGTTCCTCACCTGGTACCCTCTTGGGATCTCCCCTTGGTCCTGACGGCCTTGAAGGAGGAGCCCTTCGAGCCTCTGCAGTCAGTAGAGCTAAAGTTTCTGTCGTTAAAGACAGTACTCCTCACTGCTTTGGCCTTGGTCAAGAGGATAGGGGACCTGCATGCATTTTCAGTCGACGATTCATGCCTAGAATGCCAGTGGCTGCATCTCTGCCTAAGCCCTGTCCTATCTTCCGTCCCAGCTGGCGTGGGGGGACTTGCCGGCTTTCGCAGGGCACTGGATGGGGTCAGCAATAGTGGCATTTTCGTAGAGATCCCAATTGCGTCAGCCACTCTGATGTAACGTGACTGACTGATAGGGAACGTCTCAGTTACGTATGTAACCCTCGTTCCCTGAAGGAGGGAATGGAGACGTTACGTCCCGTCACCACAGTTGCTGTACCACCGCTGTACAGCCAAGGCATATCGTCTCGGCTCCTCAGTGAAAAACTGATGTGCGTCTGCACGCGCTCTCCTTTTATACCTGCGCTGCGGGGCAGGGTGCGCGATGCAAAGCACACACGCCAACTGTCATTGGCTTTTTTTGTTAAAACTCGAAGGTGATTGGGCCCTCTGGCGAGATCCCAATTGCGTCAGTCACTCTGACGTAACGTCTCCGTTCCCTCCTTCAGGGAACGTGGGTTACATACGTGACCGAGGTGTTTCTTTTCATTGCCATTAAAATTGAAAAAACTGAGCATAAATATAGGAGCCTGAGAAAAATGCTAATTTGAGAAGAAAATTTCAGATGGCACTTAGAGGCTTTTGCATCTGAACTCTTCATATATAAATTCTGTAATAGTAAATAACACTAAAATAACACTAATTCACCTTTAAAATATTCCAAACTGACTCTTCTTTTTCTGTGGAACACAAATAGAGTTATTTTGCAGCATGTTCTGGCTGCTCTTTTCTATTCAGTGAAAGTGTTTGTGGACTGAATCAAACTATTCTTCTACAAAGTCCACAAAGTATCATTGAATGTTTTGTGCAATACATAACTTTTCTGGAATAAGAAATTGATTACAATTTGATATTGATGTCTAACCTGGTGCAATGTCTTCACACTTGAATCACAAATATGAATTAAGAGTAATTATTGAAGTACAAATCATTATTCTTTTTATGAAACTTTTTATGGGCTTTTTCCACACTTTTTTCTCAATTTACCTTCATTGTATACAAATGAGCAGCATGAACCTTCAAAACATCTACTTCTCTACAAAACAGAAGAAAGTCACACAGGTTTGAAAGGCCTTCATTTAGCTCAAACAGTGGCGCATGGCACTAGCAACACCAAGTTCATGGGTTCAGTTCCCAGAAAAAGCAAGAAATTATGAAATGTATACTGAAAGTTGCTTTGGATAAAAGCTGCCCAACGAAAAGCAACAAACAGCTAGTAAATAAGGTTATGGATAATATACATTAATCTAAGAAAAGTTTGTGCATCTTTTACATATACTCTAAGCATGTAGTTATATAACTGATCTGACTGAATGACACTACAGCTGATGCAAAGCATTCTTATTTTCATTCCACCATTGTTAGTTATCAAACCAAACACCTGTGATTTTTCTTATGTTAATGGAAGAAGCAAGTAATACTCCAAAGGACCTGAACCACAGCGAAGAGATGAAACACTGCATATGTTACAAAGCAATGTATTGTGACAAAGAAGAGAGCTCTTAGAATGCAAAGACTAGAATTTAATCCCCCACCTTTAGAGAGAACATCTTCTCATTTGATTGTGGATCCTGAACTCAGAGGAGGGTGAACAAGAACAGGGCATTTCATCTGTGCCAAACATAAAAGCTGCTTTGGAGGCCATGTAAAGCATATTTTATAATCTTTCCTCAGCTCGGCACAAAAGAGTGACTTGGAGTGTGGAGTGTGCTCAAGACTGAAGACATAACAAATTCCAGATAGTGCTGTTAAACGATTAATCACATCCAAAATAAAAGATTTTGTTTACATAATAAATGTATGTGTGCTGTGTATATTTATTATGTATATATTACACACATACACGCCTGTATATATTGCAGAAAAAAATGTTATGTTTATACATTGAATATATTTATTTATAATATAAATTCTGTGAATATAAATATAGACATGTAAATATTTTCAAAATATATACTGTATGTGTGTATATTTATATATACATAATAAGTACACAGAACACACATATATATTTTACAAATAAAAACTCTTATTTTGTATGTGATTAATCACAATTAATCATTTGACAGCACTAATTACAAACCATCTTGACGGGAGATGATTTGTGTTTTGTAATGCTGCTACTGACTGAAGTAATATTAGTATAGACTACTTTTATGGTTTTTCTTAGTTTTTTTTTTTTTTGGAGACAAAATTGTCATCCTCTCATCCATCTTCCTTTATACATCTCCTTTTCTGTTCCAGAGTTTAAAAAAGGCCTACAGGACTGGAAAGACAAAGAATAGTAAATGACCAAAATTTAGTTTAAGGTGAATTAAGCCTTTACTATTATTCCTGCAAAGCACTGTATTTTTTATTTACATATAATTGATCATATTTTATTTATTATTATATTTTATTATTATATTTTATTTATTTGTTTTTTTATGTCATTTTCAATAAATCAAACTATTTAATATGCATTTATACTATAAAAAAATATGAAAAAACAACAATATGAGCCAAATGTTCTTCAATAATTTGTGTTGTCTTGTTCTTGATTCAACACAAATTGCCATAAAGCTGAAAGAAAATTCACTTACTGTCTTTAAATAAAAATAGAAGTTTTGGGTTGGTTAGTTCCTTATTTTCATCAAGGCTGCATTTGTACGAATACTGTGAAATATTATTACAATTGACAATAACTTATTTCTGTTTTAATGCATTATTATATTCCTGTGAATGGATCATTTGTAATATTATATATATATATATATAAAATATATATATATAATTTTTTTTTTCTAACAATGTAAAAGTCTTTACCGTCACTTTTGATCAATTTAATGCATCCTTGCAACGGTGGTGTCATCATTCAACAATAATATGTGGAAATGGATAACTGTCACGAATTTGGTCTGTGGCTTTTTTTTTTTTTTTTTTTTTTTTTACAGTACATTGAAGCTTTGAAAATAACTGTAAATAAACTATATATCTATTGCTGCATTTTTTCCCCCCAGGAGGATGCAGTTAACACTAACATTTTGTTTTAAGATTTATCTAACATTTTTAGATGGTCTAAAGCAAATGAGTTGTAAAAATTCTGAAATTCGTTTAGAGCTTATGATTTATTTAAAAAATAAAACATATTACACATTAATGAATAAATCACTACATATAAAATTATTAAATTTACAAGTGTCATGTTTGTGATTTTTTTTTTTTTTTCATGTAAGCTATAGCTTCTGACCTTTAAATCAAAACATACTCATTATTTTGTGACATGAATTACTGCTTTATTTAATCAGAAACACAGTCTAAATGTTATCTGTGTAGGCTATTTTACTTTTAATTTAATTAGAAGTAGGCCAACAGCGCCCCCTACAGATTAAAACTCCTTACCAAACAGGCGTTAGGACCCGGGGGAGGCTGCCGCTGCTGCCACTGCACTTGCTATTACTGTTTACTCTATCACACACCGAACGCGGTAAAAAAAAAAAAAAAAACAACAACAAAAAAAATATTAAAAAAGCCTACATGTGACTTCTTCTATAGCTGTCTAAACGTCCCTATGAAGTAGTTTGCATAATACACCTGTGTGTGACTGTAAATGTCTCAAAGTTTTGTTAACTTTCTGACTCTCACATTGCACAGACTATTTCACATTACCCCGGACGACATTTCCCAGCAGCCATTTCACTAATCACACGCTCACGCAATCACACAATCACACCCTACATAAGCTTTGGACTTCCTCGTTCTGATCGCCGAGTATTGTATTGCGTATATCACTCTCCTAGCGATAGCTACTCTACGGAGCCAACTTTAGTTATCATAGTTTTGCCTTGCCTGTTTTCTCATTTTTTGATTCTTGCCCGTGTTTCCTGGATTAACCCTTTGCCTTGCCATTCGGACTCTGTTTGTCCCTGCCTGGATTATTGCTGTGAACCTGGATTATCTCTCTGCCTTGCCCTGTTGGATATTGTTCGCCGATCGAAGACCCACACTTGCCCAAGGATTACTCTTTTTCTTGCCTGTGTTGTACCTGTTTGCCATTGCATGAACCTTGCTTGTTTTGTGACCACGTCTCTGAATAAAAGCCTTGCAAATGGATCATTATGTCTCTCGTCTCGTCGGCTCCGTAACAGTAACCACTGTGTTAAATCATGTAAAATTGAAACATAAAATGCAGCATATGAATACTGTAATTCCTCACATTGATGCAGATTTTAAAATAAAGAAACAAGCACATAAATTTGATATAATTTACACTACACACTAGTAATGAAACAGAAGTATGTATTCAAGAATGACACAGATTTGTAAACCAGATATTTACTTTTTGATAGTATGTGTAGGTATGCAGTTTCTAAATGCTCATCAAAATGATAAAAATAAAGAATCAGAGTTCTGTCTTTTCTCAAGGGTCACTTTAACTTATTTGGCGAGAAGTTCCTCTGGCATTGCTCTTTTTTCATAAAGCGCTCTTATAAGAGTCGAGGTGACTGTGACCTGCCGCCATTCTTCCAATAACGGCCCCAGATCCCTGAAGCGGTCAAAAGTCTGTCTCTATTACACTCAAAACACCCACCCTGACCCGCCATCACTCTTCTTTCATCCCAGATCTGCGATATGAAAGAAATCCTTCATCGTCATTCTCATTCTTTATTCACACTCAGCACAGCTCCAAATCCAAACTATTTTAAGATTTTTTTTTAATTTTTAATTTATTTATTTTTTATTTTTTATTTATTTATTTATTTTTTATCACAGTTGTAAGACTTTTTGAGACAGTAATATTAAGAAGATGTCATCTTAGATTTGTTCTTTTCTTTGACTGGAACAAAAAAAGTACATAAGAAAACCCATAAAGACTCAAAGATTGCCATGACAATCTGCTACAGTTGCCATAACACTCCTCTGTCAATAAATGTAGGATTTTTGTCATTGATTTTAGTTCTACAGGGACAAAAAAAAAAAAAAAAAAAGGATATGAACTTTCTGGATTTATTTTGGAGAAGATAAAATATAAATAAAGATGCACATTATCAGCAAGCAATTTATTAAAGGAAAATTAATCAAATTATATTTAATAAAACTAATCTCATGTGAACAGAGCTGGAGAGCTACAGAACATGATATAGATTGCATCGCATCTTAAAGGGATGAATGGAAAAGTTCTGAATGAAAATTCTGTGAAAATGAAATAAATGAGTCAGATTTGAGTCAGATCTTTTCAACAAACTGGCTGATTAAGTTCACAAAATCAGATTGAATGATTAATTCAAGAATCATTCTTATTGTTCTCGAGTTCAACTCACTCAATGAACTATCTGACCTTTAATTTAAGTCGTTCAGTTTTATAATTCCCAAAAAAGACTCATGATGTTTTTGTGCAGTTTGACAAAAGAAAGACCATCCAAGGTGCCTTTCCTGTCTGAGACACAATGAAATTTCACTCTATTACCGAAAACTAATTCGCAATCATCCTAAATGATTTATTACTTTCATAATGTGTTTGGTGCTCTTGGTACTTACAGCATGTTTTCTTACTGTGTGCTCCTAACGGCACGTTACGTTTCAGATTCATTCACACCTCGCGCTGCCTTTCTCTCCTTTGTCTCTCACTTCCATTTATTTTTCACACCCAGAGGTAAATAGATTTGAAAGCTATTTCTTCTCCTCCCTCGCACAGCCAATCCTCTCATCGCTCTAGCCTGGACAAATAGATGTCTGAAGTTCACTCAGCGCCGGCATAACTCCTTGTACCCACAGAGAAACACCTCCAGACCTCTCTGCCCCACCAGCCCCCACTAAAATCTGCCATTTTACCTTCACGCCGCCCAATTTTTACAGAGAAGCAGCAGCAAAATGATAACTTGATTTAGCCCTCAAATATCCTCCCAGCAGATTGTTTCAGCCACTTGGGAGAGATGAGAGTTGTGTCAACTGAGCCATTCAGTGTCTGCCCTGAGAGACGAGCTGAGAGCCATGCCATTAACCCCCTCTCTCACTGCAAAATGGTTTTGAACCTGCCTTTCTGAGGTGAGACGGAAAGCGGGAATGCTGGGTAGAAGCGTCATATATCCCTCTCAGCGGCGAAGAGAGACTTGAAAGTGAGCACGAGCTGTTTAAAGAGCGGCAGAGAGGGGCCGTCTCCAAAGATCCAAAAATCAATGTGCTTTGAAAAGGGCTGCTTTTTTACTTCCCCTCACCACTGTATATCTTCAGCTGAAAGACAGCAGAATGTGTGTAAACACAATAAAGGCACGGGGGGGATGTAAAATTAGCTCTTTGGTTTGACGGGAATCATCTTGTTGATGGTATTTAAATGGTGAACTAACTGACTGTACAGCCCTCCAAAAAAAAGAAAAAAAAAGGGGGAAAAAAAAGCTTTTATATAAAAAAATTGTTAGATTAGAAAATGGAAATCATGTAAGCTGACTGTATGAAGAAAGTCAAAGAAAAATTAGAACATTGATTGAGCAGACCAAATTACATTGGGTTACTATAAAAACCATTAAAAACGTAAATAAATTTAAAAAATACATTATAACAGTCATTTTCTGTAATTTTTTTTTAATATACTTGCTCAATAACACTACATTTTTCCTTTCACTCGAATAAAGGCAATGATTTAGTTCTGTCATGACAACTCTCAGAGGGATTGGCATGGTAATGTACATGACAATGTTAATGTGTTTGGTCTTGGCGGAATAAATCTGCTACGCTGCTGCTGAGTACTGAGACTTGCTACTGCCAATACATCCACAACATGCTGCTGTGAGCATGTAAGAAATACTGCTGCTGCAAATATAACATACATGAAATAGCCCCCAATAGCATACATGAATAACCTTGTAGCAGATCTATACAAGTGGAGCTGGGGAAAGTGGAGGGTTTCTGAAGCACGCTGCGAATGGCTACAACAAGCACTAGTCATATATTTGAATGTTGAGCAGAGAGCTCATTGGCTACTGATACAAGAGAGAACCAATCAGCTGTGTGATGATGTCATTAGGTCAGATTGAGTTAGAACTATCGGACTGCGCCATCTAGAGTTTCATGTCAGAACTCTGTATTTCTGTCATGACAATTCTCGGAGGGATTGGCATGGTAATGTCCATGACAATGTTAATGTATTTGGTCTTGGCGGAATAGATCTGCTATGCTGCTGCTACTGTTGCTTCTGTGGCAGAGCAAGTACCGAGACTTGCTACTGCCAATACATCCACAACATGCTGCTGTGAGCATGTAAGAAATACTGCTGCTGCAAATATTACAAACATGAAATACCCCCCATGAAATACCTGCTCCGAAGAGCCATGTGAACTGCATGTATTACTATCTATGTGTGCCTGGGCTACCACGCCGACTAGATTAACACTAGTGGCCTATGGCTATGTGTGCCTGGGCTACCACGCCGACCGGAATAACGCTAGTGGCCTATGGCTTTGTGTGCCTGGGCTACCATGAAAACTGGCTTAACAATAGTGGCCTATGACTATGTGAGCCTTGGCTACCACGCCGACCGGCTTAGCTCTAATTAGACATGCACTATGTGTAATGTTAATTAACAAAAAGGATATACGTTGCAATCTGATAGATAAGACCCCAGCACCCACCTGAGGAAATGTCATAATTTAGTCATTTGATAACTGCTGTTACTTTCTCCACTTCATGAGTCCCAGCAGCAGCAAAACAGCTCGTTAATTCATGTACATGCAATGATGAGATGGACAAAGTAAGACGATGTATGCCATTTTTACTCTCATGCAAATAAAAGTTGTCAGAGTTACAGTTCACAAAGCTCCTGGGTGGACTGACCTGAATGAACTGAAATAAAAGCAGAATATAAATGTTCTTTCTCTGTTTTCTGAACTACAGAGCACAGCGAGAGCACACGTCACACGGACAGCATTTTTTCTCCGAACTACACTACCCATAATGCATTACATTTGGGACTACAACAGCCATAGATAGTGGTCTTCTCCCACAACACTGTCATTGATATAACCGCGATAAGCATGTGCTTCTGACACTGCACACAGCTGAAATCAACCACACACTCATCACAATGAAACATCAACCTTAGAAATAACGAACATGAACATTGAGATACCGCCGATGTATATGGCGAATCCCCTTTTAAAATGTATACACAAGAATGCTTATTTAATTTAACCTGTTTCATGTCCATTACTATCGGTGTGTCTTCAGTGATTACATATGCTCTAAACTGCGTTTTGCTCTAGCTGTATAAACACAGATGCATTCAGCTGCTAATTGCATTTAGATGCTGCTAATATGCTTAATATTTTGCTCCTGCATGCAATGCAATAACACTTAGTTTAAACTTGATTGTGGTTGCTCATTTTTTTGAATTCAATTAGGCAGACCACGTAATACACACAGCAATATGGATTAGAAAAGCATTCACTTATCTTAGACATTGATTTCGCTGTTCTAAAGCACGCTGCGAACTGCTACAACAAGCACTAGTCATATATCTGAATGTTGAGCAGAGAGCTCATTGGCTACCTATACAGGAGAGAACCAATCAGCTGTGCCATGTGATAATGATGTCATTAGGTCAGACTGAGTTATCGGACTGCACCATCTAGAGTTTCATGCCAGAACTCTGTATATGTTGGGCTACTACTGAAGAGAAAAAAAAAAAACAAAAAAAAAAAAAAAAAAAAAAAAAACCTTTTTTGGTAAAATGACTTAAGCATTTTTATAGTGTGTGTGTGTGTGTGTGTGCTAAAACTCTTATAAACTTATCAGGATATTTCTAACCTGGCAAGAGATGCACAGAACATGTGGTGACCTTTTGCTAAATGCTCTTTTGAATAATTAACCAAATAAAAAGTTTTGGCACTGACATCTGTTCACAGCAAAGCTCCAAAAGTGTAAACAGTTTGTGACAGCATGTGACATTCTCTGCATGTTTAACAACCACTGCATCTGCATTGTGGAGGAAATTACCATTGGCAGGCCAAAATAAAATCCCAGCGCTGAATCACTGGTACATCAGTCAGATGGCAGAGAAATACATTTACACCAACTGATATCAGGGCTTGTCATTCTTGTTTAATATTGTAAATTATTCAGTGATTGGTCACTGGTGCAATGTATTAAGATCGCTGCAGATCGGAGTCCAAATTTAATAAGCCAATGGGATGTTTTGCAAGTTAATCAGATACAATTTCAGACCACTAATTAAGGAGAAAAATTATTAACGCCCCTCTCCCATTTTTTTTTTTTTTTTACAGCATTATTAATTACGCAGACTGAATGAATCTTCTGGAGCTTTTTTTATGTCAAGCGTAGCCTGACCAAGGAAATAATTGTTTTGATCTGCACCACTGCATTCATATATCACCCAAGGAGACACAAAACACACAAATACACACACTCACACGGCCTCTTATTATGTGTATGTGTCAATTCATCCCACAGAGTAACAAGAGAGAGAGAGACACTATAAAACAGATACACCCATTCTGACTAGATGAGCCACATTCAACTCGGTTCAAAATTAGTCCTTACTGGTAGATGTTGAATTGGAACTACACCTTCCCATATATTCTAACGGGCCATATTCCAGCAATCCATTTCCATATAAATATGTATATAAATATGTATATATATATATATATATATATATATATATATATATATATATTTTTTTTTTTTTGTCATCAGTCATTCACTGTCATTATGATGCCATTTCTTTATTCTGCTTATTATGGTTAAAATTCATTTAATTATTAATTTAACATTTTGTAACATTTTCTTATTTGTAAGTTGTTATAAAGGGTTAGTTCACCCAAAAACTATGTTTTACTCACCCTCAAGGCATCCTAGGTGGCTTTCTTCCTTCAGACGAATCCAATCGGAGTTATATACGCATAGGTCCTATGTCATCCGCTCCGAACGACTTGCACGTATAACAGTTATTGGAAGTGAGAGAAAAATGTTTTATCACATTTTAAATATTGATATTTTTCTTACAAAAACGCATCGATCCACTACAGGAGGCCTTTATTACCCAAACACCCCCCCGGAGCCATGTGGGGCACGTTCTATTATGGATGGATGTGCTTTATTTGACTTCTTTTAGACTGTTGAAAATAAACACCCGCCCACTGCCATTATAGAGCTTGGAAGAGCAAGGAAAATTTTTAATATTACCCCGATTGGATTCGTCTGAAAGAAGAAAGTCATAGTAGGTTTAGAGTTGACAAAACCAAACAAATCCAACCTGGTTTAGATCAGTTCAGTGGGCTCACAAATCTTGATATAAATGTTCTCTGTCAACCCAAAGTTGGATCCAGAGTTTGTGATTGACTCTAGAGCGTGTGCACCTGAAAGTGTGACACGTGCAGCAAACAGCCAATCACAAGGAACATTGCGAGAGTCTGCACGATTCACTTCTCTGCTGAGGATTATGAGATGTTGTTATTAAAAATATACTGAATTAAAATGCATTTACAAGGCAGGAATAAACACTTTTGCTGCAGCAAAAGTTTGAGAAGGCTGCAGAAAGATAATATCAGACTATGCAAATGAATCAATGAATTGAAAAATGTATATAGTTTCACAAAAAGCTCAAAAGAAAAAAAAATAGTCATTTTAACAGCTTTATATATTAAAACTTATATGTATATATTTTAATTAATTTAAATGGAAGGTTTAATATTTGTTGCCAGTCTATTTAGTAATTATTTGAATATATTATATGAATTATAAATAATTACAGTTCATACAATATGAATATAATAAATAATAAGCAACAAAAGATGGGCAATTTTGTCTCTAAAATTCTTTCAGTGTAAACTGCTTTACTTTGAAGCAAGAGATACGGGGGGAGTGGCTTTATTGCATCAGATATATGTCACTTTGTGCACAGCTGATTGGTCTAGTTTGGGTTTTAACCTCTAACCCAGAATAAAAAAGGGTAGCCGTGTAGCGTAAGTTATGATGGCGACAAAACCAACCCACCTTCTAGAGCCCGAAAATGGAGAGTTCACTCAAACTAAACACAAACTTAAAACTTAAAGTAAAAACTGAAACTGACTTCATGCAACAGGCTCAGAGGTCCTACCATGTCTTTTATCATAAAAGTTGCTGCAGTTTTATAAGAATAACACGGGCTTTACTATGGTATACAAGGGGTTCTACAAATGGATAAAAGGTTAAAGAAATGATGGCTAGAACATTTGCTTAAAAAAAATTAAAGAAGGGAAAAAAAGATTAAAGAGAGTGTACACAGTGCACCAATACAGTGAGTTCTTTTTATTCTACCCTTCTAAGTTTATTACATTTCTCTTTGTGTTTCCCTTCATCTCTTGCTTTAATCTCAACTTGCCCCATCTTCTCAGCTTCCTCGGGAAATCTGCAACTTTTGCCTTCAAGTTCATGGCATTTGTTCAAAGCAAAAGTGTTTTGAAACACTCCCCCATTCTACCACTGGTCAGCCAAACAGACAGTCCTGCCCCCAAACTCTCGTCATTGGATGAACCGTTGTTGCTGGTTGGGATACTCAAATAAACAGAGAAACGTTTTCATAACACCACAGAGACAACGTGTTTATACTTCTTTTTAGGGAACTCAACCTACAAATGTTGTCTCCACATATTAAGCTTAGATAAATGTTTTTTTTTTAGTTTTTTTTTTTAATAAGTGCTGTATTTCTTCAAATGAAAGTGTGAAGAGGAGGGTCCAGGCGAGAGGTGCTTCAAAAACTGCATTAAATGAGGAAAAAACCCATCAAAGGTGATTCACCCTCACCTCGGCTGTCATGTGCCACCGCCTCGTTGCTTTGACACTCGCTAATTGTCTTTGAACTTTCTCCGCCACTGGTTTCTCATTTCCCTGTGATTTATTTGGCATTAGGGTGCTCTGCATTAGTCACCGACACTATTAATGAATTTCTGCAATCCGAGGATTACAATGTCAGCGTTAGGTCACGAATGGGTCATTTGTCTCGAAAACAGGAATTGTGCGTAATGGATTAGGAGGAGATGGAGGACAACTCAAACATCATGTTTATTAAGTGTGGGCGAAGACTGTGTATTAATATGGTTCTTGTGTCTGCTGGAAAAATCGTCTCCGTCCGCGCAAATATCTCAACAACAGTCTAATAACGAATAATAATGACCAATTGAGATGTAAGCCAATCAGGCTTATCTGGTCATGTACGCACCTGATCAGGTTCATCTCAACAACAAGACCCTTTAATTGTGCATGAATATGGTGATTATTGTGCATGCATGAGTCTACATGAATATTTACATGAGATGCGATCTTCAAATGCTGAATGTCAGCGGGTGGCAAGTTGTGCGCCGTTAAGACGGAGATCGCTCGAGGCTAGTGGGGTAAACAACTGTTAAAAATACAGTACGAGTCGCACAGGTGAGGCTCTCAAACTCCTGGATGTTGTTTTGCCCTTTGGAGGTCTGGGCGTCAGTACGAGTTTTCAGTTTCTCTCTCCATTTTGAGAGGCCTTGGGGTTTATCTGTTGTTAGAGAGATAGAAATCAGCGCAGGCCAGACAGGCGCTATGGGTGCTGGAGGAACAAGCACCTTTTCCTGCTCTGGAGTAGTTCACCATTGGCTGCCTGTTTGTTCCTGCTTAGTGCAATCAATACAGCCGAAGAGATTAGGGGAGAACTTAATTTGATAAGGCTCAAAAAAGCAATTATATTCCTGCTCGCTGTTGACTAATTGGACTGTCACGAGCATTAAACATCTTCAGGTAACGGAGCTGACAGCCCCAAACACCTTTTTCGTGCACTGTAAATATCGAATGCGGGCGTATTCTCATATGGATTGTCAAGATTTGGCTGCGGGCTACTGTTAGTTATGAATGCATTTCTCTTTAAACTGATCATACTTGAAATTAGGTGTGTGTGGGAGCACGAGAAACCTTCACATGCGTGTTTGATGTATTGTTTATCATACGCCCCCTCTCCCATGTGAATATTAAACATATTATGCGTACCCAAGGGTAATATGGCAGTCTTAATTGAATCGATACATCTAAAAGGCTCTGTGGCGGGATGACGTTGTGACATTTGTCACAATGGGGTCTTTGAATTGGTATCAGCTTCATCTATGGATTAAAGATAATTTTATTTTATTCAATATATAAACACACCTGCGGAAAACCCGTTTCTATGTCAGAATGAAAATATAAAAAGGTTATGTATATTGCGCAATTGGGTGTTTTTTCAACTTGGGGCTTTTTTAAATCCCAAGGGTTGATAAAACTAATGATTTTAATGTTTTTATGCTTGTTATGTGAAAGTTACATTTCATAACGCCTTCTTTGTTTACTTGCCTTCTTTATGACAGATTTCATGGTTTTACCCTTGACGTTTAATAAACTATGAAAATGCACCACACAAATATAATTCATTGTTATATTTCTCTATACGAAGACTGAGAGAAACTATTGCAATGTGTGTGTGAAAATATATTCTGTACATGTAAAAAAAACAAAAAAAAACAAACAAATACATCTAATACTAACTATGAAATTAGCCATAGCAAGGTAAATTTTATTTTAAACTGTCATTTCTACAACCATTGTTTAATGCTTAATTAAACATTGCAAAATTGGATATGTGATGAAAATGACACTCTGGAAGTACTTTTCATTACTTTTGCAAAAATATGTGAAACAATAAATAAATAAATGAAATCCAGGAATGCTCATATTATGCGGAAGTATATAAACTGTTATAGTTAAAACAACACTCAGTTGTTACTTTATATCTCACAATGTGACTGTCACAGTCACCAGTCGAGCTGCGCTGCATTTCCCAGCATCCCTCACCTGCACTCCGTCATAAATTACTCACACCTGACCTCTATCAGGGAATCCTCCTCACCTGTTGCTGCCAATCAAGCTCCCTATAAGACAACACTCCATCCTTACGCTCATTATCTGGTCTTGAGATTACAAGCTCTTTGTCTGTGTAGTCACTTACCTGCTGGATCCCTGTAGTTCTGTGGATGTCTTCCTCCAGTTGATTCTACTAAAAGGGAAAGATAAGGACGATTAATGCCTAAGTTTATTGAGCTTCATTGAACTCTGAGTTATTGCACTTACCTTTTGACGTTGCCTTCAGTTTAATAAAGAAGCTCTTACTATACTCACCCTCGTGTGCCTCTCCATCCAATGCGTGACAGTGACTCTCTTTCTTTCAAACTCTCTCACAATTCTCTTATTTTTTTACTCTGAGGTCTTCCATAATAAAGAACAATGAACATTTGAGAAAAAGGTCAAAGAAGAAAAGGCGCACCTTAGTTCAACGACTACAACAGAGTGCAAAAATTTTCCCTCACTTAATGCACCTAATAATTAAAAGTCATTTATTTTTAAACTTCGAACATCTGATGTCATTTGAAGCCATTGTGCCGAATGCAGCACTAGAACCCTGGTATTCATCAGTGAACTTGTTTGAAGCAGTTCAACACCTAATAATTACAGCAGCTGCATGGATTAAATCAGGTGCGGAACAAATGCCTTTATGTATACCTGAGACAGCGATAATTCCTCACACAACAAGGACATCTCTGAGGTTGAATACATTAAAATGAATCACCACGATCCTCTACCGCATTACTAAATGACTCATTTAATACATTAGAGGCCTTTGCAGGCAAACCATAGACCTCGTAAAGACAGATAAAACTGTCAGAGAGAAGAAAGAACGAGAGAACGTATGTAACTTTCGTCTTGTAAAACAAAAAGAAAAGAATTAAGGAAAAAAAAACAGTAACCGCCCTTGTGCCAGTTCTCTTCCGCAGCCTAATGAAGTAATCTATTGTTTCTACCCAGAGGGCAAACAAGTTTGAATATATGGATGTAGCGAGGTAATTGTCATTCCCATAATTGTGCGATTGTGAACCATTTAATTCTGCAAACCCTTCACTCTGCCACGGGGCGCAACCAATACAGCCCATTTAATTCCTTTTCATAAAAATCAATACAGTCCTTTAGGGGGACAGAGGTAAATGAGTCTATTAAACAGGAGGCTGTAATCAATGCATAATGAATATGGGATGTCTTGAGTGAGGTTAGAGAGGGTCATGTGCACAGACGTGTCCTGCATTAGCTACTGCGGGTCTAGATTCAATCCAGTCGAAACTGATTCAAAATGGCAGGTCTAATCGCTTTTAAAACCTCTCAACGTCACTGATTGCTTGTGAAAACCAAACCTGGCTATTTATTTGCTATTCGGTTTTAAACAGATGGATCCTGGATTAGGAAATGTATTGTTAGCGTTGGGCAATATTCAGCATTGAAGAAATGGTTGCCTTTCAAGAATTGAATTCATGAATTGAATTTTGAATTGAACATGCCACACCTCACAGGATGTTGAATTAGAAAGCTAAACAAAATATTTGAAATTCAAATAAATAAATAAATCAATTCAACATGTAATGCATTCTGGGAAATGAAGTGTTCTTACACCTTGCCCAGTTTGAATTAAAAAAAAATAAAAAGAAAATAAATCTCATGCTCACCAAGGCTCTATGTATTTGATAAAATAAATAAATAAATAAATAAATTAATTAAAATAAATACATTAAAACACTATTATTATAATACAAGATATTATATTTTACAATAACTGTTTTCTATTTTGATATACTTTAAAATCTATTTTATTCCTGTGATGGCAAAGCCTAATTTTTAGCATCATTACTTCCAGTCTTCAGTGTCACATGATCCTTCAGAAATCATTCTAATATGCTTATGTGATGCTCAAGAAACTTTATTATCTTAGTATTATCAATGCTGAAAACAGTTATGCTGCTTAATATTGTTGTGGAAACTTTCAGACACATATGATATATAATTTTATGCATCTTTGCTCAATAAAATTTTATTAAAAACATCTTACTGAGCCCAACCCTATTCTTTTTGTCGATCATTATAAAATTAATAGTGACCTGATATTGTCTGCATTTTCCAAAAGCAACGCCTTTCATCTCAGTCCATGAGTTGCCATTGAACTGTGCCAATTAGTTTGTGGGTCGATTCTAGAGATTATGCCATTCTGTAGTTGACGTGTGGAGTGAGACGAGAAAGTGAAACATACGAAAAAGAGAGAAAGAAGGTGACAGAGGGATGAGAGAGAGGAAAGTGAGAGCAGAAGGTGTTTTTATGAGCAATGGTTTTACCGTCCAGCTGCTGAGGTCTCACATATGCCAGAGCGAATATGACAGTCATGGGCAAGATATGAGGGGAGGAGAGCACTGTGAATTTCCCCTCGACCAATGAGAACGCAGCTCTCAATAACCCACCGGCCACGCACGTTCACCATAGCCGGTCACGGACCTCTCTTAATAATGAAAATCCAATATGTGTGTATCACTGGAAGCGCTTATGATAGTTTTGAATTAGCCTTAATAATAATTCTGTGTGGATAATGCAGTAAGAGTATTGTGTATCTGTACGTGTGTGTGTGAGAGAGAGTTTAATGAACTGTGTACAACATAATGAGAAACCGGTTGTCATGTGACTGAGACCTTGGAAACGAGACACCTCTCAGAATTCACAGCCTAACAGATGCTAATAAGAAAACTTTGTGTGTTGTGTTAATAAGCAGCAGACCTGAACGGAAATCTTTATGCCTCATAAAGCATAACCCGAGCAAAGAACGCTATATCTACTTAATAATTACAAACCTGCCAGATGACACACAATAAACAATAATAATAATTTTCTTTCTTTCTTTCTTTCTTTCTTTCTTTCTTTCTTTCTTTCTGTCTTTCTGTCCTCAGTTGCCAAATAGTCTGGCAGTCCCATTTGTCCCTGTGTCTGTTTCCAAATGGCCACTTCAAGGACTCCAGAGAAATAACAGCCTATGTACTATGGACTTTTTATACTTTTTTATAAAAATACTTTTTATAAAATGAGAATTACAAATCTGTATTCTGATTGGATGAGCTGATTGGATGTTTGAATTTGTGGTAAAGCTCAGGTAACTGCATATTCAATATTAATGCATTGGGTAGCAATGTTGCTTAACAAACATAAACAGCATACAATTGGATAAAAATTACTTAAAAAAAAAACATTCTTTTACATTCAACACAGTTTTAATTTATGCTAATTTCTTAGCCTGCGTAAATATTTGTATTAACATAAAAAGTGCTTATTCTGAATATTAATGTTAATAAATGCAGCTATTTATTGAACAGTGATGTCTTTTATATTTTATCTTCTTCTGCAGTTATGGAACACTTGTATGTCCCAGTGCTTTTTGGCACAAATTACAAATTCATCAAACTTGTTGCTTAAATTACTATGAGAAAAATAATTTATAGGTACCTCTCCCGTCTCTAATCGCTCTAGCGCGCGGTGCCACTATGCTAGCGTTTAGCTTAGCACCATTCATTCCTTAGGATCCAAACAGAGATGAATTTAGAAGCTACCAAACACTTCCGTGTTTTCCCTATTTAAAGATGGTTACATGAGTAGTTACACGAGTAAGTATGGTGAAACAAAATAAAACGGGGCGATTTTCTAAGCAGATAAAAAATGATAACTATAATGTATGGCGGAAGAGTACTTCGCAGCACGTCGACCTCAGCACAGTAATATTGGTTCTATTGATGGAAGTTAGAGGGAGAGGGGGAGTTTTCAGGAGTGATGATATTACTGTGCCGAGGTCGAAGTGCTGCGAGAAGAGAGAAGTACTCTTCCGCCATACATTATAGTTATCATTTTTTATCTGCTTAGAAAATCGCCACTGTTTATTTTGTGTCACCATACTTACTCGTGTAGCTATTCATGTAAAGGTCTTTAAATAGGGAAAACATGGAACTGTTTGGTAGCTTCTAAATTCATCTCTGTTTGGATCCTAAGGAATGAATGGTGCTAAGCTAAATGCTAGCATAGTGGCACCGCGCGCTAGAGCGATTAGGTGCACGCACTGAGACGGGAGAGGTACCTATAAACTCATCTAAGCTGAGGGGAAAAACATATTGGAATATGGAAAAACGGTGGCGTTTTACTTTAATTTAGTCTAAATTTGCAACCCTGTCACTCACTGTAGTATATTTTTTAAATTATTATTATTGATTGATTGATTGATTGACTGACGTATCTATGTATTTGTTTATTTATTTTAATGCACACTACTAATCAAATATTTGGATTGATTGATTGATTGATTTATTGATTTATTGATTGACTGACTGACATATTTATGTATTTATTTATTTTTATTTTTTTTAACGCACACTACCAATCAAATGTTTGGATTGATTGATTGATTGATTGATACATTCATAATTTTTATTCTGCAAGGATGCATTAAATTAATAAAAAGTTACAGTAAAGATATTTATAATGCCACTAAAGATTTCTGTTTCAAATAAATGCTGTTCTTTCGAACTTTTTATTCATCAAATAAAACAACAAAATTGGCATATTAGAATGATTTCTGAAGGATCATATGACAATGAAGAGTAATAGCTGCTGAAAATTAAGCTTTGCCATGACAGGAATAAATTACATTTTAAAACATTAAATTAAATGAGAGAACATTTATTTTAAATTGTAATACTATTTTAAAATTTTACTGTTTTTAGTTGCTATTTTTAATCAAATAAATGCAGCCTTGGTGAACATAAAATACTCATTCCAGTAAGTAAATATGTAAGTAATCAGGCTAAACTATATTGCATACAAAATAAAAATGTTCATATAATATTGAGTGAGACCACAGTGAATACATAAAAAAAATGTCAGTGAATACATAAAAAAAATGTCCCCCCCCCCCCCCCCTTTGATTTGTTTTCTTCATTGACCCCACTGAACATCCAATTTTTCAATTTTTAATACAAAACTTGAAAATTAAACTATCCAATTTATTGTTTGACTTTATTGTGATGCTTTGTGTCTCGCTCCTTCAAAAGGACAGGAGGACATTCATCACTTCACACAGAGATTCACTACCAGACTTCAGATCAGCTCCGTATCACAATACATTTTTACGCCCACTCATAAAAGGAATCCATTTCCATCTTAATTCACTGAAAGGATCTCTTCAAACCCGGCCCGGACTCAAATTAATCTAATTCCGACCCCACGGGGAGATGTGTAATACATTCCCTCTCAAGCGCTCACTGTTCATCTCTTGTCATAGAGTAATGACTGAGCGCATCCCAGTATCCCTGCTACAAGTTGAAGTGGGGTCTGTGAGGGGATGTCATGACGGCTTCATCCATTACAGTAACCAGGTTAACCATCCAGCAGCTGCATAAAAGACCAGGTCATTTTAAACGTCATCTTGAAATCCTCAACATATACTGTATCTGAGATCAGGACAAGTTGTCACAAATGGACACAGGGCCAAAAACATTGTTTCTTATCGTGACAGTTTTTCTCCATATAATAAAGATTTGGGGTCATCATTTTCTTATGTGTTTAAGTCTCTTATGTATGGAAGCCTGTTTCTGCCACATAATAATAATAATAATAATAATAATAATATTAATAATAATAATAATAATAATAATAATAATAAGCTATGTTTTCTTGCAATTCTGAGTTTATATCTCACAATGCAGACTTTTTTTCAGAGGCAATTGTGAGAAAAAAAAAAGTCAGAACTACAGGACATAAACTCATAATTCTGACTTCATTCTTGCAATTTCAAGTTTAAATATTTTTCTTTTTCTTTTTGACCACGGGATAAAAATAAAATTTAAAATTTAAAAATTTTAAATAAATAACAACAACAATAATAATAATAAAAAATTGTATATACTATAAATTGTATATATGTATAATATGTCCCCTATGAAATATTAATATTATTTACAGTTTTAAATAACTGTTTCATATTTCAATATATTTTCAAATGTAATCATTCTTAAAAAAAAAACTATAATTAATGTTTTAATGCAATGTTTAATGTTTTAATTAATTGATTTTTTATATAGTTTTTAGTAACAGTGTAAAAATATTTCTGTTATTTTTATTAATTGAATAAATCCTTATTGAATAAAATGATGATGATGATGATGATTTATTATTATTATTATTATTATTATTTGTTTAAATGTTACTTATTCCTAGTGACCTCTATACCTTCTTACATTCAAATTCGAATTGCAATTCTGCATCCTGTTTGCTAATTTGTATTCAAATTCAAAAAGCATTTTCAGTTCAATGCTGAATGATGCAACAACCCTATAGTGACACATACTGTATATAGTATACCATATAGAGTTCAGATCATAAAGGGATTGGATGATACCACACCACAAGATGCACTAAAACCTTCATATCTTGAAAGCACAGGAGCCATAACGCCTTCATATGAGACAGTATGGCTCTTCCAGAAAATGGGAGTCCTGCGAGTATGTGCAATACATCTTAAACATCGGTCCTTCACCTTTCATTGTAAACTATCCATTTGGATAGAATCGCATTGTGGCAGCCGTTTCTCTCTGAACGTTATATGCGCCCTGTCGTTATCCTTTCATACGACGTCTTCAAACTGAGCCGTGCGCTCCTGTGTGACACGTTCATGATTGCACCTGGTTAATCTCCCGATCAGGACTGTCTATCTGCCGCGTGACCACATTTCTCACAATCCTTTCCCATTCAATGAATAATGTAACTAGAGCATCGAGAGGAGTGCTGTGCAGAAAACGTGGCACCCATTTGTAATTACAATGATCTAAACAGTATATGCCCCACGCAGCCATTCGCACGAATCCGCTGCGGCCTAGGCGCATCTCGCTCGGCATCTTAAAATATAAATTAAAAATCTGTTTTTGGAGACACTTCCACACAAAACCAATTACGACTTAGCGAATACATATTTAATCTGTGTATTCAGAGGTAATTTGTCATCCCTCTCAACGCCTGACCCAAAGCAGCGTTACAGGGGGAGAGGTTTAATTTGCTTTAGTGGCTGTGGAAAATGGTATGGATTTAGGCATTTCCTTTTTTTTCTTTTTTTGCCCCCTCTTCTGCTATTTTGCTCTTCTAGGAATCTCAAACCGTAGGCTTTGACAGGGTCTATCAAAACACACCACGGGAGTCCTTTAAACCAGAGACGTGAAGAAATGCCATTGCAGCTTAAATAAGGCCCAGATAACTAAACTGCACTGATATACTTTAACTCCTCAGATATTTCTTTGAAATATTTAATTATATAAATACACATTAACATTTTGTTTATTCTTGCCAAACATTAGGCACTTTTTTTTTAACTAATTGGGAATGCTGAAATGATATCAGAACAGTTTAGTGCAGCATACAGTTTGGACATGTCAGAAACACCTAAAATATCTGAATATCATTGCATTAAATAACAAAACATTAAATATGTTACATTATATAATGAACACAATTAAAACTAGAAGTGCTATTTTAAATTAAAATTTAAAAGAAAGATTTAAAAGAAAAGTTTATATGTATACACGTTTTGAGGCCAGTGAGTACAGAAAAAATAATAATAATAATACAATTAAATAAATAAATAAAAATTCAGCCCACTCTCTTCGTCTAAATAATAATAATAATAATAATAATAATAATAATAATAGATGAACTGCAGATGCCTAATATTATAAGACAACCTTTAGGTTAATTAAACAAACTCAAAAAATGGCTTTAAAAGTTAAAATCTACAGAAACATTAAATGTAAATTAAATATTCCCTTACTTGCTGCAACACACTGCTTTATAAATGACTCACATTTCTATATGATGCAAGTATAAACATAGTCAGTGCTCACACTGTCATATGTCCATTATGTGCACTTGACACGAATCACAAGTTTTGTCTCTATGACTTTGAAACAGAAATGTCAAATATTGTCATTTGACATTTCGACATTTTCACTTATGAATTTTTCATAAATGACATAGTCTGAAGCCATTCTTTCTGCCGGCCAAAAGCAGCTAAGATAACATTTACTGTGAAAAAAATAATTGTCAAAGTGGAAGCCTGGTTTAAAAGTGCATGGGTTTAAACCTTAAGCACTGGCCCCACTGCACACATATCCCTTTTTCCCTCCATCTCTGATGTTGCTTGGCTGGTAAATCTCCAGCTATTCCCTCCTGACCTCTATCAGCACCTGTGAGAGTGTATTTAGAGACCACATGATGATCCAATATGTTCAAAACACTCAACATGTCATGTTCTATCTTCGCTCTACTTCTTTACAACAGCTTCCACTTCACCCTTAACAGCGGCCAGGGAGGATAATAGGATGTAACTTAAGACACTTTAAGGGGTTTCAGCTTAAAAAAAAAAAAAATTAATAATAATAATAATAATAATAATAATAATAATAATTATATATATATATATATATATATATATATATTTTTTTTTTTTTTTTTTTTTTTTTTTTTACACCCTCAGATCCCAGATTTTCAAGTAGTGGTATCTCAGCCAAATATTGTCCTATCTTAACAAACCATACATTGATAGAATTCTTATTTATTCTGCTTATTCAGCACGTTATGTATAAATCTCAATTACAAAAAAAAAAAAAAAAAAATGACCCTTATGACTGGTTTTGTGGTCCAAGGTCACATATGTTATTAAACAGAATATATAACTCAAAATGTATTACCAACAACAACAACAACAACAACAAAAAAAAGGTTTGCAGGGCCAAAAGTACACATTGTTGAAGAAACACCCAGAGTAAATAAATAAGTAAATCAAAATTTACTGAAATTGGAATAATATTGATAAAAAAGGGAAAGCTACAGAGAGGGAGGTGGAGTGAAATGCATTTCATATAATAAGAAAAAAATAACAAAATATAGAAATAAAAATGGGACAGGATAAAGGGCAAAGACATTTTATTCAACTAAATATGTCTGGTAGACACATTTGCTTTTTTGCATCTCAGGACAGACAAAGAGCGGAGTGTCGTGGATACACGCTCTTCACAAGGTCTACCTGTGTCACATTTGCATTGCATGGCCTTTAAAGACTCTCGACTGTACGCGTGTTGTTATTCTGAGTGCTTTGTTTTGCTCTGCTCTCAGACTGAGTATATCTCATTTAGTATGATCTTCCCAATACCTTATTCCCAAACAATATCTCTGGCTGCACTCTACCCCGCTTTCAGGAGAGGGTAATTTATGTGCATGACGGCTGAAAAAGATGACTTATTTCATGTTTAATGCATAAGCGTAAGGACTTCCTCCATCTCTAAACATATAACAACTGGAGTTTGGATTTATGACCGATCAGTGACCATTGTGTGTTGAGGTTGGTCTATATGATAATGAGATTTATATAGTAAAATATTGCAAAGCTCAGAAAATGTCATCTCGTGGTCGGTTATTTAAATAATGTACAGTAGGACAGTGAGAAACAACTATTTCTCTTGCGTAATGTGTTTCACACTTCTCATTTGATTCCAGTAACCTCATCCCAGAAGGGTAATTGTTATTCATCTACAATCCTAAACATGACAAATGTTTGCATTTCTGAATCACAGCTGCACACATCACACAGAAACTGTAGTAGGTGTCAGACAAGTTGCTATGAGGTTGGCAAGATATCTTCAGGTGAGAAATATTAGCTGCAGCTTTATGGGCCTCAACTGGTTGTGTAAAGTGTATGCAATTTATGTAAATTGTTGCATTTTTAAGTAAATTCAGTGGGCTGGTTACGTAAAAATAGATTCATGAAGGATTTCACATTGTTTTGCTTGTCTTTTCATGTCTTTACATTTTCTTTTTCTAAAAAAAATAAAATTCTGTCATCATTCATCATTAGCTGTCAATCAAAATCCACAAAATAAACAAACAAACAAACACACACATTACTGTTCAAAAAAATACACTAAGATTTATCTTATGGTCACCAAGATGCGTTTATTTGATCAAAATTACAGTAATATTGCGATTTATTTTTTTATTTTATTTATTTTTTTTAAAATGCAAGTGTATTTTAAAACTGTAATTTATTCTTGTCATGGCAAAACTGAATTTCAAGCAGCCATTATTTCAGTCTTCATTGTCACATGATCTTTCAGAAATCATACTAATATCCTTAAAATAACAACATTTATTTTAAATGGAAATCTTTTTGTAGCATTATAAAAGTCTTTACTTTTATTTTTCATCAAATCAATGCATCCCTACTAAATAAAAGTATTTATCTTTTCAATATTAATAGTGAAAAAAACATTCTATACATTTTTCCAAAATTATGTGTCCATTAGGCATCATTTCCATCAAAAATAGTCTAAATATGAGATGTGAACCATATTATAATCATGACTTATTTTTGCTACTTTTCAAAAGCCTTTTATGTATAAATTGTATTTTATCCTATTATCATTGTTGATTTTATTATGCACACTCAAACAATCAGAGAGTGAAATAGATATATATAATTTCAATATTAATTATATAAAAAAATGCATCCATCAGGCATAATTTCAATCATAATGAACAATGAAGTTTAAATATGAGATGTGATGTTGATGTAAAAAAAAGAGATAAATCAAGATAAACATCAGTTAGATGAAGAGAATATTGCATATCATTTCCAAACTTATGCAAAAACTGTGAAAATATTATTTAACAATGTGCATTTATTAGGCTTAGTAAGACAGCTCCCAGTATTCAAATCTGTTGCATTCAATCATGAGAATCAGTGCATCCTAAACCTGCAGGATTGAAAAGCACAACACAATATAGTAGAATGACATGGTTTTGAATAAATTATAATATAATTTTTGGATGGACTACTCCTTTAAAAGAGCAAATCAACCATAATAGCGAGAGAAAGTGTGGAAACTGCCAAAAAGAGACATTTCAGGTCCCTCAGTCTTTTAAGGTCTGTTATCAGTTTGAGTAACACGGTAAGAACACCGAGTTAATAAAACGACATGAATTATTAAAGTACCCGTCTGCTGTGAGAAATACTACTTAAACTTACAACAGAGGGATTCTTATTAATTTATACCCTTTAGAGAAGGTAAAATAAAGAAGGACACAGTTTAAGCTTCACTTTAACACAATCCTTCACTCTCACAAGAGGGCAACCATGCAGCACAACAGCAGACATTGATGCTATGCGTTCGACGCTAAGTGACAAAATAAGAACACAAGAAAAGGTAAAACAGGAGGAAATTAAGCCTCAGTGTATTTTACCGTTGGACGAGCAAAGCCGGTACCACATCTTGAGGTTAAAAAAAGGGAGATGTTTTTCCTCCTCATTCTTCACTTCCTCCTTTTCTTATTCACTCTCTCTCTTTTTTTAACATTGAGTGACTCAATTTCATGCTCCATTGCCATATCTACGCCAACACTGCATGAAATCATTTCAATGCGGGGATTTCAAAGTAACTGAGTATTTCAAAAAGTCCCCTGATATGGGTTTGTATTAGTCAGGGCTGATGCACCGTAGCACGTATTCACACTCACAATCGGCACAGATAACTCTTCAGCGGAGGATTGGAGCCGTGCACCTTTGCATCATCCTAAAGGATGAAATCCATAAATATTGTCCCCATGACTGAGTTTGTATTACTGGTAAATTCAGCTGACTCTTTGCGATTTGGTGGTGATTCACAACACCGCCGTGTTCATTGAATAATTGGATGAAAAACCTTAAACCATCCGAGTGTTCGCCGATTAACGTGAAACTCTATTCATCGGAGTCATCCACTTTCAGATTTAAAGAAGCAAAATAAATGTAAAGTGGGGGGAAATTCTCAAAATGGCCAGATTCATATCTGATCAGTGGGTACATGAAGAGTTTTAATGGGCCCAGGAAGAAATAGTAGCTGTCTAGCTGCCTGTATTTCACTTTGAAAGACAGCGGTCAAGGCTCTTAAATACACACGAAGCAAAATGAACACACTTAGAAGTCAATGTGTACTCTGCTCTGAGTGTTCAACACATGAACGTCGTTAAAACATGCTGGTGAAAACACAAGGCCCATTACACGCTCTTAACGAGGGCTGTGACCACACTCTCAACCGCATTCAATCACGCTCATTATAGACTCCGCTTCATTACTGAATTCAGCAGTTGAGCAGTCATTAAAATGTTCAAACTTGTGGTGTGGTGTAGTGCTTAAAGTGCTGAGTGGGTAACAGAAAGGTAGCAGGTTCAATCCCTGGAAATGGTTGTACATAAGCAACACCAGCGTAGATCAGCTAGCTAATATATATATCAGGGCTGTCAATCGATTAAAATAGAAGGAAAGCACCAGGCCCAGACGGTGTGTCACCAGCCTGCCTAAAAATCTGTGCTGACCAGCTGGCCCCCATCTTCACACAGATCTTCAACAGATCTCTGGAGCTGTGCGAAGTCCCCTCATGCTTCAAACGCTCCACCATCATCCCCATCCCAAAGAAACCCAAAATTACTGGACTTAATGACTACAGACCTGTGGCTCTAACGTCTGTGGTCATGAAGTCATTTGAAAGACTGGTTTTGGCTTATCTGAAGTCCTCCACTGGACCCTTACTGGACCCCCTGCAGTTTGCCTACAGAGCAAACAGGTCTGTGGATGATGCAGTCAACATGGGACTGCACTTCATCCTGCAGCATCTGGACAGACCAGGGACTTATGTGAGGATCCTGTTCGTAGACTTCAGCTCCGCTTTTAACACCATCATCCCGGACACCCTTCAGAACAAACTAACTCAGCTCTCCGTCCCCATCTCCGTCTGTCAGTGGATCACCAGCTTCCTGACAGACAGGCAGCAGCTAGTGAGGCTGGGAAAATACACATCCAGCACTCGTACGATCAGCACTGGAGCTCCTCAGGGCTGTGCTCTCTCCCCACTGCTCTTCTCCCTGTACACTAACGACTGCACCTCTAAAGACCCCTCTGTCAAGCTCCTGAAGTTTGCAGACGACACCACACTGATCGGCCTCATCCAGGACGGTGACGAGTCTGCCTACAGATAGGAGGTTAAGGAGCTGGCTGTCTGGTGCAGTCTTAACAACCTGGAGCTCAACACGCTCAAAACTGTGGAGATGATCGTGGACTTCAGGAGGAACCCTTCTGCACTCCCCCCACTCACCATCATGAACAGCACTGTGACTGCAGTGGAGTCATTCAGATTCCTGGGCACCACCATCTCCCAGGACCTGAAGTGGGACAATCACATAGACTCCATTGTGAAAAAGGCCCAGCAGAGGTTGTACTTCCTTCGCCAGCTGAGGAAGTTCAACCTGCCACAGGACTTGCTGAATCAGTTCTACTCCGCCATCATTGAATCCGTCCTCTGCACTTCAATAACTGTCTGGTTCAGCTCAGCTACCAAATCTGACCTCAGAAGACTACAGAGGGTATTCCGGTCTGCTGAGCGAATCATTGGTACAACCCTCCCCACTCTCCAAGAACTGTACTCATCCAGAGTGAGCAAAAGGGCTGGCAAAATCACTCTGGACCCCTCACATCCAGCACACTCCCTCTTTGAACTGTTACCGTCTGGTCGACGCTACAGAGCTCTGAGCACCAGAACGACCAGACACAGGAACAGTTTCTTCCCTCAGGCAATCCATCTCATGAACACTTGACATTAAAAGTGGAACACACAACACTATTATAAATTATTTATTCAACACACATACTTATTTTTTCATTTCAGATTTGCACATATTAGACCTGTACACCATAATTGTCTATATTATATATTGTGTTTTTGC
Organism: Spinibarbus caldwelli; assembly: GCA_039654775.1. Taxonomy (NCBI): domain Eukaryota; kingdom Metazoa; phylum Chordata; class Actinopteri; order Cypriniformes; family Cyprinidae; genus Spinibarbus; species Spinibarbus caldwelli. The sequence continues at coordinate 16,404,861 of CM077254.1, forward strand.
TATTTGTACATTGCCTATTTGTATATTATTCTTTTATTATCTGTGTCCTGTCCTGTTGCTGTCTTTCTGTTGCACTGTAGAGCTTCTGTCACAAAAACAAATTCCTCGTATGTGTAAGCATACCTGGCCAATAAAGCTCATTCTGATTCTGATTCTGATTCTGATTCTGAAAATATTTAAACGCGATTAATCGCATGATTGTCATGAGTTAACTCGCGATAAATCGCAATTTAATCGCACATTTTTATCTGTTCTAAATGTACCTTAAATTAATACTTTTCATGTTTTAAATACTCTAATAAACATGGGCAATGACAAATATGGATGCTTTATGCAACATGTTTATTATTAGTGAAACCATAGTTAACAGAGCCTGAAGACTAGACATGTTTCATAGATGTGTTTCAAAGAACTTGTTCATGTCTATTAGACACGTGAAAAAAGAAATACCAGGTTCCCATTACTTCTCTTTCTTTGCACTGAGCAATTTACTTACACAAACCTGTTTACATTTCCGCATGACAGGGCATCTCACTTCTTCTGAACATGCTAAATGTACATTTATTATTTATTATTACATTTGTTTGCCTCTCTGTGCCCACATACTGTATTTTAATGCAGCTAAATTCTCAATAAAACTGTTTTCATTTATATATTTTACTGTTTCTGTTGTCAGACAACGGAATGAATATGAAATAGTGACTGAAACGCGACCCATAGGACTAAATAACCAGCTCTCCCTTCCAAGATGTTAATCTGCACAAAAATCCTGATTTATAATCCAGCCATCGTCTGATAAAATCAAATAGGCTATACATAAGATAAAGACCATAGCTGTGCTGTGATTTCGGCTATACTTGCATGTTAAATTAGAGAAGCAACATAATATCTGTTTTAACTGAAAGCGCTGTTCCTCTCATCCGCGCGCTGAACAGAGCAGACGCAGAGAGAGAGAGAGAGAGAGAGAGAGAGAGAGAGAGAGAGAGAGAGAGAGAGAGAGAGAGAGAGAGAGAGAGGTGTGCGCGCAGCGGGAAAGACAGACCTCGCGCTCGCGCAGCAGTACCGCCGAGTCTCAGAAACTAAATAAGGTTTGGGCAAACCCTATAAAGATTGGTCGCTATAGGCGCTTTTTGAAAAACAACAACAACAAAAAAAAAACAAACAAACAAACAAAAAAAGTTGCTAAAGTGGTCTGAAAAGTCGCTAAATTGGCAACACTGTCAGCATCTCCATCCACTTCCATTTCTCCAACTATAGTAGTACGGGTTAGGCCACGGGTCAAACAGAAAATGTGCGCTGCGTTAATCGCGCGATAATAAAATTAATGCCTTTAAAATGAATTTGAACGCGTTAACGCAAAATCACAGCCGAAATCACAGCACAGTTATTGTCTTTATAGCCTATTTGATTTTTGTGCAGATTAACATCTTGGAAGGGAGAGCTGGTTATTTAGTCCTACGCGTTTCAGTCACTATTTCATATTCATTCCGTTGTCTGACAACAGAAACAGTAAAATATATAAATGAAAACAGTTTTATTGAGAAGTTAGCTGCATCAAAATACAGTATATGGGCACAGAGAGGCAAACAAATGTAATAATAAATAATACATGTACATTTTTTCATGTTCAGAAGAAGTGAGATGCCCTGTCATGCGGAAATGTAAACAGGTTTGTGTAAGTAAATTGCTCAGTGCAAAGAAAGAGAAGTAATGGGAACCTGGTATTTCTATATTATTTTTCTATGTTATATGTCTAATAGACATGAACAAGTTCTTTGAAACACATCTATGATCTTTGAAATCTAGTCTTCAAATGTACCTTAAATTAATGCTTTTCAAGTTTTTAATAATCTAATCAACATGGGCATGGACAAATATGGATGCTTTATGCAAATGTATGTTTATTATTAGTGAAACCATAGTCAACAGAGCATGAAGACTAGACATGTTTCAAAGGTCATGGATGTTTTTCAAATAACTTGTTCATGTCTATTAGAGATATAACATAGAAAAAAGAATATAGAAATACCAGGTTCCCATTACTTCTCTTTCTTTGCACTGAGCAATTTACTTACACAAACCTGTTTACATTATTTGCAGGACAGGGCAGCTCACTTCTTCTGAACTTGCAAAATATACATTTATTATTGTTTGCCTCTCTGTGCCCACATACTGTAATTTGATGCAGCCAAATTCTCAATAAAACTGTTTTCATTTATATATTTTACTGTTTCTGTTGTCAGACAACCAAATTAATATGAAATAGTGACTGAAACGTGACCCATTAAGACAACATGACCATCTCTCCATGCTAGGCGCTTTTTTGAAAAAAAAAAAAAAGAAGAAAAAAGAAAAAAGAAAAAAAAAAAAGTCGCTAAATTGGCAACACTGTGCATCTCCATTTCTCCAACTACAGGCTAGGCAGCGGGTCAAACAGAAAATGCGCGCTGCATTAATTGCGCGTTAATAAAATTAGTGCCGTTAAAATGAGTTTGCGTTAACGCGTTATTAACGTGTTAATTTAGACAGCCCTAAAAATGCTGGGTTAAAAATAATCCAACTTGGGTTATTTGGCAACCCAGCGCTGGGTAAATATTGGACAGAACACATGCTGGGTTATTTTGACCCAGGGTTGGGTTAAATGTTTCTACCAAACATGGTGGATTGTTTTATTTAAGTCATCTATTGTTTAAATTATTATATTGCTGGGTTAAAATGGACTGGAGAAAAAAAAAAATTACTAGAGGCAACAGCAATAATCAAAAGATGAATATTTATTATTAACAAGAAAACATGGACAAAATACAAGACAAACTGAATTTATTTGGGTGAATACAGTATAGTTTACAACATCACATACATTTAAACTCGTTTAACAAGCATTTTAGACAAAACACGTAACATTTAAAAGTAGCATTTTAATTTATGTGTATTCAACCGTTCTCTGTAATCGCTTTTCACCGAAATAGTATTAATTCTTGTGCCGGTGAAGGGCTGCTGTTCACGTGGGAGCTGCGAACTTCAGACCGCCGCCTCGTGTTTCCCTCGTAACTGAAAGATGGTGTGACTGGCTCCAAAACCTGCCCATAAACTGGGTAAAAATATTAAAAATAACCCAATGAAATGACCCAACGGGCTGATCCCAGCATTTTTTTTTTTAGAGTGCATAGTGTGTTAGTGTATAGTGTGTTCTTTTTCTTTTTTTCTTTCTTCAGTATCACAGGAAAGTATCACAGGTTCCAAAAAATATTAAGCAGCACAACAGTTTCAACACTGAAAATAAATCAGCATATTAGAATATTGAAGGATCATGTGACACTGATGATTAAATTTTGCATGTAAACATTAGCTTGAAGTATTAGCCAGCCAGAATGTTGACATCTAACATGCATGATAACTTTGAATTTAAATTTCTTTTTTTTCTCTCTCTCTCTCTAGATTTAAAGACATCAAAACTAGACAAAAGAAAAAAAAAAGTAACATTGAGGAAAAGCATCTCCAAGTTTTTTTTTCTTCTTTCTTTTTTTTTTTTTCACTTACCATTTCATATGACCTGAAAGTGCATACATCTGTACAAATTAAACTGCTATTTAATGCATTTTTTTTGGTAATAAAGCCCTCCTGTTGCTATGTAGATCCAACTTCTTTGTCTCCAACCAGAAACTGTTGAAATTTACATAGGGCCAATTCCTAAGTCTGCTGGCAATATACTTTCCCCGTGACAACCATATTTAATATTTTGAAGGGTGGTTTCTACTGTGCCCTTGAACTCTTTCTTTCTGCAGATTTAATGCAGTCATAATGGAAGAAAGTCTATAAACGAGCTTCAGATGGACACAGACATTTTAATCTTCAGCTGCGAAGCTGCGATATTCACATTTAGCTACTAGGCTGGACAATACAGCATTTCTATAAAATACAGACAGGCATTAATTGTTCAGTGAGCAGCTTTAAGATTTAATGAAACCCTTTAATTTTGCAGTGCCATTATATAGTGATCAGATGACACTATATATATCAAATAGTGATATACAGTGGGTACGGAAAGTATTCAGACCCCCTTAAAGTTTTGACTTTGTTATATTGCAGCCATTTGCTAAAATCATTTAAGTTCAATTTTTTTTCCTCGTTAATGTACACACAGCACCCCATATTGACAAAAAAAAAAAAAAAACAGAATTGACATTTTTGCAGATTTATTAAAAAAGAAAAACTGAAATATCACATGATCCTAAGTATTCAGACCCTTTGCTCAGTATTTAGTAGAAGCACCCTTTTGATCTAATACAGCCATGAGTCTTTTTGGGAAAGTTTTTCACACCTGGATTTGGGGATCCTCTGCCATTCCTCCTTGCAGATCCTCTCCAGTTCTGTCACTTTGGATGGTAAACGTTGGTGGACAGCCATTTTTAGGTCTCTCCAGAGATACTCAATTGGGTTTAAGTCAGGGCTCTGGCTGGGCCATTCAAGAACAGTCACGGAGTTGTTGTGAAGCCACTCCTTCGTTATTTTAGCTGTGTGCTTAGGGTCATTGTCTTGTTGGAAGGTAAACCTTCAGCCCAGTGTGGGACTGATTGCATAAGTCCAGGTTTTTGTTGCATACTCCATTTCCATATCGTGTTGAAGTCTCAGTGACCTGCCAAGTAACTCCCAATGTGCACTACAATGCTCAACCAGGCAAGGATATTCCACTTTCTCAGAGGAGAATTGTAAAACAGCATGAAAAAAATAACATGATGGGAAAATACATTAAGAAACAAACAAACAAATAAATAAATAAATAATCAAAATGTCTGAGCATGACTTGCACTCGGACTTGACCGCATTGTCTGGCTGAGACACGGGTGACCAAGGGGCTTTTATTACTAGAAAGCAACTCTTTTTCATTTGAATGTTGAATGCATTTTGCATATTTGAATGTTTGCAAGTCAAGGGCTCACACCATATTAGTCTGCCCTTATTACCCTGCAAGACCTTGCTGCCATTCTCTTGTGTTTTGTGAACATACTAAAGTGAAGAAAAGGAGATAGAGAGTGGAAGGCTCTTTATGTCTTGGTATTCTATTCACAGATCTTGGCCTCCCTGGCCTGTGTGAGATTTCACTCGGATTGCATAAGTTCACTAGAACATAACATAAAACAGATATTCTAACCATAAGCCCACGGTGTTTCCGATGTTCATTATTTCTTTCCATTTCTCTCCAAATGGATCAAAGAGAAGGATGAACCAAGGTTCCTCTCCACAACACACCCCAAAAATTAAAAAAAATATATATTTTATATATATATATATATAATAAATAAATAATTTTGGTAAGTAACCATTTTAATGTACTCATATACTGTAAATATATATCATATAAACATCATATTTTATATACATGTTAATGTTTTAATATAATTAACTATATTGTTTGATTTGTTTGAATATTTAAATAAATTTTTCATATTGTTTAATTATAATAACATACATATATATATTAGGGCTGTCAATCGATTAAAATATTTAATGACGATTAATCACATGATTGTCATGAGTTAACTCGCGATTAATCACAATTTAATCGCACATTTTATCTGTTCTAAATGTACCTTCAATTAATACTTTTCATGTTTTAAATACTCTAATCAACATGGGCAATGACAAATATGGATGCTTTATGCAATATATGTTTATTAGTGAAACCATAGTTAACAGAGCCTGAAGACTAGACATGTTTCATAGATGTGTTTCAAAGAACTTGTTCATGTCTATTAGACACATGAAAAAGAAATACCAGGTTCCCATTACTTCTCTTTCTTTGCACTGAGCAATTTACTTACACAAACCTGTTTACATTTCCGCATGACAGGGCATCTCACTTCTTCTGAACATGAAAAATGTACATTTATTATTTATTATTACATTTGTTTGCCTCTCTGTGCCCACATACTGTATTTTGATGCAGCTAAATTCTCAATAAAACTGTTTTCATTGATTTATTTGACTGTTTCTGTTATCAGACAACGGAATGAATATGAAATAGTGACTGAAACGCGACCCATAGGACTAAATAACCAGCTCTCCCTTCCAAGATGTTAATCTGCACAAAAATCCTGATTTATAATCCAGCCATCGTCTGATAAAATCAAATAAGCTATACATAAGATAAAGACCATAGCTGTGCTGTGATTTCGGCTATACTTGCATGTTAAATTAGAGAAGCAAAATAGTATCTGTTTTAACTGAAAGCGTTGTTCCTCTCATCTGCGCGCTGAACAGAGCAGACCGAGAGAGAGAGAGAGAGAGAGAGAGAGAGAGAGAGAGAGAGAGAGGTGTGTGCGCAGCGGGAAAGACAGACCTCGCGCTCATTTTGGGCAAACCCATAAAGATTAGTCACTAGGCGCTTTTTGAAAAAATACAAACAAAAAAAATAAAATTAAATAAATAAATAAATAAAAAATTGCTAAAGTGGTCTGAAAAGTCGCCAAGTTGGCAACACTGTCAGCATCTCCATTCATTTCCATTTCTCCAACTATAGCAGTACGGGTTAGGCCACGGGTCAAACAGAAAATGCGTGCTGCTTTAATCGCGCGTTTATATAATTAGTGCCGTTAAAATGAATTTGCGTTAACGCGTTAACTTTGACAGCACTAATATTTATATGTGTTCACACTGTCAGGAGGCCATTTTGAAAGCTGTCTAACAACTTTCCCCAAAAGAGGAGCCCCTTAACTGTGCATTTTTTAGATGTTTAAGCCTTTATTTTGGGTAAGATTCACTACTTACTGTACAATTAAGAGATTGATGTTCAGACTTTTGCGTATTATAATCTGGAACTTGGATGTGGAAAATAATAACATTAGATCCAAAAGAGAGTTTTAGCAACATAGCGCAGATGCTACAGAACACAGTTAGCTGACTAGCTGTATAAGATTGTGTGGTATGCTAATATATTACTTCACAGGCATTACTGGCTTGTACTTTTAAATCCATAATATTATAAATTTACAGTTTATTGCTGGTCTGTGGTTTTACACTGCTGTAATTTTTTAAAGATTTCATATTATTTTGAGGTGAGCTTAAAGGGTGCACTACTTTGAAAATCATACAGCTTCAGTGTGACATCAATAAGAAAAAGCATAATTTCATAGATATTGTTAATAATAGTTGTTCATATTAAAACGTGTGAACTAAATACATGACCTAGATTATTTATTTAGCAAAATCTTGTCATTTTAATAATTACATGAAATTTATTAAAAATTGTTGCTACTCCAATTAAGCTCAGTGTGCTCTCTTTAAGTTCTTCCATGTAAATACTTCATAAACATATTTTAAATATTAACTGATGGTTGTCACTTTAAGTCAATCTTTATAAAAATGATTAATAACTTATTTTAACAGCTTTAAGATGACAAAATCGAGACATAACTATAGTTTATGCCCAAAGATGAAAGAGGCATGTTGTCCATTCAAAGGAGCCATCAGAAACCTGTCATTTCTGTCCAGAAAAAAAAAAAAAAAAAGCAACTAAAGGCTGGAATACGCTACATGACTTTTAAAATGTGAACAGATTTTTTAAAACACTAGGCTTCATACACTTACCGACTTTGTAAATAGTTTTGTTGTTGTTGTTGTTGTTGTTTGAATATGTGTTATTTAGCTGAATGTGGACTAGTCTAGATGTTGCAATGTGCTTAAATGACACTTCACTATGAATATATAACTGATCAAACTGAATGACTTGTTGCTTGATTTTAAAGTTGTTGTTTTGTTTTGTTTTTTGTGATTGTGTAAAAATAATAAAAAAAATAAATAAATAAAACATGATGTGAGCTTAATGGGAACAGGGGTGTTCTTAAAGGGTACAGAAATGTACCCATTAAGCACAGCTAGACTTCTTGCATTTAATGATGTATATCTTAATCAAAATGCTTTTGTAATTTTCAATGAAATTAAATATTTTTGTATGAGAGATTAATATTTTATTTTAACATAACTTCTTGTACTGAAAACAATATCTTGTGCACTAAAATTGACTCAATGTAGACTTTGGTGAGCTTAATAGATAGCTTGGATAACACTGGGAAAACATACCCATTCACTTGGAACAGTAACGTGCGGAAGCCCCATCCTTCCCAAAGGAGGTTTCGGAAGCACTTACACATATGAACAACCGTTTAGGTGCATATGGAAGATTAGAGGTGATTGTAATCCTCTTAAGAACGTAGACAATGTCGGGGAAACACGGGCTCTGTGGCTATACCGTGCACTTTACACATACGGGATCCAATTAGGTCTCTACATATGGAACCCAGCCCTCTACCGGTCCTCACGGATTCATCGAGTGAGGGCCTGGCGCCGGACACTCCACCACGTCTGGCTGCCGAGGGGATGGAGGAGCTCGACAGGGTCTGCTGTATGGACTCTCTGGAGCAGTTATAGCAAGCCTACCCGAAGCCGGGGCCTCTCAGTGCTTCTACCCGTTCGAGGTGAGAACACAGGAGGATACCAGTTCCACACGAAGGTTATAGAATGTAGCAAGCGTGTTAGGGGTCACCCAGCCCACAGCTCTACAAATATCTGCCAGCGAGGCGCCATGAGCCAGCGCCCAGGAGGATACGACACTTTTGGTAGAGTGAGCTCTCAACCTGAATGGGCAGGGCACACCTGATAAGCCAGGGTCTGATAAGCCAGGGTGATGGCGTCTACTATCCAGTGGGCCATCCTCTGCTTAGAGATGACATTCCCCTTCTGCCGGCCTCAGTGACAGACAAAGAGCTGGTCTGAGGTCCTGAAGCTTTGTGTCTGGTCTACGTACCATCTCAAGGCTCGGACGGGACAAAGCAAAGCTAGGGCTGGGTCTGCTTCCTCCAGGGGCAGTGCTTGCAGGCTCGCCACCTGATCCCTGAAGGGAGTAGTGGGAACCTTGGGCACATAGCCAGGCTGGGGCCTCTGGTTTACTTGGGAGTCAGCCGACCCAAACTCTAGGTACGATTTGTCGACCGAAAATGCGTGCAAGTCCCCTACCCTCTTGATGGACGCCAGTGCAAGTAGGAGCAGAGTTTTCATTGATAAAAACTTCAGCTCAACTGTTCGTAAAAAGGCTCAAATGGCCGCGCTGTAGTGCTTTGAACACTAGAGACAGGTCCCAAGAGGGTATAGAGGGGGTCGTGGAGGATTTAGCCTTCTGGCCCCCCTAAGGAACCTAATGACCAGGTCATGCTTCCCCACTGACTTCCCTTCTACGGGGTCGTGGTTAGCAGCAATCGTCGACAGACTTTAAGGGTGGAGGGAGACAGCCTTCGCTCCAACCCTTGCTGCAGAAAGTACAGCACGACACCGATCGGGCATCTTCAGGGGTCTTCTCGGTGAGAAGAACACCATTCAACGAACAGGTTACACTTCAAGGCGTAAGCGCGTCTTGCTCTCACCGAAGTGATGGTGTTAACTACCTCTTGGAGTAGGTCACCTAGAACCTCTGCGTCTAGATCTCCGGACGCGGGTGCACAGGGTGCCCTGTCTTTGAGTCAGTAGATCCTTCCTCAGAGGAATTGGTCAAGGAGGGGCTGTCACGAGGAACATCAGTTCCGGGAACCAGGTCCAGGTGGGCCAATAGGGCGGCACTAACAGGACCTGCTCCTCGTCCTCCCTGATCTTGCACAGTGTCTGTGCTAGAAGCTCACTGCATACTTGCTTAGGCCCCGCGGTCAGCTGTGTGCCAGTGCGTCCATGCCGAGTGTTTCCTCAGTCAGGGAGTAAAACACTGGCAGTGAGAGGTCTCTGGAGAGGCACAGGTCCACCTGAGCGGCTCTGAAACGTCTCCAAATCAGCTGGACCGTCTGGGGATGGAGTCTCCACTCTCTGGGGAGCGCAGCTCGTGACAGCTCATCGGCTGCACCGTTATGCAGGCCTGGAAAGTGAATGGCACAAAGCGACCTCAGATGCTTCTGACTCCAGAGGAGGAGGTGGCGGGCGAGTTGCGACATGCGACGGGAGCGTAGACCACCATGTCGGTTGATGTGCGCAATGGTCGCAGTGTTGTCCGTGCGGACCAGCACGTGCTTGCCTCGTAAGCGCCATCTGAGACTGTTCAAGGCCAGGCGTACTGCTAACAACTCTAGGCAGTTGATGCCAGTGCAGTTGGGGACCTGTCCAAACCCCCGACACTGCGTGCCCATTGTACGTGGCCCCCCAGCCGGTGGTGGAGGCATCCGTGTAAACCACAGCATGCCTGGAGACCTGTTCTAGGGGCACTATTGGCTGGAGAAATGAAAGGTCTGACCACGGAGTGAGGGTTTGGCAGCAGGCCGGTGTGACTTGGACCCGGTGAGTGCCGCGTTGCCACGCCTACCTCGGGACTCGGCCATGGGGCCAGTGTTGAAGCGGTCTCATATCAGTGGGACCGCTGTCATGCTTGACCGAATCCAACTCCATACCGAGAAAAGAGATCCTCTCCGAGGAGAGTTTGCTCTTTTCCTAGTTGACCCGAAGGCCCAACCGGCCGAGGTGCGAGAGCACCAAGTCCCCGTGTTCGCACAACCCCTGAGACTGAGCTAGTATGAGCCAGTCGTCAAGAATGCAAGAACGTCCTAAGTCTCTTAGGGGAACAAGGGCTGTCTCCGCAGCTTTGGTGAAGACACAGGGTGACAGGGACAGCCCGGAGGGCAGGACCTTGTACTGATATGCTCGTCCTTCGAACGCGAACCGCAGCAATGGTCTGTGGTGCAGAAGGATCTACACATGAAAGTACACGTCCTTCAGGTCGATCGCTGCAAACCAATCTCGGGGACGGATGCACCCGGACATGCATTTCTGCGTCAACATCTTGAACGGTAACCGCTCCAGAGGGCCCGGTTCAAGACACGCAGGTCCAAGATCGGTCGTAACCCACCGCTTGGACGTGCGCCTCAGTGCGCCTCAGTCTGCTCCTGTGCAGCTGAGAACTGCTGGGTCCAGTTCTCGACTGCGTCGCCGAAGAGGCTGGTCTGGGACACAGGGACCTTGAGGAACCGACTTGTTGGCGTCCCTCATGTTGACCAGACACAGCCAGAAATGGCGCTCCTGGACCACAAGTGTGGACATCGCACGACCCAGAGAACTCGCAGTGGCCTTTGTCGCTCAGAGTGCGAGGTCAGTGTGGTTCGGAGCTCCTTTTAGAACTTCCGGGTCGTGACCACCCTCGTGCAGGTCCCCCAGTGCTTTAGCCTGAAGAACCTGCAGTAACGCCGTAGCGTGTAAGATGGAGGCAGCTTCTCCACAGGCCACATAGGCATCGCCGGACAGACCAGACGAGGACCTACAGACTCGGGGGAGGAGACACGGTTCACCCTGCCAGGCGGAGGCGGTATTAGGACACAAATGCATCGCAACTGACCGCTCCACCGGGGGGACCCCTGTATAGCCCCTAGCTGCACCACCGTCGAGAGTGGTGAGGGAGGAGGAGTTAGCAGGTCGGTTTTCCGGCAGAAAAAGGTGCCATCCACGACCTGGTAAGCCCCTCATGCACCTCCGGGAAGAATGGCATTGGGGCAGGGTGCTGAGAACCAGCGTGGACCACCCCAAAGAACCAATCGTCCAACCTTGAGGGCTCGGGACACAGTGGAGGTCTCCACTCAAGCCCTACCCTCACGGCGGTCCGGGAAAGCATAGCCATCATTTCCGGATCCGATTCAGGCATTGCTACAGTCCCGGGGGACAGCAGCTCAGCCGAATCTTCCTCTCCAGAAAACTCCGGCTCACCCTCCGATGCAGCAATCGACATCCGGTCGTCGGTAGGAGCGCCGAAGGATACCACTGGTACTCTCTTTGAGAGGGCCCAGTGCGTTCCCTCGGCCGCTCAACTGGTTGTGGAGCACAAGAGGAGCGATGGTCCCTCGAGGGTTGGTTCCCTGGAGGGTTTGCCACCACTATAACCCTCAGACCACCCGTACTACCACCTGAAGTAGTCCTTGCCTGTCTGCAGCCAGGACGAGAGCCAGATCAAGGCAGGCAACGGAACTCCGCCCCTTTTTGAGGTAACGGAGCCAGGTCTGCAGCTCCGAGATTATTATCTTCCCGCAAGGAGAAGATAACTCATCCACGAACGCCACCTCAGCATGCTTTTATACCCAGACACGTGAGGCAGTGATCGTGACCATCACCCAGCGCCAGGTAACGACCGCATCCAGAAATGCATGGGTGGTACATTGTCTATTGCAAGACCCAATACGTATTTATAAAGATGCAATATCGTCTTTAAAAAGACGCACCCGTGAATGCTCTTTTAGGAAAAAAACTTTTTTAGCGTGCTGAAACGTACAGAGGAGATGACTGCCTGCAACACAAACAGGGGGGTAGTGCAGCCTGCTGTGTGCAACCCACTCGACACGGGAAAACCACCACTGCTGAAGCGCCGTACCACCAACACCAAGAGCTCCAAAGAGCGCATTGAATTCATTAAGTCTTCTTCTCTCAGTAGAGTAGTCAGGAACAAAACGATGTGTTCACTAGGCTCCAAAGCGAAAAGCTGAATATGCATTGCACCTGCTGCCTACTTATACTCACGCTGTGATCAGCGGCAGCTGGATGCAATCATCGCATGCCAATATGCATTGGCTCGTTTAGTTTACACTCGAAGTGGATTGGTCTCTCTTAGCGAGATACCATAGTCGGTCATTACCGACGTGACGTCGAGAGTGACCGACTGAAAGAGAACCAAACTTTGCTCTCAGACATGACACACACAGTCAAAAACACACACTACAACACAGTTTTACACACTGATGAGATAAATTCAAAACAATACTACAAAAACCGGTAATAAGTGTGGTACTCCCCACGTTTTATTCCTCAATTTAATGTACTGTAGAATACAGTACAATACAGCAAACAACAACAAAATTATTAATTATTCTGCCCCAGTATCCCGTCTTTGGTCTGGAACAGGCCAAAGAACCTCTTCAACATCACAGGCTATACTGGCCCTGGCCAGGCAGCGGGGGTAAAATCCTCTTGCATGCCTGATGTCCTTGTGTCATTGCTCACAAACAAGATAGGCAAATTGCTTAGTCATGTTGTCAATATAACACTGCACTCTGTTACAAGTTTTTTTTTTTTTTCAAGCATTGTTCAATACTGAAGCCAAATTTCCAAAACTGTTCACACATTCAGCGGTACAGAAGTCTGTGTGGACCAAATTGTGAATCATTTTTCATTGCTTTCAGACAAAATGCATGCAATGACCACATTTTTCAAAATCCACAAACACTTTTGTCATACATACTCCACAACTGGCAAAACACTATACATTTTCAGCACATTTTTCAATTGCTAACAAACTGCTTTCAAAACTGATTAAAGCACATTCAAATCAGAACAATGGCAAACTCTGTTCATTTCTGCAGGAATTATACTGAAATATAAAATCTTAGCAGAATATTTATTATGAAATTGAATAATAATTATTCCAAACACAACTAAATGCAATTTCAGCTGAAAGGCGAGCCAGATGTCCTATTTTTAATCTTCTTCTTCTTCTTTTCTTTCTTTCTTTTTGGTTATCTTTTGATAAATGGATGGCTTTGGAATGATTTTGTTTGGAAACATGGATCAGGGAAGACACATTGGTGGGGAAAAAAGAGTGGCAGAGAGAGGGAGGACTAGAACCCTCATAGTACTGAACATCCATCCATTCATCTATTCCATACATTTTTCCTAGCGCTTGTCCTATGTAGCATCATGAGGCTGGAGCCTTTCCTGGGTCATAGGCAGGACAAGCCCCTGAACAGATGGCCAGTCCATCACACACATTCATATTCACACTCACTTACAGTCTCCAGTTCACCTGTCCTGTATGTCTCTGGCTTGTGGGAGAAACCCAGAGGAAACCAACATCAACACAGAAAGAACATACAAACTCAACACAGAAAGACTCCTGGAGCAGCTGGGACTCCAATACTGCACATAGAGTACCTCATTATCCTAGACTGGGTTTTTTTTTTTTTTTTTTTTTTTTTTGTAATTATTAATTCAGAATTTTTTTATGTATATTTTTCTCAACTTTTTATATTTATTTTTGTGTTTTTATTTTTCACAAGTAAATTTTGCATGTGTAATTTTTTTCACAAGTAAACTGTTGATGAGTTTTTGTTTTTGGTATAAAAAGAAATAGGGGGGAAATGCTGCTTTTCTCCTTCATTCTTTGTGCTCTAATACAGTCAGTAAAATGAAAAAGAAATGTTATTCTTATCCTAAAATGAAATACTTATGTGACAAATCATTCAAACTTTAAAGATAAAAGTTCATCGTTTATGTTATGCTCCCTGTTTTTAGATCAGTGTGTTATGAATGAAATGTATGTTTTCTGAATGAGAATTGTTCCCAGTGTTATGATGAAACAAGCTTATTTTGAGACATATATGAAGTGTTTTGTTGGTCTGAGTGAGTTTTGGAGGCGAGATCAACTGTTTGGCCAAGATTCATGTTGGCAATGCAGACTGTGTGAATAGTTTTGAAAATGTGGCTTCAGTATTGAACAATGCTTATTAGCAATTGCAAAAAAAAAAAAAAAAAAAAATGTAGTATTACCTGATGTAAACTATGGCAACCATTTGGATGACAGTTACTGTATTGAAATGCAGAAGGCTGCACTTATGTATGCCATATATCCATTTCAAAAGTACAAATGTACACATTACTGTATGTGGGATATTGATTGAAAAAGACTGGATATAATTCACAGTTACACTTTTACTAATGGTCTGACGGATAAAAAAAAAATAAAAATACGTCATTGTGAAATAGAGAAGAAAAAGAAATATATGCACAAAGGCAAAAATAAAAATTAGAAAGTCCACTGTCAGAATTTGTAACTCTTGTGTTGTCCTCTTTCTATATATGCTTTCCAATTGAAGGTTCATGAGATGTACCGTTGAGCTGAACTGAGTTCAGATAACTGGTTTGTCATTGGTTGATCTATATTCTCTTCATTAGTGAAAGTCAAGATTCACTTGAACAATTCATGGCAAATTTATAAAAAGTCTAAAAGAAATGTGTGGAAAATATGCTTGACAGTTTATGACAACTAGATCAACCATTCTGCATTTACCGTAATGACTTATTAGATGAACTAATGACTTGAGGTTTTGAGGGGTAAGACTAGAGCACAGAGAACTATATAATACATTTTGAGCAACATGACAATAGCAACTGATAATGTAGGAAACCACAGACAAATACATAATCAGTTGCATGAATGTACCAAAGCAATCGCAACTTTTTCAAAAGAATGAGAAACTTTTTATAATGTGCACAAGTGACTAGATGATGTGGAGGTTGAACAAGTAGTTTTGAGAATTTAATTTCTGATTCGAGAAATGCACCAAAGCGACTGAGAAAAACTGTAAGCTGACTTTGGCCCTTTATCCATCGAAGATTCTGATTGGTGTGTGATAAATTTTGACGCCTAGTGTTTCCATATAGATCTGAATACTGTTTCATCCATAAATTAACAAGAACAGAATTCTTAGAAGAGAAAAGCTAAAGGTCAAAAAAGCAATATTATGGTCATATTTACACACCAGCAGACCAGGGCAGCAGTCCGGGTTTGATCTGTACTCTCACATTATCTGAAACAGGCCGAGCTTCAACTCAAATTTGACCTGAAATGCAAAAGGAAATATTATCTGCTTGTGTGGCCATAGCAGACAAGCAATTATGGCGATGTTGACAGAAAGGTATGCCACGTCTTCTTTTAAGCTCACAGAAATGTTACATACACTCATGCACACACTTGAGGAGTCTTGAGAGTAAATGGTAGCGCATGAACAAAATGACCCTGCAAAAAAACAAGAACAAACTAGTGAAAACATCACAGAAAGAACATTCAAGCAATTACCTGTGAAGCTAATCTAATTGCAGAGCAATTATACGACAGAGCAAAACAGAAAAAAACAGCATGGGAATAACAGAACAAAACCACATTAAAGAGAATATGCATATGCTACAACAAACAAGAAGAGAAGACAAGAAAGATCACAGAACAGCAAAACATGAACAAAACAGGCTACACTCTGTCAAGTTTTCTCATTGAATGCAATGATAACATTGCAAGCCGTTTCAACATGGAGGTGAATTCAATGGTAGCTCTCAAAACAGTGCTTCCAGTGGCTCACCATCTTGTTCTTAAACTCCCCTGCAATATTTCAGCTCTCCATCAACCACCAACACTTTAGAGGACGGACATGCTAACGCTCACTCCCTTGTTATTAATTTCACAAATGGACTTAAGCTAATTGGAGATCATTATTCTGTTGTATGACACATTAGTCCAGTGGTCACCTTCAAGAGCATGTACTGACAAGTCTACCCAACTTGGCTATTAATATTCTCAATAAGTGCATGATAAAGTGGCTTCACTACTGAACACACCCCTTCTTAAACGCAGGCTGCGATTCACCTCCTGGTGGGACAGATAATGACGTCGTACTTGGATGAATTTCCTGTGTTTAAATATTAACATATACAGTACATTATGACTTTACAAGACACCTTCTTACCAAAGTGACTTGCGGTAATATGCACACAGCATGCTGTCTCACATATTATTGCTTGAGCTTGTTGGTTCAAAGGGCTGGAAAACGAAGGGTAGGCATTATATATGAGTGAGAGGCACTTGATGTTGACTGGATGTAGCTATCATTAGGAAATTATTACAGAAATTACTGAAACAAAACCAGGGGTGTAGGACCATTTAAAAAGGGAGGAAACATTTTAAAAAAGTATCAGCCTGGTTCATGAATAATAATTATGCGGAATGACAGCTACCCAGTAGAATCATGGTTTACATGGCCAGCCCAAATGAACCCATGAGCAAAT
This sequence comes from Spinibarbus caldwelli, assembly GCA_039654775.1. Lineage (NCBI taxonomy): Eukaryota > Metazoa > Chordata > Actinopteri > Cypriniformes > Cyprinidae > Spinibarbus > Spinibarbus caldwelli. The sequence goes on from CM077254.1 coordinate 16,421,700, forward strand.
GCTTTCAATGATAATTTATGATTTATTAAGTTTGCAAATTTTGCTCAGATTGCATCAAATAATAATAATAATAATAATAATAATAATAATAATAATAATAATAATAATAATAATTACTATTATTATTATTATTATTATGGATAAAAACATGTAAGTGCAAACATACTGAGTAAAATAATAATAATAATAATAATAATAATAATAATAATAATAATAGATGTGTAAAACCCATGTGCAACTGTTTTCATAGAGAATTCACAAATAAATGTGTAATAAATGTAAATCATAATAAATGTTTAAAAAATGTAATTATTGATTAAATCACTTACATTTTCCTAAATGTAGGATGTTATAATAATAATAATAATAATAATAATAATAATCATCATCATCATCATCAATTTAAATTTAGTACAAAAAACACCTCAGTGTAAATGTAACAAACAACAATAACAATAACAAACAACAACAACAAAAAAAAAACAAATAAAAAAATCATCATCAACAATTTAAATGTAGGACAAAAAAACATGTCAATGTAAATGTAATGAACAACAATAACAAAAAAATGTAGTAATACTACTACTACTACTACTACTACTACTACTACTACTAATAATAATAATGGTCTTCAAAAGTCACAACTCTACCTCCACGTGGTGTTGACCGGAAACGTTCTCGTGCTTATCTCATTGCCACTCTTGGTTACCATCATGCTTGTGGGAGAGATATAAGTAAATCAAGAATGGCTAACAGAGTAAGGGCACACGGTTTTTAAGCCTGATTAAAATTAATGAATACACAAAATAAAAAAATAAAAAAAGTAGTTAAACAGCGTAAACGAGATTGTTCTTGATGAAGAGAACAATCTCACACTCGGCAGGGGATTTGACGAGGTATCCTAGGTCGTCATCAAATGAAAACCTCGCCCACCTACAAGAATAAGTGTCCACCGAGAATCAGATAATACTATTGTTGTCAAACGATTAATCGATTAATTAAGTTTTTGTTCATATAATGTATGCGTGTATACGGTGTATATTTATTATGTATATATAAATACAAACACATGCATGTATATATTTAAGAAAAAATATGTTTTGTTTATATATTAAATATATTTATATATAATATAAAATATAATAATATAAATATATAAATATATATACAATAAATATTTTCAAAATATATACGTATGTGTGTGTATTTATACACGGATAATAAATATACACAGTACACATACATATATTGTGTAAACAAAAACTTTTATTTTGGATGCGATTAATCATGATTAATCATTTGACAGCACTAGATAATACCCAAACCCAGACTTTGTCTCAAACTGGCCTATCTGATCGGACACCAGCATTGTCTGAAAATACCCAGAAAAAATGTAGACAGCAATGGACAATTGAGCAGTACAAAGAAATGATGTGGTGCTTCTACTATGCTCAAGAAACTAAGATAGAAGATGGAGTCGTCATTAGGAACATTAAAGAAAGGTTTCGTTCAGAACTTAAAAATTCTGCTTTTATAACAACAAAAATTAGAAAGCACAAAAGAGCTTTTGAGATGGACCATAATTTATGGTCCAAATAATTTATCTCTTATTTGAGGGCCTAGTGTTAACCCTCATGTACTGTTCCAAAACAGGTGACTTCCTCTATCGTCCGGGTCAAATTGACCCCTATTGGATTCAATGTAATTCCACTAAAATTATGAAAAAACAAAAAACAAAAAACAAAAACAAAAACAAAACAAACAAACAAAAAAAAAGCAGGGTTGGGCACCCCTGATCTAGTGGAAAAATTTGGGTACTGGTTCCACAAAATCTTACTTAAAAGTAAATTTTTTTTTTTGATATATCAACCTAAAATTTGGCACAAAACTTGTTCAGATGATTGGCTTTGATTTTCGTGAAGATTTGGAGGTAAACGTTTTGTAAAATTTATATTTTATATAAAATATAAAAATGTATATTTTTATATTTGACATTTTCATGAATTTAAACTTCTATAAATTTTTACAAATTTACTTTTAAAACTAGCTTTTCTTCTACAACAGTGGTTTTCAAACCTGTCCTGAAAGCACCCCTGCCCTGCACATTTTGTATGTCTCCCTTATCAGACACACCCAATTCAGGTCTTGCAGTCTCTACTAACGAGCTGATGAGTTGAATTAGGTGTGTCTGATAAGGGAGACATGCAAAATGTGCAGGGCAGGGGTGCTTGCGGGACAGGTTTGGAAACCACTGTTCTACAATAATCTGTGATGTTTTACCTTTAAAAAGATACCAAACTTAAGTCTGTGCTCCAAAGTATTCAAGATTTATAACAATTTTAGCTGGAAAAGTCATTTTTATGTCCATACTCAAAAAGTGGGACTTACAGTTAAATGGCTAAACAGTTTTGTTTTCACAAACTTTTAAATTAAAAAGTTGTTAAACTCATCAAGACACTGGCACTAGGAGACACTTCAGGACTAGAGTTGAGGAGCTCTGACATACAACAAAGGAATTTGCTGTTATTTTGTGTCTGTAGAGTTGCTTTTGAATGGCTCCCAATGCAGGTCAAATTGACCCGTGAACATCACAAATGTATAAACTTTTCTGTATGTACATTTCACAACACATCAGCGTGTTGAAACTGTGTATGCATGTTCATGACCCTAAATGATAAAAAGTCACAACATTTCAACAAAAACAACATAGCTTTAATAGTATTTCAGATAGATTAAAAAAATAAATGATTGCTCATTTTTACCATCTTTGGCTGACAAAATATTTTTCTGCATTGAAATAAGTGGGGAAAGCACCTTTTTAGCTTCATGGGATAGTAAAAAAAACAAACAAAACAAAAAAAAAAAAAACTAAAATAACTATTTAACCAATAAATGTTATTATTTTGGTTCTGTGGAGTTGCCTTAGAACATTAAAATTGGCGGGTCAAATTGACCCGGGAACAGAACGAACGTAACAATATATATATATATATATATATATATATATATATATATATATATATATATTATTCATGTCAAAAAACATCAGTATGTTGAAACTTTGCATGAATGTTCATGATCCTAAAAGAGAAAAAGTCACAATTTCAAGAAAAATAACATAGGTTTAATAGTATTTCAGATAGATTAAAAACAATAAACGATACCTCATTTTTACCATCATTGGCTGACAAAAATATTTTTCTGTATTGAAATGAGTGGGGAAAAACTAAATATATCCAATAAATGTTAATATTTTGGGTCTGTAGAGTTGCCTTAGAACATTAAAATAGGCGAGTCAAATTGACCCGGGAACAGTACGAACGTAACACATTTTTGTGGACATGTCAAAACACATCAGCGTGTTGAAACTTTGCATGCATGTTCATGACCCTAAATGAGAAAAAGTCACAAAACTTCAAGAAAAAAACAAAACAAAACATAAGTTAACTGATATTTCCGACAACTCAAAAATCAAATCGGGTCAAATTGACCCGGAACAGTACATAAGGGTTAGAAGCATGTTTTTATCATTCCAAACCCTGAGTAAGGGTCTAAGCAAACATTCGCCACTATTAGGAGATGTGCAAGAGGCACTTACTGAATGCTGGCAGTTATTTGGAAAGGGCTTGGAGAAATGGTGGGTCAGTGAGACCCATAGCCAAACTATTTAATGAGAATTCAGATAACAGCTAAACAAAACTGTAGTGAAACCACCACAGGCATCGACAGACAACTAAATGAACCTTTACCTTAGGATTAAAGGTTTGGTGTGTAAAACCAAAGGTCTGTCTGAGAGTGCAGGTCCCAGGAGGAAGGAGCTCTTTTATTCGCCTGCAAGAGGGTGAATGACATAGGTCAGCACCAAGACTCAACCTCTCCGCTTTAAATAAACTATCTTTGACATCTGCTGCCTGCCATCCATTTTCACAACCTTCACTGACAACACAGAGGGCCAACCATAAATATCAGTGACAAGAAAGCCAGCGACATATCCTGGACCAAACGGATTAAATATACAAATGTGTTTTATGGAGGTCAGTGTGCAAGAGCTTACATCTCAACTTGGATGGCACATCATTTTCCACTCAAGGTCACCCCTCCATCCCTTCTGTTCCAGACTTACTTAAATCTGAGCCAAGTTTTTTCTTTTTTTTTTTTTTCCTTTTTACATAATCAACCTGTCCTCCTTCATAAACCAAGATGCTAAAAGATGCTATCTATCTCTTTCATAGTGTGTGACAAGCAGGGGAAAAAAAAAAAAAAAGTAAAACATCTAGCTGCAGTAATAGTGTGTTTAGTAAGTGTCCTTGTCTGTGTTTGAAGAATTTAGGCTGACACTCTGAGGGTTTCATTAAGCCCCGGTCTGGAGTCGAGGGACTGGCATCATTGATTGTGACGAACGTGTGTAATTCAACCAAGATGTCATTTTCATCTCCTGTTTATCATGTGAATTGGCGTTGGACCGGATGCGGGGCCCTTGGCTTTGGCGTTTGCGTTTGCGTTTGAAAGAGATGTCACTTTTTCATTTACGCCTGTTCAAAACAAGTGAACCGTGACCATAATCTCTGCCTTCTCATGACAAGAATGAGATGGAAGATTTCATTGATGCAGTCAATCTCAGAGAGATATGGAAAACATGTACAGAGGTGTTTTTGAGCTGATCAGAGAAGAGGTTGTAGCTTCCTTTGAAACTGTAGATTCAAAGAATATGGTTTCAAAGAAATACTCGTCTTTGAATATCTTATTGTTACTGATATTATTTGGTATTTAAATGAATTTTTGATAACTTCATTCAATATATATGTCATTAAGAATAACATATTTAAATCAATTATATGTATATATTATATGACTGAGTCATGTGACACTGAAGACTAGCTGCTTAAAATTCAGCTTTACCATCACAAGAAAATAAATAGATAAATATATTAAAATAAAATAAAAAACTGTTAATATTAATACTAATTAATATTAATATTTCACAATTTTCACTGCATTTCTGGTGATAGATAGATAGATAGATAGAGAGATAGAGAGATGATTAACTAACAAATAGTTATTTTAAAGTTAAAAAAGTTATTTTAAAAAGTTAAATTAAGTTTAAATTCTAATAATATTTCACAATATTACAATGTTCACTATATTTCTGATGAAGAAAAAAAAAAAAATTTGTATTATTTGTTATATATATGTATATATTTATTTATGTATTTTTATTATTATTTATTTATTTTTTTTTTGAAAGTCAAACCTTTAGGAAAATCTATTTGTGGCGGTGAGTTTTGATATTGCAGCGAGCCGCCACAAATAAATCAATGTATGGGAAAACATTGCATCCCACAGCACAACAACCTGAGTCTACACGTGACCTTAACTTTAATTGCGTTTTTAGTCTGTGCCACTAACCAGACCGATAAACAAACACAGACCTGAAGTTAACTTTGGGCCAGGCACGTGCTCCCGATAAAATGGTCTATAAAGAGCAGACGGCTCCTCATGCTTTCGAATAGTGGTACTCTCATGGTACTTATATGCCATACTCTGATCGTTCTGTGCAGCGCTGCTTCAAGTCGAACACACCTAAAGTCATGATGTTAGTATTTTATCTACATATGTAAATAATAACAGATATGAATCAATGTTTTGTCGATGTGTTAAAACAATGAACTTCTGATTCATACAAGTGAATGAGAAATCTGCTGCAACTTGATTTTAAAGTCTACTGGTTCACCTTTGATAAAGCAAACATCCACCACGCCTACAGTAACTCCAGCTCCATCAGTGCTCTGAAAGAACTCTGTAATTTACCAATTAGTAATTAACAGAGCACTGACATTAAAGGCCCCAGAAGCTAGTAATCGCCTACTTGGGTCTCTCCATTCAATGACTGCCTGCCATTATGCTCACGTTGCCCATGGCAACACATTGAGAGGACAGGCCTGTTGTACCAGCATTGACAATAGGATGGCAAAACGATGTTAAGTGGACACACCACCCAATTAGAGCACACCGATAATCCACCTCTCTATGATGAAAATCCATACTTTTCATCTGGGTCTAAAAAAAAGTCGTGACATGGCAGGAGTACAGACGCTGAAAAAAAGAAGATGAAACTCAGATGCTAAAATTCATACCAATCATGCAAACACGATGCAATCGCACTGAGAAACGGTGTTTACATGAACAGTACAAATATATTCTGACGCATGCATATATGTGTGTGTGTGTGTGTGTGTGTGTGTTTCACATGCAGTTCCATTTTTCCTGTCAAATAGGAGTTCATTTACTGTCCAAGTGCCAAGAGTGTTTACCAGAGACTTCCAGTTCCTCCAACTGTGACCTGTGGTTTACCCTAACCGGACACGTACAATAAATCTACTGTAATTCTATTCAAAAATAGCTTTCAATTTTCTCAGCAGAGACAACATTCTCCTCTGGTGGGGAATGTGTTTTGTATGATAGCTTTTCCACTTATGTGAAGAAAAGAGCCCAGTGTGTACCTCTTAGCAGGTTCAAAGAGCTCTGCCATTAAGCCTCAGGGTCATATCAATTTATACATAATATTTGCCCCAAAGGGTGTAATATATCAAATATCCTGTTTAGAATTATTAGATATTTTCTCAGGAGTGGATGGCATAACCTTTTTTTTTCCATTTCATATCAGTTCATATCAGCATTTAAATGCAAAGATTTGGCAGTATATATATATATATATATATATATAGGATATCAGATCGAATCAGTCAATTTAAGATTCGATCAGAACATCGAAACATGAGGAGCCGAAATTCCACAAAGAGGCCCAAGACAACTGGATGTCATAAATCAGATCCCTAGCGCCAGCCCGTCTGAAGCAAGCCTTAACGCAAAATATTGTCAAAGATTGTCAAATTTGGGGCAAATAACCAATTGATGGTCAAAGAGATGCACAACAAGACCATCACATGTAAATCCATGATAGAAATCATGAGCTTCCTCAGATTGGTTTCTCCCACCTGGAGGACAAAAACCAGACTGAAATTCCTTATGAGACCTTTCTGTTCTACACAGAACTACACAGAGACTGACTTTTCCATATGTATATGCATTTAAATAATCTTAAAAGGACTTATAAACAAATATCAGTCCATTGCATAACTTCATAGCATATATGTAACCCACACATTTGTCTATAATGTTCTAATCACTCATTGTGTATGTCTTTTTAATAACTATTGAATAGTTTAAGGGTTCATATTCATGTTTGGTATGTATGAGTTTGAAAATCCTTGCTTGAAATGTTTTTTCCAATCAATTCTGTGTCAAATGTATCATGTTCTGGTTATAGAAATCATGTCCAAGATTATACTCTGCAAGAGCGGGAAAATTCGGACCATGTGACTGATAAGATAACATCGTGGATTTATGTATTGGGAGGAGAAACAGAGCAACACCCACTGAGCTATGATAATATCTAATTGGTCAAGACACCATTTTGGGATGTGTCCAAAAGCGCAGTAAAATCTCAGGACACCATCAAAGCAAGCTTTTGCTTTTTCTTGCTTTTTGCCACCGAGTTTTGACGCTGCTTTTTAGCGCTCTTTGAGCGTGCTATGGCTTACATGCCAGCTGCTACTTAACACCACGATGAGAAGAAAAACCACCTAGTCTCGTTACAGCCTTTTATTCTTTTACTTTAGTTTATTTTCTTTCCGTTGAGAGTTTTGTGTTCTAAGTTAAGTTTGCCACAAAGTCCAGCTCCAACTGCCCCTGCTTCAAACTTCAACCAGCAACTGACTCCAAAACCATTCGTCAGCCAACACCCAAGACATCACTTCAACGACTATTGAACTTCCAGCTAATCAGCAACTTGGGAAACCACCTTTTCTGCAAAGACTTCTGAAAACAGACTGGCTGCTGTCGAAGAACATGCGCACACACACACACACACACACACATACATACATACACACACACATACATACACATATACATATATATATATATATATATATATATATATATATATATTAGTGCTGTCAATCGATTAAAAAATTTAATCGCGTTAATCACAGTCATGGACTGTGATTAATCATGATTAATCGCATTTTTAAAATATTAGGATTTACCTGTAAATGTGTTGAAATAAAGAAATGCATGACAAACTAGTTTAAGGAAACAGAAGCTTTCACACCTCCGCCAGGTATGAGACATAATCCTTATTATTCTTTTATCATTATTCTTTTGTTTTTATTCAGCCATTATCAGCCTTTATACTGACAATAAAACGTTTACCAAGCCACATCGCTTCAATCCCAGTATACATTTACCCAACTATTATCAAACGTATTTCTAAATAAATACAAAACATTTTCTTGCGACCTTACGTGAAGTATTATGACAAAATGCATTATGAAGAAGAATTGGACCTGTTCTGCAGGTGCGTTAGAGCTAATGTTAGCATCATGCTTCATAAGACAATTTATGAGATTAATAGTACACTTTTGCTCAGAACTCACTTCAAACCACCATCGAGTGTTTGTAATAACTTCCTTTTGCGATCACATGTGGAATTTGGTCGTTTATTGTTGTTAAAATATGCTATTTATAGCCTTTTATATGGCTGCACAAATTAGCATTTCAGATGTACACATTCATCTCAAGAAAATCACATACAAACCATATCCTATCGTAATCGTGTGTTTATTATCTTGTATAATCTATAGTGGGTGTTGTCATGTTTATTTCTGCTGTGTAAAAGCCTTAACATGCATGCTCGGCTGAAACTCACGTTGTTTGTGATGTTTACAACCGCCTCTCCGTTCTTAAGTTGCCAGGTATACATTCCAAGTATAATACACATTAGTAAAAGGATCTATTTTAATTTTCATTTGTCTATATACACTTTGGGCGGCCGCGGTACATTATAAAAATAGCCCAAAAAAAACGCAACCCGCGGCTCTGTAATTTTTCCCGTGACTGTATTTTCAAAATAACCTACTTGTTCCGTTACCCTGGCAACACTGGTTCACTGTAGCCTCATCACACACTGATAGATAACCTTCCGCGCAGCGATGACGGGAAGAAGTTGGGGTCAATCCTTATCACATGATTAATTTGCGTTAAAAAAATATTAACGCGTTAAAATTTTTTGATTAATCGCATGCGTTAACGCGTTAACGTTGACACCCCTAATATATATATATATATATATATATATATATATATATATATATATATATATATATATTTATATATATATACACAGCATCTCACAAAAGTGAGTACACCCCTCACATTTCAGCAACAATTTTAGTATATCTTCTCAAGGGACAATACTGCACAAATGAAACTGGGATATATATTAGAGTAGCCAATGTGCAGCTTGTATAGAAATACAAATTTACTGTCCTCTAAAAATAACTCCGCATATAGCCATTATTGTCCAAATAACTGGCAACAAAAATGAGTACACCCTAAGTGAACATTTCAAAACTGTGTCCAAAGTGTCAACATTTTGTAGGGGCACCATTGTTATCTAGCACTGCCTTAATCCTCCTGGGCATGGAATTCACCAGAGCTGCACAGGTTGTTGCTGGCATCTTCTTCCACTACTCCATAATGACATCACAGAGCTGCTGGATGTTAGACACCTGGTGCTTCTCCACCTTCCCCGAGGATGCCCCACATGTGCTCAATAGGGTTCAGGTTTGGAGACATACTTTTCCACTCCATCACCTTCACCTTCAGCTTCATCATCACATCTTTGTGTGTGTTTGGGGTTGTTATTATGTTGTAAACCTGCCGTTTGGCCCAGTTTCTGAAAGGAGGGCATCATGCTCTGCTTCAGAATGTCACAGTACATGTTGGAATCCATGTTTCCCCTCCCCAATACCAGCAGCACTCATGCAGCCCCAGACCATGATGCTACCACCAACATTCTGGACTGTAGGCAAGACACAGTTTTCTTGATACTCCTCACCAGGGTGTCGCCACACATGCAGGACACCATCTGAGCCAAACAAGTTTATCTTAGTCTCATTAGACCACAGGACATGGTTCCAGTAATTCATGCTCTTGGACAGGTTGTCTTCAGCAAAATGTTTGAAGGCTTTTTTGTGAGCCAGCTTCAGAGGAGGCTTCCTTCTGGAATGATGGCCATGCAAACCAACTTGTTGCAGTGTGCAGCATATGGTCAGCAATGACAAGCTGACCTTCCACTTCTGCAACCTCTAAAGCAATGGTGGCAGCACTCATGCGTCTGCTTTTTGAAGTCATCTTCTGCACCTGATTCACAGCACGAGGACCTAACTTCTTTGATCGACCCTTGCGAGGCCTGTTCCGAGTGGAACCCATCTTGGAAAACTTCTGTACGACACTGGCCACTGTAATGTAACTCAGTTTCAGGGTGTTACCGAACTTCTTATAGCCTAGGCTATCTTTGTGGAGAGCAATAATTCTAATTCTCAAATCCTCAGAGAGTTCTTTGCCATGAGGTGCCATGTTGAACATCCAGTGGTCATTATGAGAGAATTGTACTCAAAGCACCAAATTTTAACTGCCCTAATAGAAGATACACAAATTTGTATGGTCCTGTGAAACAGACAAAAACATGAACATGATAAATAGGACGTGGCTTTGCATGGTTAAATGAAGTATAGCTGTTATCACTTAAGGTGTACTCACTTTTTTTGCCAGTTTTTTTTTGACAATAATGGCCGTATGTTGAGTTATTTTCAGAGGACAGTAAATATTTACTGCTATAAGTTGTACATTGACTACTCTAAAATATATCCAAGTTTCATTTCTATAGTATTGTCCCTTGAGAAGATATACTAAAATGATTTCTGAAATGTGAGGGGTGTACTCATTTTTGTGAGATACTGTATATATATGTTAATTTTAATCAATTTTGATATATAAAAATAAAATATATATATTATTATTTTTTTTATTTTTATTTTTTTTTTTTTTTATGAATTTCCAGAAAAAAATGTCTCATAACACAAGAGTTTCCTGTGCTACCAGTATATGATTTAATACAGGTAGGTCCTCATGATTTCCTTGTCTTTTATTTTGGTAAATACCCACTCTTGTTGCCCCCTAAAGTTCTATTGATTTGAAGATGATTGACTTGTGGCCATCATTGAGGCGTGATCATTTTAGGAGAAGAAATGGCACCCGCATTCACTGCCATCTGAAGGCGAGAGTTTTGTTGTTGGAAGAGATTGACAACGTGGCACAATCCAGCAGTGAAATATGAATAATTTTTGCAGGCCCTGCTATGTGCCCTGAAGGCAGGCTAGCTCACAACCGGCAGAAATCACCACAATCCTCTCTCTGTGTTTCTCTCTCTCTTTCTTCTCTTTCCTTCACTTGCTTGCACTCTCTTTTTTTGTCAATCGTGGGTCAATAAAAATCCCGCACCACTCATTTCCAGCAGCTCCCTGGCAGGCGCTGGACATTAATCTGAATGCAGGTGTGTTGTTCAGCCTTTAGAAGTGAGCCATCCTTAATACTGATCTAGGATCTCTTGTTTTCCAAAACATTATCTCCATATTTGTAACATGCTGAAAAACCAATCACAGATCAGTTTGTACAAGAGACGGTGAGTTTTATCTGCTAGAGACTGACATCTTGCTGTTTGTGCAACCTGTTAATTTGCATACCCAAAAGATATCTGACAAATAGAGGACATATATAAATGTTACAAACTGACCTCTGCCGGTGTTATTTCTTTAACATTGAGATGCTCTTATAGTTTTTATTAAAACTTTGAATTAGCTTTATTTAATTTTAATTTCAGTTAAAGTTTTAGTAATTTTGCAAATTTCCTTGAATCTGATTGGCTGAGAGGAGTGTGATATTCTAGTGATAACAGAACTCCAACGTTTCACTGTTTGTATCACTCCGCTTGTAGTATTTCTCACAGCGAGTGTCATGGCGGATGCCCAAATCCATTATAATTTTAGAAATAATACTGTTTTTGTGTAACGGAATGTAGTTTTAAGAGGTTTTTTTAGACAAGAATGTGGTTGTTTAGACTTCAAATACACGGTTTGTAAATGAAGATACCGTCTATTTAAAAATTTTCTTCATTTTTTTTTTTGCCCTTCAGCTGTACCTCTTGTACCTTATGTACCCTTATGCTTAAATATATCATTTAAAGTTACTTTTTTATTTATTTTTTATTTAAATTATTTTTTATATTTAGTTAACTATAAAAACCCTGCTCTTGACTCAATACAAACTTCTATTAGAAGGTGGAGTAGATGTATATTTTGACAATTTTAATTTATTACTTCTCATATGTGAATTATTTAATACAGAAGTCCTAGAGAATGACATTGTATCCTGTATTGCACATCAAAGCCTTTTCAATCAATAAAAACAACAACAACAACAATGTCCCATCCTACATATTTTTGGTAACAATTTATTTTACAGTATCCTTGTTACACGTTACATGTACTGATTATCATAAAAACATTAAATGAATTACATGCAATTAATGCTAAATGAAACCTAACCTTATAGTAAATTCTTGTTAATTATTTTTACTCAGTACTCAAATGTTTAGATACATTGTATTGATACCATAAAATAATTTAATTTTAATTTAATTTTAATTTTAATTTATGCATTTAGCAGACGCTTTTATCCAAAGCGACTTACATTGCATTCAAGTTACAGTTTTTTACATTTTATCAGGTCTTATAAAAATAAAGTGTAACCATATTTTTCTTTAAGTATCTTGTTTCCCTGAGAAATATACCATATTTCTGAAAGACAAACTGTTGAATTCAGAGTAAACATCTAAAAGCAAATCAATTCACCACTAATACTTTTTTCATATTTGTTTCATGTCTTTGATTCTGACATTTTCTACCCTTTACAAATGCTCCATTTCTGTAGCAGCCAGCTTAGTCAATCAATTTCACCCCGTCTGGGTGATTTCATTGACATAGTTTGATCAAAGCATAATCAATAAGTGACGTTAGTTTTATGGTTGTCTGACTGGTCACACACACCACACTTTTAAACACCTTAATCAACATGATCTAGAAGCCCCACGGCAGTCTGATCAGCCCGTATGAGGCTCCTACGCTTTTAATAGATAAGCACCTGCGGGACAGACATGCTCTCTCTCCACACAATGTCTTAAGTGCTTCTGGGAGTAAATCACAGTTCTGCTTTGTAGAGGTGACCAATTTGTCACACACATATATTTTTTATGAGCGGAGAACATATTGGAGCTCTGAGTTTTGCCTGTAAATTATCCCTGGTTGTGTATTGACAGCCGTGATGGAAGAGGTCAGAGGTTATGGTTTGTGCATTGATAGCCTGAATGTATCGTGTCTCTGAAAGACATACAGGAGTGAAATTCAATGCTTCTTAAATAATCAACGTTTTTAAGAATATATTGACTCCTTACCATAGATCCAAGAGAACTGTATGTATTGCAACTAGAAGAGGAGAAGACAAAGTGCCAATGCTACAAAGTAATTTAACACAAATTGAAGGGGTGAAAAGTCAAATGCAACAATCTCACAATGCATTGCATGTTCCTTTCCAATTCGTTTGAAGCTAGAGAATGACACTAGAAACATTTCCCACTCTCTCTCACTCTCTCTCTGTTCCCAGAATGCACTCTGGCCAAAATGGCATCAGATGTTCTAGCATGAGTTGAGGGAGCACTTCAGTCAGAGCTGCTGGGGTGCGCAGCATGAATAGATAAGATCCTCAACCTTGAGCAAAGCTCCCTCCTGAGGATCACTGGGGAATGAAAGGTCCTGCCTGGGAAACATTATTAAAAATCTCTAACTGTATATCAACAACTTTGCTTCTGTCAGCTGCACAAAATCAACGGGTAGACTGACCTTGTTTGCTGCCCATGCAAACGTGTCACAAAAGAGCCCATGTATACGTGTAATTTTTAAGAATTAGCCCTTTCATTTGTCACAGTTGGATTCGCGCTTATGAGAAATACATGGAGTGGCAATTAAAGCCAGTTGCAAACACATCCACATCATCCGAATACGGAACCGTCAAAATCAGCTCACATCGTCATCTGGTAATGCAGCAAAAGACTTTGCGGTGGTTATTTTTTTTAATTACTCTGGAGAGAAACAAACCCTGCTCCAAAAGCTCTTTTGCGGTGTGGCATTTTAACATCCAAATAAACTGTACACAACAACTGTCCTCCATCAATTGGCTTAATTAGAGGCAGGATTAGCCTGGCTGAATTGGCCTCTGGGGGAGAACTTGGCTGCCCGGGGAACCGTATGTGGCCCTAGGCTCGCTTTTAAAACTCGGGGAGTATTTTACTGCCGCATGCTAATTGCTTTGGTGATTGGCCATTACTGTGGACTAACAAATCCACAGCCTACGTCCTCGCACAGACCCCGGAGACTGAGTTGAAAAGAGAATGGCAAGACGGCTTTGAAAGAAAGCATCCAACAGAGTATCTTTCTCTACAGGGGACTGTTTTTTATTGCGAGGCATCTTTCCAAAGACGGGATGTGAACCACTTGTGCTCTCTCGCACTTCCAAGTGTTCTATTCAGCTTTGTTGCACACTCATACAGACTCACACATGCATACGCAAGCACTTGAAACAAGCAGGGCACGAACCAGCCTCGGTTCGGGCTTGTTATTGCCACTTCCCGCGTTTGCCTTCCAAGTCCTGTGTTTGCGGAACAAAAAAACAAAAAAACAAAAACGTTTCTTTGACTGACAGTGGGAAAGCGATGCTGGTAGCTTTTAACCAGGCTCTTGAGATACCTGAACATTTTTTTTCCTACCGAATAAATGAAGTGACAGCTAACCCTGGAACTTGCAAATAGTTTGAAAGTGTTTACAGGTATCTAGGAGTGCTTGGGAACGGTACGGAATGCTCTCCAGGGGCTGATTAAGGGTGATGTACACTATGCAAAGCCGAGCCACTCCAGTGCAAGCCAGGCATCTATGTCAACAGTCCTGTCCTGTGTTAAAAAAAATAAATAAATAAACAAAATACATTAAAAAAAAAAAAAAAAAAAAAAAAAGAGAAGAAAACTATCAAACAAGGATCTCCACAAACAGCATAATGATTTTACAGCACATTAGACCAGGTAGCTCTTCTGCGCAGGTAAGTTCCGCTGTCTTAACTGCAGCAATTAGTGGCAGATCATCCACCGACACGGAGAGAGCGGAGCGAAGCACTGGCAGACGGAGTGTACTGTCTGTCTGTGTGTGTGTGTGATAGTGACAGGTGTAGGTATTCCCAATGGGTAGGTGGATTTTCTGAGTTCTATTCTTGCGTGCCACTCATATCTCTCAGATCTTTCATTGCTACGCGCACACAATTTATATTTTTTGAAAACTATCCCAGTCCTCTAGACTGGATCCTGCTGAAAAAAAATTGTCATCCAACAGTACTTAGTATGTAGTGTTGGGAAGTCTGCAGTCTGTTTTTTCTCACTTCAATAAATTGGTCCAAAAAGTGTTTCAGTAATTCATTTACAATATGTCATTACATGAATTCAGACAGCAAAACATTCAATATGCTCTGACTAAGCAAATGCAAGACTGATCATGTCCTAAAAAAAGTTACTTATTTTTTTCCCCTTTCCTTTCCATTTCCTTAAACAACTGTTAATACGGAGTAATTTACATTTGAGAAACAATGTTTCACAGTGGAATTATCTGTTGAGTTACTGAATCACTGAGTAAATGAATGAATGAATGAATGAATGAATGAAATACATACATACAAACACACACATACATACATACATTTCAATTGCTTCATTATTGAATCAGTTTGTTCAATCATAAGGACTGTTACTTGCTTTGTTGCTGAGTGAATAAATATTTTTAGCAAATCAGATGAAAGAACTATTCAAATGACTCACTTGTAAGGGCAATCACTTGTTTTGTTCCAATTTTTTTTTTATACAAATCAGATGAATAAGTGGTTCAGTTGACTCATTCATAAGGACAGTCACTTGTTTTATTCCTAAATGAATGAATATTTTGAATAAATCAGATGAACCAAAGATTAAAGTGACTTCTTTTCCTTAATACTGTACATTACTATCATTTTGATCACTTCATATAATCATTTTCTCTTAATAATGTTTGCCGTTTCTGTTTGAATACGTCATTTACTAACTGCATGATTTTCATTATCCTGCAACTGCGCATTTCTTCCAAAGGGACATCACCTTGACATGACAACCACTGATGGATTACTCTCAATTGTAATATAGAAACATTCATTTTCTGTGCAGCTGCTTTGCAATGATGTGTACTTTGAAAAGCACTATACAAATAAACATAAATTGAATAAGGACATAGTCAACTGTTTCATTCCCAAAACAGTAAGTGTTTTGAATGAAACAGATGAAGAAAGGATTCAATGATTCTCAAAAAAAAACAAAAATAAAAACAAGTCATTTGTTTCCTTCCTAAATGAATCCATGTTTTGAACAAATCAGATAATTCAAATGACTCACTCATAAGCTTTATTCATTCCTCAATTAATAAATGATTTGCTGCTGTTTTTTTAACAATCCAGTTGAGTGAAAGATTCATATAATTTATTCATAAAGACTTTGTTACTTGTTGCCACCAACTAACCTGCAGAAAGTCATTGAAAAATCCCACAGAACAAACACAGACAAGTGTTAAAAGTCCCAGTATTTTTGGACATAATAAATACGTTAGCTTTAATATGCAGCTATACTTCTACACACATACTGACAAAGCCATAAAGGGTTGTGTAAATTACATTACATCCTTTGATCATATTTAAAAGTTATCTTATGAACAAAGTGGAACCTTACCCATGACCTATTCGGATACAGAATATACGCAACATTACATCACCTTTAACAACGATTGTAACAGAGCTAGTAAATCTTCACATAAAACCAAGTCCTTCTTCATTCGAGCGCGGCACTCAGTGCAATGACCTTCACAATCTGCTGCTGCTGTCTCTCCTTCCTGTTTCTGCCTCCATTAGTCAGTGTTTTATTCTCTCCCCCGGAGGCCTGGCACCATAACACACATTATAAACACCCATGCCTGCCTGTTACAGCTGCCATAACTCACCCCACATGCTTTACATAGGCCTATGATGGCCGCTGATGAAGCGCAGTGTGAGACGGGGCTGGTAATGCTATGGTTTGTTGTGCTCTGTATTTGGCAAAGCAAAAAAAAAAAAAAAAAAAGATTAACTAAAAAGCAAGAGGAGAGGTGAAAGTGTACAATATGTTCATAAATTTCATTAATTTAGACTAACAAATGTAAAGCTATTAGGATGCACACACATTCAACATTCAGGATGGTTCGGAAAGAGACTGTGTATACTGTATGTATTTATGCTACGAAGAATGTGTAAAAGTTGTTCTGCTCCTTTTCTTTCTCTCTCAATTCTCTTACATTCTCATCTTTAATTCAGAGTCACACCCATGTAGACTTGAAGAATGAGCTGTAGTTTATAAGGTGTGGAAGGTTAGCCAAAGAACCAGAAAGACGAACGGTCAAACAAACTGTTCTTTTTTTCTCTCTCTTTTGGTTAGTGTTGTATAAAGCACCTGAAAGCCATACTCAAGTAAAAGTACAGATATCTTACCAAAAAAAAATGACTTTGGAAGAAGTTGAAGTCACCGTTTAGAATATTACTTGAGTAAAAGTCTTAAAATATGTGATATTTATTGTACTTAAGTATGAAACGTATTTTTTTGAATCTTAAACGCACTTAAGTGTTGAAAGTAAAAGTACAAGTAAATGCAAAATGGAAAAGAAGCAAATAAATATATAAAAAATATTCATACAGCTTGAGTAGAAAGATTGTGTTCAGCTTAAACTCTTTCTTCCATTTTGTATTTTTGGGTAAGAATAAGAAGCACTTCATCCGGTACTTAGTGTCTTTTATTCCAACATAAGAAAACATTTCTGGAATCTGCATCTGAAATAGCATTTAGATGTATTTACACAGTTTACTGTATCTACTGTAGGGGATATGGATGCATTTAAACTGCAGTTACAGATGCATAAATAGGCCTAATGTTTTGTTTTTAACAAAACGTTGAATACTGATATTTGAAATAATTTAAAACATGGGAAAAATTGTCAAAATGTTAAATTAAAACCGCCAGCAGGTGACAGCAAGTGACTGTTAATGAGTGAGTCATTGAGATTCAACCGATTCATTCAAACCACTGATTCATTCAGAAACAAAGCATTTGACTATGTTAATGAGTGAATCACTGAATCATTTATTCAACCGATTCGTTCAAAAAGCTGATTCATTCAATAAGTAACACCGTCCATTGCTCAGAGACGCAAAACAGTGCTGTGATCTTTGTTCAGAACTATTTTCGTTGGCAAAATTGATCAAAAACAAAGCAATATCATGTCTAAAATGTAAGTCACTTATTGCTTTACTGAACTTGTATAAAATGATTATTAAATGTGTTCATGCTGATATCTGCAGAAAAACGGTACTCTTTGTGTGATATAGATAGATATAGAAGTTAACTTTATTAAATTGTATACATATAAATAGCATACAGAAGCATTTTTGCAGTCTACAATTTAAAATGCCTGGAATTTTGAGTTTTAATAGACTTATAAATCAACGTGCGTGCACTCTGTGTGTGATTTGGTGATATAGCCTACTTGAAAATGTCACATCGCACATCATTACAACAACACTTGCCATATTAATCACAGTCGATGCTGTATCGCACACCCCAGACTCGACTTGAGTGGACATTGAAATCATCTGCGGTTGTGCGCGCACTTGTTTGCATGAGCAAAGGTGTTTTTTTAGGAGTCTAACTTGCAAATGCCAGACCACTGATTCGTCAAACCTGCTTTCTTGCCGTCTGTGTTCTTCTAACTATTTTGTAGTAAGTAATGAATATGCTTCAGGGAAATGTATCGGTGTAAAAGTATACATTTTAATTAGGAAATGTAGTGGAGTAAAAGAAAAAAGTTGAAATATGAAGGCTGAAATATAAGAACTCAAGTAAAGTACAGATACTCCCAAAAAATACTTAAGTACTGTAACAAAGTATTATTACTTCGTTGCAATACACCACTGCTTTTGGTCCATAAAAATCCTTCTTTTTCACCTTCTGTCATAGCAAACATTATGCAGTGAAAGAAATGATCATGCACACTTGGACACACTATTTGCATGTATGTTTATTTAGCATCTAAAAGAAGACATACCACTATTAATACCTCTGTTTTTGTGTAAATTATAATGAATATCCATTAATAGTCTTTCTGTCATTTTAATAATATTAATAATAGTGCTGTCAAACGATTAATCACATACATAATAAAAGTTTTTGTTTACTGTGTATATTTATTACGTATATATAAATACACACTCAAACAGTATATATTTTGGGAAAAAAAGGACTTATTTACATGTATATATTTATATAATTTATATTATATATATAAATATATTTAACATACAAATATAACATTTTTCTTAAATATACGTGTGTGTGTGTGTGTGTGTGTGTGTGTGTGTGTATTTATATATACATAATAAATATACACAGTACACACACATATGTGAACAAAAACTATTTTAGATGTAATTAATCTTGATTAATCATTTGACAGAACTAATTAATAATGACAGAATTTTCATTTTTGGGTGAACGGATCTTTTAAATCTAATCCTATTCTTAACAGAACACTATTTGCATTTGCAGGAAGTCAATAAATAAAACACATGAATAAAAAAGGAAAGTAAACACTGTGCCAGTGTACTTACCATCATAATCTAATGTAATCTAATATATCTAAGTTGATCTAACAATATTGTATAAACATGTTTTATTTAATTTGACAGATTTTTTTATTAGTTTTTTGTTTAGCTTTGTTGTTTCTCTTTAAATCAATGTTGAATATAGTGGAGCAGGGTTTGAAACAAACTGCACTCTCACTACAGATACTTGAGTGACTTGGTTATTAATTTAATTTATATTCCAATTATTAAAGGAATAGTTTCAAAAACAACCTGATCTCACTACTTGTGGGAACCTTTTTGCAAGATGCGAAATACGTAGCGATGTGAAATTTTTTATTTTTTTTTCCCTGGAACAGATGAACGTACATATAGTCAGGGTTTTGTATGTGTCATTGCAGTACTGACTTGAAATGTCCGTTGAGTGGTGCTACTATAACGTACAATTTGCACTACACATAAATATGTACAGGTGCATCTCAATAAATTAGAATGTCGTGTAAAAGTTCATTTATTTCAGTAATTCAACTCAAATTGTGAAACTCGTGTATTAAATAAATTCAATGCACACAGACTGAAGTAGTTTAAGTCTTTGGTTCTTTTAATTGTGATGATTTTGGCTCACATTTAACAAAAACCCACCAATTCACTATCTCAACAAATTAGAATACTTCATAAGACCAATAAAAAAAAAAAAAAAAAAAAAACATTTTTAGTGAATTGTTGGCCTTCTGGAAAGTATGTTCATTTACTGTATATGTACTCAATACTTGGTAGGGGCTCCTTTTGCTTTAATTACTGCCTCAATTCGGCGTGGCATGAGGGTGATCAGTTTGTGGCACTGCTGAGGTGGTATGGAAGCCCAGGTTTCTTTGACAGTGGCCTTCAGCTCATCTGCATTTTTTGGTCTCTTGTTTCTCATTTTCCTCTTGACAATACCCCATAGATTCTCTATGGGGTTCAGGTCTGGTGAGTTTGCTGGCCAGTCAAGCACACCAACACCATGGTCATTTAACCAACTTTTGGTGCTTTTGGCAGTGTGGGCAGGTGCCAAATCCTGCTGGAAAATGAAATCAGCATCTTTAAAAAGCTGGTCAGCAGAAGGAAGCATGAAGTGCTCCAAAATTTTTTGGTAAACGGGTGCAGTGACTTTGGTTTTCAAAAAAAAACAATGGACCAACACCAGCAGATGACACCGCACCCCAAATCATCACAGACTGTGGAAACTTAACACTGGACTTCAAGAAACTTGGGCTATGAGCTTCTCCACCCTTCCTCCAGACTCTAGGACCTTGGTTTCCAAATGAAATACAAAACTTGCTCTCATCTGAAAAGAGGACTTTGGACCACTGGGCAACAGTCCAGTTCTTCTTCTCCTTAGCCCAGGTAAGACGCCTCTGACGTTGTCTGTGGTTCAGGAGTGGCTTAACAAGAGGAATACAACAACTGTAGCCAAATTCCTTGACACGTCTGTGTGTGGTGGCTCTTGATGCCTTGACCCCAGCCTCAGTCCATTCCTTGTGAAGTTCACCCAAATTCTTGAATTGATTTTGCTTGACAATCCTCATAAGGCTGTGGTTCTCTCGGTTGGTTTTGCATCTTTTTCTTCCACACTTTTTCCTTCCACTCAACTTTCTGTTAACATGCTTGGATACAGCACTCTGTGAACAGCCAGCTTCTTTGGCAATGAATGTTTGTGGCTTACCCTCCTTTTGAAGGGTGTCAATGATTGTCTTCTGGACAACTGTCAGATCAGCAGTCTTCCCCATGATTGTGTAGCCTAGTGAACCAAACTGAGAGACCATTTTGAAGGCTCAGGAAACCTTTGCGGGTGTTTTGAGTTGATTAGCTGATTGGCATGTCACCATATGCTAATTTGTTGAGATAGTGAATTGGTGGGTTTTTGTTAAATGTGAGCCAAAATAATCACAATTAAAAGAACCTTAAATACTTCAGTCTGTGTGCATTGAATTTATTTAATACACGAGTTTCACAATTTGAGTTGAATTACTGGAATAAATGAACTTTTCCACGACATTCTAATTTATTGAGATGCACCTGTACTTATTGGTACGTATTTCAAGTCTTGCGAAAAAGTTTCCACAGGTATGTTTTCGTCATGATATCACGTTGTCCAAAAAGGAAAATTCCGTCTCTAATAACTCACCCTCATGTCGTTCAAAACCCATAAGATCTGACTCTGCATAGACAGCAACGCAATTGCCACGTTCAAGGCCCAGAAAGGTAGTAAGGACATTGTTAAAATAGTCCATGCTGGCTCCTGCGTCAGCAGCACCACACTTATGCGTCATGGTACTCTCACGAGTGCGCATCGAAGACTGACAGGGAAAAGAAGAAATTGCTGATTAAAGTCATTATTTTATTTGTTTTCTTTGCACACAAAAAGTATTCTCATAGCTTCATAAAACTGTCTGAATGTGTCTGAAACTATTTTAATGATATCCTTACTACCTTTCTGGACCTTGAATGTGTCAGTTGCAGTGCTGTCTACACAGGTTCAGAAAGCTCTGGGATTTCATTCACAATATTTTAATT
Source organism: Spinibarbus caldwelli (assembly GCA_039654775.1). Lineage (NCBI taxonomy): Eukaryota > Metazoa > Chordata > Actinopteri > Cypriniformes > Cyprinidae > Spinibarbus > Spinibarbus caldwelli. Next base: position 16,443,996 of record CM077254.1, read on the forward strand.
TGTGTTCAGATGATGGATGAAGCTCTCACGGGTTTGGAATGACATGAGTGTAAGTTATTAATGAAAAAAAAATACTTTATGGGTGAACTATTACTTTAATTTCATCAACTTTGCATTTGTTTACTATAAATGTTTTGATGAGTAATCATTACCAAAATGACCTGCATGACGTGTGTTCTTTCTAACAGTAACCCTTAAAATTCAATGCTGCAGCACTGCATTTTAAACACTATCCATCGCCATGCTGAAAACAACAAAAGACAAACACATGATGAGCAGGAGACTCCTAACTCCTCTTATATCTACACCTATGAATACACGGATGCACACACGGGCTCATAAATCTCTCCAGCCACTTGAGACAGCACAATCTTTCGGTATCAGGCCTCTCTCCTCACGCACTGCTGTTAGTTATTCAGAATGTTTGGTGCGGAGCAAGTGTCTGTAGCAGTGCTGGGGGCCAGACCTATCGAACTGGGCCATAATGGATGCAATACATCAATGTGTTTGAGCTCAGCAACTTTAATTAGGCTTTCCTGGTCATTTCATCAATGCCCCCCCCCCCCCCCCCCCCTCCACAACTGTCCTCGACTCACCCCTCCCTCACTGCTGGGATTTGCTTAATACCCAGATTCCTCTGCTGCATGTGAATTATGTACCAAGAGCATAGCGTTAAATGGCTGACTGGTGCCACTAGTCAACCAACAGAGTAGCAAGGTTAAACAAAGAGAAACAATGCTTATAAGGGGTTAAATGTTCAATATTAAACACACTCCTTTCTAAGGTTAATGGAGGAAAGGAAACAAATACGTGATAGGAAAGAAAAACAATGAGGATGTATGTTTTTGGTGTTCTGGGAAAGGCTTTTTCCCTACATTGTTGGAATATGAAAGCAAGATTCAAGTGTTTTCACTCAAGTAAGAAAAAGGCATTGTCAACATATCATATTCAAAGGAACGTCTCTGTTACGTATGTAACCCTCGTTCCCTGAAGGAGGGAACGGAGACGTCACGTTGGTGACCGACGAATGGGATCTCGCCAGAGAGACCAATCCACTTCGAGTGTAACTAAACGAGCCAATGGACATCGGCATGCGGTATTTCGCATCTGGCTGCCACACCCTGCAGCACAGGTATAAGAGGCAGCAGGTGCACCGCATTAAATTATGTTTTCGCTGAGGAGCCGAGCCGGTGACCCGGAAGCTCAGCGGTGGTACAGCAACTGTGGCGACGGGACGTGACATCTCCATTCCCTCCTTCAGGGAACGAGGGTTACATACGTAACCGAGATGTTCCCATTCAGTCGGTCACTCCGAGTCACGTCGGTGACCAGTGAATGGGATCCCTACCAAAGCGACACAGGAGCTGCCCCCTCCAGTGCCCTGTGTAGGCCTCCAGGTCCTTCCTATAAGGCAAACTGCTGTTGTTCCTCGAGCAACCCAAACAGTAGGACTTGGATAACACTGGGAAACCGTGCCTTTCCATTTGGAAGAGGCACACTGCGGTGTCACCTCCTCTCAGAGGGGGTTAAGTGACATTTATTCATGTGAAGTAACCCCGTAGGGCCCAATCGCACATGGAAGTCTCTGAGATGGCTTAGGCTGCATCATTTAGAGACGGCAGAATGCAGTCTGCCGGGGGAAACACAGGTCTAGTAGCTGCATCGTGGAAATACACATATGGGAACCCAACAGGGTCACTCATATGGGCGCTGGCCTCACACCAGATTTTAGGAATTCATTGGCTGAAAGGCCTGGCACCGGACGCTCTGCCACGTCCGGCCACTGGAGTGCTGGAGGGCTCAACAGGGTTTGCCTGGTTAAGGAACTCTCTGGAGAATTAGGCGTTAAGGACGCCGCAAGCCACCTCTGAACTGGGCCTCTCAGTGCCACTACCCGTTTGAGGTGAGAACACAGGAGGAATCCGGTTCATCACGTAGGCTATAGAACCTAGCGAACGTGTTAGGAGTCGCCCAGCCCACAGCTCTACAAATGTCTGCTAGAGAGGCACCACGAGTCAGTGCCCAGGATGATGCGACACCCCTAGTGGAGTGAGCACGCAGCCTGAGCAGGCAGCCACACCTTGTGCTTCATAGGCCAAGGTGATGGCATCCACTATCCAGTGGGCCATCCTCTGCTTGGAGACAGCCTTCTCCTTCTGCTGACATCTGTAACAGACAAAGAGCTGTGCTGAGGTCCTAAAGCTCTGCGTTCTATCCACGTACTGTCACAGTGCGCGTACAGGACAGAGCAAAGCTAGGGCTGGGTCTGCCTCCTCCAGGGGCAGCGCTTGCAGGTTCACCACCTGGTCCCTGAAGGGTGTGGTAGGAGCCTTGGGCACGAACTCAAGTCAAGTCAAGTCAAGTCAAGTCACCTTTATTTATATAGCGCTTTTAACAATACAGATTGTGTCAAAGCACTTAACAGTATCAAATTGGAGGATAGAGTGTCAGTAATGTATAATAATAAGATTAAACACTCAATTTTCAGTTAAAGGCATTTCATTATTGAATTCAGAGATGTCATTGTCTAGCTCAGTTTAGTTTAAATATTATCTATGAAATCAAATTGACGATAATCGTTAGAAATTAAGTGTCCCCAACTGAGCAAGCCAGAGGCGACACCGGCAAGGAACCAAAACTCCCTCTGTGACAGAATGGAGAAAAAAACCTTGGGAGAAACCAGGCTCAGTCGGGGGGCCAGTTATCCTCTGGCAGGGATATTATTATTTATTTTTTTACTTATTGTTTTAATTAAATTTTAAATGTATAAATGTATTATTTCTATTTTTATATTGTTGCAATTTCTAACAATAATAGTATTATGTAGTTAGGTATTTTATTATATTATAGTTATTTTGTTTAATTTTAAGTTTTATTGTATTTAAGTCGAGGTCTTCACTGGGGATATGTCCCTGGGGCTCATCCAGGTGTCTGGCCTCCGCCGACGGTCAGGGTCGCAGACATCATCTCCCGGCGCCGATCCACCATCTGATCCGGACACGGACTGAGAAATAAAATAATAAAGAAACAGAGAAATATTAGCGTAGATGCCATTCTTCTTACGATGTAACGAGTACATCGTGTGTTATGAGGAGTGTCCCCGGTTCCGGTTGATCTAATTAATGCAGCCTAACAATCCTTTAACGGATTTGAATAATAGAAGTGTATTAGTGTGTTATGTGTAAGCCAGGTTAAAGAAATGTGTCTTTAATCTAGATTTAAACTGACAGAGTGTGTCTGCCTCCCGAACAGTGTTAGGTAGATTGTCCCAGAGTTTGGGCGCTAAATAGGAAAAGGATCTGCCACCCGCAGTCGATTTTGATATTCTAGGTATTATCAAATGGCCAGAGTTTTGAGAACGCAGCAGACATGGAAGACTATAATGTGATAAGAGCTCGCTCAAGTACTGAGGAGCTAAGCCATTCAGGGCTTTATAAGTAATTAACAAGATTTTAAAATCTATCTGATGTTTGATAGGGAGCCAGTGCAGTGTTGACAGAACCGGGCTAATATGGTCATACTTCCTGGTTCTAGTAAGGACTCTAGCTGCTGCATTTTGGACCAACTGTAGTTTATTGATCAAGCGTGCAGAACAACCACCCAGTAAAGCATTACAATAGTCTAACCTTGAGGTCATAAACGCATGAATTAGCATTTCTGCATTTGACGTTGAGAGCATAGGTCGCAATTTAGATATGTTTTTGAGATGGAAAAACACAGTTTTACAGATACTAGAAACATGGCTTTCAAATGAAAGATTGCTATCAAACCGCACACCTAGGTTCCTAACTGATGAAGAAGAATTGACAGAGCAGCCGTCAAGTGTTAAATAGTGTTCTACGTTATTACATGTGGGGTTTTTAGGTCCGATAATTAACACCTCTGTTTTTTTTCAGAATTTAGCAGTAAGAAGTTGCTCGTCATCCAGTTTTTTATATCGACTATACATTCCGTTAGTTTCTCAATTTGGTGTGTTTCACCGGGCCGTGAAGAAATATAGAGCTGAGTATCATCAGCATAACAGTGAAAGCTAACATCATGTCTCCTGATAATATCTCCCAAGGGTAACATGTAAAGCGTGAAAAGTAACGGCCCTAGTACTGAGCCTTGAGGTACTCCATACTGCACTTGTGATCGATATGATACCTCTTCATTTACTGCTACAAACTGATGGCGGTCAGATAAGTACGATTTGAACCATGCTAAGGCACATCCACTAATGCCAACAAAGTTTTCTAGTCTATTCAAAAGAATGTTGTGGTCGATAGTGTAGAACGCAGCGCTAAGATCCAGTAAAACTAATAAAGAGATACAACCATGATCAGATGATAGAAGCAGGTCATTTGTAACTCTAATGAGAGCAGTCTCAGTACTATGATACGGTCTAAATCCTGACTGGAATTCCTCACAGATACCATTTTTCTCTAAGAAGGAATATAATTGTGAGGATACTACCTTTTCTAGTATCTTTGACAGAAAAGGGAGATTTGAGATCGGTCTGTAATTAACTAGATCTTTGGGGTCAAGTTGTGGTTTTTTAATGAGAGGCTTAATAACAGCCAATTTGAAGGTTTTGGGGACCTATCCTAATGACAATGATGAATTAATAATAGCCAAAAGAGGATCTATGACTTCTGGAAGCAGCTCTTTTAGTAGTTTAGATGGAATAGGGTCTAACATACATGTTGTTGGTTTAGATGATTTAACAAGTTTATACAATTCTTCCTCTCCTATAATAGAGAATGAGTGGAATTGTTCCTCAGGGGATCTATAGTGCACTATCTGATGCGATACTGTAGCTGATGGCTGCATGGTTACAATTTTATCTCTGATAGTATTGATCTTGGAAGTAAAGTAGTTCACAAAGTCATTACAGCTGTGCTCTTGGGAAGTGCCAACACCTGTTGATGCTTTATTTTTCATTAAATTAGTGACTGTATTGAATAAATACCGGGGGTTATGTTTGTTTTCTTCTAGAAGAGACGAAAAGTAATCAGATCTAGCCGTTTTTAATGCTTTTCTGTAGGATAGGGTACTTTCCCGCCAAGCTATACGAAATACCTCTAGTTTTGTTTTCCTCCAGCTGCGCTCCATTTTCCGGGCTGCTCTCTTTAGGGTGCGAGTGTGCTCATTATACCACGGAGTCAAACTGTTTTCTTTGATCTTCCTTAAGCGTAAAGGAGCAACTGTATCTAAAGTGCTAGAAAACAGAGAGTCCATAGTTTCTGTTACATCATCAAGTTTTTCTGCACTGTTGGATATGCTGAGGAATTGAGATAAATCAGGAAGATTACTTACAAAGCAGTCTTTTGTGGTAGAAGTGATGATTCTACCATACTTGTAACAAGGAGTAGAATTTACAGTTTTAGCTATATGGAGTTTACACAAGACTAGATAATGATCTGAGATATCATCGCTTTGCTGCAGAATTTCAACACCACTAACATCAATTCCATGTGACAGTATTAAATCTAGAGTATGATTTCGACAATGAGTAGGTCCTGAAACATGTTGTCTAACCCCATTAGAGTTCAGAATGTCTATGAATGCTGATCCTAATGCATCTTTTTCATTATCGACATGGATATTAAAATCACCAACAATTAAGACTTTATCTGCAGCCAATACTAACTCAGATAGAAAATCAAAAAATTCTTTAATAAACTCTGTATGGTGCCCTGGTGGCCTGTACACAGTAGCCAATACAAACATCACAGGGGATTTATCACTAACACGTGTTTCTCTAGATAATGTTATACGCAGCACCATAACTTCAAACGAGTTATACTTAAAGCCTGCCCTCTGAGAAATACTGAGAATATTGCTATAAATTGTAGCAACACCTCCCCCTTTACCTTTTGGACGTGGCTCATTTTTATAGCAGTAATCTTGGGGGGTAGACTCATTTAAAGTAATGTATTCATCTGGTTTTAGCCATGTTTCTGTCAAACAAAGCACATCTAGCTTATGGTCAGTGATCATATCATTTACAAATAGTGCTTTTGTAGAAAGGGACATGATATTCAGTAAGCCAAGTTTTATCAATTGTTTCTCTGTATTGTAAACATTTTTTATTTGTTAAACATCAATTAAATTGTTACTATTACTTTGGTTTGGACGTTTTCTGTATTTTCTAGTACGGGGAACAGACACAGTCTCTATAGTGTGATATCTAGGTGAAGGAGTCTCTATGCGCTGAGAATTAACTGACTTCTGTGACATGAGGCGGCTAGCAGACGGTTGGTTTAGCCAGTCTGTCTGCTCCCTGACCTGGGCCCTAGTTAGTCAAGTACGAACTCTAAGACTATGTGCCATATTTCTAGAGAGAAGAGCGGCACCACCCCAGGAGGGATGAACACCATCTCTTTTCAACAGGACAGGTCTGCCCCAAAAACTCTTCCAATTGTTTATGAAACCTACGTTAATCGTCAAGGCACGATTCGTCGACCGAAAATGTTTGCAGGTCCCCCACCCTCTTAATCGAGGCCAATGCAGTCAGGAGTAGGGTTTTCATAGAAAGAAACTTCAACTCGACTGACTGCAAAGGCTCGAAGGGGGCAGTTTGAAGGGCTCTTAGCACCAATGAAAATCCCAAGAGGGTAGGGAGGGAGGCCTAGTAGATCATGCTTCCCCACCGACCTCCCCTCTACGGGGTCGTGGTGGGTGGAAATAGCAGCAATGTAAACCTTAAGGGTGGAGGGGGACAGCCTACGCTCCAACCCTTGCTGCAGGAAGGAAAGCACGGCTCTGATCGAACATCTCCAGAGGCCCTCATGGTGTGAGGAACACCATTCGACGAACAGGTTCCACTTCAGAGCATAGGCCCGTCTAGTGGACGGTGCTTGTGCTGAAGCGATAGTGAGCGCTACCTCCTGGGGTAGGTCACCTAGAAACTCCGCGTCCCATCCAGGGACCACACGTGGAGTTTCCACAGGTCCGGACACGGGTGCCAGAGGGTGCCCGTCTCTGAGAAAGCAGATCCTTCCTCAGAGGAATTGGCCAGGGAGGGGCTGTCGAGAGGAGCATAAGTTCTGGGAACCAGGTCCTGTTGGGCCAATATGGACCCACTAACAGGACCTGCTCCTCGTCCTCCCTGATCTTGCACAGAGTCTGTGCTAGTAGGCTCACTGGGGAAAGCGCATATTTACGCAGGACCTGGGACCAGCTGTGTGCCAGTGCATCCGTGCCGAATGTTGACTTGGCTAGGGAGTAGAACCCCTGGCAGTGGGTGGTCTCTGGAGATGCAAACAGGTCTTCCTGAGCAACTCTGAACAGCCTCCAAATCAGCTGAACCGTCTGTGGATGGAGTCTCCACTCCCCTGGAAGTACTTCTGGAGACAGCTCGCTGGCTGCCCGATTGAACACTCCTGAGATGTGATGGCACGAAGGGACCTCAGATGCTTCTGACTCCAGAGGAGGAGGTGGAGGGCGAGTTGCGACATGTGACGGGAGCGTAAACCGCCTTGCCGGTTGATATATGCAACGGTTGCAGTGTTGTCCATACGTACCAGAACGTCCCTGCCCCAAAGGCGCCCTCTGAGGCGGCTCAGGGCAAGGCGTACTGCCAGCAACTCGAGGCAATTGATATACCAACGCAGTTGGGGACCCGTCCATACCCCTGACACTGTGTGCCCATTGAACGTGGCACTCCAGCCGGTGGCCGAGGCATCTGTGAATACCACAGCATGCCTGGATACCTGCTCCAGGAGCACTCCTGCCCGAAGGAACGAGGGATCTGTCCCCAGGCTGAAGGTTCTGCGGCAGGCCGGTGTAATCTGAACCCGGTGAGTACCGCGTCACCACGCCCACCTCGGGACTCGGCCATGAAGCCAGTGCTGAAGAGGTCTCATATGGAGCAGACCGAGCGGAACTACCACCGCAGCTGCCGCCATATGCCCCAGGAGCCTCTGAAAAAATTTCCTGATAAAGTCTTGAGGCAATTCAGCTCCGACTGAGCACATTCCTGGGTTAGGCGTGCTGTCTGGCTGACCGAATCCAACTCTATGCCAAGAAAAGAGATCCTCTGCGTTGGCACGAGTTTGCTCTTTTCCCAGTTGACCCAACTGACTGAGGTGTCTGAGCACCAGGTCCCTGTGTGCACACAACTGATCGTGAAACTGTGCGAGTGTGTGCCAGTCATCGAGATAGTTGAGGATGTGCACCCCCCGTTCTCTCAAGGGAACAAGGGCTGCCTCTACTACTTTGGTGAAGACATGAGGCGACAGGGACAGCCCGAAGGGCAGGACCTTGTACTAATATGCCCGACCCTCGAATGCGAATCGCAGGAATGGCCTGTGTCGCGGGAGGTTCGAGACATGAAAGTACGCGTACTTCATGTTGATTGCTGCAAACCAGTCTTGGGGACGGATGCACCCGAAAATGCGTTTCTGCATCAACATCTTGAACGGCACCTTGTGAAGTGCACGGTCCAAAACTCGCAGATCCAAGATTGGCCGTAACCCACTGCTTTTTTGGGCACAATGAAGTAAGGGCTGTAAAACCCTGACCTCATATCGGCTGGAGGGACCGGTTCTATCACATCCTTCGCCAGCAGGACTGTGATCTCTGCACGCAAGACAGGGGCATAGACAGCCTTGACTGAAGTAAACCGGATACCCCTGAACTTGGGGGGACGCCGGGCGAACTGAATTGCATAACCGAGTCTGATTGTCCACAGGAGCCACCGGCACGGACTGGGGAGATCTAGCCAGGCTCCGAGAGACAGTGCCAGCAGAACCAATGGGGCAACCGATGTACCCGCGGTGGGACAGCGTGGTGGAACACAGGGGCCTGGGCCTGGGCCTGTGATGGCCTGGCCTGTGACGGCAGGGGACGGGGTCTGGGTGTGAAGTGTAACACTCACCTGATTCCTCCTTGTGTGAGAGGAAACGCAGGAACTCAGCTCAAGGCTTGTGACAGCCCGGCGTGACGACCTGAAGTGGGGACTCGAATTTTACAGCCCTTACCTGCCTCCACGAATGGTGCTCTTGGGCAACCCACTGCTGCCCTGTAAAAATTGTAAATACGTAATATATAAGGGAAACAAGTCAATTTAGCTCAAAGAAAATCATTTATGATTTTATAGGGAATTTGAACAGAATCACTGTTTCACGGTTGATCACTGAATCGGCAGTGAGTCACTGAACGAGCCGTATAACATCAACTCTGCACTGGATATTAAAATCCAAAATATAGTGAACACACTATTAATAAGCACAGTAACAAGATCGGCAGATTAAGACATTAACTTGTAAGCACAAAACACAAGATACTTCTCTTTTCAATATAAATAAGACTTTATTTATATAAACCTAAGACATGTAAACTAATCTAATCTAACACATGAACACACGCATTCACACGTTGCAGAAAGAATGTGAGGAAAGGATACGTTTAAAGAATGAAATGTGAAATCCCAAGTTTACAGCAATGTGCAATTGCATAGACCTGAACAACCATCAACCAGTTAATTAACCCTCGCATTGAGTTTCTCAATGAGGCTAAAATCTGTATTAAATGCACCAATTCAGTTAGAATCTGGAGGTTACTTGCTTGTTGCCTTTGTGTTAAGGGATTCCCTTTTGTTGTCGTCTTGCAGAAAGGGGTTTTCCCGAGGTTGAGTTCAGTGGTCTTTTGTAGTAAAGTCTTGGACGTGGCTCTTGATGCTGAGTTGGTCTGGTTGAAGTTTGGCCGGGTGCAGTCGGAGCTGGACTTTGCGGCAAACTTAACTTAATGAAACTCTCACGGAAAAGAAAAGAAATTAAAGTAAAAGAAAAAAAAGCATGTAACGAGACTAGGTGGTTTTTCTTCTCATTGTGTTGACAGCTGGCACGTAGGCCAGAGCACGCTCAAAGAGCAGCGTCAAAACGCGGTGGCAAAAGAGAAGAAGCAAGAGAGGAACCAAGAGGAAGAGAGCCAAGAGAGCGTTTGATGGTGTCCTGAGTATTTAAACTCGGCTTCTAGACCGTCCTATCTGGACGTCTTGACCAATTAGAAATGATCTTGGCTCATGGTGTTGTATGTTTCTCCTCCCCATTCATAAATCTAAAATGTTATCTCATCAGTCATATGGTCCAAATTTTCCCGCTCTTACAGAGTACAATTTTGGATATGATTTCTCTAAAAAGACTATGGTACATTTGACAAAGAATTGATTGGAAGAAACATTTAAAGCATGATTTTTCAAACACATACATACCAAACAAGGGTATGAACTCAAACTATTCCCTAGTTATTAGAATACATACATAATATGTGATTAAAACATGATCATCAATTGTGTGGGTTACATACATAATATGGAGTTCATTAGTTGCTCATAAGTCCTTTTAAGATGATTTTAGGTGCATATGGAAACGACTCTGTGGACAAAGGAATTTCAGTCTGATCTTTCTTCTATGTGGAGATAAGAGAAGCTGTGATTTCTATCGTGGAACACATGTGATGGCCATCTCTTTGACCATCAGTCTTGATTACTTGCCCCAAATTTGACAGTTTCCTTCCTTCATTGGACTTATCAATAAGCGTTCCTTTTGTTTTAATGTTGCAAGCTGTTCTGTGAAAGAGGCTTGTTGGTAAGGTTTTCTTCAGACGGGCTGGAGCTAGGAATCTGATTTATTACGTCCTGTTGCAGCCTTGGGGACTCTCTGTGGAATATGGCTCTTTTGGTGGTTCTAACACCAATCTGATTGAATCTTAAATTGTCTGATCCGCTCTGATATCCTACAGCCTGCTGGCGAGAGAGGAGGAGGAGGGAAGCGATCCCGTGATGCACAGCTCACAACTCTCCTCCTCTTGAGACCCAGAGACTGAGGAAACCGCTCTTTTATTGAGGTTTTGGGTACCAGTGGTGGAACAAAAACAAAATGAAAAAAGATTCTCCACCCGACCCTCCTCCGGGTGAGGGAGTGGTGTGGTCACCATCTCCCGATGAGCACCATCTCCTCCATCTCTGGGTTGCCCGTCTCAGGGCCTCTTGCACTTGAGCTTGTCGCCAGGTTTGGCGGGGGCCTGGACGGGCTTGGCGTCCTGCCTGCGACCGGCTCCACGACGCTGCCTGGTGGAAGGCTGCTGCGGCTGCATGGGAGGGGGACGGCCGCCGGGGGGCGCCCATGGTGACGAGCAGGCTGAGGGGCTGCAGCCGGGGTGGAAGCAGCAGGTTTCCTACCGTGCATGATGTGCTTGATCGCCTCAGTCTGCTTCTGTGCTGCCGAGAACTGCTGGGCAAAGCTCTTGACCGCGTCGCCGAAGAACCTTCTCATACTCCATGTCGGCCAAAACACAGCCAGAGATGGTGCTCCTGGACCACTAGCGTGGACATTGCATGACCCAGAGACTGTGTGGGCACCTTCATCGCTTGAAGCGCGAGGTCTGTCACAGCACGCAGTTCATGTAGAACCGCCAGGTCGTGACCACCCTCGTGCAGGTCTTTGGCATGGTGGACCTGCAGTAACGACATGGCGTGGAGGGCAGAAGCTGCCTCCCCACAGGCTCTGTAAGCACTGCCAGTTAGACCTGACGAATACCTACAGGCCCATGAAGGGAGACACAGGTCACCCCACAGAGTGGTAGCTGCTGTTGGACATAGTTGCATGGCCACAGACCGCTCCACCGAGGGGATACCCGTGTACCCCAAAGCAGCCTGAAACAGATTTGTTTCGGGCAATAAAGGTTGCCTTCCACGATCTAGTGAGCTCCTCATGCACCTCTGGGAAGAATGGCACCGGAGGGGGGGCGCTGAGAACCAGCGCGACCCCCACCGAGAAACCATTCGTCCAGCCTCGAAGGATGGAGGATTCCATACGAGCCCGACATTCTCGACGGCCCGGGAAAGCATAGGCATCATCTCTGGGTCTGGCTCGGACAACGCTACCACACCCGAAGGGGGCAACGCAGCCGAGTCGTCATCCCCGGAGAGAGAGGGCTCACCCTCCGATGCAGCGATCGACATCTGGTCGTCAGAGGGGGCACTGAAGGAAACTAGTGGTGTACTCCGACCTGCAGAAGGCCCAGCCCGCTCCACCGGCTGCGGAGTGCTTGAGGGGTGAGGAAATCCACTTGGGGAAGCCCTCACTGTGATCCTCAAATCACCTCGGACTCCACCGGACACAGCGCCGCCCCGGGTGCCGGGACGAACGCTGGATCGCGGCAGAGGGACTCTGCCATGTTTGACATAGCGGAGTCTTTTATGCAACTCCGAGATGGTCATGTCCCCACAAGAAGAACATGAACCATCCACGAAAGCTTCCTCAGCGTGCTGAATGCCCAGACACGTGAGGCAGCGTGATGCACCACCGCTCGGCTTCGAAGCGAAAAGATGATTTAATGCGGAGCACCTGCTTGCTGCCTCTTATACCCGCGCTGCAGGGTGTGGCAGCCAGATGCGAAACACCGCATGCCAATGTCCATTGGCTCGTTTAGTTACACTCAAAGTGGATTGGTCTCTCTGGTGAGATCCCATTCGTCGGTCACCGACGTGACTGAAGGGGAACCACCATGTGGTTTCTTTTAAGCACTAAGAGCAATCTTTGCCTCAGTCAGCATGGAGCTGAAAAAGTTTACTGGGAGGAAAAATGCAGAAGTGTAAATGCAGGTCAGTAAATGCTTGTAAACAGCAGAAAAAGATCTTTGGGCAACACCTCTATCCATCCTCAGATCACTAAAAGGCAGGGCTGTTTTTCTATATCCACTGATGTGGACACCTGAGCAACACGCATACAGAGGAACATAAATCAAAAATGTGTTATTGCTAGTAAAAATAAAAAATGTTATTATTTTTTGTTATTTTTATTTAAAAATTTTGGGTGTTTTCAGGTGAAGAGTGACACATAAGGTGATGAGCTGATTTACCAGTTCTTGAAAGTTTGGTTAGATCCGCACGATTAGCCTTGTGTTCAAAATTTAAATGTATGTATGTCTTTTCTATCCATATTCATATGTTATTGTCCTCAAGCTATTGGCAGGCTTCCAGCTACAATGTTTTGTATTATTCTATATTTTTTTTTCACAGCTGGAGAAATTGCTTGTTGCATTTAGTAGCCACCTGACATTTACAACATTTATGTGATGTTACAATCCTTGGTTTACCTGGCTTCTGTGCAGAGTTTGTGCTGTAATAAAATCTGTTTATACCTAACCTTCCATTTTTCCAGTTGTTTTTTTTATTTATTTTTTTCCTTGGCTTGAGCAAGTGCAGACTTGATACATCAAATTGCATTTGCCCAATTCTTGCACAAGGCAACATGTTAGATATGACTAGATCTGACACTAACAGTCCAGCACATACATACACTCACACTCATTACAACTTCAATTGCCAGTGACATACCAGCATACAGCTTTACGGGACTTTTCCCCAATGATGGACTGCTCCCAGTTCACTAAATGTGCAGCCACTAATCCACTGAGTCTTTAGCTAATATATCCATTACATGAGTTGGGCTGCAGATGACTAGCTGCGCTCAGTAAATAATTCCTGTTAATTAAACAGAGCATCAATCTTGGCCAAGGCTTTTTGAGCTGCAAGAAAGACATATTCCATTAGCAGAACTAGATATAACCAGAGAAAAGCTTATTCTCGATCTTGTTCATCAGTCTGTACATTTCCTACCAGACTGACAGCACAATGTAAATCATACAGCGCGGAAAATAGCACTGTTCTAAATTCATTTCAGTTTTGAGTTGAGTTTCCAGTATCACAGTAAGATGTAAATGACTATGAGTTTATAAGTTTACAATAATAATAGCACTGGGCTGTTATTATTTCAGTTAATTTGTGCCACCACATTTTAAATGAAGAGTAACAATGCTGGAAATTACATGCCAAAGCAGCTTTTGCAGTAGGGTGAGACAGTCTGAATGCAGTGAGAGGTTTAAGGTCTTCTTGGGACCAGTTAGAGGATGTTTTCAGGTGAAGAGTGACCCATAACAAGGCGGTGAGCTGATTTACAGTGGAATTAAAGGTGGCCAATGGCGTCATTAATGTCCATTATGGCATAAAATGTTTGCAGGAGCAAGAGCTAAAAAAAAAAAAAAAACAGTAAAGTTTAAGAAGACTGAGAAATAAAAAAAATACAAAATAAATAAAAAATACAATAAAATGTGTTCACATTTGGAAATATTATGAGATAAATCTGCAAGTAATCACATCCGACAGACAAAACCATTAAATTAGTCCACGTGGCTTTCATTTTTGGGTAAACTATCCCTTCAAGAATCATATAAACCTTATACTGATTGATTGATTGATTTGATTTATGTATGTTTTTTTTTTAAATTTTTTTTTTTTTTCACAATAAAATGCAAGCTTTTCATCCCTGGTTTGTTCCCTTAAAACACTAGTTAAGGTATGTCAGAGGACATGAAGAGTTTGGTTTCAAAACGCTATAAATCCATTTTGATTAATTTGAGTAAAAATGTGTTTTCTTTACCAAAGAAAGTGGCAAGACGAAAACCACTATTTTCTGTTTCAAACTTTCACATAGCATTTTTTTATTTTTTTTTCCAAAATGCAATAAATCCATTGAATCAATATTAAAGTTATTTTTCATAATGAAACTGTTGAAAATACACAACATAGTAAGTTGATCCACATATGACAGCCTCTGAACTTGGTCATAATCTTATATACAGGCACTGGACTAAAAATACATTCATCAGTCATAGCTCCCAAAATGAATTCAATGGGTCATCTTATTTGCTATAAATTAATTACAACAAAAGAAAATTTCATCATGAACAAGAACATGAACAACATCACATTGGACCACAGAAATTCCAAAATGACATTTCCCTTACATTCAATTTCCAAAAGTGCATTCATCTTTATTGTTACATTCATTTAATTGACTAGTCCTATATGCTGTATTAACAAAAACATAAATGGCATTAATAAAAACACTAACACTGACAAGTTACGCAATATCGCATTCATAATCAAATGCGATTCATCTGCGATTATGAACGCCATATTGCATAGCTTGTCAGTGATCTACGGCTCTGTGTATTAAATGCCGTTCAATCTGAAAGCACGTGATGGAGATTTACCGGTACTATTAATCACAGAATCAGCTTTACTGACGAGATGCGCAAGACAATCACATGCGATTTATCGTGCAGCCCTTGTTTGTTGATCACAAAGTAGATGAGGAAAACTAGGAAGCCGGTTGTATTCAAAGCGCCGCCATTACTGTCTAGAGTGCGTGGAATGGTGCGCTGTGATTGGTTGAGCGGATATATCGCGTTCTGCGGAGAAAGGAGACTGGCGTTTGTCGCGGTTTGGAAAAAAAAAAAAAAGGGAGAAAACATGACCTAATAACTCGGCGGATATCGCATTTTGCGTAAAATTAAAAATGGACTTTTCAGTACTGACCAGATACAATACTGATTTTGGGGAAACACTTTTTTTTCTTTTTTCTTTTTTAAAAATGGCGTTTATCGCGTTTTGGAACCAAACTCTTCATTTGTATGTCCGTTTAGGCATGCAGTAAATGAGGTAAATCAACTTTGCAAAATACTATTTTGTAAATACAGTGGTATGAAAAATTGTTTGCCCCCTTCCTGATTTTTTTTGCATGTTTGTCACACTTTAATGTCTCAGATCAAACAAATTTAAATATTAATCAAAGATAACACAAGTAAACACAACATGCAGTTTTTAAATGAAGTTTTTTATTATGAAGGGAAAACAAAATCCAAACCCACATGGCCCTGTGTGAAAAAGTGCTTGCCCCCTAAACCTAATAACTGGTTGGGCCACTCTTAACAGCAACAACTGCAATCAAGCGTTTGCGATAACTTGCAATGAGTCTGTTACAGCGCTGTGGGAGAATTTTGGCCCTCTCATCTTTGCAGAATTGTTGTAATTGAGCCACATTGGAGGGTTTTTGAGCATGAACCGCCTTTTTAAGGTCATGCCACAGCATCTCAATAGGATTTAGGTCAGGACTTTGACTAGGCCACTCCAAAGTCTTCATTTTGTTTTTCTTCAGCCATTCGGAGGTGGACTTGCTGTTGTGTTTTGGATCATTGTCCTGCTGCAGAACCCAAGTTCGCTTCAGCTTGAGGTCACGAACAGATGGCTGGACATTGTCCTTCAGGATTTTTTGGTAGACAGCAGAATTCATGGTTCCATTTATCAAAGCAAGTCTTCCAGGTCCTGAAGCAGCAAAACAACCCCAGACCATCACACTACCACCACCATATTTTACTGTTGGTATGATGTTCTTTTTCTGAAATGCTGTGTTACTTTTACGCCAGATGTAATGGGACACACACCTTCCAAAAAGTTCAACTTTTGTCTCGTCAGTCCACAGAGTATTTTCCCAAAAGTCTTGGGGATCATCAAGATGTTTTCTGGCAAAACTGAGACGAGCCTTTATGTTCTTTTTGCTCAGCAGCGGTTTTCGTCTTGGAACTCTGTTATGCAGGCCATTTTTGCCCAGTCTCTTTCTTATGGTGGAGTCATGAACACTGACCTTAACTGAGGCAAGTGAGGCCTGCCGTTCTTTGGATGTTGTTCTGGGGTCTTTTGTGACCTCTTGGATGAGTCGTCGCTGCGCTCTTGGGGTAATTTTGGTCGGCCGGCCATTCCTGGGAAGGTTCACCACTGTTCCATGTTTTCGCCATTTGTGGATAATGGCTCTCATTGTGGTTCGCAAAGCTTTAGAAATGGCTTTATAACCTTTTCCAGACTGATAGATCTCAATTGTTTTCTTTCTCATTTGTTCCTGAATTTCTTTGGATCTCAACATGATGTGTAGGTTTTGAGGATCTTTTGGTCTACTTCACTTTGTCAGGCAGGTCCTATTTAAGGAATTTCTTGATTGCAAACAGGTGTGGCAGTAATCAGGCCTGGGTGTGGCTAGAGAAACTGAACTCAGGTGTGATAAACCACAGTTATGTTTAGGGGGGCAAACACTTTTTCACACAGGGCCATGTGGGTTTGGATTTTGTTTTCCCTTCATAAAAAAAAATAAATAAATAAAATAAAAAAACCCTTCATTTAAAAACTGCATGTTGTGTTTACTTGTGTTATATTTGATTAATATTTAAATTTGTTTGATGATCTGAAACATTAAAGTGTGACAAACATGCAAAAAAATAAAAAATCAGGAAGGGTGCAAACAATTTTTCACACCACTGTATTTCAGTAAGTTTAGTCTCCAGCATGCTTCCAATCATGCTTCCAGCATGCTATGCCAAAAATAGGGTGTGAAATACTTTTTTGGTGCACTGCAATTGAATGCCACTGCAGAGATGGAAGGGGAATACAAGTACTAATTAATAGCTCCATAGTTATAAAATTACCAGCATGCACTGCTTTGAAAATGTACTAGTGTGCACTGTACCGTGGCCTTTAGACTCTAAATTAATACAAAAATTCCTTCTAAATATAACAGAAATTTAGTGGTAGATGTAAATGTGCCTTGAGAATTAATAGATCTGTAGTTATAAAATTACCAGAGTGCACTGCCTTGAAAATGTACCAGTGTGCTTTGGCCTTTAGACTCTAAATTAAAACAAAAATACCTTCTAAATATAAAAGAAATTTAGCTGTAAATGTGCCTTGAGAAGAGTTGGCTTTTCCACAGCTTTCTGGAAGTCTCCAGTCAGGCAGTGACAACAGGGTGCGAATGACTCGATATAATTTTGGCTAAATTGCTTGAATCTCTGTGCACTTAAGAGCTCTTATTGCTGGTCTTAAGCCTCTTTTAGGCCCTGATGACAGCTTGCCATTCTGTCAGCATTGAAAAGTGGCAAAGATGTTTTTACCATCTGTAAATTAGAGGCATAGTTGCTGTGAGATAAAGTCTAGAAACAGTCTCCCTTTGATATGAAACAATGATGTCAGGTTAGACATGTCAGCATGTGTCTAAAACACAGTGCTTTAAAGTGCTTTGCTAAGTATGTCAGATCTGAAATGGATGTTGTAAATATTAAAGAAACACATGGACCCATTTAGGAAAAAATGCATTTCTTTTACTCAAGTGGATTTCTAAGTCACTATGTTACTCTCATTCGTTGCCTGCTTCTTTCACTCTTTTGGGGGTTCCCACATTTTGTGCCAATAAATAACCTTTCCATTGTGATTCCATTGTGCTATTCAGAAAAATTCGGTAGTGAATCATTCAGAATGATCCACAAGCCTGGCTCAACTCCCAGCTGATTTTGATATAAGCACAATTTCAATATATATTATAAAAAGTAAGATAATATGGCTCACAAAAATTTGGGTGTAAAAAAAATCTATAATTCATCATCATTTATATACTATTGTTCAAAAGTTTGGAGTTGGTAAGATTTTTTTTTTTTTTTTTTAAGTTTTTGGAAGAAGTTTCTTATGCTCACCAAGGTTATGTTTATTTGATCAAAACACAGTAAAAACAGTAATATTGTTGACTGTTTCAATTTAAAATAACTTTCTATTTGAAATTATTTTAAATGTAATTTATTCCTGTGATGACAAAGCTTCAGCAGCCATTACTCCAGTCTTCAATATCACACGATACTTCAGAAATCATTCTAATATGCTGATTTGTTGCTCAAGAAACGTGATGTTCAAAACAGCTGCTTATTTATTTATTTATTTATCTGTCTGTCTGTCTGTCTGTCTGTCTATCTATCTGTCATACTGACTAGTGGTGCAACGGATCACAAAACTCACGGTTCGGATCATACTACGGATCGGATCATTTTTCGGATCAGCAAAAAAAAAAAAAAAAATTGCTTTTCATAACGTACTAAAAGCTTACTTTAAGTACTTCTATACCCAGCAGAAACTGCTAGTTTAACTACTAAAGTCATTAATAAAACAAGAACAATTACACAAATTACAAGTATAGATGAACAGCCTACATCATAAAATTATAAAAGACAGTAACAGTAGTATTCAGGTGCAGAAATGTAAAAATTAAGTGTAAAACAACACAATAATGCTTACTGCATAAGTTAAAGCAGACAGAAGCAGGTATTATAGGCTGCTGTCTCTTTAAGACTAAATGCACGGACCTAATACGGACACACATCCAGTTTCTTTCTTAGCTGTATACGTTAACTTAAGACATAACTGACTGCGTTTACCAGAATACTTGCCAAAACAGGTATTTTAACATAACTTTGTGTGTATGTATCCATCCGTTGAGGCGTTGTCTGAAACGCGGTATCTGAATCGCGCCTCTCTCTCTCTCTGCGTGTGCACGCTTCAGTGTGTGCAGCAGCGGCTGAGCACAGAAAACGGTGGGCAAGTCCTGATTCGACTTCTCCATCTGAATGGTCTGAAATTGCTTGAATGTGTAAATTTGCAAGACAAAGCACGTGCAAATGATAAAATTTCACTCTATGATGGTTAAATTTAACAGTTAATCCACGAATAACCTGCGTGCCGAACCGTGGCCCGTACGGATCACGGATTATCTATGATCCGTTGCACCCCTAATTATGACACCAAATGTTATATTTTAATTGATATGTTTCAGCATTTAATGAATAAGTATACTCTTAATCCACTTTTCGTCATCTGTCATCTTGCATTTACTTTTTATAATCACAGTGCTTTCCAATGGAGGATTCATGTGATGCTGGCTTTGAGTTTTACCAATATACTGTAGGTCTCTTAGGAGGCATTATAATTAAAAGATACCTACATCTGATGGAAGAGACTTTGCAACACACTTCTATGATGCATGAAAATGCTGCCTCTGTAGGTATAGCTCAGAAGGTTTTGAAACACAGCATATGTGTGTTCATTTGTGATTCTTCAGTAGTTCCAATCATTGGCCTTGCTAATGTATCTTTACTGCAAGACGCTGAGAAGAGACGAGTGCTATACAGCAGAGATAAATCAGAGAAGAACCCTAATCTTACCCTTGAACTGCATACTGAATAATGCAATCTAATGAATCACGTTAAAATATATAGACATATAAAAAGTCTTCAAGTGCATCAAGTATGAATGGGATTAAATGACAGGTGGTTCAATATATCACTCATACCCCCGGTTTCACAGACAAGGCTTAAGCCTAGTCCCAGACTAAAATGTAAGTCAGAGCTGTTTCAACTGAAACCAACTTGCACTGACTGATCTTAAAATATATCAGTGCCTTTGTTTTGTCTCAAGATGGACACTAGCAATAAGGCACTTTTATAAAAATTACTTAAATGTCTTAATTGATCTATGGCCTAATCCTGGCTTAGTCTAAGCCCTTTCTGTGAAACCAGGCCACAGTGTCTTTTACATGTCAAGACTTTAAAAGAGATGTAGTAAAACTCGGTTAATAAACAGTACTAAACTTTCCTTCAAATGTATATGAACAATGAAACTTTATCATACGAACATCAAATCTGAAGTCTGATTTTGCCTCTATTTTTTTTTTTCTTTGCTTTTGAACTTATTCCAAAAGTAGAAATTTGATAGTTGTAATGTTGGTTCTTAAGATACTCAACATCTCTAAGAGGGTTTTAGCACACTAAAGCACACTGATTAGCACATTAAAGCATGATAAAATCCTCAAAAAGAAGATGCATCTCTTAATTTATCCACTTTAAAGTGGATATATTAGTACCGCTAAA
This sequence comes from Spinibarbus caldwelli, assembly GCA_039654775.1. Lineage (NCBI taxonomy): Eukaryota > Metazoa > Chordata > Actinopteri > Cypriniformes > Cyprinidae > Spinibarbus > Spinibarbus caldwelli. The sequence continues at coordinate 16,464,564 of CM077254.1, forward strand.
GAAAAAAAAATTCTAGATAAACTAGTCAACCTCAAAAACAACACCAAACTCTGAGCTGAAAAGTGTAGAGGCATCCAAAACATCATTAAGAATATATTATCCACTTTAAACCTGATAGAGACACACTTGAACTATCTCCTTTACCAAGCTTTTGACAGAACTTCATAGCAAGTGCATGATAATGCCAAGGCCCTCTAGTTTTTGACCTCGTTTCGATGGACTTTCTTTAGACGGCCCTTCTGCAGCTCACCTCTTGGCCAAATTATCATTCAGAACTGCCAGCAAGCCCTCCCCCAGACTCTCCCAATAGACCTCATAGAAATCAATGGAAAGCCCATCAATTCCTGGTGCCCTGCCTTTTTTCTAGCTTTGTTGTAGTGCAAGTGGCTCTTTTGAAGACAAAAAGCTTCAACAGACTCTTCAAGCACCTGAGTTAGCCCATTATAAACTTGTGTCAATAATGAGCCCTCGATATACTCGCAAACATATATTTCCTCACTGAAACTGACAATTAATACAAGAGAACATGAATCAGACTTCAATCTCCTGTAGTTTCCATCTAAAACCTGAATTGCTGCAATATTAGTCACTAAACCTCTGACAAGTTTTGGTGACAAAGAAAAAGTATTGATTATAAAACTGTTGCCGGTGCAGTTTATCTACACCCCACTGCTTCTGCGCCAAATATATTCTTTTGAAACAACTTGGGCACGTCTGGATAACTCTAGAGCCTCATTCCTCAAGCATTTAGAAAGTATTTATTGACTACAACAAACAAACTATTGTTTTACAATGTTCTTTTCTGTACACTTACTCAGTGTTATCCAAAAAACAAAACTGTGCTATGCATCTTTGATGCAGAACTTATGCCAAATCCTCTGAATACTCTTGACACTTTGATACCTCATTTCTCTAAACCATTGATGACAACTAGCTTAAAAACTGGCTCAAGCCAAAAAAAAAAAAAAAAAAAAAAAAAATTAAATTTCCAATAGCATTTTGTGACTATTACATACATTACACAGGAAATATGACAAGCCACTAAATGATACAAAAAACAACAGCTCAGCATTTACCTGGCAACATTCGCATACGCACACAAAAAAAGAGACCGTGTTTAATAAACACTTCGAGAACGAGACTGGATAAGCTCTTATTTGTTTATATATTTATTCACAGTTTTACACATTCTTTTTATGATGTTTTCTGTCTCTACGGGGTGAGAAAACAGGTGTTGTCTACCTATTACTGTTTAATATCACCTGGGGAGGAGGGAGGAGATGTCTCATCTTCCACAAGAACACACTTGCATGTGTATGAACGCGTATGCGGGCATCAATCTAATAGCCTGCTGAGACAAATACACTTTTCTAAATATAAAGCTATGCTATCATAGCAACATTAGTGGCAGAGAGGGGGAACCTGCTGTGTGCTTCATTTAATGGCTCAGAGAACCAGCTCTTAATTAGCTTTGTGCAACTGATAGAAATAGACCGGTCAGAGCAGGAAAGCGTTATACTTGATGATAGTAATACTTGTCTGAATACCAAAATAACTCGAGCTTAAGTTTTGATGGCATTTGATGAAACGCTTCGTCTTGCTTCTTCAAATTCGCGGCTGAACAAAAGCCTCTATGAGGAATACATTTCTGAGACATATTTGTAACGTTCCTCTCTTGAAAAATTGAACAAGACATCTGTGAGTGTTCTATTAATATTCTGGCCAGTTGTACCTGCCAACTAAAGCATATCAAATAATCAAACAGAAATGGACCCTTATCACACCTGTGGCATTGTGGGTAATGAAACAGTGCAAGCCAACTGTGCATGCATGTTTATGCGTATGCATGTCTCTCACTAGATGTTGTCTCAATTATCACATCCATATAGAGAAGTGAGCTAATTGAGCAAAGAAAGGAAAAAACAGACAGAGATAGAAAGTTTAAGAGTCTTATGACTAATTGCTTCCGACGAGAAAATAGTTTAATATCACCAAAAAGTAGTAACTTGCATAATTTGCATCTAAATTAGGGGGTAATTGTTTGCGAGAATATTTTCAAACCCACGTACATGAGCAGTGTCATCCTTGACACACACGCATTGATAAATGCACATACTCGATCGAGGTTTAGTCTATACGTCTGTGACTTCCGTGTAACAGAAGTGTGTACGGAATAATGTGAAACGCAATACGGGAAATTTAATTTTTTATTTTTTCACCCCCAGTGCTTTCATGTAATTATCTTAAAGAGATTAATTAATAATATCCAAGTCACTCACACATGTAATTGTGATCAAAACACAATCAGCGTAATCTACTACAACCATCAAGGGACTATCCAAACAAATTACCATAGGAAAGCATGTTTGAGAGAATATATCTGATTGAAATAATTAGATTCAAATAATTACACTGTGCAATAACTAGATTTGCATTGCGAGCCAAATACAAACATTTTAATGTATTGGTACCTATTGTATCTTTTGATTATTTATCATACAGTGCATTCTTCCTTAAAGGTGAAGTGTATAATTTCTGTACTATTAAATGGAACTGTGATCTGTTTCTCTGTGCAACCCAACTAGCCTCGAATCATCAAGAATTCAACTAATGGCATGATTTTGGTGTGTAACTGCCTGTTTGTCCAACCAATTGAACATCTGACACTTTGAAAATAGTCATTAGCTGCATATTTTGTATGCATGCATGTCTGAATTGTATTCATACTATTTTATGTCCATCATATTGGAAGTGTCATGTGACTTATACTACAGTTCAGAAGTTTGGGGTCAAACTAAAGTACTTTTATTTAGCAAGGATACATTAAATTGATCAAAAGACATGTATAATGTTACACATTTTGTCACAAATGCTTTTGAACATTCCACTGATGAAATAAAAAAATAATCAAATAAAAATAGTTTTAGGGCTTCCACGAAAATATTAAGCAAAACAACCATTTTCAGCATTGATAATAAGAAGAAGAAGAAGAAAAGCTTCTTGAGCAGCAAACCAGCATATTAGAATGATTTCTGAAGGATCATGTGACACTGAAGACTGGAGTAGTTATGCTGAAAATTCAGAAATAAATTACATTTTAAAACATTCAAATAGTAAACACTTCTTTTAAATTGTAATGGTATTGCACAATATTGCTGTTTTTACTGTATTTTTGATCAAACAAATGCAGCCTGTGAGGATAAAAGACTTTAAAATCTTATAAATAAATAAATAAACAAATAAATAAATTCTTACCAACGTCACACTTTAATTGTTTGAAACATTTGTTTTCTTTTTCTTTTTGAAGAAATAAAATGTGGAGTTAAAAATAAAAAGTAATGTAAAACAATTCCATAATTTATAGTATTACTAATAAAGAAAAGAATATTAAATATCTAACTGTGTTGTATTGTTGTATAGAAGCAGCAGGGCTTTGGTCCAGGTGAGTCCATTAGGAAGTCAACAAACTTGTTACCGCCACCTGACTGCCAACAGCAACATTAGCCTACATATGGTCCCGTCAGTAGCTCCATGCTATCACCACTTACAAAAACAACCCCATCACAACTAAAAAATAAAAAATAAAATCACAATGAACACAAACATTATATCTTCTTAAGAGCAGCACGACGGGGCTCGTGGGTTTGTTTAAGGGGGACAAGAACAGAGGATGCTGTGTCAGTTCCCCAGTGGAACGAGGGATCAGCGACAGCAGCAGATGGTGTGATTGTGCCGGAGGTGGAGGATATTTTCCACTTGTCTTCTTTTCCAAGGAAGCAGTCTGGGATGTGAGCCAAGTTTAGGCAAAACGCGCCCTGCCGTCAGGGTTAGGGGTGGCAGTGTAAGTTTGACGTGTTACACATCCAGCGCTATTTAACAAAGTTCTAAATCAATGAACTGACAGATTTCAGTCACAAACATTTTAAAAGGGTCATCGGATGCAAAATTCACTTTACAAGTTCTTTGAACATAGATGTGTGTTGGAAGTGTGTGTACACATTCACCCTATAATGATAAAAATCCACCCAGTGTTTTTTTTTTAATCCCCATTTTAAAATCCCCTTTCTCAAATCAGGCTGTTCTGAGATTCCTGTCAGAATGACGTAGTTCTGCACAGGCCGCTCCCACGATAGTTGATTGACAAGGCTGTCTTACCTTAGACCCGCCCTTCATAGGCGAAGGGTGAACCAACTCCAGGATAAGGCTAAAAGCAGCCAAGTAATAAACATCATAAAACCGTCTTTTTAGGGAAGAACCAGACATTGGTGTCATATACGCTAATAAAATGTTTAATGGGAATGAATTTGTATTTAACATGATTACAATTTAATAAAAACATTAGAAATTGATAATTATATAGTTTAAGCACTCTCCAAAAAAAAAAAAAAATAAATAAAAAATAAAAAAAATGAAAAAAAAAAAACATTATAATCACTGAAGCTGTGAACACTCTGAAATGATTCTCTTAATTACATTGTACATACAGTACATCTGCGCTTTGTTGTTTATGATGTGACAATTCACAAGAGTCCGGAATTCAGTCAGAGAACGCGCGCACACTCAAAACTGATGAGTTTCAGCGATGACTCATCTGAACGCCTCTGTTTGGCCATTGCATTCCTAAGCTCAACAGAATTGTGTGTGATTCGTTAAAATGCGCAACACTTTAAAAACGCCTAAAATTAAATACGGTGCAACATGAGCAAATGTTAATTTAGTGCCACAATCGACACGGTCTATTCATTTTCACTTTGTTAGCAACAGACGTAATATATTTAATTTGTTTATGCAGGGGCATTTTTGCCCCAAGTCCCCATGGCAAGGGGAAGGCTAAGCCTTATGCCGCCCTGAGTGAGCTGTGAGCTGTCCGCCATTGTGTCAACTCCGGTGCAGGGGAAGACAAGAATGTCTCCGATTAAGCGATTGGGTGTTTTTTTGTTGGATGTTGTAGCATTTGGACCAATCAGACACACATTTGTTCTAACATTGATTTAACAAATAAATTAGATTTAGATTAAAACAGTCACAGACCCCTCACCCAACACACATTCTGGGTGCCGTATGTCTGTTCATGACTCCAGGCCCCCCGGTGCCATGGCAACCTATCTGATAACACTAGTTTTATTGGTCAAAGGAATGCGGGCAGAGCAACATTTCCATTTAGGAAACACATAATGCCCATAAAAATGGACTCTACTCTTTTTAATTCATAGAAAAACCTTTCTTTGAATTAACACCCATATACTTCAGGTCATTGTGTATATTGTTACTGTTTTTGTATATTGTCTTTTGTACTGTATATTGTTTTATACATGCTTATGATATATCACTAGTTAATATCACCCCATTCATTCTATGTTTGGTCTCTATCAATTTGTCTTCGGATGATCTAATTGACAGTGTATATTACATGTTGATACCTATGCAACATATTAGTGTTCTAAGAATCTTTAATAGTTGTACATCGACTATTAAATCCAACCCCATGCAAATTGCCATGCTCAGAGACAAAGAGTCGTAAAACCTTCCCTCCAAAGAGAATGGAGACCATTGGCTCTTTGACTCCCCAGAGGTGTGACCTCTATACCAGATAAAGGTCTCACTCACAGGTCCGGCCTCTCTTCTTAAAAAAAAAAAAACCTCTTCTGCAAAGAGCTCTTCTGCTATCTTCTGACAGAGAGCCCGAACCGGTGCGGGCGTGCCCGGTCGGCCCAACATAGAGCCTGGGAGATGACTCTTGACCACAAAGACCCAGTCTACGGATCTGTTAGACCCTAAGAGGATGAGGAGGATGTGAGCTGGAACTCTTCTGGAACCTTAAGTTATTGTGCCAGGCTTATGGCCTTGTCTTTCCATTCAATCAAAGGTCCTCGGACCTCAGCAGATCTCTTTCTTAACTCTTTTTCCACTCCCTACCTGGAAGAACATTTCTACCTCAGAACATCTTTGGAAGGCATCACTCTTCAACCTAGAAGAACGTGATCGCAAGTCCAAAAACCATCAAGACTTTTCATCCGAGACCGCATTCCGTCACGACAAAAGGAAGTGCAAGTATAGTACATTTAACTAAACGAAACAGAGGTTTAGTATAAGTTATAGACCCCGTTATAAACGGCGCTGATGGTTTTACTCAGGTGGTTAAATGACTTTTTCCATAACTGCATTCTCTGGTTTTCCTGATGGTTTCATCCATCAACTCTCATTAGCCCTTTCCCCGTGTATGAGTGATTGTTTGTTTGTTTGTTTGACTAGTTTGCGTTAGTGTTTAGTTAATAAAACTCTTGTGCACAAATTACATGAATTTCTGATTCTGCCTTGCATATTAATGTCCCTTTACGATTTTGACCCTTGCTACATGCTCTAATGCATTAATAGGAAGATATTTTCTGTGGCCACGAAAATATCCTTTCTTATAGAGTTGATATGAATTTACACTGAATGTTCGCTGGACGAACAGATCAACTGATGGCAATTTAACTCTGCGACAGTTATTACTGTCAGCCGATATAAATAATTGTAATTAATCATAATTAATTGTAATTATTTATATACAATTCCCTTTTTGAGCTAATTTGCTACAATGTAATAATGGCTATAGCAGTTGTCATTTACTCTCGACATCTGAGCTGCTGAAGACACAGAGAATTAACAATATTTTTGATTTGAAGGGAGTGAGCCGATCCCAATCTACCTAAATGCGCCTATGTCCGTGTGAATCATTTGTGATCCAGGTTCATCTACAGAAGAAGTGAGTATAAGGTTTTTTTTATGAATCTTTGCAAATAGTCTTTCCTTATAATGTGCTTGTTAGCCAGTTTCGCGGCTGAAGTTTACAGTCTGATCGTCACCCCACAGAAGAGAGGGGCGCGGTCAGCAGATCTCAGTAGAATTTAAAGCGACATGGGCTAAAAAAAAAACAGCTTGCTGAAAACAGAGCTGATTTTGACAGGGTAAAAAGGGTGTTTTTTACACTATCATTGAGAAATTTTAACCAAAGTATTTTATAGACTTTTCATTAAGACCCTAAAGAATCATATCAACTTGTGGAAAATGGGCATCCGATGACACCTTTGAGGCCTCTGTGTTTCCTGGCCAGAAATGACCCTTGTCCTTACAATGTAGAAAATCTAGAAGAAGAGTTAACCTTCAATCATCTTCTCACAAGAATGATCTATCCATAGTCTAGGTGTTTGACTTTTTTTTTTTTTTTTAATATACTTTTATTCAGCAAGGATGCATTAAATTGCTCAACAGTGACAGTAAAGGCATTTCTGATGTTACAAAATATTTCATTTTTATATAAAAAAAAAATACAAAAAATAAAATTAAAAAAAAAAACTGAAAAAATCTATCTTGTTTGCCTAATTTAATGTTTCACGTTTGTAAAATGTTTGCTGTTTCCACAAAAATACTAAGCACTACTGTTTAACACTGATTAAATATACATATATACATATACATATATATATACATACATATATATATATATATATATATATATATATATATATATATATATGTGTGTGTAGTATGTATATAAGTATAGTGTGTGTGTGTGTGTGTATATATACTATAAACTTTTCTTTGTAAAATCTGATAAATTATTTTCATCACTGATTTCATTATTGATAGTTGCAGCCCTGTATCATTACTTATTTATCATTGCTATTGTTGAATATCTGTGTGTGCACATGACCTCAATCCGCATTGTCCTCTTCCCAGAATCCCTCAGGGCTTGCCATGTTCCTGCGTCCCTCTACTTATGGCTCAACTCAGCCAAGGCCAACGGCAAGCCTGCAACAAAACAGTCCTGACTTGCCAGCAGCAGCTGGCCTGGGTTCGCATAGCAAATCGTGACAACATTTTAGCCTATTCTGACAATGTGTTACCCCGCCACAGCAAGGGTGGTTGTCACTGCAGTCGTCTGTTGTCTCCTGGAAGCTGGATCCTGCTGGTCTAAAAGTATGTAATGTGATAGACAGCTGCTGTGTATGATTTCACTCTGCTAAACCTGCTTCAACAGATCATCAAATCTTATTTACTCTGTTTTTGAGAAAACAAGTCAGCAGTGCAGCAGTCTCTATTGATTCTTCATACAATGGGTTTATATTATTGAAATCTGATTAAAAACAAAACAAACAAAAAAAACAAAAACCGAAAACAAACAAGACAGAAACATTATATAAAAAAGGTCAAACAGATGTGACGAGCTGACCTCAAGTTTTCTCCTTGCTTGATTCATGTGTTATGAGACTGATCACTTCAGACTATTTTTTTTTAACTATTATTTGTTTAACTATTTTTACAGCACAGCCACAACAAAATCAGACTTTAGCACCTCGTTTTACTTTGAGATCATTCTGAGGTTAAATACGGATTTAAAATCACAACAAGATATAGTTTAATAGCTATGATACTGTTTTTGAAATCAAATCTTTGCATAGCTATGACAGGACACAATAGCATCATAAAATGCCTTGAAAAAAATAAATTAATTAATAAAACAAATAGTTAATCTTAACAAAAATAGCGCACAAACATAAACCAAAATAGGAAATAAAACTGTTATCGACTAAGCATGTGTCCTATTCTGTGTCCTAAACTCCTGAAACTAAAGTTGGTGTCTTATATTTTAAAGCTGTGTGTGTGAAAATATTCATATGTAAGCCGTTTATAAGTAATAATCCTTAACATTTTCATAAGTAACTAATTTAATTACACATTTTCTCAGTAACTGTGTAGCGGACTGAATGGTGCTGGGGTGCCAACTTATCAGAGCATGTGAGCGAAGCAGAGTGGCGTGACGCTCAGCTCAATATTCCGCTCTGGGGGCGTGCACTCCACTCAGTCGCTCACGGCCAAAGCAAACGCTCCGCTAATGTTCTGCTCACGCTCACCAGTAAACCAAATCCCGCTCAGATCACGCTCCGACATAAAATTTCTCAGGTAGGCCGAATTGTGTTTTTTTCCCCGTTTATAATGAAATTCTTGAATAAATGTCTCAAAGCAGTAGTCCGATAAGTAACGGTTATGTTTCAGGGTGAAGTTAAGCTTGTACTTTTTTAAATTAATTTAATTTAAATGTATTAAATTAAAATTAATTAAAAAATGTGTCTTGTTTTTGAAGCCACTTGACAAACCTTCCTAAAAAATTCAATAACTGAAAAAGTATATTTGATTTTCATTAGTCCTACTTTATTTCCATGAAAACACAGCTTCAGTTATTGTACAACAGAACATTCAAAACACGCACACAAAATGAAATGCAGAATTTCACAAAATACACCTTGCCTATCAGGCCCACACACAAGATGAAATGCACTTAAAGAATTATATGTGGTTAAACACTTTCTAAAATTAAAAGAACAAAACTGCGGGAAAATGCGGCCTATTAAAACGTCTGTCAATCTTTACAGGATTTTAGAATGTACCTTATTTTAGAAACATTATTGACAAACTATTGCTTAGCCTATTACACAGATTCTTGAACTAGCAATTTACCAAAGGGCATTTTGGGTTGAGCGAGCGGCGCTGAGCACATTGAGCGAGCGGAGCGGAATCTTCAGAAAGGCGCTCTCGGCTCTGAAGGAAATATGACCGCTATGCTCCCGCTCCACTCCGCTCACATGCTCTGCAACTTATAAATTACTTAAGTAAAAAAAAAAAAAAAAAAAAAAAAAAAAAAAATAAAAAAAAACACTTTAAAGTCAGTTCTACATAGGATTCTCATAGATTAAAAAAATAAATAAATAAACCTATGAACCCTTTTGAGTCAGAGACAACAATAAACAAACAAGAAATAACAGGTTTAACTTACTTTGGGGTATTATTCCAATTTGCCCTCCTTTAATACACACACAAAAAATCTTCATATGTACAGGTGCATCTCAATAAATTAGAATGTGGTGGAAAAGTTCATTTATTTCAGTAATTCAACTCAAATTGTGGAACTCGTGTATTAAATAAATTCAGTGCAAACAGACTGAAGTAGTTTAAGCCTTTCGTCATTTTAATTGTGATGATTTTATCTCACTTTTAACAAAAACCCACCAATTCACTATCTCAACAAATTAGAATACTTCATAAGACCAATAAAAAAAAACATTTTTAGTTAATTGTTGGCCTTCTGGAAAGTATGTTCATTTACTGTATATGTACTCAATACTTGGTAGGGGCTCCTTTTGCTTTAATTACTGCCTCAGTTCGGCGTGGCATGAGGGTGATCAGTTTGTGGCACTGCTGAGGTGGTATGGAAGCCCAGGTTGCTTTGATAGCAGCCTTCAGGTCATCTGCATTGTTGGGTCTGGTGTCTCTCATCTTCCTCTTGACAATACCCCATAGGTTCTCTATGGGGTTCAGGTCTGGTGAGTTTGCTGGCCAATCAAGCATAGTACCACCATGGTCATTGAACCAGCTTTTGGTGCCTTTGGCAGTGTGGGCAGGTGCCAAGTCCTGCTGGAAAATGAAATCAGCATCTCCATAAAGCTTGTCAGCAGAAGGAAGCATGAAGTGCTCTAAAATTTCCTGGTAGATGGCTGCATTGACTGTGGACTTCAGAAAACACAGTGGACCAACACCAGCAGATGACACGGCAGCCCAAATCATCACTGACTGTGGAAACTTAACACTGGACTTCAAGCAACATGGATTCTGTGCCTCTCCACTCTTCCTCCAGACTCTGGGACCTTGATTTCCAAATGAAATGCAAAATTTACTTTCATCTGAAAAGAGGACTTTGGACCACTGAGCAACAGTCCAATTCTTTTTCTCCACAGCCCAGGTAAGACGCTTCTGACGTTGTCTCTATTTCCGAAGTGGCTTGGTAGCCCTTTTCCTGAAGACGTCTGAGAGTGGGGACTCTTGATGCACTGACTCCAGCTTCAGTCCACCCCCTGTGAAGCTTTCACAAGTGTTTGAATCAGCTTTGCTTGACAGTATTCTCAAGCTTGCAGTCATCCCTGTTGCTTGTGCACCTTTTCCTACCAAATATTTCCTTCCAGTCAACTTTGCATTTAATATGCTTTGTTACAGCACTCTGTAAAAAGCCACACCTTTCGGTAATGACCCTCTGTGACTTACCCTCTTTGTGGAGGGTGTCAATGTTCATCTTCTGGATCATTGCCAAGTCAGCAGTCTTCTCCATTATTGTGGTTTCAAAGAACAAGAGATACCCGGAATTTATACTGTAGGGATTGTCATTAATTGAAACTCAAATGTAAATATTCTAATATTTTGAGATACTGATTTTTGACTTTCATGAGCTGTAAGCTCTAATCATCAAAATTAAAACAAAAAAGCTTTTGAAATGTTTTACTTTACATGCAATGAATCTAAAATATATGAAAGTTTCACTTTTTGAAATAACTTACAACAAAAAAATGAACTTTTTCCACGATATTCTAATTTATTGAGATGCACCTGTACATACTCTCAAAAATCAATTCAACACAATCAAATAGACTCTTTACACAGTTAACCTAGAGGTACCTCTTTTACCCTGAAAACAATCTTTGAACAGCTTAATTAGGTGAAATTAACAAACCCTTTTGTAAGGTAAGAAATTAACGTCAGTTGTTTTCACCCATTCCCATTAATATTTCAAATTTAACCAGTGCTCAATGATTAATTCATCAGTTTGACCACAATGATTCACTTCAGACAGTTCAAACGTTCAATGATTCAATTCAAACCGTTCAGGGATTCATTTCAAACAGTTCGAAATCAATGATTCACTGCGAACAGTTCAAACTATCGGTGTCCAAGTTCCAGCAATTCAGATGTTCAATGATTCAGTTCAAACAGTTCAAACGTTCAGTGATTCATTTCAAACAGTTCAAACTATCGATGTCTCAGTTCTAGCAATTCAAACGTTCAATGATTCAGTTCAAACTGTTCGAAAGCTCACTGCTAACATCCAAAAACAAATTCAATGAGCGATTACTATTCACTGTTCAAAGATTCAGTTAACTATTTTACTTCTTTATGGGAGAGAGACTAAAGTTCAAAAGAGAAGAGCAACAAATATTATGGTTCTTGTCATTTTCCACTAGTTTGATTCCATCGAATTCTGATTCAATCAAGATCGTCAAGATTCGGCTAGTGCATGATTCGTTTTTCCAAACGACATCCAAACCGTCTTTAAAGCATTTAGGAGCATGGTACCCAGCTACCCACACAGAAAGAAAATAAGCAGAGAAATACTTGTTCATCCCGTAGCGTCAGTCATGAAGATTCAGCCGCTGTTTATGAATCAGGAAGTTCAGAACAATTCTGTAGTCATTGTCAGCTCTAATCTGTAGTTACTTCAGAAGGAGATAGATCAGCTCTCACAGTACTAAGATTCCATGTAGTTAATCCAAAACTCTCATCGTTAGCTTCCACAATCAGACGACATCTGACCAGTTCAGGGTAGCAAGGTCATGAATGCTGCTCACCATGCTCTCTCTCAGGTGTACATACACTTCCGTTTTTATTCTTCTATAGCATGCTAACTGTTGAAGTTAACTAGGCAAACCATGACTCCTTACTGTTCGCAAAATTTAAGCATTATTTATTATGTTGCACGAGCTGTTTTGGATGCATACTGACACCTAGGGGTGTAAATGCATTCAGTTACTAATATCACTCTCAAGAAATGTACCGCTTATACGATGGAAGTATCCATGATAGGGCTGTTATAAAGAAAGTGAGTCGTGTGATCTCAACATGTCAGCCACCATGTGAGGATCAGCTCTGTGTAAAATAAAAAAATATATATATATATCATTAAAGTATAGTTTCAAACACAATTCTCAAAAGTAGTATTCATTTATTCAGGGATGAAGCTATTTTAATCAGGGAAAAACTACTGAGTGCACTTCGTAGACCTGAAACATGACATTACAATCTGGACAGATGTAAAGCACCCAGAATGTTTGAAATTCTCCACTAGTCTGGTCGTCGAAGCAGTTAAGCTTCGCTTCTTGCCTGGTTATGACTGACAAGCACCAATAACACAAAGAGTCAAGGCTCTGCCACAGACCGTTACGCCAAGGTTAGCCATCCCTCGGTCTTCTATCTCAGCCATCATTCATCACATTTCCCCTTCAAATGGAAAAATCATTTGAATATTGCCTCAGAAAGTTCCATTTTTCCATATTTTCTGTTGTGATGTAATGAGACGTAACACATTTCTTTGGTTCCAATTCTTTAATTCATTAGCCTGACCATTATTTGACGATTATCACAAAGTTAACATCAGAAACCAACCCTTCTTGATGACTTTTTAATGTTTTCTCTCTTATTTCCCGTCTTATCAGCGATCAGTAGGTTTTAAGCGATGAATTAAGGCGTCACGCGGCACGGGCCATCAGCAATTAGGGACGACGTTGCACTCAAAGCTATTTCTGACATCTTTTTATTTCTTTTTCATTTTATTTTCTGAAGAACACAGCAGAACAGCGACATATATGACCTGTGTTTACTGCGTTATCATTTTTAATGAATTACCAGGCTCACGGAAACTGTGAAAAGTCTCAACTTCAAACAAATCTGATCCAATTAAGGTGCTTAGCCATCTGTCAAAACAGTCACTTCCCTGAGTGACACTCTTATTTTAATGATTCGCATTATCCGTTAGGTATCATTACCGTAGATCGGGCTCACACCGACAACACCCACCCTTCCCTCTTTTCCTCCAATGCTAATTCGTGTACATAGTGATTCTCTGATGCAACACCCTGGTAACTTGCATCTATCAGAGGCGAACAGAGTTAAGCAGGCATTGTCATTGCCATTACTTTGTGGATGTTTCCTGTAAGAGCAGTGAAGGCGGTGGAGACAGTTACATGGCCGTAAATCCATACGAAGGACAAAGACACGCATCAATCCCTCACGGGCGGACAGACAGGGTGGTCCATCTGGCAAAAACATCAAGCTCAAGTACAATCAGAGGGGACAGTGGCTCATCAGTTCCTTCAGGCTCTGGAACACTGATTGTGTGTTTCATGGATTGATGAGGAGGCTTAATTAAAGTGATGGACGCTTGGCATGATGAGACATGTGGAAATCACATGTGTTTTCTCTCCACTAAACAAATGCCTTCTACAAAATTTGCAATCTTTGCATCAAAATGTATGCCTTTTGCCCTTAATGGTTGATGCTTAAGACAAAAGATATTCACTGGTTTCATACATTTTAAGCTTTAAACCGACGTCTTGATGCATGGTGATAAAACCGTAAATGTGTTCAAATACACTAGAAGTGGTCTTATGTCTGTCAGGGTGGGCATAGATCCCACCATTTCCTCCTGACAGGAACGTATATATCATTTGACGGGTGAAAGTCATTAGGAACACTTACAGCACACTTACAAATACTGAAGATATAATGCAGCACATTTATAAACATAAGGAACTATAAGGGCTTTCAAGGACTTAAATAATTTATGCTAAATCTTAAGTCCCATGTGTTCACTTTAAACAATGTGAGACAAATTATCAAAAGCATTTGGAGTATTTGCATTACATAAAATATTACTAGAAAACATGAAAAGGAAGTGTTAGCTAAGTGTTTCATCTCTTTATCAGTTCCTTCAACTTTTGCCCAATTACCTCAAGCCAAATATATCTGCTGTTAATTATGCTGGGAAAAAAAAAAAAAAAAAAAAAAAATCTTTTGTGCAACATAAGTAATAGCATGTATAATTTCTTTGACAGTCACGTTTAAAAATACGTTGACCATACAAATAATGTAATTTTACACCATGAAAAAGATGAAAAGTTTTTTCCTTTTAATTAAAGGATTCCATCAAAATGAAAAGAAAAAAAAAGAAGAAAAAAAAAAACATTACCAATTCATGTGGATATTTATATACAACTTGAAATAATACAGCGCAGCTGCTAGAAAAATATTTAGATTATATAGAAAATAGTATATGGTATATTTTTCAGCAAAATTGTATTAAATTTTTATGAAAATGTACAAATAATAATAATAATAATAATAATAAATAACAATAACAACAACAATAATATTATTAATAATAATAAAATGCCAAATATATTTCTTTGGGGACAAAAAAAAAAAAGAAAAAAAAAAAGAACATGGTGGTAAAAATATAATTACTTTTTTTGTAGTGGAGCGCGTGAAAGAAATATACAAATGTAGGGTATCGTCGGATGCTTGTTGGGTTGAACGAGAAAAATATTCTCTGTCTTTTTGTACATCTGTGTATGACTACTGCTGATTAATTAGGTGAGTCTTTGGGTGTATTTGAGAATATAAATCTCTCTCTCTCTTGCTCTGCTTGTGTACCTTTCTTTTTCTCCCACCATTTCTCCCCCTTCTCTCTCTCCTCTCCAGGGCTGGTGATGAACCTTCTCTACAGCGGTGCTTTATTCACAATGACACCTGGCCCATCTGAAAATCAAACAACACAGTCTGCACTCAGTATCCAGGGCATTCAATTACCAGGGTTGTTGTTGTTAAAAAAACAGCAGCTCTCATATCGCTACTCTATAAACAACACTACAGCACAAAAACACAAACAAATCCCCAAATGCAAGCATGTGCACCTGCCCTTTGTGACACAGCACTCCAAAATGCAATACACCTCTCTCCCTCCTTACATCTACCTCTCTCCTAGGCGTGAGACTCAGGCTGAGGGGTATTATTGCATTAATATTGGTAAGGTAAAGACACGGGTGATGTGACGCACCACGCGTGACAGGCTCGAGAGAGCGGTGAACGCAGGAACGCGAGCTGAATGCAAAGCTTGTTTCGTGGTACGCGATCCAACCAGTTTGCGCAACAAACAACACTGGAGCTGAATGAGAAACAAGGCTGACCTGTCAGGGTCTAATGCGCAGGGGGAATATATCTTTAGTGAAAAGACAGAGAGAGAGCAAGAGAGATAGAGCAGGAGAGAAGTGGTTTGAAATGTATGCTCAGACAAAATGGAAGAAAAAACACTGAACTGTGAGGTGATTATCTGACAGAACTATAGACCTGTATCTTAAGAAATTTCTGGCAATGACCTCCAAACACAAATCAGAAGCAATCCACATTGTTGATTTGCCACAATAATCCAGAACACAAAAAAAAAAAAAAAAAAAAAGAAAATTGCAACAAATTAACTGCGCTATGAATGCAGAATAAACAATATAAACACACACTAAGGCTGTCTTACAATTTAGACAGCATTTTTGGGTGACATTGGGAACATATTTTTTTACATGTATATACAATACTATTACAATATATGTATACTGTGTGTGTGTGTGTGTGTGCGTGTGTGTGTGTCAAAGTTTATATGAAACATGGTGTAAATATTCACATTAACGTGACCATTTTTTTACCAGACAACTCCATATGTGTGTGTGTGTGTGTATGTGTGTCAAAGTTTTGACTGGTACTATATGCATGTAGATTTAAAAATAAAAGAAAACATCAATAAAATGCATCAGAACACAAGAAAAGTGACTCTAGACTACTCAACTCACCCTCAACAAACACAAACAAATTTAGAAGTGCAGGGCAAAGCAGAAAAAGGAGAGCATGGGAGAGCAGCTGTCAGCAGACCAATGATGCAAACATCATGTCCCAGAAAACCATCTGAGAACAACTCAGTTGCTACCGTTCTCCTTTTAAAGTCAACGTGCTCAAAACTGACACTATTCATTGTTTTATTGTGAACCACCTGGCTCCATAATGGACACTTTTCACGATCTAATCAATTTTCGATAGATTAAACAAAGCCCCACCTACATATTCAGCCATTTCGCTCACATTAAGGAAGTAAAATGTGTTGTGAATGGTGTGTTGTGCTGACTCTCATCGTTTTATCCTTGTCCTCCTGCCTTGGAAAGCCCTCCTGGTCGCATTACACCATCAGCCAGCACGCAGGGCGAGAAAAAGGATGAAAGCTTGCTTTTTATACATGACCACATCCCTCTCCTTATTAGGCATTAGTGTCTGTTTCTTCTGCCATGTATAGAACCTTGATGAGCCATGTTTATTCATAGACTAACCTTTTTAAATAATTCTGAGAGCTCTCCGACAAAGGCATCCACAGCATACTTAATACCTCATCTAGGTTTCATTATTCAGCGCTTACACTCTCTCCGCCGCCCCACTTGAGATGCAGAGCATGAATTATGCCGGGCCCTTCTCCTCCTCTCAGTCTCCTTCCCTCCTTCACTTCCCACTACAAGCGTCTCCTCTCGCTCTCCTTTCCTCTCATTCCCTCTCTCAGCAGCCTTATCCCACAGGACAGAGAGGCTTACTGATTACTGCAGTAATATCACTACTCGCTACACTTCATTCCCCCCCACCCCTTCTCTCACTTTCACTCTGCTTTATTGGAATGACAAATAACGCTACATTTGTAAACCCAAAGCAGCCGCAGGTAGGCTAAGCTGCTCACAGCAATATTAAAGAACAGTGGAAAATAAAGAAGGAAATTAGCATGAAATATTCATGTAATAATAAAATATGAAAAAATAACTTTTTTTACACTGTCAAAAAACCTATTAGATTTTAACATGTCAAAAAACATACTATACTTTATCTAGCATATGGGATTTTTGTCTCACAAACACGAAATGTGAGTTTATCTACATATACCACCTTATACACACACACACACACAAAATAAATAAATAATTAAAAAAAGATCTGTGGATTTCACAAATCCCATGTTTTCCTGATGTAAAACCTGTTCAATCTCTTAAACTATTATACAACACAAAATTGGTCTAGCATAAATAAGTAGCTAAGGGTTGCAAAGAGGTGGAACATTTCTGGTAAAAATCCAGAATTTCTGAAAACTTTCCAGGATTTTTGGGAAAGTTTCAGAAGATTTTTGGAAATTTTCCTGATTTTTTTTCACCAGTTTGCAACCCTAATTTTAAATGCACTAAAATTTCTGCAGGTCCTGAACTTCTTGAATATATAATAATTATACTTATTATGTAACTGTAAATTCATATATCAGTTTCTGTGAGAATATATGCATCCCTACCACGACTCATTTAACATTCAACAATGACAAGCCATGGTTCACAGCAAAACTCAAACATCTTCATCAGGCCAAAGAGAACGCCTACAGGAAGGGGGACAGAGTCTTGTACAATCAGGCCAGAAACATACTGAATAAGAAGATAAAAGTGGCTAAGAGGAACTACGCTAAAAAGCTAGAACACCAGTTTTCTGCCAATTACCCTGCATCGGTGTGGAAAGGTCTGAAAGCCATCACCAACTACAAGACACCATCCCCCAGCACTGAGGCCAATCAACAACTTGCTGAAGACCTGAATGAGTTTTATTGTAGATTTGAAACTCCCAGTCTAACACCCTACACCCGCTCTGATCATCTCTCCACACAACCATTAACACCTCAAGCAACCCCCCTCTCCCCCACACCTGCACTTCAGATCAGTGAAGCTTCAGGTCTTAGGAAAGAACAAAAGAAGAAAGGCACCAGGCCCAGATGGTGTGACACCAGACTGTCTGAAAACCTGTGCTGACCAGCTAGCCCCCATCTTCTCACAGATCTTCAACAGATCACTGGAGCTGTGCAAAGTCCCTTCCTGCTTCAAACGCTCCACTATCATCCCCGTCCCAAAGAAACCCAAAATAACAGGACTTAACGACTACAGACCTGTCGCTTTAACGTCTGTGGTCATGAAGTCTTTTGAGAGGTTGGTGTTGGCTTATCTGAAGGACATCACTGGACCCTTACTGGACCCCCTGCAGTTTGCTTACCAAGCAAACAGGTCCGTGGATGATGCAGTCATCATGGGTCTGCACTTCATCCTGCAACATCTGGACAGACCAGGGACTTATGTGAGGATCCTGTTCGTGGACTTTAGCTCCGCTTTCAACACCATCATCCCTACACTCCTCCAGACTAAATTAAACCAGATCTCTGTCCCTAACTCTATCTGTCAGTGGATCACCAACTTTCTGACAGATAGGCAACAGCTAGTAAGAATTGATAAATTCACATCCAACGCCTGCACCATCAGCACTGGCGCCCCTCAGGGTTGCATCCTCTCCCCACTGCTCTTCTCCCTGTACACAAATGACTGCACATCTAAAGACCCCTCTGTCAAGCTCCTGAAGTTTGCAGACGATACTACAGTCATCGGCCTCATTCAGGATGGTGACGAGTCTGCCTACAGATAGGAGGTTAAAGAGCTGGCTATCTGGTGCAGTTATAACAACCTGGAGCTCAACACGCCCAAAACTGTGGAGATGATAATGGACTTCAGGAGGAACCCCCCAACACTCCCCCCACTCACCATCGTGAACAGCACTGTGGCTGCAGTGAAGACATTCAGGTTCCTGGGCACCATCATCTCTCAGGACCTGAAGTGGGACACTCACATAGACTCCATTACTAAAAAGGCCCAGCTGAGGCTATACTTCGCCGGCTGAGGAAATTCAACCTGCCTCAGGAGCTGCTCACACAGTTCTACTCAGCCGTCATTGAGTCTGGTTTGGCTCGGCTGCAAAATCAGAAATCAGAAGACTACAGAGGAGTACAGAGGACAGTCCGGTCTCCTGAAAGGATTATTGGTGATCCCCTGCCCACCCTCCAAAAACTGTACATATCCAGAGTGAGAAAAAGGGTTCAGAAAATCACTCTGGATCACTCACATCCATGCCATCTCCTTTTTGAACTTTTGCCATCTGGTCGGCGCTACAGAGCACTGAATACCAGGACAGTCAGGCACAAGAACAGTATCTTTCCCCAGGCAAACTACCTCATGAACAGTTAATTGTTCTCCCACTGTGCAATAAAAATGTGCAATAACCTTATGTTTATTCATCACCCTACATCTTATTTCTTATTTTTTTTTTTCTATTTATGTTCTATTTTGTCTATAGTACACCTGTATATGTATATGTATATATGTATGTATATGTGTGTGTGTGTGTTTTATTCACATCTTATTTTATATTATCTGTGTGTTGTTGTTGTTGTTGTTTTCTCTGTGGACTGGAAGCTATGACACAAACAAATGAACAAATTCCTTGTATGTAAACATACTTGGCAATAAAGCTCTTTCTGATTCTGATTCTGATTATATTTATTATACTTATTTGACAATCTAAAAAATTGGTGTTCAATCATGTAGTATTAAAAAAATAATAATTAATGAATTAACACATTTTATTTACTGACTTACGCATTTATCACTAATTTATTCTCATTTTTGCATGCAATATTTTTGAGTTGACTCAATTCATCTAACTGAAACATTTAACCCAAAGTTATTCTACAAAAAGACATGATCAAACAAATATTTTTGTATAATTTATGGTAAATAAAACTTTATCAGTGGCTACAAACCAACATTTGGTCCTAAACTAGTGAGCACTTATTGAGCAATAAATTTGCAATTCTGTTTAATCCACCCCGAACTCCACTGAAACCTCCAAGTAATACCCTAGCATCCACAAAACATGGCTATAAAAAACATTTGGGAAACCTTTAGCAGACCTCCAACAAAAGCATGATGTAAGAAAATGTATGATGTAACAGAAAATGCTAAAATATAGTTTACTTTAGTTACTGAAGGACTGTAGAAACTTTAAGAAAGGCTTTATTCACATACTCTTGAATTAAAGTACTATTTTTAGGTTCATTATTGCAATAATATAACACAAAACGATAAAAGGAATGTTAGATACATTGAATCACAACCAGACAGATGTCTGGATTAGAACTGATTGATGAACAGGCTTGAAATGAATTATTCCCATGGACGTAATGTTGATGCCAGGCTCCCTGAGAAAAACACAAATATGTGCAATATTATGTTCATCTTATTTATCCATTAGAGGATTTTCAGGTATTAGAAAATGTGATAATTGACCATTTAAGGGTGCTTGAAATGTCTCTCATTAGCATATTAATTGACGCCGGATTTCTCTGAATGACAATGACAATTCCTTCAAGAGTGGAGATGATTAAGATAAACACCCTTTTCGCCATGCAGCGCAATATTTGAAATGCATGCTTTGATGTTTCAGTTCATATTGGAGCAAATTAATTAATTAGAAACATAATTCGCTTCTGTGTTTGGGTGCACTTATCTTAAAACACATTCAAAAAATTTGAGAGATATCACGAGGTTGGCAACAGATTAAAAATAAGTAAATAAATGCATAAAAAATGGACAACCTGAGTTAGAAAGACTCACTAATTAAACACTCCCTTAACTGTTTTGCTGCTATCAGTATGCATGAAAATCTTTCCATTAAAAAAAAGAAAGACGAGGTCATTCACAGTTACTCGCTGTCCGTGTACATGACTCCAGTTATTCGTTTCTTTTCCCTCTCATTCTTCCCAAAGATGAGACTGTCACTTCCTTTCTGCTCAATATCAATCCCCTCCTCATACAATTTCTCCTGTAACTCCAGGGGGTTGATGCTGCAACGCCTCTGCTCCATGCACATTTTCCAGCCAAAAGCGCTTGAAAACACTTACGCCAAATCGCATTTGAATGTGTGTACACCCACACTACTTTTGCTCATTTGTCATCAGCTGTGGCACTGGCCCTCCTTCTTCCAATAACTGGGCTAACAAAACAGCTGATTTCAAATGAAAAGAGATATTCAAATTTCAACTCAGGCTAATGGGCTTTGTAAATGACTGCTAAATGACGGGATTATAGCATCTTAAAGCATAACGCACTAGTGCTGACTACTTTCAAATTTGCCTGCTAAGCAACAAGCTATTCATAAATTAGGGTTAGGTTAGCAGTTAAAGTCATCATGAAATGAAAATGCATGTAAATGATTTTATTGTAAACAATTCATCCTTGTGTGTGTTTTTATCATTTTCAATAAAAAAATAAATAAATTATCTCTGGTGATGTACATTGGACTTCTCTAATCATTTAGTCCTTTACTTACAATTGACTGCACTCACATTCTGAATGAGTGAATGAATCCAAATCAGTTGAGGTTTGACAGCATCAAACATCAACAGATAAAACTAATATGTGACCCTGGACAACAAAATCAGTCATAAGTTTCATTTTTTTTTAAATTGAGATTTGTACAATATTTAGCCAAGATACTAAGATTTGAAAATCTGGAATCAAAGGGTGCAAAAAAAAAAAAAAAAAATCGAAATATTGAGAAAATCAGCTTTAAAGTTGTCCAAATGAAGTTCTTAGCAATGCATACTACTAACAAAAATTACATTGTAATATATTTACAGTAGAAAATTTACAAAATATCTTCATGGAACATGATCTTTATTTAATATCCTAATGGTTTTTGGCACAAAAGAAAAATCGATAATTTTGACACATACAATGTATTTTTGGCTATTGCTACAAATATACCCGTTCTACTTAAGACTAGTTTTGTGGTCCAGGGTCATATATATATAAAACAACTGTCAAAAGCAGTGATTAAATTTTTAGATCAATTCCAGAATAAAAATTTCCTGATAATTTACTCACCCCCATGTCATCCAAGATGTTCATCTTTCTTTCTTAAAGTTGAAAATAAATTAAGGTTTTAGGAAAACATTTCAGTTTCAATGGGATCCCAATGGGTGCAAATTGCAGTTTCAATGCAGCTTCAAAGGGCTCTACATGATCCCAGCTGAGGAATAAGGGTCTTATCTAGCGAAAAGATTGGCCATTTTCTAAAATGAATTAAAAATTGATATACTTTTTAACCACAAATGCTCATCTTGCACTAGCTCGTCCTCACGTATTACATAGTCACGTTGGAAAGGTCACGCATGACGTATGCAGAAGTACCAACCCAGAGTTTACAAAGTGAATGTGTAAAGAATGTCAAACGTCCTTTAAAAAAAAAAAAAGGTAAAACAACAATGTAAGATGATTTTGAAGCTGGAGGAGAAAATGAGATGGAGTTTTTCGCCCAACCCTACCTTTTAAATTGGAGTACATAGACGAAGAACTAACCACGCATGACCTTTTTAACATGATTATGTAATGCGTGAAGTCAAGCATGTGCATCGCAGAGCTAGTGAAAGACAAGCATTTGTGGTAAAAATGTATATAAATGTTTATTTTTTATTGTTTTTCTTTGGAAAATGACTGATCGTTTCACTAGGTAAGACACTTATTCCTCGGCTGGGATCATGTAGAGCCTTTTGCAGCTGCATTGAAACTGCAATTTGGACCTTCAACCTGTTGGCCACCATTTAAGTCCATTATATGAAGAAAAATCCTGGAATGTTTTCCTCAAAAAACCTTAAAAGGTTGGTTCACCCAAAAATTTTAATTCTGTCACTAATTACTCACCCTCATGTCGTTTCAAACCCATAAGACCTTTGTTAATCTTTGGAACACAAATTAAGATATTTTTGATGAAATCTGAGAGCTCTCTGACCCTCCACAGACAGCAAGAATACTACCACGATCAAGGCACAGAAACATAGCAAGGTCATCGGTAAAGTAGTCCATGTGACATCAGGTGTTCAAACGTAATTTTACAAAGTAGCAAGAATACTTTTTGTGCACAAAGAAAACACTAATAACATAATTTATTCAACAATTCTTCTCCCCGAGTTACCGTCTTCCGCCCTTTTGGAGAGTACCCCAGAAGGTTATCAACATAATCTGTCTATGGAGGGTCAGAGAGCTCTCAGATTTCATTAAAAATATCTTAATTTGTTTTCTGAAGGTGAACAAATGTCTTACGGGTTTGGAACGACATGAGGGTGAGTAATTAATAACAGAATTTTCATTTTTTGGGTGAATTAACCCTTTAATTTATTTTTAACTGAAGAAAGAAAGGTATGAACATCTTGGATGATGTGGGGGTGAGTAAATCATCAGGAAATTGTTATTCTGGAGGTGAACTAATCCTTTAACAGCAGTTTTTAAATAGATATTTTGCTTAAAGGTAGGGTAGATGATTTGGTTCGAAAACTTTTTTTTTTTTTTATGTTGGTTGAAAGTCACATGCCGACAACAATCACTAAGTTAAATTTTCTAAATTTATTTGTATGTATTTATATCATTTGCAGAAGGCATAGGACCAAAAAAATGCTCATCCAATCAAAATGTTCGGTCCAAACATTGCGATAGGCTGTCCTACCTGCCTGTCAAAATATGCATTTGCAAACCTCTGCGCAACCTGTTTGCGCAGACATCATATGTCATCACCACATTCCAGCTAGAGTGAAATGTGCTATTATTGTAATATTATGTGCTTTGTACTGTAACCATGCGTTCACACCGCCGGCGTCGAGAGCGTCAGAAGTCGCTCTGGACGCCCTGCCAACAACGCTGTAGAAAGATTGGCGGACGTTCTGACGCTCTGACGTAGATCGAATGCTTATCTTGTAATTAAAGGGGCCGCAAAGCAAACGAGCATGTTGATCTTGTGCAGACTGACCACAAGGGTATAAATTAACCTCATGAAATATTTTAAATGTGCAAGTAAAAAATTGATCGATGGAAATAACTTTATTGTAGTTACATGTTTGCTAACGAAATAAACCAATTAAAAGCCATTTGTGTGGTGTGGCTTTTGTGTTCATGGTTAAGTGCTAGTCTAATTTCAACATTATAGGAGACATTTACTAGCCTTGATCTTTAATTAACATTAACATTAATTTGTGTGGACGAAGTATTAAGATCCTTTACTTAATAATGTATAAAGCACTAATACCACACTGTAAAAAACTCTGATGCAACTAAAAGTCCTGCATTGAAAATGTTTCTTAAGTATAATCAGGTATAAACATTAATTAATGTAAGTATAATCAAGAAAATTGATTTAAGGGTTTAAAAGTGAACTGGGACTATTATACTATTATATCATTAGACCAGTTATAGAACACTTTTGTTTTTCCTTGTAGAAAAAAAAAAATAAATAAAAAAAAAATAGGCAGAAGTGACTGCTTTCATTTTAAAATATGTGACATACAACTCTGGTCTCCATCAGATGTAATAAATAAATAAATAAATAAATAAAATAAATAGTCACAGCTCTCTACAACACCTGTTTTCGTTTAATCCAATATGTGTCGATATGTCAGAAATATTCTGCAGCAGTAACACTGTTTTGCATGCTCTGGCGCTGAAATTAGCATGAAATTCCCACTTATTTTCAGAAAATATATAACGTTAATGCACATCAGCAACTCACCAGGAACACGCATTTTTTATATATATATTTATTTATTTATTTTTTATGTCCCTTTACACAAACAGGGACAAGTCGTAGATTACTGGGAAACCCGCCACAGCAATAATCAACCTCTCCTCCATTTTGCTTGGGAACTAATGTGGTCGGAACCAAAGATTACAGGGCTGCATTCTCTGGGCTCCTCTCAAACAGTGGACTTCTACATTCTGATTGGTTGCCGCCCAACCGCGTCATAGCTCATTACCATAAAGTTGACCTGATTTCAAGTCTCCTCGACGCTATCGCCGGCCAAGTCGCGCCGCGCCGCTCTCGCTGCTGCTCGTCGCCGGCTCTCATTGAAAATGAATGACTTCCGGCCACTTTGACGCTCTCGACGCGTTCGGTGTGAACACACAGTAATGTTTTGTCACGAGTCATGAATGAGACATGAGGTAATCTGACAGCATTGCATTTAACCCTCCACCAAAGGCGCCCCTCATTCATGTGTTTTGGAGGAGGCGTGGCTTTGCAGAGTGATTACGCAGGGAGGGTGGGGATCTTGCTTTCAAAGCTAACTTGCTATTGCTATCCTTTTCAAAATCACCTACCCTACTTTTAATAAATGCTCCAAGAGACTTGAATCTATGAATGGTTTGTTTTTGAATTGGTTCATTTACTGAATATGAACCTTCTGAATACAGCAATTCACTAAAATGAATCGAAATTCTAGAAGAGTGTGTTTGATTATGGCCTCAGTTCAGGCAGCGTTAGAACTGGAAA
The DNA here is from genome assembly GCA_039654775.1 of Spinibarbus caldwelli. Taxonomy (NCBI): domain Eukaryota; kingdom Metazoa; phylum Chordata; class Actinopteri; order Cypriniformes; family Cyprinidae; genus Spinibarbus; species Spinibarbus caldwelli. Next base: position 16,490,457 of record CM077254.1, read on the forward strand.
ACACAATATTAAAAAAATATTATAATGCCTTATTTAGTCACAATACTTCTGGCAGTTAGTAGAAAGATACACCATTTTAAAATGAAAAGGACTACCTTCGTTCATCTTCGGAACACAAATTAAGATATTTTTTGATGAAATCCGACAGCTTTCTGACCCTGCATAGACACCAACGCAACTGACAGGTTCAAGGCCCAGAAAGGTAGTAAGGACATCGTTATTCTAGTAGATTCATAGTATTATGAATAACGATGTCCTTAAACCTTTTTGGGCCTTGAACGTGTCAGTTTCGTTGCTGTCTATGCAGGGTCAGAAAGCTCACATATTTCACTAAAAATATCTTTATATGTGTTCCGAAGATGAATGAAGGTCTTACGGGTTTGGAATGACATGAGGGTGAGTAATTAATGACAGCATTTTTGGGTGAACTATCTCTTTAAAATCAATGAAACAGAAGTACATTTACATTTACATTTACATTTAGTCATTTAGCAGATGCTTTTATCCAAACCGACTTAAAAATGAGGACAACGGAAACAATCAAAATCAGCAAAAGAGCAATGATATGTAAGTGCTATAACAAGTCTCAGTTAGCTTTACGCAATACACGTAGCAAGGTTTTTTTTTTTTTATCATATAATAAATAAAAAGAAAACAGATAGAATAGAAAAAGAATAGAGCAAGTTAATGTTAGAGGCTTTATTTTTTGTAGTTTTTTTTTTTTTTTGAAGTTGTGACAGATCCTTTCTTTTGTTTTGTGACGTACATCCAAGTGAAGCAGATTATTGAAAAAGAAAAAAAAAAAATGTAGGGTGGGGGCTTCATTTCATCGGTTGTTGTTTGGATGGAGGCAGATCTGTATTTGAGCTTGCACTCAACTGTAAGAAAGGGGTAGAGTTTATGCGGACGAAATGATTGGCAAAGATCGGCATGCATCACCAGTAAGAAGTCTGTTACACTACTTCACCAGAAGATCCAGTTATGACGTTTAAAAAATTTAGTTAAAAATTACAAGAAAAAAATAAAAACATGAAACATATACATTGAGGAATTGATATTATTAATGAATCAACAACATGCATTTAGAAAACAGGGTGAATTAGAGTAGTTAGTAACATTGCTACTTTAATTAGTTTCTCCACAATGCTGCTTTTTACAATTCAACAGATCCGGCAGCTAAACAATATTATCCAGGTTTCTAGATATTGACCACAGGTCTTTGCAAAGTCAGAAAACAGCAGACACATCTCCGTTGATGCCGTAATTTGTCAGAATAATTTATTGAGTTTCTGCAGCTCTGCAAGGCGTTTTGATAAATGGTACAAGTCACACAGAACTGTTATCAAAAGAGAGGGAGAGTGAGAGCCGGGTAGCACGAGTGGGAGAGAGACAGATAAGAGAGAAAGAGAGAGAGGGAGTGGTACGGCGAAGGAAAATTGTGGCAAACATTTCCATGCCATCATCCAATCTGTTCTGGGAGATGGGGAGATGACAGCTCTGAATCCGAGCAGGTGCCTCTTCTACCTTCCATTACCTCCGCTATGTATGAATTAGATTTATACAAAATCTCATAAAAAACCAGCCCCCACGATTTTACCGTCAAAATCTCTCCCCATATCCCTTTTTCCACATTATTTGCTATGCTGCAGAGATTGGACGGCTACTGAACAGGACGGTAAATAGCAGAAGCACACTGGAGGGGCCTAGCGCGGGCAGCTGGAGAAATAAAGGATGATTTACAGAGCAACGGTGGGGCTTGAAGCACCGCAGACTATTGAGTGAATAGACCGCCATTGGTGAATAAACCCAATACTAAACATATGACAGGAGCAGACGCTCACAATCCCACCAATCGCCTAACACAAGCTCTGTCAATCTTGCTCTAGGTGATGTTTAGTTCATAAATCCCCCAACTCTGCTGTTCTGTAAGAGCACACGGACCGGTTTTAATTCCGTCATATTTTCTGCTGAGTTCGAAGGAGATTACGCCGTCTGCTCTCAATGCAGTGACACGTTCTTTCTACTTGAATAAATACACCTCTATTACCATGTCTTTCATCTCTGATTTAACTTCATACCAAAACCTAGTGAGCTGCCTCACTGCCAATTGCCTTCTAAGGTAGAATTCCAACCATCACTGATTTGGGACAGTTTCTGTAGGAAGAAACTTCACGCAAAGTGCAATGGAGAAGTGACTTACAATAGATTTTAAATGAGATTGTTGTTGTTGATATATATACACACATAAACACACACATACACACACACACATTTAAAATAGCTGTTTCCTATTTCAATACAATTTAAAATGTAATTTTTTTGCGGTCATGGCAAAAATATTACATAAAATTACTCCAGCCTTTAGTGTCACATGACCCTTCAGAAATCATTCTAATTTGCTTATATGGTGCTCTAAAAGTTCTTATTATTATTAACATTGAAAACAGTGGGTTGTTTATTTATTTATTTTTTATTTTTTATTTTTTTTTGGTGGAAATCATGATACATCTTTTCAGGATTCTTTAATGAATAGAATGTTCTAAAGCATTCAATTGAAACAGAAATCTTTCAAAAAATTAAAAATGTCTTGTACACTTTGAACAATTACTGCATCCTTGTTGAATAACTGTATTAGTTTAAATCAATCAATCAATCTTACTGAACCTAAACTTTTGAACAGTGGTGCACAGGAGAGCAGGGCACAAGCAAGTTTGCCAAATGCATAAAATATGTAAAAAGAAAAATATATTTATTTATAATTGACACATTGCTCACCTTGTCCATCATCTTGAATGTATTTATTGTTCCCCATTACATGTTGTAATGCATTCTGTTTTCTACAAACAATGATACAAGCATTGTTACTTAGTATTGAATGAAACAAGGTATCTAAGGAGGCACCATAATTAGATTGTCTACCTGTTGGAAACTACCTTGCCAACAGGCAGGCAGCTCACTAGTTTTTAGAACAGAGCATTTTTCTGTTTTGTTCACTTTATCCTGCCATTCAATGTGATCAGCCTTTGTGTTCTGTCTGTGAATTGGATCCGAGGAATGTGATTGTTTACAGAACTGAGGACAGAGTGAGAGAAGCATTAGAAACAGTCCAGAGCAGCTTCAGGGTTGCAGGCTAAAGTTACCCTGCCTTAGGGCTTAAAATATGGACTTTCAAAAAGTTGTCCTGCTTAAATGGATTTCATGCTCTCTGCAGTCAAGGGATATCTACAAAACACCTGTTGCAATGCTCCTAAATCACATTCCTACGAGGGACTAAATCAATAGACTTATTTTCCAGTATCTGAGATACATACTCCACAAACAATTCTCTCCAAAATAACAACATGGCATTTAACATTTGAAGGAGAAAATACATTGAATAAGCGAAATTAAACATTTACTAAGGTGAAACAGTTTTCTACAACAATCCTTAAATCGGAAAGTGTTTACATCTTAACAGTTTACTCGAATAGCTGCGGAGTGCAGAGTCCTTGAACAGTGATTGGCGGAGGGGATTTGATTCATATGGTGATTTGAATCAAAGAGAAAGATTCATTAGTTGATTCAATCAATAAATTAATCACTCATCCAAACTCTTTCTCTAGGTTACGTGTTACGCCAGTAGCTAGCGGCAAGTGAATGTTGTGGTTGAATTGTAAACATCACTGAATTGTTCATGGCCAAAACAAATCTTACTGAATCCTTTATGAAAACGTGTGGTGTACATATTTAAGGTTAAAGAGTCACGCTTTTTGAAGAGCAAAGTAGACCAATACTTTCCTCTATATTTTTACAAGCTATTGGACATGACTTTTATCAAGCTATGAAAACAACAATAACAGTGAGTAAAATAACGAGCATAAAATGTACTTTCATTCATCATTGTGAACGAATGACTACAAGTGCGAAATGAATCAATAAAGACGTTCACATTCTCTAGTTTATACCGCACTCTGTTCAGTTATGTGCGGTATATTGACTTACAAAATAATACGGTGCAGTCTACATTTAGGAAGAAAATATGAGGCAGAGGACATTCCATGATAAATGATGAATGAGTAGCTATGCCATATCAAAGTCCTATGATCTTATCACGTACAGTGAGTGGCATAGAATTATCATACATGATTAAATATTCACGTGCTTTGTAAAGATTCAGAGTTAGCCTACTCATTGGAGTAAACAAGAGCTGGGGCCCGTTCTTCGTACGTTGCTTATTACATCTATGATTTGAAAGATTCCAGATCTTCTAATCCTGATAACTGATCTCTAGTTAATTTGGTTCTTCAAACGAATTTGCGTATTTGATTAAAATATCTGGATTAAGTTGTCTTAGATTACTCCCCGTTCTTCTGTTCCCCGAAAAGGGCAGATGTATCGATACTCGAAACCACGATCAGTGCAATGCAGCGATTGGCTGGCGGCAAGACAGCAACGTAATGGCATTATAAAATTTAAAAAAAGATACCTGATGGAACAAATTTACAAATTTCTGGACCTTTATGAGGAAACAGCCAAGCGAACAAAACTACACAAATGTTATAATAGATAAATGAAATGTGCACTGTTTTTAATTTATTTGTATTTTTTTTTTACATGATTCCCAATTATTTATATTCACGATTTCTAGTATTTGTACAGGTTTTACATTTTTATTTCAATGCTGTAATTAGCAATTCATTTAATTTTATCTTTGAAGCAGATTTGTTATGTGACAGCATTAATTAAAGTTTCTTAAGGGTCAAGATCATGTTATCTGCATCTCATGTGCTCCATCAAGCCACTCCCATAATAGCTGTCACCACTCAAATTAATGCACGGCTCAGATTAACTGTATAGCATGTGTGTAACATTCCAGTACAATTATAAAGTAATTATTTCATCACTAATAAATCTTTCAGTGAGTAAAACTGGCATAGACTACACAACATTTTTATATTATCTTCAAATTAATTTTTAAATTCTTATTCTTTTAAATTACTGTCCCTGGATCAGTAGGGTACTCTTCTAATAAAGTAGCAGTGGCTGGGACATATTTTAAGTATCAATTCTGCTTAAAAAGATGCAATCTGATACTGTTTACATGAAATAAGCCTGCTCCCGAGCAGGTTTAAGCTTATGGACCTGTTGCTATGACAGCAAGTCCAGGATAAGCTTCGAAGAATCAAATGATCCAAGATCAAGTGAAATTGTCAACAATCAAATCCAGCTAACTGAGTTAGCGACGTACGAAGAACAGGCCCCTGGTTTTCTTTGTTATTATTATTATTTGGATTTAAAGGGATAACTTAGTAACTAACTAAGTGAATAAATAAATAAAATAAAATAAAAAAAATTCTGTAAGCATTTTGGTATTGGTAACAAACATTTGACGGTAGCTATTGATTTCCATAGTATGCAATCAATCAATCAATCAATCAAAAAAACAAACAAACAAACAAACTATGAAAGTCAGTGGCTACCGCCAGCTGGTTGATTTCTAACATTCTTCAAAATATCTTTTTTGTGTGTGTGTGTGTATTCAGCAGAAGAAAGAAACTTCAACTTCAGAACAATTTATACAAACATCCAACAGAAATATATTCAAACAAGTCGTGTTACTTTTTCAAGCTGTCTAATAGCTTGTTTGCACGTGACGATTTTAGACATAGAAAGCACTATCACAAACTCAAAATGCCTATATTTTCTATTTATGGTTGTTTAAATTGATCAAATTGAAAAACCACAAGGAGCTTTTATCGTGTACCAAAAGTTGTTGCTCATAAGGGGTAAAAATACAAGAAATTGACTGGAAAACACAGGAAAAAGTGTCTGTGGTGTCTGACAATCTGAGGGAATAATAGAATAGGCATTTCTTTATTAAGCACAAATGCTTGATATAGTAATATATTAATAATATATTATTACACGGCTCTGTGGAATGCTTGATTCTTATTGGTCAGTCATGACATTCTGAGGTATGTTATTCCAGAGATAACAACCGGTAAAAGCTAATAACACAGGCTCATCCAGGTAACTGAAGTCAGCACTATGTATTTGCTGGAAACAGTTTTTCATGGTAGAAGCTTTGTGTTTGGAGAGCTAAAATATTACAACTCAATTCAATATTGTGTGTACAATTGTTTAATTATGTCATGGTATCACAGTCTCGCTCTCTCTCGTTCCATACAGACGAAGCTGCCACCATTTTGTTATGATTGTTTTGTATACTGTAATGGATTATAAGGTTAAAAAAACAAATTGATTTTATAACAGTTTTCTCACAAGATATGCAAGGGACACAGAGGTAAGTGATGCACAACAGCAGGTTTACTGAAATAAGACCGAAGGGAACCAGGGGAGCTGAGAGTCCAGGTGAGTGAGCAGAGTATGGAGAAGTTGCAAGAGTCTTATCTGGTGGTGATTGTTCGTTTCCTTTTCCAGGGGTCCGTGGGAGCAAAGGAGCGATTAGACGGTGGAGCGCAGGAGCGATGGAGATTGCGGAGATTCCTTGGAGGTAAGAGACAGGTAAGTAAACACAGGGTAGTCATGCAGAAGGTATGTGAACGGTAGACCCGACGAGGAGGGAGTGTGGAGAGTGTACAGATGTAGTGGAGCTTGATTGCAGACGGCAGGTCCAGGTGTTCAGTGATCGTGACTGATGACAGGGATAGCTGACTGAAACCAGGTGTGAGCCGTGGGTTTGGTGTCCAGGGCAGGTGACTGGTGACAGGGAACTCGTGATATCACTTCCCGTCCTGGGCTGGAATGGGGATCAGGAGCCCTCACTGGGCTGGACTGGGGATCAGGAGCCCTCACTGGGCTTGACTTGGGAACTGGAGCCTCTCCTGGGCTTGACTCAGAAACAGGAGCCTCTCCTGGGCTCAACTCGGGAACAGGAACCCATCCTGGGCTTATCTCGGGAACTGGAGCCTCTCCTGGGCTCGACTCGGGAACAGGAGCCCATCACCACAGCAGCGGAAATCCACCTGTCACTCAAGTGGCCACGCCCTTAATTATGCAGAACTTTAACTTTTTTACCTCATAACATAAGGGTCACGTCCAACATATTTTGTGATTTTCTGTTTATACCTTTCTCTTGTAATAGTGTCTAAACCAGTACAGCACATAATCTACATAAAATAAGGATCACATCCAACATATGTTGTTATTTTCTGTTTATACCTTTCTCTTGTAATAGTGTCTAAACCAGTACAGTACATAATCTTGACCATTATGCTTTTCACTTCCTGCTGTCTGAATTTCATGTGTCATCAGAATCACGTGATTGCAAACCAGCTATCAATGAGCTCATAAATAAAAAATGTAGGGTTTATGGATGTATAATCTTAAATCACAGAAAGAAAATTTAATTATTAACCCATGTGAACATTGTAAAATACAGTATGATACAGGATTATGTTTATGAATAGCATTTATGAACTTCAATGTAGTTTGATTCATTTTTTTTTTTTTTTTTAAAGTCCCTATCACAGTTGGAAACCAAACCTACACCCATTCTGCAGTGCATGAAATGTAAAAACTGGCATTTACATAAAGTAAAATTGCAATTACTTTATTCTGAACAGTGAAATCTGTAAAATGCTTGCAAATTGTCTTGACTTCGTGACACTGACCTGGGGAGATGAATTATTGAAATGTGTTTTCCACTTTTCGCTCATCTGACTTAAAAATTTCTCTTTCTTTCTCTGTTAGATATGTGCACCTCAGTAAAAACGTGAAGGGGAAAAAGAGCACAACCTTCCTCCTTTAGAAGAGTTTTAAAACAAGAGGAGAAAACGATTCATCTTTCAGACTTTCAGGTTCTTTCTAAAAAAAAAAAAATAAATAAAAAAACTCATTACATTTATTTCACATATTCATGGGTTTTAATCAACTGAGAAACAAGAAATTCATCCTGTACCCTTTTCTCAGACATTCCCAGAACATCAGAAAATAAGATATATTTCAAAGAACATGATCTTTGAAGTGTGCTTCCAAAACACAGCCCTTTAGAGCCTTGTGACTATTGCAGAAAACATCCTGTTTAACAGCTGCATGTTTCTAGATGATTTAGAATGTTGAAGTATATTCCATGCACATAAAAAAACCCCTCTCATATTATTACCAGCGTGTTGTGCAGCTATGCAGTCATGCAATGAGGCTGATTGTAATGGTTCACTCTTCAATGAAAATAGCTTTAAGAATAAGAATTGCTGGACTCATACAAATGGATTATATAAAGTCGGTCTGAAGGGAAATGCACGCATCCACTAAAAGCATACCCAACACATAATGAATTATATAAGCAACCCAACTAATGGATATTAATGGGCAATTAACCATGCACAAATTGCCACCAACGAAAATAATTTGCATAGAACTGCCTCATTTGAGATTATTAGGCATTAGGAGATGTCATCCATTAATAGTGTGGGGTATTGTGAATCAGTCTTTTAAGAAATTTTCCTTCATTTAAAGCAGTGAGAGTGGTAAACACTTAAACTCAGACAGTAAAGCCAGCAAAAATGTGCATGAGGACAGGTCAGTATAAAGAGGCTGCATTAGCCTCCACTCAGACCTTTAAAATTGATGTAAACTTTCTGAAATGACCAGCAATTTATATACCTTTGCTTTAAAACATGGAATACAAAATTAAACCAATGCTTCATCGTATAAAATTCAGCTCTTCAGGGGTATTACTGCTGCAGTATCTATCTTGTTTATATTCTTAACACCAGTGATTCTTTTATTTATGACATTTGGGTAGCTTTTATTCACTGTGGTATTCCAACCATGGATGTCTTAATAACAGACAGTAAGTTAATATCAACAACTGACAAACAAACATTTGAACTTGAATCTATCAATCCATTGCTTTCTGCCTGTCTTTATGACCTCCAAACTGCTGTAACTTCCAGGCAAGGTCTTATCAAGCCAGCATTCAAAGTTTCTGTCTTCTTTTTTTCAGCCATAGCGATAGATGGATGCCTTTGGGTTGTGGCTAGAAGGGATACAGCTATGGCCAGAAGTGATGCAAAATCTCAACATAAAATAACAATAAATTAAATGTGCTACCTATCAGATTGTGTTTTATTAACACCTACTACTACCCCAACCCTAAAGCTACCCTCATAATAATGAAAATACAGTATTTAATTGCTGTTCAGCATGACAAAAAATGACGCAATATTGATGTGCACATTCCCAACTGTAGCTGTATCCTTTTAGCCCCAACCATGCCTTTGTCCATATTAGGCATTTTCTAGAATGTAATGAGTTCTTTTACAACTGTGACAAATATATTATTTGTCTCTGCATGAGGGCGCCCTCTGGCTTCCAGTATGAATGAAACAAACATTATATGTGTTTAGTGCTCAGTAATGCATGTAATTGTAGCGGCTCTGTGTTCTACATTTATGTCAGGAGGAGGACTATTTACATTCAAATGGTACTTGATTTACACAGAAAAAAACCTAGACATAGATTTTATAATATAAACTGCTTAATCAGCCATTTTTAGTAAGATTTACTAAACAGGCTATAAAGTGTTGGTATGACTTCTATTGTGCGTTGAACTTGAATCATGTCCAACAGACATCTGTTTTAAAGCAGTGGGTGAGAAATTCGCTCATTGATTTGTTTAATAAGGCCTACTTTAATATTCTGTTAACAAACATATTTATAGTCCATTATTTTCAACGTTTTTATTGCTAGTGCAGCACAAATAGACATAGTACGTGTAATTTGCATGCAATATATCTGGTTGCATTGAAAACTTCACACGTATGCTGTTGCTCTGTGTAATCACTGTAAAAACACAGAGTGTGAATTTGTAAGTTTAATATAGAAAAGCTAAAAAAAAAATTTTTAAAGTCTGACTTACCAAATTGACTGGCTTGGTTTAGCCCCCAAGCTAAACCGTCAAGCTATGCCTATGGTAAAACTGCAAATTGTCATAAATAAAGTCTTATGATGCAAATTGTATTTTGTAGCCCTTCATATTTTATATGGTTTAAATGTGGCCCCCTTAGCCTCCGAACTTGAGTACCCTTACATGGTGTAAACCTTACCTTGTAACCAACCTTTCAATTTACTTTAATAAAAAGACCATAAAAGGAGATTGATTTGGGTGCATCTTAATTATACTGGTCTATCTTATGATTCAGAAAACCTGTGCTCTAAACGCTTAATTCACATATGTTGTAATTTCACAACATTTTCTTATTTTGTATTCCACCTAAGAAAGTAGGTTTCAGGTTATGAATGATATGATGATAAAATAAAGACTGAAGTTTAATTTTATGAGAGCTGTTCCTTTAAATGGTAGTTCTCAGTAATTAATCAATATGTAAAAGCAGGATAATAATCTAATTTAATATACACAAATAAGCAAATAACCCGATAACCAAATCGTAGATACTGGACACATTTATTTTTAATCCTCATGCACTTTGGAAGTAGCATTGCAGTTTGTGCCAATAATTTAGAGTGCTATCTCAGAAAGTAATTGTTAGCTTTGTAAACAGTTTTGATGACCGGGTAGCTGAGGAACAGAATGGCTGATTGTGTATTGATCAGGAGAAGGTGTGCGCTGCAGTCAGGATGGAGGTAATGGGTCGGAGGGGGCTCCCTCTCACAAGGTGAAGGAGGTCAGGGACTCGTTCTGCATCCCAGTGTGAGTTCAAGCGAGGGTGGCAAACAAAAAGCGTAGCTGAGATGATGAAGAGACTGTGTATTTGCAGAGGGTTTTACTCCATCCCTGTGAGTGTGAATCAATGAAGGGTCTCTGTAAATAAACACAAGCTTTTGCCTTCCTGACCTACCCATGAGGAATAGTTAATAGTTATGTAGATATTTTATTCTGGGTTACAAGTGCGGTATCGAATATGGGAAAACGCTAAAAAAAACTGCGACAGATGTCAATACTAATTTGACCTTTTGAGAGCAGGAGTTAATGTTTTAATTGAACAGAAAATATGAGTGTCACACCACTTGTGAGAAACACAAAAACAAAAATAATATTGTAATGTAATGCTGTTCAGCTATTAGTGTTGTGTTTGAATACTTTATACTTTATACTTTAATACCTTCATGCAAATCCTTTCCAGCTAACACACGCAGTACCAGTTATGTGATTTATCGGTACTGTACTTTTATTTCACGCGTTGCATGTTCGTAGTTTCTGCGCTTTAGTGAAGTGATATACAGTGCGGCGCCGCGTTTGTGCGTGCTATAGAAGAGTGCGCGCTACGAACACTGTATAACATCTGACAGGATAGTTCATTTTTCTGAGGTGAGAGACTCTTTTTTTTCATAGCAAGTTACGAAAATAACGATAGAATAATGACACTTACAATAAATCTGTCTACATCTCATCTGACCGCAGCTACTGAATCTGGACAGAGCGTTTTTCTCAGGAATTATTACTGCATCTGACAGAAGTGTCAACAGCTTTCATGCATGTCTTTTAAAAATAAAAGTCTTGCATCAGGAAAAAAAAAAAAAAAAAACATTTAGAATTACGTTTTTTGCTGATGATGTCATTTTCTGTGTATCTGTGTATGTGTTTGTGTATGGCCGTACACTCCGCGACCCACTCAGAACGGTCCCACGACCCACTTTTGGGTCGCGACCCACCGGTTGAGAACCACTGGTATAGAGTGTTCTTAAACAATAGTGGCTGGTCCCATACAATGCTAATGTAACCGGGCCGGCATAAATCAACCTTTATGTACCCAATAGGGGCAATAGACCCGCTCAAGCTATTCAACTAAATGAATAAATAGGCACTGGTGCAGTACATGGCATCTTTTATTTTTTTATCTTTTTGTTTTGATTTAAAAAGGGGAAAACAACAAAACACTTCCCAACCTTACACAATCAACAAAATCAAAACATCACTTAAATACAAAACCAAAAACAAGCAAAATACAAAAATGGCAACAATGAGAGGATCAGACTGGTTCACTTAGAATACAAGTCTTAGGCTGGAAGTAACAATCTCAGCTATTTCTAATGCAACCTTGGAAACGTATAACATTCACATGTGCAACACAATTTACAACCATCAACCAATTCAACCGATAGTGCTATCACCGCATCACACCACGCCCTAATAGCTGGGGTACTGTCTCACCAAGTACGGGCCCCTTACAGCAACCTAAAGAAATAAAACACAAACAAACAAACAAACAAACTATACAATGTTCACATAACAAAATCAAATCAAATGAAAATAAGGAAACAAAAACAAACACTTATGTATAAACATTCAGTACGAGGAAAACAGTGGTCTAATATATGATCAGCTCCCAATTACAATTACACATTTAAATACACCTACATTCATATATTATTAAAATATACAATTTACATTTGACCATACATTTCAATTAATTACACTTTTATAAAACATTCAAACAAAATATTCAATTACCTCCACAATGATTCCTAATTAGACTGAACACATCGTATCACGTTAAGCGACTGTGCTGCCAAATTTGTTACTACAATAAAACAAACAGAACACACACTTAAAACAAAACCGCACTGTTTATGGCACATAATAAATCAACCGACCTACCTGGGTATTATCAGCCACATGAAAGGGGAAAAAGCCACGATAAGAGGCGTACAGCTCCAAATCAATGGCCGCGATGCCAGGTTTGTTGCTACAACAAAAACAAAACATACATGCTCAAGAATAATCCATATTCTGCTTATTACACCTAATAAATCAAACGACCTACCCGGGTATTATCAGCCACATGAAAGGAGTAAAAGCCTCGATAAGAGACGTACAACTCCAAATCATCGACCGCGATGTCAGGTTTGTTGCCAGGTATTATCAGCAACACACACAGACAAAGGACAATACAAGTCATGTACTCTGTGTGCAGCCCCTCACACCAGTACAATGCCAACCAACCATGTGCGAGACGTACAATATCGCGCCATACACCATTTAACTCATTTGGGAGGAAGTTACATGGCACGCATCCTTCCGTGATGTCACCCAAAAAATAAATAACCAAACAAACCCACTACACACACCCCTACTTTAAAAAATTCACTGTCCCAGTGAATACCTCACTACTACTCTTACTGCCATGGTCTAAACACAGTAAAATGAGAATTCACCACTTCATCACTAGAACCCAACCCCTGAGGTAACCGAAATGGGTTTGAGTGACATCCCGCAGTGGGACATGTAGTACGTCTAACGAGGGGATGTATCATATCCCCTCTAACTTGTCCACTACCAACTGCCGCAGACAAACCACCACACCCTGTATCTTCAGATGAAGCCAAGCTTTCATCTGATGTAGCCAGATACTGCTCCCCAATCCCCCCAAAACCAGCAACCTGACCTCCAGAACAAGGGTAGGGATGTAACCGAATTTCCCTTTCCACTTGTCCTTTACTGTGTTGACTGGTGGTGGTTGAGGAGAGACCCCCCACATGATTGTAAAGCGCTTTGGGTGTATGGCAATACACAATAAAGTGCTATATAAATGCATCATTCATTCATTCATTTACTGATCTGCCCCAAAGGAAACTGTGACTTCCACAACCAATCCATCACTTTCCTCAGCTTCAATCTCCTCCTCTACTCCTTCACCACTCTCAACTCCTCCCTCAGCCACTGGTATCCTGCTCACATGTGAGGTAGGGAGCGGCTTTAACTCAGATCTATGAAGACACTTAGAGGGACCCACGCCATCTCGACGTCGCACTTCATAAACATTACCAAGCCCATCCTTACATTCCACAACTTCAAACGCGCTAGGGACCCATGCATCTTGGATCTTATTTCGCCTTAAAGGTTGACTCCTGCAATAAACCAACGTGCCTGAAGCAAGTGTGGATGCATCATTCGATGGCATCATTCTCTGGTATAGGGCCCTCTCCTCCAAGTACCTCTGTGCACTATCATAGACCCAGGATAAATGCTCTTTATGTTGGAGAATCCAGTCACTTACATTACCTCCTCCTAACTCCTCCCCAGCCACACCCAAGAGAAAATCAATGGACAACTGTGGCTTCTGACCAAACATGAGTTCATAAGGGGAGTGCTGTGTTGACTGATGAATAGTGGTGTTATACACAAATAAGAGTTGTGGAAGGAAGTGTGGCCACTTTCCTTTCTTATCTGGGGGCAAAGTCCTTTACAAATCGTGGAACGTTCGATTAAAACGTTTGCACTGCCCATTCCCCTCAGGATGGTATGGGGTGGTACAACTCTTTTGAATTCCACAAATGTCACAAAGATGTTTAAGTAACTCACCCTCAAAGCTACGGCCTTGGTCAGAATGTATACGCTTAGGAACGCCATACACACAAAACCAATTTTCCACAGTCTTTGCTCTCTGATGTGAGGTGGCAAAAGCTTGAGTAAATTTGGAAAACACATCAGTTACCACCAAAACATTCTCCTGACCATTACTAGCCCGTTCCATGAGAGTGAAATCAATGGCAATGATTTCTAGGGGTCTTGATGCAGTAAGAATTCCCATATAGGTGCGAAATTTAGGCTGTGTGGCCTTAGCCACATTCACTACACCACAGTTTAACATCCTTTCACATTCCTGGCCAATAACATCTTTCCCTTAGCAAAGTCATGGTTCGCTCGACACCCTGATGGCCGTGGTTATTATGCACATTGTTAAGAACCTCAGTCCATAAAGCAATAGGAAGTAATAGCTGTAAGACAGACTCTCCTATGGGTGGAAGCTGTACTTTTCAATATAATACTCCTTTATCCTCCCTAATCCGAGGCCACTACTTAACCAACTACCTAAGACCTTCAGGACCGTGGGCTACTTCTCCCTTCAAGGGCAGTGTTCCCATCCTCCAGTGTCTCAAGAAAATTCCAATCACCAGATCGGAGGCCTGCAGTGCAGAGAGATCACTTTTCTCTCGCATCGGTACAGCATTTACAGCTGAAGCTTTAACGACATAGGAATTTGGCTTCAAAACTTACTGGCTCACAATTACCTCCATTGGAACTACAGTCCCAGCATTACTACCCAGCATCATCTGACTACTCCTAGTGGGAGAGGGAAGATGTGATAACGTGTCCGTGTTACGATTAGCTGCCCCTGGTCAGTACCGAAGTTCAAAATCAAAAAGAGCCAGCTGAGAAGCCCAGCGCTGTTCAATAGCTGCCAGTTTCGCAGTTTGCAAATAACTCAAAGGGTTATTATCAGTATATACAACGAACTTGTTGGCCATTAAATATTCCCTGAACTTCTCAGTTACTGACCATTTTAAAGCCAAAAGCTCCAATTTCATCAAGCTATAATTTGACATATTAGTTTCAGGGAAGCACAAACCTCTACTTGCAAATGCAATAGGCCTAATCTGTCCCCCCCGGTCTTGAGACAAAACTGCTCCAAGACCACGGTGACTCGCATCAATTTCCAAAATGAAAGGTTTTGCAGAATCTGCGTACCCCAACACGGGGTTATGAACCAACTTCTCGAAGGAGGAGGAGGAGCCTAAAGTTCTACGAACTGACTTCTTACCACCTTGCAGAGCTCCTACCAACTCATACAAGGGTGCAGCAACCGAAGCAAACTCTTCAACGAATCGGTGATAATATAAAGCAACACCTAAAAAGGAATGCAATTCAGTCACATTACTAGGCCTTCGCCACTGGGCAATGACACTAACCTTTTCAGGGTCAGTAGCTACCCCCTCTGCTGAAATAATGTGCCCCAGATATTTCACCTCAGTCTGAAACAGATGACACTTTTGTAGCTTCAATTTCAAATGGTATTGCTGGAGACGTCCCAACACCATTTTTAACCTCTCCAAGTGCTGCTGGAAAGAAGTTGAAAAGACAACAATATCATCAAGATATAGAAGCAAAGCATGGAATCGCTGGTGGCCAAATATCCTTTCCATGAGGCACTGAAAGGTACTTGGCGCATTGCACAACCCAAAGGGCATCCTCGTAAACTCAAAGAGCCCAAAGGGAGTGCAAAACGCTGTCTTCTCCTGATCTTGACTGGCTACGGGAACCTGGTTGCATCTGTTACCTGCCTCGAGTCTGGGAAGCCTGAGTGGGTAAGTTGTATGTACAACACTTGCCAGCACTGTGTAATAATAAGAAGAGATGATGTGAGACACGAGTACTGGCTGCAGTCTTTGTCAATGTTTAATTGAATCTGACTCGCCCTTTGCAATACCTTGAATCGATAGCGCTAAGTGCCCTCTACAGGCAGCAAACATAACACTATATCCTTTTCCTCACAAAAAAAAAAAAAGATAATGATGAATTGATGAATGAAAATGCAGCAGATAATGATTTTAAACATCAGAAAAAAATAATTTTACACATATACCATATAAGCTTTTAAGGGGTGTCTTTTTTCAGATACACAAGTGCATTTTATACACAACTTTTTTTTTTTTTTTTAACCCACTACACTCTCCCCTATTTTCTTAGATGGCTCCTGACATCCGAATGACCTCTGACCCATGTCATATTGCTTTGATCTCTCTTTTTTAAAACCTCACCTCAATAACCATTATGACACCAATGACAGCAAGGATGAGTGGGCATAAACTGGTAGTAAAGAGCATTTTCACATGGAATGTTGCTGTGTAGACCAAAGTGGCTTTGCTTCTGCTCTTCAAGGTCGATATGATGGTTCACCCAAAGCATCATATGTAAACATTTCTCGTGTTTTTCCCACTCTTTGCATCATTCTCACATTTCTTTCCACCCTCTCCTCCGTTTCTCTGTCCATTTCATTTTCTGCATCTCTGACTACTTCTGCTTCATTGCTTAGTCTCTCTTCATCTTTATCTGGCATCACAGACCTTGGACTTGGAACAAACCTTTGAGTCTCCAAGTGTTCCTGGTCCAACTCTTGAACCTGGTTCTCCGGAGGATCACATCTTTCATCAGGATAGAATTCCATTGCAGTTGGACGAAGGTGAGAATGGTTTTGGGTTGTTTGAGTTACAGGTTCTCTCTCTGTTTGTGGAACTGTTACAAATTTGTAGCAAGGTATGTTTGTACAAAGGTCATACCGGTAAGTATGTTCCTCCTCTTCTGTGGCATCTGAGTCAGATTCATTCTCTGGTTGACTTCTCACTTGCTTTCTTTGTTTTACTTTCTTTGTCTCCTTAATTCCAGCCATTGGCTCTTCCAAGGGTAAGTCATTGACAGCCAGCAGGAGGTTGCGGTGAAGCACACGAAGAGTCTTGGAACCTGTCTTGGGTTGTATCTTGTACACCAGGCCATCACCAATGCGTTCTACGACCCAATGTACATCCTTTTCCCAGTATGCACGCAATTTTCCCGGGCCACCTCTCTCTGAAAGGTTTCTGACCAACACCCGGTCTCCAGGTTGAAGAATGGCACCTCTTACTGCTCGGTCAAATTATTTCTTGCCCTTTGCTGAAGACCTTTGACTGTTCTCTTTTGCAATCTGATATGTTTGTCTCATTTTGTCTTCCCATTGTTGTGCAAAAGTGTGTTGATTTGAACTCACTGTCTTGTTTTTCAGGTTAAACAGCAAGTCGACAGGCAATCGGGGTGATCTGCCGTACAGGAGAAAGAATGGAGAGTAGCCAGTCGATTCATGCCTGGTGCAATTATAAGCATGCAAAACGTGAGGCAGGTAATCTTTCCATTCACTCTTTTTTTCTTCCTGCAGAGTCCTAAGCATTTGCAGAATTGTCCGATTTAGCCTCTCCACAGGGTTACACTAAGGGTGATATGGTGTGGTTCGCGAGTGGGCTATTCCTGACAGCTGTTGTAACCTCTGAAACAGATGGTTCTCAAACTCCCTGCCCTGATCGTGGTGGAGTTTTTCAGGATACCCAAAACGAGGAATAAAGTCCTGGAAGATCTTCTCTGCAGCGGTTTTACCAGACTTATTTCTCGTTGGATATGCCTGTGCAAAGCATGTGAAGTGGTCTACCAGGAGAAGGATATACTCATAACCACCCTTACTCAGCTCAAGATGTAAGTAATCCACACTCACAAGCTCAAACGCGGAACTTAATGTAATAGAACCCATAGGTGCTCTTTGATGGACATGCGGATGCTTTTGTTTTATACAGGCACACTTTGTGGTTACGTACTCCTCAATCTCCTTCCTCATCGAGGGCCAATAGAAGCGTTCACGAGCAAGATGAAGCACTTTCTCGACTCCTACATGTCCCATTTCATTGTGCATCTTTTTAAGCACCATTGCTCTGAACTGTGGAGAGATAACTAACTGCCTGTTGTGTCCTGTTTCTCTGTACAAGATCCTATCTTCTAGCTTCAAATTTGTCCATTCAAAGAGAAGCCTCCTCATTTCCTTTTTCATGGAACTCTTGTCTTTTCCATTTGGTGTCCAGCCTTGTTCCTTCAACTTGATTACCTCACCTATTGCTGGGTCATCTCGTTGTGCAGCTTTGACTTTTTCGGGGGTGACTGTGGAGATATTGTCCTCAGTACATAGGATCTCTTTATTTGAAGTGTTGAGCTCTAAGGCAACAACCCAAGGCACATCACTGTCAGCCACAGCTTTACTACCGTGCCAAACAGCAGACACAGTTTCGAGTAATAATGCTTCAGTGTGCTCACCCATGATGTCTGTCAGTTTCAAGGGGTGCCTTGACAGTGTATCGGCATCAATATTGGCTTTACCTGGTCTGTATCTGATGTCAAAGTGCAAGTCCGCTAGCTCACCAACTCAGCACTGCCCTATCGCATTCAACCTTGCTGTTCTGAGGACATAGGTCAGTGGAATGTTATCGGTGTAAACTGTGAATGTTGGAGCATAGTAGATAGTAGATAGTCTCTAAATTTATCACAGATGGCTCATTTGAGTGCCAAAAATTCCAGTTTACCCGAGTGTAGGTGGTAGTTCTTTTCCATTGGCGTTAACGTGCGGGACCCATACCCAATGACAAGGAGTTTATTGCCCTGTTGCTGACAAAGCACGACCCCCAGACCTTCATTTGAAGCATCCGTGTGTAATACAAAAGGTTGGTCAAAATTTGGGTAAGCTAGCACTAGAGGATTTGTCAACGTGTCTACAAATTTGGAAACAACACTCTGATGTTCTGCAGTCCAAACGACTGGGGTTCTGGAGTTAAGTTACCCTCTTTCTTTTTGTTTTAAGGCACCCGGACGACTGAGCACCTGGGGATTTTGTGTATCCTCACTTGTCCCAGGAGGCCTTTGGAGAAGCTGAAAGAGTGGCTTGGCCAGTTTGGAGAAGTCTTGGATATAGGACCTGTAATAGCTTAGAAAATCAAGCAGCGTCCGCACTTCTCCCACTGTGCGGGGTTCTTTGTTCTTCAAGGCCCTGACAGCTTCCAAGTCTGCTGGGTCTATCTGAATTCCCTCTCCTGACACCAAGCGGCCAATGTATCACACCTGTCTCTTAAACAGCTCACATTTTTTTGGACGGAGTTTAATTCCATGGTCCCTCATTTTCTGAAACACTTTTCAGAGATGATCAATGTGATCGCTGAAGGACTTTGAGTAACAAAGTACATCATCTAAATAGGGAGTGCAGCATTCATCTCGGATACCCTCCAACACTCCTTCCATGCATCGCTGAAATGGAGCTGGGGCATTCGTTAACCCAAAGGGAATACGCATCCACTCGTATAATTCCCATGGAGTGTTGAAGGCAGTGACATGTCGAGAATCCTCGCTCACAAATCCCTGATGGTATGCGCTCCCCTGATCCAGAATGGAAAACCACGAATTTCCCCCTAAGCTGTCTAACAGATCTTGAATCCTGAGGAGAGGATGTTGATCAGGGATTGTCTTATGATTAAGACCTCGAAAATCAACACACAACCATAAGCTGTTGTCTTTTTTTCCGAACGCATACCACTGGTGACGAGTATGAAGATGACGACTTCCTGATCCATCCTCTGTTCAATAGGTTTTGCACATAGTCTTTAACCTCCTTATAAAAGGGTTTTGGGATGGCATTATAACATCTCTGAGCTGGTGTGTTATCTGATAGACGGATTTTCAGCTGAAGATCAGGAATACATCCAATATCTCCCTCCTCCTGAGCAAACACATCTGACTCTTCAAACAACATTTTTCTCACAATATCTTGTTCCTGTTTATTGAGGTGTCCAAGATCAACAGGTGGGTGCCATTTTTCTCCAACTGTCCTCTCATGATGCTCTTCTCTTTTACACTGGGCGTAGGGCGTACTGGCCTTATTTCACTGATGGGTTCGATATTACCTAACACAAGTCTCTGAGGTAGGTAAATGTTATGGCTGGTGGAATTTTGAACTGGGTGTCTTTGAGGCACCAGGAGACACATTTACAACAGCAGGAAACAACTCCAACCCTTCTGGGATGAAACTTTCTGACGCTGGTTCAAACATCATGGTTCTACCCGTGTGACATGCTTTTACTCTACATCTTACCTCTAGGACTTGACCACAAGGAATGGTGACTCCAAGCTTCCCAGTCTTTACTTTAGAGCTTGCAGTATATTCTTGGGTGAAGTTAGAATTCACTGTAGACACTAAGGTCTCAGCAGCATCTTTTTGCATCTGCAAAGTCTCAGACAGCAGATCAATTAGGTTGACGCTATTGGCACAATCATTATTCTCCCTTATGATCTCCTCAATTACTTTGAAACCAAGTAGGGGACAGTCCGTGCACTTTTGACTCACCAATAGGGGTACTTGGATGGCAATGTTGTTTTGTTTACCATTTGAGATTTCTAATAAAACTTCAACCCATCCATCAAAGGGTACAGCCGTCCCATTTGCGACAGTGACATAAAGCTGGCTATCCGCTAGTAAAGATTCTAGGGGTTGAATTTTGATTTCTGGTAAGGTTTTCTTTAGCCAATCCCGTCCAACAATACTAACTTGGGCTCCACTGTCCAAAAGTATTTGACTCTGGACAAGTTATCATACAGTGACCGCCAATCAGTTGTGCAACACGTTTCTCTACAGTTTTACAAGCTCTGTTGGATGTGTTCTGTGTTACAGGTTTCTCACCTCTAGGAGCACCGGAAAAAAAGGTTGGACACTAGATCTTTTGCAGTCACTGTTGCTGTTGAACAGCAGGGCCCATGGACATAACAACTTTCTCTAGGTTCTTGGTCAATGCAGATACTTGTGCAGAAAGTTCATGAATGGCATCGCGATTGGCTTTAACTTCCGCGTGACTCGGGGGAGCATATTGCATATCCACATCGTCCTGCTATGTGACACTTGCAACTGTGATTCTGGGTTTGTATGTGTGACCTATTCGTTTCTGCCTTTCAGTTTCCTCACTAACAGACTGTGTAATCAGTACTAGAATCTGATCATCTGTGGTTGTCTGTGTCGCTATTGCTGCTTTAATGTCCCTCTGGACAAATGTGTATTTTTCATTCAGACCCTGATACAGTGAGTGTAGGAAAACGCATTGGATTAGTTTACGATCATACTGAAACTCAGATTCTGTTTGTTCTGAAGCAAACAACACTCTCTGTTTAAGCCCCATTAACCTATATACAAACTGTTGAGGGGATTCTTTGTCCTGTTGTTTTGCATTACTCAGCTCCTGAAATAATTCAGTACAACTTTTGTCACTAAGGTGAGCTCTAAGGAACCGTTTTAACTCAGGCACTGTAAGGCTGTCTTTAGTGATAAGCATCTCTTTGAAGGTACCAGGTTTGATTACCTTTAATACTGTTCGAATGATTTCTGACTCTGTAAAATTTTCTGCAATACCTTCGTCAATTTGCTTGCAAATGCTGTTAAAACTCAAGTCTGAATTTTAATCAGAAATCTGTCCACCATAAATTTTGAACTCTCTACGTGGCAAATAGGATGCAACATCAGAGAACTTAATCAGACCAGTCATTTGTTCTGACACTCTAGGCAGTGGAACAGTTTGTTCAGCTCTTGCATGTGATGTCAGACCTGTAGTTTTGCTACCTGCACTCTGGCAGCTGCTAATGTCAATGCAGATGGCAATACCAGTCCCACAGTCTCTTCGTTTTCTTCGATGTTGGAAGCAAAACCTTGTTCTGTAGAAGTCAACTCACGAACGAGGTCATGAAGGGTCAGCAAGTGGGCCATTCCTTGGTCCTCTAGACTCTGCAGTTGTTCTCCTCGCATGAAATCAACGATGAAGTCGTAGAGTTCCACTTCCATCGCCTCCAGGCCTGGGAACACCTCTCTTTCCTCTTCAGCGCAACACCGGGCTACTTTATAGAGTGCGTTGCAGTTCGAAGAGCCGACCAGAAGCTTCTCGATCTCCCACCGTAGTTCTCAAAGTGTAGCCATGACTGGACTGCTGGTGTCTGCCGTTCAATTCGCTGGTCTGGGATGAAAGACGTTTAATCACTGTGGTTCTTTAATGATCAGCACCCAACCACCAGGTGGAGCTGATCCCGGACGAGCCCCCAAGTTTTTACCCACCTTGAGTCTGGGAAGCCTGAGTGGGTAAGTTGTATGTACAACACTTGCCAGCACTGTAGAATAATAAGAAGAGATGATGTGAGACACGAGTACTGGCTCCAGGCTTTGTCAATGTTTAATTGATTCTGACTCACCCTTTGCAATACCTTGAATCGACAGCGCTAAGCGCACTCTACAGGCGGCAAACATAACACTATATCCTTTTCCTCACAAAAAAAAAGATAACCTTTTAAGGGGTGTCTTTTTTCAGATACACAAATGCATTTTATACACAACCATTTTTTTTAACCCACTACATATCCACTAGCTAGATCTAAAGTGCTAAACAACCTAGCCCCAGCCAAAGCGTCCAAGGATTCCTCAATCTGTGGGAGAGGGAAAGCATCCTCACGAGTTCAAATCACTCAAATCACTCACTCAAATTCAGCTGTCGATAGTCTACACACAGCCTAATCGAACCATCCTTCTTTTGCACAACAACAATTGGAGAAGCATATGGACTACAACTTTGCGCATATGGACTACAACTTGCTTTACTACCCTTTGATCTACCAGCTCTTGACTATGCATCTTTACCTGATCGTACTGAGAAGGAGGTAACCTACGATAACGCTGTCGCACTGGAGTCTCATCCAGCAAAGGTATTGTATGCTTGACAAGTAGTGCAGCCCAAATCACCTTCCCCATGACTAAAAATATCATACCATTAGCCGCCTTTAACTTTAGCCAGTTACAAGACTGCAACTCTTTTCCCAAACCTGGCTGAAGATGTTAAAAAAAAAAAACTGTTCAGTGATAATGGTCACCATTGAACCAGTATCTAGTAAACAAGCTACAAGTACCCTAACACCTATGTATTAACATTCAGTACTGGGAAAACAGTGGTCTAATATATGATCAGCTCCCAGATAAGTCTGCCAAAACACAATTACACATTTAAATACAACTACATTCATATATTATTAAAATATACAATTTACATTTCGACCATACATTTCAATTAATTACACTTTTATAAAACATTCAAACAGAATATTCAATTACCTTCACAATGTTTCCTAATTAGACTGAACACATCGTATCATGTTAAGCGACCGTGCTGTCAAATTTGTTACTACAATAAAACAAACAGAACAAACACTTAAAACAAAACCTCACTGTGTATGGGACATAATAAATCAACCGACCTACCCGGGTATTATCAGCCACATGAAAAAGCCACGATAAGAGGCGTACAGCTCCAAATCAATGGCCGCGATGCCAGGTTTGTTGCTACAACAAAAACAAAACATGCATGCTCAAGAACAATCCATATTCTGCTTATTACACCTAATAAATCAAACGACCTACCCGAGTATTATCAGCCACATGAAAGGGGAAAAAGCCACGATAAGAGATGTACAGCTCCAAAACAACGACCGCGATGTCAGGTTTGTTGCCAGGTATTATCAGCAACACACACAGACAAAGGACGATGCAAGTCGTGTACTCTGTGTGCAGCCCCTCACACCAGTACAATGCCAACCAACCATGTGCGAGACGCACAATATCGCGCCATACACCATTTAACTCATTTGGGAGGAAGTTACGTGGCACGCATCCTTCTGTGACGTCACCCAAATAAATAAATAACCAAACAAACCCACTACCAGTGATGGGAATAACGGCGTTACAAATAAACGGCGTTACTAACGGCGTTATTTTTTTCAGTAACGAGTAATCAAACAAATGACTGTTTCCCCCGTTACAACGCCATTACCGTTACTGACAATAAAATACGGCATTACTATAATTTATTATAATATTATTATAATTTTATTTTCAGTTCATCTGACTGGATGCGCAGTGTAGCTGTATTTGACATACCGTAAACTCTAGTGTGAAGGCGCACGGCTCACCGTCGCTTTGTCTCACACACACAAAGAAAAATGCAGAGCAAGAGAGTCTTTCATAACATGCAGAATTGACGCGCTGCATGTAAACGATATTATTTGTTATATTTTCCTGTCAAAATAACGGAATTCCTTTGGAATTCTTAAGCTTCTAAGAACTGCCGGTTTCTCTGGTAGTGGGTGGGACTAATGCGCAAACGACAATCTCATTGGCTGGCGCTCACCTATTATCGTCCCTGTTTTGATTTCAGCAAATCAATTCAAGTGAACACAGACTACGTGATTGATATTCATGAACCCAGCAGCTCATTAATCCTTAGCGCTTTTTATATTGTTATTAGTAGTAGAATTCGTAGTAGTTTTATCTTATCAAATCCCCCCCCCCCTTTTTTTTTATAGAAACACTAAATGACAAACAACATCTTAAGCACCACCACCAGTCCCAAGTTCAGTCAACATGACAAATATGCATTCATACTTGGTTATTCTAATTACTAAAGTTCTATCATCATATAATGTTAAATTATCATAATATCATATTATAATGCTTGACTGACTGATGCTAAGTGTCAGTGAATAAATAGTGTAGATTAATGCACAATGTTTTATAATAATAATTTATTCTATTTAGAGTCCATTTCATTAATTTAATATATTTAATATTGGGGGCATCCAAGTTATTTGACATTTGAATTTTTTTTTTTTTTTTTTAAAGTAACGCAATAGTTACTTTCCCTGGTAATTAGTTACTTTTATAATGATGTAACTCAGTTACTAACTCAGTTACTATTTGTGAGAAGTAACTAGTAACTATAATTAATTACTTTTTTAAAGTAATGTGCCCAACGCTGCCCACTACACTAAGATTAATTCATCTGTGTTTCTTCTTCTTCTTCTTCTTCTTCTTCTTCTTCTTTAAGACTGGTGTAGGATCAGAACGAGTCAGACAAAGTTAAGATTCGATCCGAACATTGAAACATGAGGAGTCGAAATTCCAGAGAGGATCCCAAGGCTGCAACAGGATGTTCGTCATAAATCAGATTCCTAGCTCCAGCCCTCTGAAGAAAGCAAACCAACAAGCCTCTTTCACAGAACAGCTTGCAACATTAAAACAAAAGGAACACTTATTGATAAGTCCAATGAAGGAAGGAAACTGTCAAATTTGAAATAATTTCTTAAGGCAACACAAGCAAGTACAACCTCCAGACTTTTGCTGAGTCGGTGCAGTTTAATATAAATTTAAGCCTCATTGAGAAACTCAAAGCGAGGGTCAAATGATTGATGGTTCAGGTCTATAGGCAATTGCACATATTGCTGTAAACTTGGGATTTCACATTTTCATTCTGTAAACTCATCCTTTCCTCTCTTTCTGCAACGTGTGAATGCGTGTGTTCATGTGTTAGATTAGATTAGTTTACATGTCTTAGGTTTATATAAATAAAGTCTTACTTATATTGAAAAGAGAAGTGTATTGTGTTTTGTGCTTACAAGTTAATGTCTTAAACTGCCGATCTTGTTACTGTGCTATTTAATAGTGTTTTCACTATATTTTGGATTTTAATATAAAGTGCAGAGTTGATGTTATACGGCTCGTTCAGTGACTCGCTGCCGACTCAGTGATCAGCTGTGAAACAGTGATTCTGTTCAAATTCCCTATAAAATCATAAATGATTTCCTTTGAGCTAAATTGACTTGTTTCCCTTATATATTACTTATTTACAATTTTTACACTGGTGATAACTTTCTCTGAGTTACGTAAAAACACAGATTGGTCTGATTTTAATCTGGAAAAAAGGCTGATTAGCTCTTGGTTAACTACTAGTTGGTCAGAATAGTTTTTAACAGTTCTAACACAGAGGCTAAATTGATGAAACTGGCCCTTGGTCTTCCTTGGCCAACGTGCTTAATCAGAAAGATCTTGCTGGTTGAGTGCAATGTTTATGTTTTGTTCATGAACACCATGGTTATGTTTGTCCAGCTGCTAAACTGGTGTTTTCAACAGGTCAAATATACAACAATACCAACAACACAGACTTAAGCTTGATTACAGCTCTATAACTCTACAGTAACAACCTTTTTCAGTCCACTTACAGATTTACAGACATCATCATGATGATTTTGCCTTGCAGTTTGGTGGTTTTACAAGTACAAACAAAGTCGATACACAACGTTTCAGACCTTGTGATATGAGTCAGGATTTTATAGAGGTGTAACCGAACTCATACCTAGAGTTTAATTATCAGGCTTACGAATGCATGCTGGCCCGCCAACCAGAGACTAATAAACACTCCGACTCCAATTGAATGCGTTATTACCCTGATGACCCTGGGAGTTGGTTATTGATAGAGGAAAAGGAGGGGCAGAAGATGAAGCGAGGGCCTGTGTGTGAGAGAGAAAAAGAGAGATGGAGAGAATGAGCAGCCTTGGCGGGTTTCGACACTCACTGTTGAGCTGACAGTGGAAGAGCAGGGTGTAATGACAAATGAGTGAAGAGGCCACAGCATGAGGTCCAAACGAGAAAACGGAGAAAGAGTCAGAGAGAGAGAGAGAGAGAGAGAGAGAGAGAGAGAGAGAGAGGTTCTTCCTCATGCTCTGTAAATAGATAAGATTTGGCTGCTGTCAGTGTTCCTGTGTATTCATCACTATAATGTCTACCTTGGGGTTGGTTAAATGTTCCAAGGAAACATCAAGGTCATTCTCTCGGCTAAATAATGTAATAAACTTTAGCAAACGCCTGATTTGTGTGTTTCTTAATGTGCTGGAAATGACAGAGACACCAAGCTGAGCTCATTATGGTGAGCGATCTAATAAGCCTCGCTATCTAGTAAATAAGGTTAATGTATTTTGTTGGATCATTTACTTCCTGTGCTTAAAATGCCCTCTGATAAATCTCCCTGTGCAACACGGGATGCCATGTTCTTGTTCTGTTTCCACGTTTCTGCACACGGCTCATTAGTCATAGAGGAATGTATGAGGTTAGATGAAGTATTTGAGGAAAAAACAGCCCTAGTTTGGACTGTGAATGAATTGAATGACCAGGTCCGACGGTAAACTCTGCAAATTTAAGCGGTTCATTTAAGATACGTCACATGGACTTAACACCAAAACTCTCTGACCTTCGCAATCCGAATGAAGCGAGACATCATAATGAAATGCAGAAGTGGCGCCTTCCTGTGAGAATGACAGATGCAGGAAATTACATCATCAAACACTGCCACCTGTCAGTTGATTGCCTGTCCTGTTTTGATGACTCAAGAACTCAGTTGACCTCTGAAGGTTTTATCATGTAGGTCTACCACAATGATCGAGCAGGATTTTTGCATCACATTCTGTTCGCCACATCAGTTTGCAGGAATGACATTTAAGGAAGGTAAAAGTCACTGCATACTTAATGTCTGCTTTTAAAGATCAACAAAAAATAATAATTAAAAAAACATAATTACAAAAAATAAATAAATAAATAAATAAAAGATTAAAAAAAGTTTTAAAAAGTTTAAGAATATATATATGTATGTATTGTGATTAATCACATCCAAAATAAAAGTTTTTGTTTACATAATATATGTGTGCGTACTGTGTATATTTATTATGTATTTATTATGTACACACACATGCATATATATATATATATATATATATATATATATAAAAAAGGAAAATGTTATGTTTATATATTAAATATATGCATATATGATATAATTTATATTAATATAAATATGTGCATGTAATATAAATATGTGCATGTAAATACATGTAAATATTTTCAAAATATATGCTGTATGTCTGTGTTTTTATATATACATAATAAATATACAGGATACACACACATACAGTATATTATGTAAACAAAAACTTTTATTTTGGATGTGATGTATATACACACACACACACACACACACACACACACACACACACACACACACACATATATATATATATATATATATATATATATATATATATATATATATATATATATATATATATACACACATTATTGCTGTCAAACAATTAATTGCGGTTAATCACGTCCAAAATAAAAGTTTTTGTTTACATAATATATGAGTGTGTACTGTGTATATTTATTATGTATAAATATGTTAGAAATTAACTCAAAATTTCAGCTTCTTATGGAATTGATTCTTAAAGATTCGATGTTGATTTGATTAAATTGATCTGATTTAAAATTTAAAGTTTACACTTTATCATCCAGTGTCTTAGTCGACTTTATTGTGTCTTATCAATTCTGTCAGTATTACTCCGTGGCCAACAATAATACCAACAAAAAGATAATTTTACTGAGCAAGGTAACAAAGATCGACAGCTCAAGGCAGTAACTGATCAAGCACATAAACACAAACACTGCTCTTTAAAATGAAACAAAAGTTTATTTGAGCTACTCTAATACTGTCAGACCTGTGTTCCATGAGTCTAGTGTTTTGTTCCCCTTATGCCCATTTATGGCTTTTCCTATACCTGTCCTTGTTTAGTTCCATTAGTTTCATTAAGTTCAAGCTGTGTTTGTCTAATTATCTCGTTTACATTCAGTTCTTAAGCCCTGTATCTCCCAGTGTCCAGGGACTGCTGTCAATCGTCACACCGTGTCTTCATGTTCCCTGTGTTTGAGTTCATTAAAGACCACTTTGATTTGTATTTCTCCTTGTCTCCTCGCTCCTTCATTCCCGTACTCCAGGGAGATCGTGACAGAACAGCAGACCCAAAACAGAGTTTGTAAGTGGCGTTCCCTCTCCCCGTGTTTTATTTTCTCGTTGTTTTCCTGTTTTTCCCCCCGTGGCCATGGAGATAGTCGCTCGCTTTTCCACCTTAGCCCGCCGAGATCTCCCCATTGTCGAGTATGCCTGGGAGTTCTGCGGGCTCGCCGCGATGACGGCGCTGGACGACGCCACACTAAACTCTCTTTTCTGGATCGGGGGCAATTACCATCGCCCCATGGACCTCCCAGACACCACAGGACTGAACTGGAGGGAAGGGATCCTCCGGTGTCTGGAGAGCGTCTGGCCCTGATCCAGAGCCAGCCCGCCGTCCAGTCCGCCGGCCATTCCCGTGTCAAGCCCACCAGTCGTTCCCGCATCAAGCCCGCCGGCCACCTCTGAGGCAAGCCCGCCGGCTGTTCCTGTGGCAAGCCCGCCGGTCGTGGCTCCCACCAGCCCAGAGCGCCTTCCAGTGCCAGCTCCTTGTAAGCTCTTTGCTGTGCCTGCTCCTCCAGAGTGCCCTCCAGTATCAGGTTTAGCCCCTGACCAGTGCAGGCCCCAGCCCCTGACTAGAGTCCAGTGCAGGCTCCAGCCCTAGACAAGAGTCATGTTAGAGCTGCAGATTCCCGGTTAAGCCCACGGAGGGCTCCTGATTCCTCGTTAAGCTCAGGATGGGCTCCTGTTCCCGAGTTGAGCCCACGGAGGGCTCCTGTTCCCCAGTTAAGCCCAGTAAGGGCTCCTGCTCCCGAGTTGGGCCCAGGATGGGCTCCTGTTCCCGAGTTTAGCCCAAGGAGGGCTCCTGCTCCCGAGTTTAGCCCAGGGAGGGCGCCAGATCCCCAGTTAAGCCCTGTGAGGGCTCCTGTTCCCGAGTTAAGCCCAGTGAGGGCTCCTGTTCCCCAGTTAAGCCCAGTGAGGGCTCCTGATCCCCAGTTCAGCCCAGGGCGGGCTCCTGATTCCCCGTTCCACCCAGAGAGGGCTCCTGATCCCCAGTCCAGCCCAGGAAGGGCTCCTGATTCCTTGTCTGGTCCAGGACGGGCTCCTGATCCCCAATTCAGCCCAGGAAGGGCTCCTGATCCCCCGTTAAGCCCAGTGAGGGCTCCTGATCCCCAGTCCAGCCCATGAAGGGCTCCTGATTCCCTGTTTGGCCTAGGATGGGCTCCTGATCCCCAATTTAGCCCAGGGAGGTCTCCTGATCCCCCATTCAGCCCAGGAAGGGCTCCTGATTCCCAGTTAAGCCCAGGGATGGCTCCTTATTCCCCATTCAGCCCAGGGAGGGCTCCTGATTCCCAGTTCAGCCCAGGGAGGACTCCTGATCCCCTGTTCAGCCCAGGGAGGGCTCCTGATCCCCTGTTCAGCCCAGGGAGGGCTCCTGATCCCTTGTTAAGCCCGGGGGGGGGTTATGAGGCTCCAACCGTAGAGGCGGGGGCTGAGGCTGGGGCCACGGCCTCGGAGGTGGATCTGCCATGGCCTCCCGAGTCTACTGATCCTCCATGGCCTCCTGAGTCCCCCTGATCCGCCATGGCCTCCTGAGTCCCCTGATCCGCCATGGCCTCCTGAGTCTCCTGATCCGCCATGGCCTCCCGAGTCTCCTGATCCGCCATGGCCTCCCGAGTCTCCTGACCTGCCATGGCCTGCCGAGCCCCCTGCACCGCCATGGCCTCCCGAGCTCCCTGCACCGCCATAGATCCCTGAGCTGCCTACTCCGCCATGGGTCCTGGATTCGGTATCGCCCTGGAGGCCTCCCGTCCCATCGAAGTCCGTCCCTAGAGGCCTCCAGAGTGCCCACCCCCCCTCCCCGGTAGAAGTTAGGAGGCACGTGGGAGAAGTTAGGAGGTGCCTTCTGGGAGGGGGCAGTAATGTCAGACCTGTGTTCCATGTGTCTTGTGTTTTGTTCCCCTTATGCCCATATTTGGTTTTTCCTGTTCCTGTCCTCGTTTAGTTTCATTAGTTTCATTAAGTTCCTGCTGTGTTTGTCTAATTATCTCATTTACGTTCAGTTCTTAAGCCAATGTGTCTCCCAGTGTCTAGGGTCCGCTGTCGATTGTCATACCTTGTCTCCATGTTCCCTGTGTTTGAATTCATTAAAGACCACTTTGATTTGTATTTCTCCTCATCTCCTCGCTCCTTCATACTCCAGGGAGATTGCAACAAATACATTAAACTAAAACACATGGAACTAAATCATTGAAACACACACACACACACACGCACACATATATACGTTTCAAAGGATGAGAATTACTGCGATTGAAGGGAGTCCCAAAGTTCTAATGCTCATTTGCTACTAGTTCTTTAAATCACAACCTAAGAAAAATCCTACCAAGCAGAGATTTTAGCTTATTGTTACTGCTTAACTGATTTATCACCAGTTTTCCAGCTAGCAAGGATATTTCGTTTGTTTTACTTGTGTTTGAGTTGAGCTGACAGTGGGTTTCCTCGATGGCTTGTCTCAGGGAATCCCGGGTTGCGGATTGGTTGCTGATTGGTCATTGGATGACGTCTTTCAGGAAAACCCTCGCGGTGATTGGTTGTTTGCCTGGTTACGTGAGAGTGACCTGCTCAGCGTTCTTCGGAAGTCTGTTTGCAAAGACTTTAGGCTTTGAAGATCTCTGGCAGTCACGAAGTTTCAACTAAGTGTTTGAGTTCTGGAGTCTTGCTTGCTTGATGGTACAGCATGTGAGGGCAAGTGTAACGCGGTCAACAAGGCAAAAGAGCCAAAGAGCGTAAGAGGCTTTGTGTCACTTGGTTTTAACCGAGCCGATTTGTTCCATCCCTTGACGTAATCTTCCAATCAGACATTGTTGCAGGGCTTAGCCACGCCCCGTGAGGTTCCTCTTCATGCATAAATTAACATACTACTTAATATTCCATGTGGGGAATATCTCTTCAAGTTCTGTTAATAACTGCTATAAAGTGTTATCACCCGAGTATGATACCGAATACCACTTTTTCATTCATTTCAACGTTCTGCATTTGTCGCGACCATTCATTCGACACCAAACTTAAAATATCTGGCACACACATTAATAGGTTTATCTGCTAAAAGGGGTTATAAGGCAAAGATTAAAATATCATAGATTCCAATATACACATCAAACATATATAAGGCATAAAACACAATTATTAGTTAATAGATTGCTCTAATAGCAGCAATAATTACTGATTGTCCTTTTAAAAGAAAATTATCGAGTTTGTGTTTCTTTGTCTGTCAAAGAAAAGAGGATGAGTTGGGCCACGGACGAGCAGGAAGCAGATGGTCAACAGCGCGGGTCATGGGATGTCGTGCTGTATAGATCCTGTGTGTATTTGCAGGCCTGAGGACGTCAGTTAATTAGTTAATTTAATTATCCTTTTCCTGTAGATATACTGATCCCATACATTCACGAACACGAGGTGCTTCTCGACCACGTGTTGCGTGAATGAACCCTTTAGTTCTTGATACAAAAAGGTTTTTTTTTTTTATTTTATTTTATTTTTTTTATTCTCATGATTAGATTAGTTTTTATCACTCTTCTGAGTGGATAAAGACAAGGCGCTGACAGGAAATCGACCCAGAACATTGACGTCATGTGATAGTGTGATTAGTTTAGGCTGTAGATGAATTGGGGGTGGAAGATTTTAGATTCTCCAGGAATATTTTCAATATCTCACATGGTGGCCTGCTTGAACAGAGATCCTACAAATACAAACACATGCATGTATACATTTAAGAAAAATATGTTAAGTTTATGTATTAAATATATTCATATAATATAAAATGTAATAATAGAAATATATAAATGTATATACGTGTAAATATTTTCAAAATATATACTGTATGTGTGTGTATATATATTTATGTATATATACATAATAAATAAACTAAGTACACATACATATATTATGTAAACAAAAACTTTTATTTTGGATGCGAATCGCGATTAATCGTTTGACAGCACTAATATATATATATATATATATATATATATATATATATATATTAGTGCTGTCAATCGATTAAAAAATTTAATCGCGTTAATCACAGTCCTGGGCTGTGATTAATCATGATTAATCGCACATTTAAAATACTAGGATTTACCTGTAAATGTGTTGAAATGAAATGCATGACAAACTAGTTTAAGGAAACAGAACCTTTCACACCTCCTCCAGGTATGAGACATAATCCTTATTATTCTTTTATCATTATGAATTTGTTTTTATTCAGCCATTATCAGTCTTTATACTGGCAATAAAACGTTAACCAAGCCACATCGCTTCAATCCCAGTTTACATTTACCCAACTATTATCAAAAGTATTTCTAAATAAATACAACAAAACATTTTCTTGCGACCTTACGTGAAGTATTATGACAAAATGCATTAAGAAGAAGAATTGGACCTGTTCTGCAGGTGCATTAAAGCTAATATTAGCATCATGCTACATAAGACAATTTATGCGATTAATAGTACACTTTTACTCAGAACTCACTTTAAACCATCATCGAGTGTTTGTAATAACTTCCTTTTGCGATCACATGTGGAATTTGGTCGTTTACTGTTGTTAAAATATGCTATTTATAGCCTTTTATATCGCTGCACAAATTAGCATTTCAGATGTACACATTCATCTAAAAAAATCACATACAAACCATATCCTATCGTAATCGTGTGTTTATTATCTTATATAATCTATAGTGGCTGTTGTCATGTTTATTTCTGCTGTGTAAAAGCCTTAACATGTGCTCTGGCTGAACTCACGTTGTTTGTGATGTTTACAGCCGCCTCTCCGTTCTTAAGTTGCCAGGAATACATTTCAACTATAATACACATTAGTAAAAGGATCTATTTTCATTTTCATTTGTCTATATACACTTTGGGCGGCCGCGGTACATTATAAAAGTAGCGCAAAAAAAACGCAACCCACGGCTCTGTAATTTTTCCCGCGACTGTATTTTCAAAATAGCCCAATTGTGCCGCTACCATAGCAACACTGGTTCGCTGTAGCCTCATCACACACTGATAGATAACCTTCCACGCTACGATGACGGGAAGAAGTTGGGGTCAAACTTTATCACATGATTAATTTGCGTTAAAAAAATATTAACGCGTTAAAGATTTTAGATTAATCGCATGCGTTAACGCGTTAACGTTGACACCCCTAATATATATATATATATATATATATATATATATATATATATATATATATATATAGGATTGGAAAACAAACTTTTCTTAATTTAAGATAAATATTAAGGCCAAACCAACAGAAACTGATTCACAGTGCAGATACTGAAATCTAAAAAGTGGTTGCATTATTAACTGGATGGTTAATTGGAATGGGAGAACCCAAAAGAGCCCTATCACTCTCTTCTACATTGAATTTCACAAGATAAAACTCTTAATTGTGACCATGAGACTGCTCTCAAAACACAGTGCTGAGATTTTCTCCAAATTAAACCATTTTGTCTTCATTTTTTTATTTATTTATTTTTTTTTTTATTTCTTCTCTTCTTGCGTCAGCCTGACGGGGTCTCAGAATGGATTCGGAGACATTTGCTGAAGATTTATCACTGTATCTCCACCCTTTGGACTGAACGTTAAACAGTCAAGGCCTGAATGTTGCAGGGGAATCACATTAACATCCTGCAAGGCCTCGAAAGCTTCAGTTCAACCTTAACTATCACATTATTGAACTTTATACTCACACCTGCTCTTCCTTAATGGTGGAACATTAAGATTCACATGATTTCACCCATCAGCACTCTTATTTATAACATAAATATGTTGCCAAGAGCAAGGCAATGTTTCAAATGAATTATATACTTGTTTATAGGGAAGACCGGGGCTAGTTGTAACATTTTTTTTTTTTTGCAGTGAATATTTTTAAGGATGGGTTAATCTTTAAAAGTCAAATTCAATATAGTTTTCAAATTAGACATGGTATTGACTACCAAAAAGCTGTTAAATACTTCCAACAATAATATATATCAATAATAATAATAATAATAATAATAATAATAATAATAATAATAATATATTAAATACTAAATAAATACTGTTCTTTTTAACTTTTTACTCATCAAAGAATTTAAAAAAATCACAGGTTTTATATATATATATATATATATATATATAGGAACAGCATTTAGTCAAAACAACTGTTCCCAACATTAATAATAAATCAGCATATTACAATGATTTCTGAAGGTGTCAGGGTTGGACTGTTTTATGTTGTGTTTTCCCTCCCTACGTGCTCTGTGACCCACTTTCTTCCCGGTGTTGATGTGTAATTTGATTCAGGTGTGTTTCCCTCGTTACCTGTGTATTTTAGTCCTGGTCTGTGCATGCTGTCCCTGTCCGGCACGCACGTGCACAGGTAGGGCTCAACCTGTGCAGAGCACATGCCCTTTTCCCCTTACACTCCGAAGTGCCCTTTTTTGGTGGTGGTGGTGGTTTTTTTTTTTTCTTTTTCTTCCATAAATCAATGCTATCCCTTACGGAAAGAAAATATATTTTATTATATATGAACAGTCAATATATTAAAGAATTTTCAGTATATTGGTAATTATATAGAATAATACATTGTGGTAATATATTACAGTATACTTAATAATACATCAGGAATTGCCGCTTTCCATATATTGGGGAATATATGTCAACATATATGGTGCTCATATAGTCACATTTATATGGGAATAAGTATGCAATATATGACCACAATTCAAGGTACATATTTATTTTAATATATTTTCATATATGGAATTATATATTTGTAAATATATATTTGTAAATATATAAATATTGGCTACACATATAATTTAACATATATGCAGTATAATGTCACATATATATGTGAAAATGTATGCAAAATATATGTATCCAGATATGAACAAATTTATTGTGTCATATATATATATACACACACACAGTATATATATATATATATATATATACACATACATACATACAGTGGTGTGAAAAATTGTTTGACCCCTTCCCGATTTTTTTTTTTTTTTTTTGCATGTTTGTCACACTTTAATGTTTCAGATCATCAAACAAATTTAAATATTAATCAAAGATAACACAAGTAAACACAACATGCAGTTTTTAAATGAAGTTTTTTTTATTATGAAGGGAAAACAAAATTCAAACCCACATGGCCCTGTCTGAAAAAGTGCTTGCCCCCTAAACCTAATAACTGGTTGGGCCACCCTTAGCAGCAACAACTGCAAACAAGCGTTTGCGATAACTTGCAATGAGTCTGTTACAGTGCTGTGGAGGAATTTTGGCCCACTCATCTTTGCAGAATTGTTGTAATTCAGCCACATTGGAGGGTTTTCGTGCATGAACCGCCTTTTTAAGGTCATGCCACAGCATTTCAATAGGATTCAGGTCAGGACTTTGACTAGGCCACTCCAAAGTCTTCATTTTGTTTTTCTTCAGCCATTCGGAGGTGGACTTGCTGGTGTGTTTTGGATCATTGTCCTGCTGCAGAACCCAAGTTCACTTCAGCTTGAGGTCACGAACAGATGGCCGGACATTGTCCTTCAGGATTTTTTGGTAGACAGCAGAATTCATGGTTCCATTTATCACAGCAAGTCTTCCAGGTCCTGAAGCAGCAAAACAGCCCCAGACCATCACACTACCACCACCATATTTTGCTGTTGGTATGATGTTCTTTTTCTGAAATGCTGTGTTACTTTTACGCCAGATGTAATGGGACACACACCTTCCAAAAAGTTCAACTTTTGTCTCGTCAGTCCACAGAGTATTTTCCCAAAAGTCTTGGGGATCATCAAGAGGTTTTCTGGCAAAACTGAGACGAGCCTTTATGTTCTTTTTGCTCAGCAGCGGTTTTCATCTTGGAACTCTGTCATGCAGGCCATTTTTGCCCAGTCTCTTTCTTATGGTGGAGTCATGAACACTGACCTTAACTGAGGCAAGTGAGCCCTGCAGTTCTTTGGATGTTGTTCTGGGGTCTTTTGTGACCTCTTGGATGAGTCGTCGCTGCGCTCTTGGGGTAATTTTGGTCGACCGGCCACTCCTGGGAAGGTTCACCACTGTTCCATGTTTTCGCCATTTGTGGATAATGGCTCTCACTGTGGTTCGCTGGAGTCCCAAAGCTTTAGAAATGGCTTTATAACCTTTTCCAGACTGATAGATCTCAATTACTTTCTTTCTCATTTGTTCCTGAATTTCTTTGGATTTCAACATGATGTGCAGCTTTTGAGGATCTTTTGGTCTACTTCACTTTGTCAGGCAGGTCCTATTTAAGGAATTTCTTGATTGCGAACAGGTGTGGCAGTAATCAGGCCTGGGTGTGGCTAGAGAAACTGAACTCAGGTGTGATAAACCACAGTTATGTTTAGGGGGGCAAACACTTTTTCACACAGGTCCATGTGAGTTTGGATTTTGTTTTCCCTTCATAAAAAAAAAACAAAAAAAAAAAACAAACAAACAAAAAAAAAACCTTAATTTAAAAACTGCATGTTGTGTTTACTTGTGTTATATTTGATTAATATTTAAATTTGTTTGATGATCTGAAACATTAAAGTGTGACAAACATGCAAAAAAATACAAAATCAGGATGGGGGCAAACAATTTTTCACACCACTGTGTATATATACAGTGGGTACGGAAAGTATTCAGACCCCCTTAAATTTTTCACTCTTTGTTATATTGCAGCCATTTGCTAAAATCATGTTCATTTTTTTTTCCTCATTAATGTACACACAGCACCCCATATTGACAGAAAAACACAGAATTGTTGACATTTTTTGCAGATTTATTAAAATAGAAAAACTGAAATATCACATGGTCCTAAGTATTCAGACCCTTTGCTCAGTATTTAGTAGAAGCACCCTTTTGATCTAATACAGCCATGAGTCTTTTTGGGAAAGATGGATTTGGGGATCCTCTGCCATTCCTCCTTGCAGATCCTCTCCAGTTCTGTCAGGTTGGATGGTAAACCTTGGTGGACAGCCATTTTTAGGTCTCTCCAGAGTTGCTCAATTGGGTTTAAGTCAGGGCTCTGGTTGGGCCATTCAAGAACAGTCACGGAGTTGTTGTGAAGCCACTCCTTTGTTATTTTAGCTGTGTGCTTAGGGTCATTGTCTTGTTGGAAGGTAAACCTTCGGCCCAGTCTGAGGTCCTGAGCACTCTGGAGAAGGTTTTCATCCAGGATATCCCTGTACTTGGCCGCATTCATCTTTCCCTCGATTGCAACCAGTCGTCCTGTCCCTGCAGCTGAAAAACACCCCCACAGCATGATGCTGCCACCACCATGCTTCACTGTTGGGACTGTATTGGACAGGTGATGAGCAGTGCCTGGTTTTCTCCACACATACCGCTTAGAATTAAGACCAAAAAGTTCTATCTTGGTCTCATCAGACCAGAGAATCTTATTTCTCACCATCCTGGAGTCCTTCATGCGGGCTTTCATGTGTCTTGCACTGAGGAGAGGCTTCCGTCGGGCCACTCTGCCATAAAGCCCCGACTGGTGGAGGGCTGCAGTGATTGTTGACTTTCTACAACTTTCTCCCATCTCCCGACTGCTCAGCCACAGTGATCTTTGGGTTCTTCTTTACCTCTCTCACCAAGGCTCTTCTCCCCCGATAGCTCAGTTTGGCCGGACGGCCAGCTCTAGGAAGGGTTCTGGTCGTCCCAAACGTCTTCCATTTAAGGATTATGGAGGCCACTGTGCTCTTAGGAACCTTAAGTGCAGCAGAATTTTTTTGTAACCTTGGCCAGATCTGTGCCTTGCCACAATTCTGTCTCTGAGCTCTTCAGGCAGTTCCTTTGACCTCATGATTCTCATTTGCTCTGACATGCACTGTGAGCTGTAAGGTCTTATATAGACAGGTGTGTGGCTTTCCTAATCAAGTCCAATCAGTATAATCAAACACAGCTGGACTCAAATGAAGGTGTAGAACCATCTCAAGGATGATCAGAAGAAATGGACAGCACCTGAGTTAAATATATGAGTGTCACAGCAAAGGGTCTGAATACTTAGGACCATGTGATATTTCAGTTTTTCTTTTTTAATAAATCTGCAAAAATGTCAACAATTCTGTGTTTTTCTGTCAATATGGGGTGCTGTGTGTACATTAATGAGGAAAAAAATGAACTTAAATGATTTTAGCAAATGGCTGCAATATAACAAAGAGTGAAAAATTTAAGGGGGTCTGAATACTTTCCGTACCCACTGTATATATAAAACACTTATATGGGAACATGTATGTTACATATATATGTAACCAAATCTGACTAATATATTTGTAATATATATCCATATATGTATGTACATATCCCGTAATGTATGACTTTACATATGTGTGTATATATTAATATATAGTAAATATAATGTTATCTACTAAAATCTACTAAAAATCTACTATAAATATATCTACTAAATCTATGTGAAAATACATTTGTAATATATATATATATATATATATATATATATATATATATATATCCATATATATATATCCATATATATAAATGTATTTGTAATATATATATATATATATATATAACTTGCTACGTGTACTGCGTTAGGCTAACTGAGACTTGTCATAGCACTTACATATTATTGTTGGTTTGATCGCTATTGTCCTCATTTAAGTCGCTTTTGGATAGAAGTGTCTGCTGAATGATTAAATGTGGACGTTAATTTGCCTGAATCTGTATAGAATTGGAGACCTTTGTAGGCATATTGAGAATGTATTTTTGTGACATTTAATTTTGTATGTAAACCCATGTGTTAATAAAAAGGAAAAAGTGTTTCATTAAACCTATGTAGTAGGCCACTGTATTGTTTTTGTCTTATTGCTAAATATATATTTTATATGTATCAATATGTGGCTATACATGGTTCATGCACATATTGCAGAATATTGAAAAATATAAGCACTAGAGTCCCATATATAAAAATATATTATTTCATATATCACATTATATCTTCCAATATATTAACATATATTTTTGTTTCGTAAGGGATTAATCATCCTTTACGTCTGTCTGTCTGTTTTACAAATATTTAGCCAATGAAACATATTAAATAGAGCTTGTGACTAAAATCTTGTTGGATCGCTCAAACTGTCAGTAAAACATCATAACTCCACCCCCTCTATCTGAACTGAATCAGAGCTGTTGAGAAACAACTGGATTGAATGAATTGAAGTTCCACAGCAGCAGTGTTGCCAAGTCCACGGGTTGAAGCGACCTCAATAATGTGATATTTAGCCCCTGGAATGCAAATTTACCAGGGGAACGCCACCAAAAAAACGTGTATTTTACCCCCTGGAATGCGATTTTTAATGTGGGACCCCCCTCGAAACGCAATTGGTCTAGTTTTAGGCTAGTTTTGAGTAGCAATTGGGCAGGTTTTGATGTGAAAACATGGCAACCCTGCACAGCAGCTGAGCGAAGTCTTGCAACGGTAAATATCTTGTTGTTTGAATAAGTACAGTGTTTTCTTTACGCAAGAAACATTATGTCTATAAAGAATATTTATGTATTTGAGGTCTGAGACAGGTGGGACCCGAGAGAGAGGGCTAGGATTTGCCATCTTAGTCAATAGCCTAACGTTACACTTAAATAGCATGTGTGCAGACAGTAAGTTAGCAATTCATCTTTAATCAAATGAGATTTTGGCCAAATGTATTTTACTACAGTAAAAACTGAGAGCCCATATAGATACAACACACTTTGTAACCTGTTGATGAAAACATAACGAGATGTCGCTGTTTTAAGGAAGAAATGCACATTTGCACACATTTGCAGGTCAAAAACCCCATAACAGCATTTGATTGATCCTCGTCACCTAGGTAAAAAATATTTCTAAGAAATTTCTTCTTTGTTTTGTGATTGCTGATACAGTTAGTTTGTTAACATTTAATCACATTATATGGTCACATGGTTAATGTTTACACTGTTAATATGCACGTATTCGCTAGCTAGCTAATTTTTTAATCTAGCTCGTTGTCTTGTATAAATGCAGTAAAACATGTTTTTACTACAGCAATGTTTTAGTAACTAAATATAAATATATATTGTAGTAACTTAAGCTCTTATTTTAGCTTTTGGGGAATCGATTCTTAAAGATTCGATATTGATTTGATTAAATTGATCTTAATTCAAAATTTATAATTTATACATTATCAACGGTTCATCCGTTGATACATTATACATTTATACATTATCAACGGTTCATCCAGTGAACATTAAAATCAGTATATCTTAACAATTTTGATATTTATATTATGCCCTTGGCCAAAGGTCACAATAATTGTTAATAATAGCTTCTTAGGCTGAGCTATAGGTAAGGCAAGATCTAGGCAAATGTTTAGACTTGAAAATTTCACAACATGAGACAAGGATTCTTATAAATGAAACAAAAGTTTATTTGCTAACTGTTATTCTACAATACATTATCAACGGTTCATCCAGTGAACGTTAAAATCAGTATATTTTAACAATTTTGA
Organism: Spinibarbus caldwelli; assembly: GCA_039654775.1. Lineage (NCBI taxonomy): Eukaryota > Metazoa > Chordata > Actinopteri > Cypriniformes > Cyprinidae > Spinibarbus > Spinibarbus caldwelli. Next base: position 16,531,922 of record CM077254.1, read on the forward strand.
TATTTATATTATGCCCTTGGCCAAAGGTCACAATAATTGTTAATAATAGCTTCTTAGGCTGAGCTATAGGTAAGGCAAGATCTAGGCAAATGTTTAGACTTGAAAATTTCACAACATGAGACAAGGATTCTTATAAATGAAACAAAAGTTTATTTGCTAACTGTTATTCTACAATACATGAACTAAACCTATTGAAACACACACACCCCCACACACACGGTTCAGGAAATGAGTTATTGCGTTTGCATAAGTTCCCAAAGTAAAGTTCCCAAAGTCTAATACTCGTTTTCTACGAGTTCTTTAAATTCAACCTAAGAAGACTCATAAAAGGAGAGACTTGGCTATCTTTACTGCTTAAAATCAATTCAGCGCCAGTTCAGCAAGAAATGGCGATTGATTTGTTACTTGCATTCAAGTTGACAGCTGACAGCGGAGTTTCCTTTCCTGGTTGAGGGAATCCCTTCGCTGGTTGGTTGCTGATCTGTCGTTTGGATGACGTCTTTCTGGGAGCCCTTGCGGTGATTGGTTGGTTTCCTTGTGATGTGACGATGCGCTGGAAGTTCTTCGGAGAGTCTGGTTGTGTGGCTTTAGACTTAGGCAGTCACGAAGCTTCAACGGAGTGTTCGGAGTTATGAGTGACCCAATCGCATGATGGCGTGGCGAGTGAGCGCCAGCTGGAGCGCGATCAAATGAAGGCGAAAGAGCAAAGAATCAGTTCATGAGATTAGGTTTTAAGCAGGCCAACTAAGTCCATCCCAGGAGCGAGTGTCCCAATCAGACATTGTTGCAGGACTTTAACCACGCCTCGTACTGTTCCTTATGCATGAATCACATGATGGTTCATCCATCATGTGAAACCATCTCTGGAAGTTTGTTAACAACTTCTATAAAATGTCGTACAACTAACACTGTTTATAATAGCGACTTTTCATCCATTTCATTGTTCTGCAATTAAGACAAGCTTTCATTCAACATCAAATATCAGGGCCCGTATTCACAAAACATCTTAAGGCTAAAAGTAGCTCCTAACTTGCCCATTTAGGAGAAAATCTTAAAAATAATGGGCGTGTCAGTCCTAAATTTAGGACTCCTAAATTTTTGCTCTAAGAGTATTTCACAAAGCATTTTAGCACTAAATCTAGCTCCTAAATCTGTGAAATGTTAGAAGTAGTGAAGAGGACTCCTAAGTCACTAAGACCAACTCACAACTATCCTAAAATGGCTGTTGCCGGCAATTTGCCTCAGAATATAAACATTTTAGAAACATTTGATGATAATGGGCTTTTAAAAAGGTATCAGCTTTAGGGTTTGGAGGTTATCCCAACTCCAAATTTTCCTTTGATTATATCCTTTTCATTAACAGCTGTTCTTGCATCCAGTTTGGTTTTCTTTTACGTTTACATGTCTTACTATCAGCCATGATCAGGGTGCGATTTGCCGGGAGGGGGAATCACCAGGGAAATAAAATCATTAGGCTACAATTAATATGCCTATGTTTTTATTAAATTGTGATCACCTTAAATACATTTTCCGTCGTATTAAAAACATTTCACGACTTCACACCCATTTACTTGCCTAAAAAGATGGATTTATGATGTGCGTTGTTAACAGATCACTCTAACATTAGGTTAGGTTATAACCTTACCCTGGAGAGAAAAAAAAAAAGTTTTCAAAAGCATCCCCCCTCTGCTTTTTTTATTTTTTTTTTTATTTTTTTATTATTTATATATTTTTTTTTTTACAAATCGCACCCTGTCCCGGGCCATGATTATTCTACTCAGTTAATTAAAAAGCCGTTTATATGCATATCCGCTACGAGAAGCATACATGCAAGAGGCTGACATTTAGCTTAACATATACTTGTTTAATTTTTGCACTTAGCCTGCATTTTAATATTTTTATTTGATTGTGGCAATTAAAATTTTATTTTAAAACCTTTATTTGAATATGGCAACAAAATATTGCGCTCTACAATATTTCCAACAATAAATCTCTGACTGAGACCCCTATCAGCCAATCACTGTGTGCATATTTAGTAAGTAAGCTGACATCATCCATAGCAATGAGGTCAACCCCGCCCTTACTCTTAGCTTAAGACTTCTCTCTATTCCTTAGTAAAAGTTTGTCTCAGCAGCTTTATGAATAGGTTTTAAGAGAAAACTCTTAGCTAAAAACTTTTACTGCTACTTAGGAGAACTCTTAGTGCTAAGATAAAATGTTTTGTGAATACGGGCCCAGATATCCTGCATATACAGCGTACACTTACTAACTTTATCTACCAAAACGTGGCTATAATGCATAGATTAAAGTACCACCGATTACATAAAACACATCAAGCTTACAAAAAGACATATAGCACATTTGCGAATATATTTGCTCTAATAGCAAAGGGAAATAAATGATTGTCTTTTAGAAATTCAATATTTGAAACTTTTCTGTTCGTTAAAGAAAAGAGTTGAAAACGCAGAAGAACAGGAAGCGAGTCATGGGACAGTCATGTTACAGATCCTGTGTTTGCAGGCCTGATGGTATCAGTGAATTTAATTGTCCTTTTCCTGTTGGATGTACTATGGTTCCATACATTGCCTGATCATGAGGTTCCTCTCGGGTTGCGAAAGGACTCTTTCAGTTCTTCATACAAAAGATCTTTGTCGTTTTCTTGATCAAATTAGTTTTATCACCCTTCTGAGTAGGTATCAAAGAAGCACAGACAGGAACTGACCATTGATAGTGTGATTAGTTTAGTCCTCGTGATTAGTTTAGTTTAGTTCTCAAGGAATATGTTCAATTTCTCGCGTGGTGGCCTGTTCGAACAACAGAGATCCTACAAAAAAAAAAAAAAAAATATATATATATATATATATATATATATATATATATGTATGTGTATATATATATATATATATATATATATGAAGAGTTTATTTGCAAAAACAGATTTTTTAATTTTCAAAAATCATGTTTTTTATTATGTTATCATGTTTTTATTGTGTTGTGTGTGTGTGTGTGTGTGTTAACTAGCTGTTTTTCATAGTTATTTTTTAACCTAATCAAAATAACCCAACTGCAATTTGATTGAGATTAATTGGAATGCACAATGAAAAAGCATGATTTCAGAGAATTGTCAAAAAAGGAGTTATCAGTTTTTTCAAACGAACTCTTCATATATATATATATATATATATATATATATATATATATATATATATATATATATATATATATATATATATATATAATTACAGAATCAGATCACTGTGAAATCTCTTTATTTTACCATGCAGGTAAATAGGATTAGGAGGGGAGAGCTCTGGCACAATTCAAACTTTTCACTGCAACTGTACTTTTCACAATATTTTATTATTATTTTTTTCACTGCTGGCATATTTTAGGAAACGTGTAGTGAATAAGAGACCTACAAAAGACCAACATCCCTGGTCCTCCACAGTATCAAGTTTTTGCCAGGTATGCGGATACATGTTGGAGTTGTAGTTTCTTATAATCTCCTATTTTGACTGGAATTGTGTTCGACATAATTATTTAAATTATATTTCAAAATAGTTAGACAAAAATGCTTGACTCATTGATTTACCTTCCCCTCTTCTCAGTGACATACATAAACATGTTAACCAAATAATGCAAATTAGCTTATATAACAAAACAGAATAGCTAAGAAAAAAACTTTTTTCTTCAAACATATTCTTATTGAACTTTATGTGTAGAGAGGGTCATCCCAGTGGATCACAGTGAAGTCATAAACATCTTCAAGCACGTGGCTCACAGAAGATTGCTGTTTTAATTAGGTTTAAAGAAGCCCTGAAACCCTGTATATCTACTGTATATTATCTATATTATTACTATGATTGTTATTAATAGGAAATAAATCTAAAGCTTTTCTAAAGAAATTAAAAAAAAGGGAAGGGGGCGGGGTGCTCTTTTTTCAGTTTCAGCACATGCCCCTCAAAAGGTCTGTGCACGCCCCTGCTGGGCCCTGCTGTCCAGTATTGAACATCTACCCCTCGTCCTACGTGTGTGTATTCCTGCCTGCCCTGTGTAACTCCTGTTTATTGTAAATCTCCTACGTCTTCTGCATTCTCCTCGTCTCCTCTCTCTTCCACAGTAGGCGAACCATGACAGAATACCGGACCGAAACAGTTTATTTGCGTTGTTCCCCTCCATTTTGTTTCCGTGTTTGTTCAGTGTTTTTTTTCTCCCTTTGTTTCCTCATGGATTTCCTCACCCACCCTGAATACCACCTCCTCCTCCTGCTGGAGCAGGGGGAGCGTTCGCTCGAGGGCCACACCAGACTGTTCCCGGTCCTCGCAGGTTTCAATAGCTACCCCGACGACGCGCTCTGTGCGTTCTACGACGCCAGTTTGAACACTGCGTACAGAGCGCCATCGTCCAAGGAGGGTCCTCGAGCGATTACACCGCCTTTGTGGAGTGGACACTGGCGAGAAACGGATCTCTGTTTCCCGTCTGTTCCCCGGAGGATCTCACCAGTCCCACTTCCGACCCAGTGCCCAGCCCACCATCTCCCCGCTGCGCGAAGCGCATGCCCGAGCTCACCACTGACGGAGAGCCGGAGCCCACCGCGACCGATGAGGCATCGCCGCATGGAGCGACAGAGCAATGGATCACCGCGAAGCCATTCCAGAGTTAAGCCCAGAGAGGGCTCCTATTCCTGTGTTAAGCCCAGAGAGGGCTCCTGTTCCTGTGTTAAGCCCAGAGAGTGCTCCTGTTCCAGAGTTAAGCCCAGAGAGGGCTCCCATTCTTGAGTTCAGTCCTGAAACCCCGAAGGCTCACAAATGCCCGCCCTCCCACTCGCTCCTGCCTCCTCCTCCGCTGTCGTCTGGCAGCCCTCTGCTCGCCCTCAGCCCACCACCTATGCGGTGCGAGCTCCGCGGGACTGATATCCTCCAGCATCGCCGTGGTCGGCGTATCCCTTGACTCCGCCTCCAGCCTCAGAGGCCCGGACTCCGCCTTGGCCTGTTGACCCATCAGCTCCACCATGACTCCTAGCTCCCTCCTCTCGGCCGTGGTCCGGCAGTCCAATAGCTCCGTCGGGCTACCTCGTCCCTCCGGCTCCGCCTTGGTCTGGCGTCAACCATCCTGCACCTCGGGACTACACTCTTCCGGCTGCACCTCCTCCCTTCATCTCTTCGGCTCCGTCAGACTCCTTCATCCCCTCGGCTCCTCTTCAGTCCACCATGACAGAAGGATCATATGAAGATTGCAGTAATGGATGATGATAATTTAGCTTTGCATTTTAAAGTATATTAAAACAGAAAACCATTATTTTAATTTGGAATAATATTTCAGATTATTATTATTATTATCATTATTATTATTATTATTATTATTATTATTATTTTATTTATTTATTTATTTATTTTTACAAATACAAAAACAAATACAGCCTTTAAAACACATGAAAAACATTAAAACATTTGAATGGCAAAAAAATAAATAAATAAATAAATAAATAAAATAACAAAAAGACATAAAATTAGCATTTTTAACTATGACCAACATGCAAAACCAATATTAGCGAAAACACATTTTTAGAGTATTAGCTATATTTTGTAAAGAATAATGCTTAAAACTGTTTTGGGGGAACTTTTATATCCATCTGTCAAAGTTGTGTTTCAGAGATCATCTGGGTAGTTCATTCACAGTGGGGCTGCAGCAAACTCCTCTCAGTTAGCATGGCAAGTAAGGTTAGCTTTTGTTTTGATAACTCTGCAGTTCATTTAAGTTCACTCAACCCTTTTTCAAAAAGATGAAAGGGAAAGATCTTCTTGGGAACTTTTTAATATTTACACCACATAATGTCTAGGTTTCAAAATACAGTTTTGAAACACCGGCATAAATGATAGAAAAATTGTGCCGTTTTTATGCATAGCCTTTCATCCTCAAGGTTACAGTATCCCAGCATGCCTTGCCTGTCCCTGTGAGAATTCATTCTATATTTACAGCTTTCATTCTCTGACAAGGCATTCACCTGAGAGACGAATGACCAAGTTAACCAGATATGGAAATGATTGCTCAACAAACCCTAACCGAAGACAGCTGGCCCTCTAATTCAGCTAGCCTGACCTTTTCATCAGACCCTTTGTGCAGGGTATTAAAAAGATCTGAAGGGGACAAAGCTATTGAAGCTTAAAAGGCAGGCAAGGCTGAGCTGAATGTGAATGATACATCCTATCTTACAACCGATGAACAGCAGTTTAAACCTACTGCGTAAACTACTGTTTAAATCAGCTGACCTTGAGACCAGCAGCGTTTCCGTATGGCAGAGTATGGCAGTTGCCATACCCTAGCCCAGACAGGTGTGCCGAGGAAAATCCAAACTCTCTATTATATTTCGTTATTATTGTTTTAAATCACTGCTATTGGTCTTCCTTATGTCTGTTTGAGGGTTTTACAAATATTTAACCAATGAAAAGCATTCAAAAGAGCTTGTCACTAAACTTTGTAACGCTATGGATCCTCAAACTGTCATCAAAACCTTGTAACTTCACCCCACCTCCATTCAGAATGAAGCGCCGTGCAGCGCGCACAGCCTGGAGACAGAGCTCCGCTTGTTCGCAATGCAAGGGTAAATAATAAATAACTGATGTTTGAATAAGTACAGTGTTTTCTTCACTAAAACACTTTGTCTGTAAAGGCTAATGTTTTTTGTGTGTTTGAAGAGGGCAGAAGAGTCGCTTTTGCCTTCTAGTTGTAACCAATATAGGCTACTTTTGTAAGTTTTATATCCTGTGCATATAGCGCTTCATCGTCTAACATGAGATTTTAGCCAAGTGTATTAAACGACAAGAAAAACTAAGTGCCCATATAGCTACAATAAAAGTTATAACCTGTAAGTTGATGAAAGCGTTTAATGGTATGCACTTGCCTCAGATGCAACCGTTGTAATGACAGACAAAACACAGATCTCTGTCATTCGCTGGTCAGAAACCTTGTTAACTCCATTTGAGCTTGATTTTCATAAAATGTTAAGTGCAAATGTCTGATAAAGCCACACACCAACTCTGACGACACAGTTTAATTATTAAAAAAAAAAAAAAAAAAACGCTTTTTCCTTTTCTATCTTTTTTTCCTATATTTCAGTGCTTAGTAATGTGCCGTGGTATTTTTTTATTTATCAAAACTGTACCACCCCCCACACCACCGTGATTTACGTCACTGCCATACCCTATGGTTTTGTGAAACGCCGCCACTGCTTGAGACTGAACTAACGAATGTTTGAAATAAAAATGCTCACTATAATGAGCTGTATCTCATACCATGAATTGTTAAATGACAGATATACAACAACAAAGGGACATCTGTCTGTCTGTCTGTCTGTCTGTCTGGAGTGTGTTCAGCATTCACACTACTGTATGGTCCAGGAAATCTCATGTGCCTGTTCAAACAAACAAATAAATAAATAAATAATATATGAAAAGTTTTTTGCCCCCTTCCTGTTTTTTTATTATTTATTCATTGCATATTTGTCACACCTGAATGATTCAGATCATCAAACAAATTTTAATATTATACAAAGATAACTCGAGTAAATACAAAATGTAGTTTTGAAATAATGATTTCATTTATTAAGGGAAAAAAGCTGTCCAAACCTGCCTGGCCCTACGTGAAAAAGTAATTGCCCCCTAAATCTAATAACTGGTTGTGCCACCCTTTGCAGCAACAACTGCAATCAAGCGTTTGCGATAACTGGCAATGAGTCTTTCACATCACTGTGGAGGCATTTTGGCCCACTATTCTTTGCAGAATTGTTTTAATTAAGCCACATTGGAGGGTTTTAAAGCATGAAAGGAATGTTTAAGGTTATGCCACAGCATCTCAATCGGATTTAAGCCCGGACTTTGACTTGGTCACTCCAAAACCTTAATTTTGTTTTTTCTTGAGTCATTCAGAGGTGGACTTGCTGGTGTGGTTGGGATCGTTGGCATACTGCATAACCCAAGTGCGCTTGAGCTTGAGGTCACAAACTGATGGCTGGACATTCTCCTTCAGGATTTTCTGATAGAGTGCAGAATTCATGGTTCCATCAATTATGGCAAGTCATCCAAGTCCTGAAGCTGCAAAGCAGCCTCAGATCATCACACTACCACCACCATGTTTGACTGTAGGTACGATGTTTTTTTTATGAAATGCTGTGTTGGTTTTATACCAGATTTAACGGGACATGCACCTTACAAAAAGTTCAAATTTGTCTCATCAGTCCACAGAATATTTGCTCAAAATTCTTGGGGATAATCAAGATTTTTATTTATTTATTTATTTATTTTGGCAAATGTGAGATGAGCCTTTGTGTACTTTTTGGTCAGCAGTGGCTTTTACCTTGGAACTCTCCCATGGATGCCGTTTTTGCCCAGTCTCTTTCTTATTGTTGAATCATGAACACTTACCTTAACCCTCCGGGGTCTGAGGGTGTTTTGGGGGCCTGGAGAAGTTTTGATATGCCCTGACATTTGTGCTTTTTTCAGTTGCTTATAAAAACATAAATAGCTAAAGTCTAATAACAGCACAAACTGGGCTATACATACAACATAATAATATGTTAGCAGCATTTATGTACATGATTGTGTTTTTGAGAAAGCAACGTTTATGCGTGGTTAGTGAAAAACTAAATGTCAGATACATGTCAGCTATTTTGTTTCTCATCTGTTCTTGAATTTCTTTAGATTGTGGCATGATGTGTTGCTCTTTAAGCATGCTTTACTTTGTCAGACAGGTTCTATTTAAGTGATTTCTTGATTCAACAGGTCTGGCAGTAATCAGGTTTGGGTTTGGCTAATGAAATTTAACTCAGCTTTCTAAAATAATGTGGTTAATCACAGTTCCCTTTCAGTCAGTCACGTTCGACATAACATCAAGTGACTGATGTAAAAGGGATCTCGCCCGAGAGCCCAATCACCTTTGAGTTTTAACAAAACAAGCCAATGACACTTGGCGTCCATCTAGATGACCATCTAGATGTTGCGGTCCAGATACCTCCTCGTCAAACGAGGGGGTATCCCCCTCGCCATGCCCCGTTCTAGTTCCTCTGTCTCTCGGGGGGCTACTTCGGCTTATGGTCAGGGTGATCTGAGGATTACGGTGAGAGCTTCCCCGTCGAGTGCATCTCCGCGGGCCTCTCATTCCTCCAGCACATCACACCATCTAGTGTTTCCAGGCGAGTTTGCTGGATCCTCGGAAAGGGCGGGGCCCAGCATCTGCCCTTGGTCAATCCATATGTGTAATCTCCACATGTTACCTCCTAATACGCAGGATGTGGCTTCTGTAGCGTTCCCTTACTTGGAGTACGCTTTCCCAGTGTTATCCATACTCACTGTACGGAACAGCAGTGACTGTCATCTCTGCCTAAGCCCTGTCCTATCTTCCATCCAAACTGGTGTGGGGGGACTTGCCAGCTTCCGCAGGGCACTGGAGGGGGTCAGCAATAGCGGCATTTTCATAGGGATCCCATTTACGTCAGTCACTTGACGTTACGTTGAACGTGACTGACTGAAAGGGAACGTCTCGGTTATGTACGTAACCCTTGTTCCCTGAAGGAGGGAATGGAGACGTAACGTCCCATCGCCACAGTTGCTGTACGGCCGGGGGACACAGTCTTGGCTCCTCAGCAAAAAACTGATGTGCGTTTGCACGCACTCTCCTTTTATACCTGCGCTGCCGGGCGGGGTGCGCATGGCCAAACACGCATGCCAACTGTCATTGGCTTGTTTTGTTAACACTCAAAGGTGATTGGGCTCTCGGGCGAGATCCCATTTACGTCAGTCAATTGACGTTACGTCTCCGTTCCCTCCTTCAGGGAACGAGGGTTACGTACGTAACTGAGATGTTCTTTCATGATTTAACAGGAGGGGGCAATTAATTTTTCATATAGGGCCAGGCAGGTTTGGACAGATTTTACCCTTAATAAATTAAATAATTTAAAAACTGCATTTTGTATTTACTTGCATTATCTTTGTGTAATATTAAAATTTGTTCTGATGATCTGAATCTTTGAAGTGTGACAGATATGCAAAAAAAAAAAAATTAAAAAAAAGGAAGGTGGCAAAAACCTTTTCACGGCACTGTGTGTATGTGTGTATATATATATATATATATATATATAAAATCCCAAGTTACTTAAAATGTGTTTGAGCTTACAAAAATAAATAAATAAATGTAGACAAATACCATTCCAAAAACAGTTGTATTTTTACATTACATTTTTAAACAGCAGATTGATTGACTGATTGATAGATTTAGAAAGAAATGCAGGGATAAATTAAATTCATCAAACTTTCTATTCATTAAAGAAAAAAAAAAAAAAAAAAAAAAAAAACAGCACAACATTGCTAATAATAAGAAATATTTCTTAAAACTGAATTCTGGAGTGATGACTGCTGAAAGTAAATAAGTTTTAAAATATATTCAAATAATATATATATATATATATATATATATATATATATATATATATTTTGTTACGAATTGATCAGAACATGAAACGTGCGGATCCATTTGCAGGCTTTTATTAATAGACAGTCACAAAACAAGCAGGGTCAAAAGCATCAGCACACAGGTATAACAAAGATAAGACAGAGAGTAATCCTAGGGCAAGCGTGGGTCTTCGATCGGCGAAAAATATCCAACGGGGCAAGGCAGAGCAATAATCCAGGTACACGAGCAATAATCCAAACGAGGTGCACACAGAGTCCGAACGGCAAGGCAAGGGTTAATCCAGGAAGACGGGCAGGAAATCAAAACACGAATAATCAGGCAAGGCAAGGCTATGACAACTAAGAAGGCTCCGTAGAGTAGCTATCGCTAGGATATACGCTATACAATACTCGGCAGTGAGGGAGAGAAAGTCCATGGCTTAAGTAAGGGGTGTAATGGGAATCAGTTGTGTGATCAGTCTCAGGTGTGCGTGTGTGATTAGTGAAATGGCTGCTGGGAAAAGTAGTCTGGAGGTGACGTGCAACAGTTAGTGTAGTGCAAAAGTCCATGTAGTGTGTGGGTGACCTCTGGTGGTGAACGACCGGCAGTGCATGAACAGGATTTGTGACATAGTGCGGCCCCCCCCCCCAAGGGGTGGCTTCCAGATGCTCCTATACAGTCCAGGAGGGTGGTGGAGCGGAGACGGAACAGGGACGGAGGGCCAGGTCCACGTGGAAGTGGAGTGGTCGGGGATCGAAGCAGAGCCTGCAGAACTGGCGAGGTAGGGAACCATGGCGGAGCAGAAAACCAGGGTGATGCTGGTGAAGCAGAGATCCAGGGCGGAGCAGACGGAACCGGAGCCCTCCAGGGCGGAGCAGACAGAACTGGAGCCCTCCAGGGCGGAGCAGATGGGACTGGAGCCCACCAGGGCGGTATAGACGAAGCAGGAGCCCACCAGAGCCAGATAGCAGACCACCACGGTGGAGCAGATGGAACAGGCGGAGCAGAAGACCACCAGAGCCAGACAGCAGACCTCCACGGCAGAGCAGGAACCCACCAGGGCGGGGCAGACGGAGCAGACAGACCTGAAGACCATGGTAGGGACTGGGACCTAGGGAACACAGAGACACAAGGAGGAGAAAGAACATGCACAGACACAAGGACCGAGGTAGGGAACATAGGAAATCTATCAATGTTTTCCCTGGTGGCAACTGAGCGGGCAGGCAGTTCACAATCAGCCACCATGGCTAGTTCAGAACGGGGCGAGAGTTCAAAGGTCAGTTTTTGGGTTGTGACAGACAATTCACAGACAGACTCAGTTGAAACAGGACAAACAGATAGTTCAAAATCAAACTCATTGACTGAAACTGAATAGACAGACGGTTCACTAATGGTCTCTTTGTGAATGACAGGGTTAACAGGGCATACAGAAGGTTCATTGAAGGTTTCCCTGACAGTGACAGGCATGAATGAAAGTTCCTGAACGACTCTTGTAGCTGCAGCAGAACAGTCAGGAAGTTCACAGGCAACAACCTTGGGGGTGACAGATAAGGCTGAGAGTTCAGAGGCAGCCTCCTCGGCTGGGTGAGAGCAAGACAAAAGTTCATAATTGACCTCCATGGCCAGGTCAGAACAGAATGAGAGTTCACAGGCAGCTTCTGCAGCTAGGTTGAGACAGGGTAATAGTTCAAAGTCGGCCTCCTTAGCCGATTCAGGACAGACTAAGGGTTCACAGATGGCCTTCATAGCCGTGACAGGACAGGACGAAAGTTCAATAATGGCCTCCTTGGCCGGAACAGACGGTTCACGGAGATCATCACTGGGTGCCACCACCGCACAAGGAACTGAGGCAAGTGCCGCCATCTCGGGAGGTTCTGCAGCCTGTGCCGCCACCTCTGGAGATGTTGTAACCGGTGCCGCCTCCTCTAGCAAATTGGCGGTGGCATACGCGGCCCAGATACACCATAAAGCAACCCCCCATACGGGAAGTGTTGCAGACAGGGGAAATAGTTCATGAACAGAAGGGCTGGAGTGAGTCGATTTGGGGATACCAGCTGCGCGTGCAGACACCAGCGGTACATCCCTCACACTAGACATCAAACTGGGAAATCCGAGCACTGACCTTGAATATCTGGGTGTGACAGCCAGGACACGACAAGACTCTGGAAGATCAGCGAAGACGTGAAGAGGCTCTGGAAGATCAGCTGAGACATGACGAGACTCTGGCAGATCAGCTGTGACATGACGAGACTCTGGCAGATCAGCTGTGACGTGACTCTGGCAGATCAGCTGTGACGTGATGAGACTCCGGAAGTCCAGCTGAGACGTGACTGGACTCAGGACAATCGAATGTGACTTGACTTTGCTCATAAAGATCAACTGTGGCTTGGCTTTGCTCATGAAGATCAACTGTGGCTTGACTTGGCTCTTGTAGATCGACTGTGAATTGCCTTGACTCATGACTGGCAGCAATAACATGACGGGGTGTTGTTGTGGCCGCCATTTTGTGAATGGGCTCCGCTGTCGCCGCCATTTTGTGAGCGTGCTCCAGTGTGGCTGCGATCACACAGAGTGTGGTGTCCCGTTCCTCCGCAACACCCACAGTGAACGCTGAACCAACAGTCAACAGAGCATAGTCCATAAACTGAGCGAGTGATGAACGCGGACCCTCGCGTCTAAGCTCAGATCGCAGAGGTTGATTAATGCCATCACAGAAAAACTCTAATCGATAAACAGTCCGGTAAATCAGAGTAATATGCAATGTCTAGATACTCCTGAATATAGTCCTCGAGTGATCGCGGGCCTTGTTTAAGAGCTAATAAAATACGTGCTGTGTCCATACCTGGCCAAAGCTGTTCCGAAAAGCTGCTGGATCCTTTTGCGGCCGAGTATTCTGTTACGGGGCTGATGAGACGTGAGACGTGCGGATCCATTTGCAGGCTTTTATTAATAGACAGTCACAAAACAAGCAGGGTCAAAAGCATCAGCACACAGGTATAACAAAGATAAGACAGAGAGTAATCCTAGGGCAAGCGTGGGTCTTTGATCGGCGAACAATATCCAACGGGGCAAGGCAGAGCAATAATCCAGGTACACGAGCAATAATCCAAACGAGGTGCACACAGAGTCCGAACGGCAAGGCAAGGGTTAATCCAGGAACACGGGCAGGAATCAAACACGAGTAATCAGGCAAGGCTATGACAACTAAGAAGGCTCTGTAGAGTAGCTATCGCTAGGATATACGCTATACAATACTCAGCAGTGAGGGAGAGGAAGTCCATGGTTTAAGTAAGGGGTGTAATGGGAATCAGCTGTGTGATCAGTCTCAGGTGTGCGTGTGTGATTAGTGAAATGGCTGCTGGGAAATGTAGTCTGGAGGTGACGTGCAACAGTTAGTGTAGTGCAAGAGTCCATGTAGTGCGTGGGTGACCTCTGGTGGTGAACAACCAGAAGTGCATGAACAAGATTTGTGACAATTATATTATATTATATTATATTATATTATATTATATTATATTATATATTACTATAATATAATATTTCACAATATTTCTGTTTTAACTTTTTTGATCAAATAAATGCAGTCTTGGTAAGCATAAGAGACTTCTTTCAAAAACCTCAAAAAAAAAAAAATCTAACAGACTTAAATTGTTTGAACAGTAGTGTACAAATGATTTAACATTTCAGGTAAGTTAAGTAAGAAAACCAAATAAAATTATACCATAAATGTTGCATCATGGTTTGGACTTGTATACATAGTAGAAATTCATACTGACAATGTTGCTAAATGTTTAATTTTGTTTAGAATTATTTTTCATTAGATAAGGTTGCTAGAACATTTTTTGAAATGTTACACTGCAGTGTTGTAAAATACATTTTATTTATTTATTTATTTATTTATTTTATTATTTTTTTTTTTTTATTTTTTTTTTCCCAGCTGGGTAGCAGTTTCACTTCCATGCAGCTCATAGTTTCTTTACAAGCCGCTGAATTTCCTCTCCTTTTTTTGTTTACGAGCCTGTAAATAACCCCAAACAGACCATTCTCCGGCAGAAGTCATGTCTGCTTATCATAAAACAAATAAATAAATAAATAAATAAAAACTTGCTGGATCCTAGCCAGACCACTGAGGTCATGCAGGAGGAGAAAGTAAGTTTGACGCCCCGCCTGCCGGGACCCTAGAGAAGAACGTAGCTCAGTGATAATGCATAAAAATGTGGAAGAAATGTCAAGTCCACAAAGCTGTAGGAAACGAGATGAAAAAACAGTATTAATATTCCATCGTGGTGCAGGATAAGGAAAGGTAAGGAGAAGAGAAGTGTGGGAACGAGCCGGTGTGAGACAAGCACTAGAGAATGACAGAGACTAATAAGAGAAAGCCAGTATGAGAGTGAATGGGGAATGAAGGCAAAACTAAATATAGAGTACGTGTGTGCGAGGGAGAGAGAAAGAGATTAGGAGAGGAGAGAGAAGGTGTCATGTTCACAGCCGCAGCGGGGTGTGACATCCATGCCGCTGTTCTGTGATAATGGCGTCGACGGCCGAATCGAGGAGCCGACTATTTTGCTTTCTTCTTCCGCTCAGCCCTCCTGCCTCGCCTCCGGTTTGCCCACCTTTATCTTATGAAACCATTTTTTTGTTTTTTGTTTTTTTACTTCAGTGTATTATTTTTTCCCTGTGTTTGTTTTTGTTGTTCTCATTTATTGAAATCTCTGTTGCTTTGAGGCCTCGGCAGTGTTGAGCCATAGACGATTTGGCAAATGAATAAAACATGTCACATAGCGTCTGCCTGTTTCTCTGTTATTTGTGAATTCGTGTACGTGTGTGTGCGTTCGCTATATTTACAGTTTGTTCTATGGTTTTGATTTTACGTGAATATGAGCCTGAGGGTGAAGACATTGAGCTGTAGCATTGTCTATTCAGTCAGGAATCCACCCCGGTCTGTATTAATTCATAGGAACAAAACTGAGCAATTACTTCAATATCTCACTCGCCTCGACGAGAGCAATCTGGCATCTGAAACGCAATGAAAACTGGTCAACCGCTGCCAAGATGGTAACATAACACTGCAGATTAAACATTAATTTCTATCTTTGTTGAATGCCCTAAACAAAGAGGTCCCTGAAAAGTGTTGTTTACCTAACAACGGTTCCTGAGAGATGAA
Organism: Spinibarbus caldwelli; assembly: GCA_039654775.1. Taxonomy (NCBI): domain Eukaryota; kingdom Metazoa; phylum Chordata; class Actinopteri; order Cypriniformes; family Cyprinidae; genus Spinibarbus; species Spinibarbus caldwelli. Next base: position 16,547,529 of record CM077254.1, read on the forward strand.
ACAACTAAGTTTAGTAGAGGAAGTAAATCCGAAATGCTTTGACTTACCATACTTTTTCTTTTTTTTTTTTTTTAAGAAATTGATACTTTTATTTAGCGAGGATGTATTATATTGATCAACAGTGACATTTATACATTTATAATGTTACAGTTTATAAGGTTATTAAGTTATACGTGTTTGGACGGATTGGTGACGTCTGCAGATAAAGTCATTTTAGAAGTGGAGCATTGCTGCATGAAATATTACCTAGACCAAATTTCTTTCATTGTAGGCCAAGATCTTCAGTCTTTGATCAGTTGCATGCTCATTAGTGGCAAATTAATTGTCTTGAATGCCATTTTTCTCCAACAATGTTCTGACAGTATGGGAAAATTAAGATTGAGTCCTGAGAAAAGAGGGAAAGAAGTACAGTTTTAAATGTCCATAAAAGGTTGATATAGTGCTCAATAATTAGTGTTGACATCACATTATTATTTTGCTATCAAAAAGTTCGCTCTGAAGAATGAACAGTGCACACATTTCTTTTTTTCATAGAAGACACTACAGAAGAGCTTGCTTGGGTAAGTTTAGTAACATTTAGCTTAACAATGAGAATATCAAAACATCATGACTGATGATGCAAAACACAGACAAATGCTGTCAAATTGTCATTGACATTGTATAATCTGACAAACAACAATCAAAAAGGACTGTAAGACCAGGAACGTGCATTAAAAAGGCCAAAAATGAGAATTCTGTCATTATTTATTCACCCTCATTCACCCTTGTCTCAAAACTAGACACTTCTCAAAATGTTTCTGTTCCACGGAAAAAAAATAAAAAATAAAAGGTTTGGGCTGACATAAAAGTGTGTAAATGATGACAAGTCATTTTTAGGTGAACGGTCCCTTTAAGAAAATAAATGGGGTCCATTTTAAAGCATGATGGGAGTAACGAGGGCAGGACTTTTATGTTAGCCATCCTCTGGAAAGCAGCTGATTGCTGCTGCTCTGTCAGAAACCACGGTGACAGGAAGTTCAAGAACAGACATTAGCCCTCAAAACTTTCAAAACCAATTAGGAGTGTGAGGCTTCAGACAAATCCGCTCAAAAGCTCGCCTGGATCTACTGAGAGCTCAGGGGGACGTGTGTTTAGCTCGCTATAAGCAGGCAAATCACTTCCACTGTCTTTCTGTTTTAATAAACAAACCGGTTGTCTTGTATAATCTGTGAAAGAATTAGCAGAGTGAAGGACAAATCCAATTACCTTATCCATTTATTGCTAATGCCCACGTGGTGCTAAGTGGTGCCCTGTCAGTATGTATTTACAACCAGCTATTTGATAGAAGTTTGAATGTTTATTAAAACAGAGAGAACAAACTTTCCTTCATGCCTGTTTAGAGATAAATGTCAATGTAAAATTCCCTTACTGGATTAACTCCATTCATTTGGCCTTCATTTCTGCCATTACCTTGTGGCTTTTATTTCTGGTCTGGATCTGGGTCTCGGCTTACATTGTACCTGAAGAGAGTAAAAAATGTCCTTGACCAACTATTGCACTGAAGCACTGAAGATAGCAATGTGCTGAAACGTTTGATTGCTAGTGTCTGTTTGTTTTTAACTCACATGCACTTTGTACTTTTTGCATGATGCAATTTATAAAATAAAAAAAAAAAATGTTTTTGTAGACTTTTGCAGTCTTGAGTGGATCAGTGTGCGGTTAGCCACCCTTTTTGCTCATTTTCTTGACCAACTACAGACAGACATTTTGTCAACTGTTTTGTCTCTGCCCACACTGAAATCTCATTGGTTAGCAGTACCTGTGATTTATCTGTGATAATACCTCAAATATATTTGGCTCTCATTGTGTCACGTCGCACAGCAGTTTCTCGGTCAGTGTGGACAGGCAAATTGCTTGTTGCAATCATCCTGTTTGGTTAGCAAAGGTGTAAAGCTGCAGTCATTCTGATATAAACCAAATATTTTGTTTGAAAATGCCATTGTAGCAAATACTGGAACAGGGCCGAAGCTTCTGGCACAGATATTCTCAGGAGAACTAATCAAAAGAAGGTAAATGCACAATGCATTCCCACAATCCCCATCTCCAACTGTAGAGATGGTGAAAATATTATATATATATATATATATATATATATATATATATATACATACAGTGGGGCAAAAAAGTATTTAGTCAGCCACCAATTGTGCAAGTCCTCCCACTTAAAAAGATGAGAGAGGCCTGTAATTTTCATCATAGGTATACCTCAACTATGAAAGACAAAATGAGAAAAAAAAAATCCAGAAAATCACATTGTAGGATTTTTAAAGAATTTATTGGTAAATTCCTCAGTAAAATAAGTATTTGGTCACCTACAAACAAGCAAGATTTCTGGCTCTCACAGACCTGTAACTTCTTCTTTAAGAGGCTCCTCTGTCCTCCACTCGTTACCTGTATTAATGGCATCTGTTTGAACTGTTTGATCAGTATAAAAAGACACCTGTCCACAACCTCAAACAGTCCAACTCCAAACTCCACCATGGCCAAGACCAAAGAGCTGTCAAAGGACACCAGAAACAAAACTGTAGACCTGCACCAGGCTGGGAAGACTGAATCTGCAACAGGTAAGCAGCTTGGTGTGAAGAAATCAACTGTGGGAGCAATTATTAGAAAATGGAAGACATACAAGACCACTGATAATCTCCCTCGATCTGGGGCTCCACGCAAGATCTCACCCCGTGGGGTCAAAATGATCACAAGAACTGTGATCAAAAATCCCAGAACCACACGGGGGGACCTAGTGAATGACCTGCAGAGAGCTGGGACCAAAGTAACAAAGGCTACCATCAGTAACACACTGCGCCGCCAGGGACTCAAATCCTGCAGTGCCAGACGTGTTCCCCTGCTTAAGCCAGTACATGTCCGGGCCCGACTGAAGTTTGCTAGAGAGCATTTGGATGATCCAGAAGAGGATTGGGAGAATGATGAAACCAAAATAGAACTTTTTGGTAAAAACTCAACTTGTCGTGTTTGGAGGAGAAAGAATGCTGAGTTGCATCCAAAGAACACCATACCTACTGTGAAGCATGGGGGTGGAAACATCATGCTTTGGGGCTGTTTTTCTGCAAAGGGACCAGGACGACTGATCCGTGTAAACGAAAGAATGAATGGGGCCATGTATCGTGAGATTTTGAGTGAAAACCTCCTTCCATCAGCAAGGGCATTGAAGATGAAACGTGGCTGGGTCTTTCAGCATGACAATGATCCCAAACACACCGCCCGGGCAACGAAGGAGTGGCTTCGTAAGAAGCATTTCAAGGTCCTGGAGTGGCCTAGCCAGTCTCCAGATCTCAACCCCATCGAAAATCTTTGGAGGGAGTTGAAAGTCCGTGTTGCCCAGCGACAGCCCCAAAACATTACTGCTCTAGAGGAGATCTGCATGGAGGAATGGGCCAAAATACCAGCAACAGTGTGTGAAAACCTTGTGAAGACTTACAGAAAAACGTTTGACCTCTGTCGTTGCCAACAAAGGGTATATAACAAAGTATTGAGATGAAATTTTGTTATTGACCAAATACTTATTTTCCACCATAATTTGCAAATAAATTCTTTAAAAATCCTACAATGTGATTTTCTGAATTTTTTTTTTTTCTCATTTTGTCTCTCATAGTTGAGGTATACCTATGATGAAAATTACAGGCCTCTCTCATCTTTTTAAGTGGGAGAACTTGCACAATTGGTGGCTGACTAAATACTTTTTTGCCCCACTGTATATATATATATATAAAAGGCATATAAATTATAATATATATATATATTATCACTTATATGCCTTTTATACATCCTCTCTCTCCTTGTTTCTTTCTCTCTATCTCATAATCTGTCTTGTCACCTCTCCCTTGCTCACATATCCTGCTGGATGAGGAGGTGTGGACTATTGCACTCCCATTAAAAATGATCACTCTGCGGTGTTCTCAGCGAAACACACACAAGCACACACTGGGCCTGACAAGACCATCACCAGGCCGACGCTGGCAATATTCCCATTTTAGGCCCATAAAACAGCCTTGTAATGGAGATAGCTTCATTACAGCTGTTCCTGAGGAGAGAGAGGAGGTAAAATAAAAAATAAATAAATAAATAAATAATAAAATGACCTTAGGCTGTCAGGACAATTTCAGCATATGCAGTGAGTCCCTTAGCAACCCAAACCTGAGCAGTGGGGACCACAGGACTGAAATTTTACCTCATTTCTGAGAAGGGAAGGGAAGGAGCAAAATGAGAGGAGCTAGAAAGAAACTGTACAGACATACAGTACGGAAATTTATTCAGAGATGCTGAATAAAATTTAAAAAAAAAAAAAAAAAGAATATAAAATGAAAGACTGAGAACTTCATTAAAATTAAAATTTAATTAATGATATTTAAATGTATTCTTTAAATTATTTAAATAAATTTATTTAAATATATTTACAAAATAAGTGTTAGAAAGAGAAAGAACAGTGTGCAGAGTACAGATGAAAATGTATTATATTATATTATATTATATTTAAAATTAAAGACTAAGATCTTCATGAAAATGTAAATTTACTAAATGAAAAATAAATGTAGCCTACTCGTTTAAATTATTTACATCAATTTATTTAAATATTTATAAAAAGAAAAATCAATGGACAGAGTACAGACTAGGGCTACGTTCACACTGTCAGTTTTTGGGATTGACAACTGCATTTTTTAATTTATGGGTGTGAGTCTCGAAATGTCCCGTTCACACAGCAGCTTACAGTTGCATTTGGAATTCTGTCTGTATGAACGTGCAATGGGAGTCAAGCCTGTATTCCTTACCAGTAACCATAACGACAGTGACAGTGATCAAAGATGGCGACGTCCCTAAAACTGAAATTCTTATCACTTTCTGACACGACAAGAGTCCAATCGAGCCACGAGATATTTTGTCAAATCTTCATTAACCGACAGCAGCTTTTAAATTTGGGTAGAGAGAGGAGCATTTGAGTCACGCGCAGAACACAAAACTGACGGGAGCGGCTCCGGTGGAAAACTGAAGGGATCTAAAACTTTCAGATGACACGCAGCTCATTTCTCCGTCACTATAAGTTACCGAAAACACGTAACACACTACCGTGCGTTTGTGCGTCAGAGTGGTTCTCTCTTGTATGACGTGACAGACAACTAGTAGTCCAGTTCTGTTCCGTTCACACAGTGCGTGTGTTCCACGTGTTTAGGCCACGTTCACACAGCAGTAGAATACGGTTGTCAGTCCTGTATTTGAGTCCTTAATACGGTTACGTTCACACACAGTTCGGTCATATACAGGCGTGACAACCGCATTCTGCTACCGAACTCACACCGGTAAATTTTCAGGACTCACAACTGCATTCTCGGAACACATACACTGTGTGAACTGAAACAGGACTGTGGGCAACTAGTTGTCTGTCATGCCAGACAGTGCGCGAGAGAGTCGCTCTGCTGCACAAACGCGCGTCTACCATGTGTTACGAGTTTTCATGTGCAATTTCAGTAACTTACAGTGACAGAGAAATGAGCTGTGTCATCTGAATGTTTTAGTCAGTTTTTTTCCACCGGAGCCGCTCTTCCGTCAGTATAGTGTTCTGCGAGCGACTCAAATACTCTGCTCTCTACCCAAATTTAAAAGCTGCTGTCAGTTAATGAAGATTTGACGGAAGAACTCGTGGCTTAATTGGACTCTAGTCATGTCAGAAAGTGAAAAAACTTTCAGTTTTATGGACGTCGTCATCTTTGATAATACTTCAGTCACTGTTGCGATGGTTATTGGTAAGGAATACGGGCATGACTCCTGTTGCACGTTCATACAGACAATATTCGAGACGCTACTGCAAGTTGCTGTGTGAACGGAACATTTCGAGACTCAAACCTGTAAGTAAATGCGGTTGTCAATCCCAAAAACTGATAGTATGAGCGTAGCCTTACAGATGTGAGTTCGGTTACAGAATGTGGTTGTCACACCCGTAAATAACCAAACTGTGTGTGAACGTAACCATATTAAGGACTCAAATACAGGATTGACAACCGTATTCTGCTGCTGTGTGAACGTGGCCTAAATGTGCAGAATAAAATTACTATTTATTGTTAAAATACATGAATTTAAACACAATAATAATGAATTAAGTTTTAAATACACATATAATGAGAATTGTTAAATATTATAAAATATCATTCTGAAAAAAGTGAAGTCACTCTGGAACCAATTTGCAAACAATTTTATATCTATAACATGACACATTTCTTGGTATATTCAACTAAGATCCGGATCACCTGAGCTGTAAATGTCATGTGATGAATTACATCATGTTAGCTCTGATTGCTTGATGGCATTATACGAATCTACACAGTCCAAAGGCTGCAGACATGAAAAACTAAAATATCATGTAGTTACTACATCGACCAACAAAACTGAACACTAATTTTCTAAAACAGACCAACTCAATTAAAAGTTTGGGATGCTCTCACTTTTCTTGCTTTCTGGTAAAATCCGGTTTTCTTGGAGAGCTGTGTGGAGTTTGGACTGAAGTCTGATCACTTGTGCTCTATAATGTGGGATTATCTCTACATATGTACCTTGTTGGCCATATGCTGAACATCTGGAAGCTCGTACCATAGCACAGCACTATGGTCTGACAGAAAACCAATCAGAAATGGCAGACAGATGTTTTTCATTTCATCAATGAGAACTCATCCATGCATACATACAGCTGTTGTATCCAAAGAACAAACTTTAGTACAAACATATGTTTACTTGGGTGAGGAAGACAAATTACTTTTAATACTACTTATTGGAGTTTGTGTATGTATCATCATCATTTAATAGAACAGGTCACATAAAAATGAAAACTTGGTCATCATTTACTCACCCTCATGTCATTCCAGACTGGAAAGGCTTTATTTCTACAATGAAAACAAAAGGAAGGAAATCTATAGTACAGGAGTCATATGGAATATGTTTGTGATACTTTAATTGTGCTTTTACTCTCTATTTTAAGCTTGAAAGTGTCAGAAAAAAAGCAACCAGTACATTATTCACAAAAGAAACAGTCATACAGTACAGCTTGGGAATACATGAGGGCGAGTAAACAATGACACAATTTTTCATTTTCAATTGTATTGTTTTTAAGTTATAATTGGCTGAAATCATTAAGAGTGCAATTTAAATGTGCTCATTGTACTGCCTTGGGCATACAATTATTAAAATAGAGCGCAAAAAATTCAGAGAATGTCAAGATACACCACAAAGTGAAGTCATGTCCATCTGAAGGCTATAGTTAAAGTGAGAGAGAAGCTCAGTTTCTGTGTAAAACACAGGGGACATGTCTCAAACACATGTTAATGGATCCTGGCATATCTTTAAACTTGTGATCTCTCTCCCACATGCTGAGAATGAAAAAAAGGAAAGGAAAGTATCTATCTAACATCCCCTGACCTGACAGTGGGGCATGTTGTCACATTGGATCCTGTCATTAAATGTTATTAAATCACAACCCAGGCTCATTGGAAATACGTGCCTCTAAATACATTTCTGCAACACCTTACTGCATGTTTCACAGCAGTTTTAAAGTGAAATATCAGGAGAGTGGTGCTAAAACACATGTTCAATACGTGACCGTGGCACGTTTTTAATATGTTGGTACAGGCACGTATTCCTGCATTTTTATTACACTGATTGAGGTACGTTTTGCAAAATCGGAGTGTCGCTAAAGGTTAATGCTCTATCATGTTGGAAATATCCCCAACACCAAACCCAACCCTAAACCTACCCGATAGTGTTAACAAATGCAAAAGTGATATTTGTTGATGCATCAACAATAACCGTGCTGTTTTCACTTCCTCATGTGGATTTGAGCTGTTTTGTCGATCCGTAGTTTCACGGGGTTCGTACCGGAGCTCTTCATCTCTCAAGTGCAACACCATATCGCATGAGCTACCAAGCAAACCGACTAAATTAGAAAACGTATGAAGCTGTATATGTGACAACAACAATCAAAAGTATCAGTTTTCAAATCACGCAGGATGTTAAAATTGTTTTGAAGTCAGAACATCATATTACGCAAGCAATTGTGTGAAATTAGCCTTTATAAATCAAAACTCTGTACCTGTAAATCATACTTTGTGTGAAAAGGAATAAAAATTGTCTTGAGTTTTACTGCCTCTAGTGTTCAATTCAACTGGAAACTGCAGTGATTTGTACATATAGGTAAGTTTTTTTCAGTTTTGCAGAAATGCATATAGAGGTGCATATTTCCAATGAGCTTACGTTGCTTGTTCGGTCTGTCCATATCCAAAACTACTTTAGCAACTGCCTAGCAATGCCCTCGTAACCCTACAGAACATCTTACAAACCGTCCAATGGCGATCTAGTCTCTTTATCTGTAGTCTTGTATACATTGTTTGATTAAATTTTCTTCAAGATCAGATTTATAACACACGCACAGGCGCCACTCATCATCCAGACTGGATTACCTTGACCTCTGCTCTTGTGTGTGGGTCATGCGTACGTGTCGAAATGAGTAGGGTTATCAATCTTCCAAGGCTATTCCATGGCCAATCAAACTTCATACACATGGTCATCTGTCCATCCATCTATCCTTCCTTTCAATTACCTCTTCCTGGGATTTGATGGCTGAAATCTCCAGACTTATTACTGATTCTAGCTGCATGTCCATCCTGTCTTCCACATCTTTTTCTTTGACAGATGACCTCCACCATCTACCCCAGACCCCTGATTTGTTATATCGGCATGTGCTCATTATAAACCCAAACTATGAGGAAAAGTCCACGCTATAGGTATGTAAACAGGTCATTTCTATTCTCCAAGCAAAACCTCTAAAAAGCGCTGTGAAAACAAGTATCCCCTCTGAATGTTTATGTTGTTGTTTTGTTCTGACCCTCACGCCAGATTTGAATTTCTCATCATGTGGTACGATACAACTGTTGTCAGCTTCACACTCTCTGCAGCACGGTGCATATTTCATTCCGAGTGTTGTTTCTTGCACTTTCTCCAGTTTCAAAACATCTTTCACTTATAGGAGGCTGTAGGTTTTGGCAGGTGTATTGCTTCAACACAGGTTCTTTGGAAGAGAGGAGTGAAGGCGATCAAGAGATCACTCTAAGCCTCTCCTGTAGATGTGAAAGGAACAAAGTGTGTACCTCTCAGGAAAAGTAAAGAACATGATCGTAAGTCAGCTACATTTTACCATTGTGATATCCGCTGTGTTACCACCAACTCACCTCAATGGAAAATCCTTGTACTGCACTTCCAAACTCTGAAGAATCCAGAGGACAGCAATACAGAGAAAGTTGTGTCAGAGATTTGTTTCTTTTCAAATATAGTTTTCTAAGTTTGGTGTGAGTTCATAGGCAGAAAAAGAGTTCATAGTCACAATTTTTATAAACAAGATTTTTTGTCTATTCTTGGCAAAAATCGCTGCTGTCTGCCTATCTAGACCGCAAGGGGCTGCTCTCTCGGGACGTATTCTTGTGTTTAATAAAATTTAGACAGTGTGCAATGAAATGGAACAAAATGCAGGTATCTTGAGATGTGTTTTGAGTTGAATTCTTTTTAACTTGATTTAGCATCTTTAAAAATGCAGTGCTTGTGGTACTACACACTACAGCATATAAAACATGTGTAACAACTTACCTGACATTTTTTCCAACTTCTCTTGGTGACTGTGAATATTTGTCATTTGTCAGTCATTTGTATTTCATTATATAATCATTATTCTGATTTAAAATAAAAATAGCATTTGTGCAATTATGTCTATGACTTAAAATCTTATAGTTACCAATATAAAGAACTTTGGACAACTTTACTGTGTGACAGCGCTTTGAGTTGCTTCACTGTGTACATTATTGTTTGTTATTTTTGACTGCTTTTCAAATTAAAATATCTAAAACACTTAAAACACTTTTACTTTAGAAGCAACACAACACAATATATTAAGACATGTTTTAATAGACTGTATTTTGAATATAAATGTATTTTGTCTTACTGTAATGGCAAATTTTTTCCCACTTGTTTTTAACTCATTTTTACTTGAACAAGTGGAAATTTCAAAATTTTCACACTTTAAAAAATAAATACGACCTCATGTTGTGTCAATCATGTTTACACACTGCCTCTGAAACTTTCGCCCATCTTAAAAAAAAATTCAGATCAGATTCGATTTTCTGCGTTTTCGCATCCGTAGAATGCATTTTGATAGGAAAGGATGAGGAATACGGAAAAACGCACGCGAAAATTTCAGACTCAGTCTGCAATGACCTTACACAATACACAATGAGAGAACTCACTACGTTTGTGAACAGAGTTTATGAATGAGGTCTGCAAGAGGATTTAACAGTTCACTTGGCTGTTTTTGAACTCATCAATATGTATTCATGTCTAAAATCATACATCAATGTGTGTGTGTGTGTGTGTGTGTGTGTGTACTGTTGTAATTGATTGCTTTGTCTCTCCCTTTGTACCTCTTGTCCAAATTGTCTGGTAAAGTTCACTGGAACGAGACCAAATATTACTCTGGCCTCTTGCTCCTTTTCCCCTCTGATTGGCCCGCGGTTCAGACAGACAATAACAGAGGGATTGTCTTCACCTGATGATAGAGAAGCGGTTTAGTCTCTCTCAGAAAGTCAGCTTTGTTAAGTTTTGATTTCTTGCAGCACTGCCCTTAAGGAAGGAACTGTTTTTCTTCGTATGAGCGCAAGCAATATTGGGTATGTTGGTATGATTGACTGATGTGGTTTGACAGTCTGTGATCCAATTTGTTGTCAGTTTGTTTCCTTTTTTCTTGCAGGTGGATCAGAAAGACCAAGAATGAAAGCAGAACCAATCTGTCTTCAACACAAATCTGATTCCTTTACATCTGTTCATCAGAATGACCCCCTGCGGAAGCCATTTCATATCTTCCTCTAACAAAAATCAATCAGGATCTTTGGCAGAGGCGTACGTATGTAACAAGTTTCACAAATATGTGCTATTAGAGAAATGCATTGCGTCTACATCACTATTCCATTCATCTTTCTTCTGAGCACGCAACACCACGACCCCAGTTTTGACCGAATGTACCGCGTAACATCGATACTTTTGCCTGACTCACTCAAACATCACCTCCTCTCAGCATTCACAATACATATTATTCTCCACCCATACTATAGATCTTTCTCTCGCAGTCAATTTGCTGTCAGTCCAGATTCAGTGGACGGGCATACCAGCTGCTCACCAGGCTGTTGCTCAAATCGGTGAGGAGGAGAGAGACGGACGTCAGTTCTCTGTGTTTCACCAGTTTGCTAATTGTTCCAAATGCTTTCTGTCACCTAATTATGCATCTATCAAAGTAATGAATTCTCTCTTTATTCTTTTAATGCCATGCCATGAATAGAAAAGTCAGGAAATGAACAAAGACTCCTATCCGAGAGAGCAAAACCTCTCAAACTGGAAGAGGTGTCTCGTGTAGAGATGAAATGCATTGTTGAGTGATCATGAGGATTAGATGAATGAAAAAGAATGTGGACTGAAGGTTTAGCACTTAGTAGGAGATGCATTAGACATTCTTAAAAAAATAGAAGAAAAAAAGACATTTTAATAATCACTTTTTTCACAAAAATATACTAACAATGTTATTACATAATAATAACAATGTAACTACTATGCAATTACTATCACAAAACAACATCTATGTACTGTTGCTTTAAAAAAAAAACAAAAAAAAAAAAAAAACATACCAGGTCTTTGATAAAAATGTCATATGCCATTAACCAAACCAGCCATCTAAGAGGTGTATAACAACATTACAAACCTTAATTTGAAATAAAATAATAAGTATTTGAAAATCAAGACTTTGTGATTTTAATGAGAGAAAGAACTGCAATTTCATGATGCACTATGGTTAATGTAACTAATTAAAATCTTATAAGAAACAAAAAAAACAGTTTAAAGATGTTGATCATATAAATACACTATACATTTAAATTTATAGCAAAATATGCTTATAATATAGATATATATATATATATATATATATATATATATATATATATATATATATATATATATATATACACACACATTAGGACTGTCAATCGATTAAAATATTTAAACGCAATTAATCGCATGATTGTCATGAGTTAACTTGTGATTAATCGCAACTTAATCACACATTTTTATTTGTTCTAAATGTACCTTAAATTACTACTTTTCAAGTTTTTAATGCTCTAATCAACATGGGCATGGACAAATATGGATGTTTTATGCAAATGTATGTTTATTATTACTGAAACAATAGTAAACATAGAGCATGAAGACTAGACATGTTTCAAAGGTCATAGATGTTTTTCAAAAAACTAAGCAATTTACTTACACAAACCTGTTTACATTTTTGCAGGACAGGCCAGCTCACTTCTTCTGAACATGCGAAATGTACATTTATTATTTATTATTACATTTGTTTGCCTCTCTGTGCACACATACTGTATTTTGATGCAGCTAAATTCTCAATAAAACTGTTTTCATTGATATATTTTACTGTTTCTGTTGTCAGACAATGGAATAAATATGAAATAGTGATTGAAACGCGACCCATTAAGATTACATAACCAGCTCTCCCTTCCAAGATGTTAATCTGCACAAAAATCCTGATAATCGAGCCGTTGTCTGAGGAAATCAAATACACATAACATAAAGACAATAGCTGTGCTGTGATTTCAGCTATACCTGCATGTAAAATTAGAGAAGCAACATAATATCTGTGTTTAACTGAAAGAGGTGCTCCTCTCTGCCACTCGCTGAACAGAGCAAACAGAAAATATGCGCAGTGTTAATCGCACGTTAATAAAATTTGTGCAGTTAAAATGAATTTGCGTTAATGCGTTATTAACGTGTTAACTTTGACAGCCCTAATATATATATATATATATATATATATATATATATATATATATATATACACACAGTGGGTACGGAAAGTATTCAGACCCCCTTAAATTTTTCACTCTTTGTTATATTGCAGCCATTTGCTAAAATCATTTAAGTTCTTTTTTTTTTTCCTTATTAATGTACACACAGCACCCCATATTGACAGAAAAACACAGAATTGTTGACATTTTTGCAGATTTATTTAAAAAGAAAAACTTAAATATCACATGGTCCTAAGTATTCAGACCCTTTGCTCAGTATTTAGTAGAAGCACCCTTTTGATCTAATACAGCCATGAGTCTTTTTGGGAAAGATGCAACAAGTTTTTCACACCTGGATTTGGGGATCCTCTGCCATTCCTCCTTGCAGATCCTCTCCAGTTCTGTCAGGTTGGATGGTAAACGTTGGTGGACAGCCATTTTTAGGTCTCTCCAGAGATGCTTAATTGGGTTTAAGTCAGGGCTCTGGCTGGGCCATTCAAGAACAGTCACGGAGTTGTTGTGAAGCCACTCCTTCGTTATTTTAGCTGTGTGCTTAGGGTCATTGTCTTGTAAACCTTCGGCCCAGTCTGAGGTCCTGTGCACTCTGGAGAAGGTTTTCGTCCAGGATATCCCTGTACTTGGCCGCATTCATCTTTCCCTCGATTGCAACCAGTCGTCCTGTCCCTGCAGCTGAAAAACACCCCCACAGCGTGATGCTGCCACCACCATGCTTCACTGTTGGGACTGTATTGGACAGGTGATGAGCAGTGCCTGGTTTTCTCCACACATACCGCTTAGAATTAAGGCCAAAAAGTTCTATCTTGGTCTCATCAGACCAGAGAATTTTATTTCTCACCATCTTGGAGTACTTCATGCGGGCTTTCATGTGTCTTGCACTGAGGAGAGGCTTCTGACGGGCCACTCTGCAATAAAGCACCGACTGGTGGAGGGCTGCAGTGATGGTTGACTTTCTACAACTTTCTCCCATCTCCCGACTGCATCTCTGGAGCTCAGCCACAGTGATCTTTGGGTTCTTCTTTATCTCTCTCACAAAGGCTCTTCTCCCCCGATAGCTCAGTTTGGCCGGACGGCCAGCTCTAGGAAGGGTTCTGGTTGTCCCAAACGTCTTCCATTTAAGGATTATGGAGGCCACTGTGCTCTTAGGAACTCTTAGGAAGCTCTTAGGAACTCTTAGGAAGTTAAATATATGAGTTAAATATATGAGTGTCACAGCAAAGGGTCTGAATACTTAGGACCATGTGATATTTCAGTTTTTCTTTTTTAATAAATCTGCAAAAATGTCAACAATTCTGTGTTTTTCTGTCAATATGGGGTGCTGTGTGTACATTAATGAGGAAAAAAAATGAACTTAAATGATTTTAGCAAATGGCTGCAATATAACAAAGAGTGAAAAATTTAAGGGGGTCTGAATACTTTCCGTACCCACTGTATATTAAAAAAAGTAGGAAAAGAGCTTATATTGAAAAATACGCAGACGCGTGTTTTGCCTCAGAAATATAGTCTTAACGGCCTCTTTTACTGATCGGAAGAACTTTTAATATAACATAACATTACTTTTAATATAATATAACAATATAATATAATTTTTTGAGATGTTAATAGAGGGTTATTAACCCCCTGGGGTCGGCGGGCTCATTTTTTTTCTTATCAGTGTGAAAGACACTAAAAATACTCCGTCGATTTTGGTCATACAGATAAGTGTTACACATCAATTGAAACTTTGAAGTATCTATTTTTTTTCGGGTACACTCACAATAAAAACAAAATGTTGTGGTTTTGGAAAATAAAGAAAACAAACAGGGTGCGCTCTCTGTCTTCGCCGTCTCCGCGAGCTGCTTTTAGAAACGCGTCACTAAAATGAACTGTAACTCGGCGAAATCTCAACTCAGAGACATGGGAGTTATATCTATAGAAAGCTTGAAGTGTCTACTTTTAAATGAAGTAAGTCTTATCGAAAACAAATATTCTGTGATAAAGTAATCCGTATGAAACCAACACGATGTTCAGTCTTTCCCGTCTAACTCATTATCTTTAATGCAATCCCGCCCCCTCGCGGCTTGCGCAGTTCATATGTAAATATCCACGTGAGACACGTGTGCATGGAAACGCCGAACATAAACAAAGCGCGAGGAGTTCATTCATCGCGGCTACTGTCCGTTTCTGCAAGAAGACGCGCTGAGTAAAGGCTGGATTTCCTTCAAAAGAAGAACAAGATTTCATCGAGTAGAGGAGATCAATCTGATGAGTAAGTAATGTTTTTTTTTTTTTTTGCATTAGTTAACGTGTTATTGTGACATAAACAAGAACACATTTAATAGTTAGGTTGTTCCCAAACTATAACATGATGAATGCTAGGCATCTAAGAATGTTTAGACCATGTTTATTATTAATACTCTGTTCAAAAATAGATTTTAATAACATGCTAAACAATAATAATTAGTTTCTCAGATGTAAAATATCCTTTTTTATAGTACAAAGCATGTGTGAATCTATGGCTACAGAATCATATCATAGGCTACTATAAAACCATACATACTAGACTATATGACAACAAAATCATAGTTGGGTTTTTCCCAAACTATAATTCCTGACTACAATGTTTGAAATCGAGTAAAACATTTTGAATATGAAAGGCAATTCATTGTATTTAAATTGATTACGGCGCGATGATGTTTTCATGCTCTATATAAAACAATAAAAGTAATATGAGTGTACACTGTAACATGATTAATGCTACGAGTCTAAGTATGTTTAGAACATGTTTATTATTAATAGCCTACTCTTTTCAGAAATAGATTTTAATAACATGCTAAACAATAATAATTAGTTTCTCAGATATAAAATGTCTTTTTTTTTAATGTTAATACAAAGCATGCGTGAGTCTATGACTACAAAACCTACAGATGCTCCTGATATTAACATGCTCACAAATGTTTTTTTTTTTTTTTTTTTTTTGTTGTTGTTGTTGTAGTTGTTGTTTTTTGGTTGTTTGTATTTTAGTAAATCAGGTACCTGAACCACAGATGAATCCTGATGATTTTCTTCAAACTGTTTTCCTCTGAGAGCGCTGTACCAACATCAGATGTTCAACTACACTGATATTCTATGGTAAAACAAGCTCCTTGACTACTGATTATGTTTTTTTTTTTTCTTCTTGAATCTATGGAAAGAAGCAGAAACACTCAAATAACACACGTAAATATCAGGTATGATTTACTTGTTTCACTTGTTGGACAGAATCTGTTGCAGGAATGAATCAAAGTCTGTTCACATCTCTGTGGTCAGCGTGCACAATGTGTCTTTGACCTTCATTATGTAAGTTTTGATTATACTGTGTTGTAAATAAAATACAAATAATTTAAACAACCCATTTTTTCAGTCTCCTCACATTCTGTCTTACCTGCCTCAAAGTCACAGTCACACTGATGGGCCATTAGAGGCCATTAGGGGAGGGCCCTTTGTCTATCAGGGGAGAATCACTTAATATTCAGGGCCATTGCCACTCCCTCGCATATTGGCTTTCAATCACAAAACATGTCTTTAAAAATTTAAATCAATATATTGTTTTCTGTGAATGAGTAAGCAGAATGATTTTCACATAGTAAAGTAAAGTAAATATGAAGTAAATATTCTAGCCTACAAGACTAATTACTTAAAAGTCTTATTCAGAACTATTTAGTGTGGGTTTTATGGCCTTATTTCAGCTACATTTTTTCCCCCAAAACTTACTAACCACGCATAATATTTTTTTTCTAAAAAATGCAAACATGTACATCCATCAGGGTCACATATTGTTGTAGCACAGTTTGTGCTGAATACAAACAAATTACATGTTGGTCAATAGTATGTTTTAAGTAGCTGAAATAAGCACAAATATCAGGCCATGTCAAAACATCTCAAGGGCCCCAAAATCACCTCAGACCCCAGGGGGTTAACAGAATCACATGTTAATTGGTTATTTTCTTTTTCGTGATTAAACAGAATATAGTTTCCTAAAGGAAACGGCGTTATGTAATAAAGACTAGCCTAATTATTTTGAGGCTGATGAAGTGATAATTGTTAAAATAATGTTTTGCATGTAATATTTCAGACTTGTTGAGCTTTGTGTCTTCACTGTGCCCACGCCTGGAGTTATCGACACAGAAGCCTGCTTGTGTGAGGTGGGGATTTTCTCAACTTCTTCAGAAGAGAGGGAAAGACGGTTTAAAGCAAGTAAAGTTCATAATTTCATGTTATTATTATTATTATTTTATTTGTATTTATTTTTTTTTTTTGACTAAGAGTAAAATATTTTTTGTTTTATGTAGATGTTGAAAGCCAGAGACAGGAGAGCTTCATTCTTTTGAGATTGATGTGAGTTATTTTTAGAAAATAAATGTTTCTGTTGTCTCCTGCCTATTTACTTCACATTTTGATGCAACAACAGTATGATGACTTGTTCACATTTTATTTACACCATTGATGTCTTTGTTTTTCTTTTCAGAACTCAAACCAACTTTGGAGTTGTCTGATTTGGAGAGTTCTCATTGTTGGTCTTCCTTTCTTAAAGGAATAGTTCACACAAAAATCATTTACTCACCCTCAAGTCATTCCAAATCTATAAAGCTTGTGTCTATCTTCGGAACACAAATGAAGATATTTTTGATTTTCTCTCATCATTTTTTGTTAATCCATTGAATGTCTAGATAATAAATATTTCCAAGCTTAAAAAATACAGAGTTGTTGTAGAAGTAATCCATGCCAACATTTATATATTAATAAGTCTTAAATTATATCCGTTCATACCATATATGGCAAACATATCTGCTCAGAAGAAAATGCTGGTCTGGAAGACAACAAAATTAAGAGAATATTAAATAATATATTTATTTGTGTTCCAAAAATTAGCAGAATTTGTATGGGTTTAGAACAACATGGGAGAGAGTAAATTATGACCATTTTAATTTTTTGGTGAACTAGCCCTTTAAAGAGCAGCCCTCCACATTCATGAAAATTTGTGAGGTATGTGAATGTCATGTCTGTTTTAATACTTCAGTAAAGAAGTAGCTTTTGTTGTAGCTCCCGCCTTTTCTGTGAAGAATTACTCTTGAAGACTCAGGGTTTTGATGCGAGAGTATAGACTTTATTATCGAAGACAATGAGGCCGAGAGGCTCTGCAGAGAATCTCCCGTGTCTGTGTCTGCACACTCTTATATAGTTCTTCCTTTAATGCGTGTTCCATACATTTCCTATATCATTGCCTCAATTTATGTTACGTTAACCCTCTGGGGTCTGAGGTCATTTTGGGGCCCTTGAGATGTTTTGACGTGCCCTGATATTTGTGCTTATTTCAGCTACTTAAAACATACTATTGACCAACATGTATTTTTTTATTTATTTATTTATTTATTTTTTTTGTATTCAGCACAAACTGTGCTACAATAATATGTGAGAAAGATGGATTTACATGTCTGCATTTTTTAGAATATATATATATATATATATATATATATATATATATATATATATATATATATATATATATATATATATATATATATATATTATGCGTGGTTTGTAAGTTTTGGGGGGAAAAATGTAGCTGAAATAAGGCCATAAAACCCACACTAAATAGTTCTGAATAAGACTTTTGAGTAATCAGTCTTGTAGGCTAGAATATTTACTTCTAAATTATGTAAAAAATCATTCTGCTTACTCATTCACAGAAAACAATACAATGAATTACATTTTGTAAAGTCAGTTTTTGTGTCAGAACTGCTGTATGCATGGGAGTGTTGATGGCCATGAATTTTCATGTGATTCACCCCTAGGGGAGACAACAGACACTCCCCCACTGGCTAATGTTCGCCCATCAAGGTGGTACTACTATAAGTACTACAGGTGTTAATACTGCTACCTGACACCCTGAGGCTTTCTTAGCTTCCAAATCTGCTGCATTGTTTCCCTTTATGACAAAATTATTTCCTTTTTTATGAGCCTGACACTTGATTATCGCTAGTCGTTTTGGTAGCATCATGGCAGAAATTAATTTACCTATTTGTTCAGCATGCTGGATGGGAGTCCCATCGCTCTTTTTGAAACCTCTCTGCTTCCATACTGCTCCAAATAAATGACATACACTATGAGCATATGCTGAATCAGTGAAAATATTGTCTGTTTGTCCCTTTGCCAATTGACATGCAGCTGTGAGAGCTTTTAATTCTGCTAACTGAGCAGAGCTAGGCTGTACACACTGTTGTGATATCACAGGCACAAATTCTTCCTTGTCCTTCTTTACTACTGAATATGCTGTATGATTTCCTATATGATCTCTAAAGCTAGAACCATCTACGAAGTAAGTGACTTCTGCTTCAGGGATTGGTGTAGACTCAAGATCTGTCCGTAATCTAGTAAATGTCAATGAATCAGTCACACAATCATGGGGATTTCCTTCAAAAGACAAAGGAATTAATCCAGCTGGATTAACTGTATGACATCGCTTAATAGTAACATCTGGATATGTAAGTAGCGATGAATAGGCTAGAATTCGGGCTTGAGTCAGAACAAATTTCCCTTCTTCTATTAATTAAACAATTTTGTGATCAGTATAAATAGTTACTGGGTACCCCATGGTTATTGTGGTTGCTTTCTCATATGCATAATATACTGCTGCAAGGCCTTGTTGGTAACATGGTGGGTAACCTTGAGCTATATTGTCCAACTTTGTGCTATAGTAAACAATAGGCTGTTTTTTCCTACCACTACAAGTTTTTTTTTTTTTTTTTTGCCTCAATACAGCTGATGCATAACCATCAGCTCTGTTTGCGACATACAGATTAAATTGTTTAGAGTATTCAGGATTTTCCAAGGCTGGGGCCTGTTGTAGTTCTTTTTTTAGAGTCTCAAATGCTAGTAATGCATCTGTGTTCCATTTTAATGGATTACCTAAATGTTGCAGTCCTGCTTGTTTCATGATTTCTCTCAATGGAGCTGTTTTTACTGCGTAGTCTTCTATCCAATCGGCACTAAAGCCAGTCATCCCTTGAAAAGTCATTTGTCCTACTATTTGAGGCAATGGTGTTTTACTTATGCCTTCCAATTGAGCTGGAGCTATAGCTTGTATGCCAAATGCAATCAATCGTCCTAAGTATTCAACTTGAGAATGGCCATACTGTATTTTGGTTTTGGATAATTTGTGACCTCCTTGTGCTAATTTCGTTAGGACTTTAATAGAATCTTTATGACATTGTTCTAGTCATGTAGAACAAATAATCAAATCATCTACATATTGTAACAAAGTACTGTCTATCATAAGATCCACTAAATCAGCCTTAAGAACTTGATTAAAATATGTGGCGAATGTTTAAACCCTTGTGGGATTCTGGTGTAAGTATACTGTTTACCAGCATATGTAAATGGAAATAAATATCTACTTTCCTCTGCTAATGGAACACTAAAGTAGGCTGAACAGAGATCAATTACTGTAAAGTATTTTGCATCAGGAAGGACATTTGTCAGTAGCATATGCGGGTTTGGTACCTCAGCTGGCAAATCCTCTACTATTTCATTGATTGCTCGTAAGTCATGCACAAGATGCCATCTATTTTTGTCTGTTTTGATCACAGGCATAATTGGAGTGTTATAATAACTTGTTGTTTATATTAATACTTCTGCCTTCACTAAACCTTCAATAGTGTTTCTTATACCTGCTTCAGCATCAGGACGCAAAGCGCATTGCAATTTTCTGGGCAGACGTGCATCTGGCTTAAGTTGTACTCTCACTGGGTTTGCTGATTTTATCAATCCTACATCTGAGTCATGTTGAGACCATAGTTCAGTTGGTACCTGACACTCTACTTCCTTAAATAGTTCAGTGTCAGTAGTGTCTATCAATTCGGATGTTGTAGTCATCTGTTTTTAAATTTCTTTTGACTGATAACTACTTCCTGAGGAATTCCCATCAAACTGGTTCCACATAAAATTTTTATGTAATTTTTGTGAGCTGAATGAAAAATCAACGGATGTTCTGTTAGTTCCCATTTGCTTTGTTCTGCATTTTCATCATTGATCCTAGATATTTTGCTTCCCAATTTTTTTTCCTACATATAAAGACACATGTGGCACAGAATCTGTTACATTGAACCATTTTTTCACAAATTCACATTCAGGTATATTTAGTGCTGCTCCCTGTTTACCTATTATAATGTGCTGTGAGATTATTTAATTTTTTTGCCCTTCAGTTTCTTCCTGCCATTTCTTTTCCATTTTTTTTTTTTTTTTTCATATATCATTGTACAATGAAATTCTGATTTTGGTAACTGTGCTTCTGGAATCTATGCCTCAGTAAAGTTTCCCCATTTATTAATTGTCTGTCTCACATCTTGTTCTATCTGTCCTATCCAATAAACATTTGCTTTTGGTTCTACAACTATCATTTGAGTTTCTATTCCTATTGTGTCTATATATACTCCTTCTGGAGAACACCACATTTGTAGCCTCAATTTACATAATGCATCTCTTCCTAACAAATTAGCAGGAGTCTGATTTGACACAAGAATGGGCCTTGTTACACTTTTATTTTTTGTTTGTAGACACACTGGAGCTGTCATTGGAATTAACTGCATTTGTCCCGAGAATCCTATTGTCTTTGCGAATTTTCCATACAAGGGGAGATGTAAGGCATAATTTGAATTTACACAAGTATAAACAGCTCATGTGTCTACCATCATTGGTGTGGTCTTTCCCTTTATTTCAATTTGAAGAATATGTTCTCGATCAGCTTTAGTTGTTAAAATCGGAAGCTGACTCTCCCCTGTAGGATTCTCTGGGCACTCCTAATATCCTTGATTTGGACCTCCCCAAGGATTTACTGGGCCCTGTGATGGACCCCGGGTGGGCTGCTGCCAACTCTCCCCCCTTCCACCCCCAGGTGGCTGTTGCCATGGATTGGTGGGACAGTCAATTTTGTTATGTTCGAGTTGTCCACATCCCCAGCACATTCCTGGAGGACCAGTATAAGGCTCGCCTCTTCCTCTCTGTCCTCTTTGTACTGGTTTTCTTTTCCATCCCATTGGCCCTGGCTGTTGAGTCTAGACATAAACGATGGGTACAGGGACCTGGTGTGCATTTAGAGGGACTGCTGCGGGTGGGCTTGGCTGAATAACTGGTGGAGGAGCATTTACTGGAGACTCATTGTCATTTGTTCTGATCCTTCTTTCTTTATTGGAGCTTGAATCTTTTTCTTGTTCTTTTTTGTCAGCTCTTCAAGTTGTAACTTAGTTAATTTTCTCTGTAGCTCTTTCTCTTGGCTCTTGAGCTTCTGTTCATTTTTTTTTTTTTTTTCTGTATTGCTCTACTGCATGAGATACATGGTTACAGAACTCTTTGTGTGTTTTAGAGTTTAAGCAGACCACGTCCTCCAACCTGCTCTTATAGCTTATGGCATGGCATCAATCACAGCATTTCTAAACAATGTCGCCATTAATGGGTCTCCTTCTAGGTTCCCTTCAGTTTCTTGCTTCCATCTTTTCAGCTGTCTCTGGACATATGTGGTTGGATTTTCTGTTTCCCCCAACTGTTCTCCCTTTAATGATTTAGGGTCCAGTCTGATCGGGTACTCAGCACGCAGTGCCTGCCACACTACTGGATGGAATGCATCAAAAACAGTTCCATCCATGTAGTGAGAGTCCACAGCTCTGTCCAGATTAGATGCTTGAAGAATTTCTTCCAAAGTGCTTTCATGTCCCCCACAGCTAAAAGTTTGGCCATAGTTTCTTCTTCGAACACCTTAATCCACTTCCCAGCCCACTCATGAATGTCTGGGAGGCAAGTGACCAGCCCCTCAAGGTCCTGTGTGGCCCAGGGGATATACTGTCCCTGTGTACCCTTAATTAAAATTGGGAGTTTTGCCATGTTCTTTTATCAAATGATGACTCCTCACCTTCACTCACTTCCTCTCTCCTTTCTAATAGTTTACTTCTATCTCTCACCATTTTATTTGTATCTTCAATAATTTTTTTCTGTTTGTTTAATTTTATTTCCTATTTCTGCTTCCATAGCCTCTGCTTGTGCTTCAGTCTCCTTATCTTCTCTCCTTATCCGCTTTTACGTTTCCTCGTTTCCTGTTTTTCCTTCATAGTTTGCTTTCATCATTTCTAATGCTATGTGTGCCTGTTTATAACAATCTAATGGTAAATATCCCTCACTCTTTATATTCTGTTGCCTCTTTAGTCTTATATCTGGTTCTTTTTGTTTTTCTTCCAACTCTACTTGTCCTTCCATTTACATTTCTCCAGACACTTCTACTATACCCTTGAGTATTGGGAACTGTCCCTCTGGGGGCAGATATGGGGGTGGTTTAGAAAATAACTCTTCTTTTTTCTTTGTCTCTTTGTCTGCCTCTTTTATTATTTTTCTTGCTTGTTTTATACTTTTCAATGAGTCTTATCCTTCCTTTTTGAACAAGGCTAGCACTTCCTTCTCTTTTTCCCTCTTTGCTTCTCTTTTTTCTCTCTTTTTACTGTTGCCTTTAGTTTTATGATTTTTTTTATAAGCGTTTCCATTTCCTCGCACAATGATACATCAAATGTCCCTTCCTTTGGCCATTTTGTCATCATTTTTTTAGTTCTCTGCTGCCATTTCTTTGAGAGCTTGTGTATCAGTTCTTTACACAATGGATATTTTAATCCTAATATTTCCACTGAAGTGGCTGCCATAATTTTTTCCTATAATATGAAAATTCTATATTTAAAGCTCAATATATATTTTATACAACAATTTAACTTATTTTTATTATTATTATTATTATTATTATTATTATTATTTTATTATTATTTTTTTTGTTCAAATAATATATTCTCCTCCCTACTTAATTTAATTATTTTATCAGTTTCTCCTATTTTCTTCAGTATCATGCACTTTTAAGCCTAGAATTTACAACACTTGTGTGTGCACATTTTCAATATAAAGTGAATTTATACTCTAAATTCTATATTTTTTATTAATCACTTAGTATCCAAAAATGCCAACCAATCACTAAGACATTCTTTGTTTCTGTTTTAAAAATTATTTTATCAGCAATTCAAATTAAATGTCAATTATTACAATTTAATTATTTAACATAAGGCATATACCTCTATTATGTTCTACTATCTGAACTGCATTAGTCTCCTAAATTTCCTAAATGTTCTCCCTATCTTAGTCACATAATATATGCATTCAAATGTGTACGGAAAATCTACAATGCCAATCTTGATCCAGTCTTTATTGAAACAATTTTCCTAGACACATTCACTCCATCCAGTCCCTTTATTCACAGGGCTCATACACTCATCCTTTGTCCCTTTATTTATAGGGCTAATAATAATTCATCCCTCTCAGGTGCGGCACGAGCTGCGTCCAACACTCTGCCAGGCCCCACTTAAGGGACAGTCCAGGAGGGGGTGCACAGCTTTTGCCCACCTGATACGGAATTTATTTTCTCATACACCCACAGTCATTCACACTGACACAGACACATTAAAACAGACTACACTACACTCTTCCTGAGTGACCTGTCAGATACTGGCTCTTTCACTGATACACTTCCTCCGTGCAGACCTCTGTGTACTTAATTACAACCAGAGCGGTATCCGTAGGACTTTGCGTGCTTCCCTTTACTTTATCTGCTTAACGTTTATTGCTATCCTTCAAGGCTCACTTAACAATAAACACAGACCATTGCAGGCAAATAGTTATTCTGGAATCAAAACCCTTTTTTCTTTTTGTTCTTTAAATTTAGAAAAGCAATTTTTAAGTGTCCTTACCACCAAGGGCAAACTGGCAAACAACACAAACTAATTATATAAGCATAAACTGCCTACCTTTTTCTTTAGTGGCCACTGTTTGTGTTGCTCGTCAAAGTCCACCCAAAGTCGTCATCCACCCTGTTGCTCCTTTCCAGGTCCTATTCGTGACGCCAATTTGTTGTAGCTCCCACCTTTTCTGTGAAGAATTACTCTTGAAGACTCAGGGTTTTGATGCCAGAATATAGACTTTATTATCGAAGACAATGAAGCCGAGAGACTCTGCACACTCATTTACATTAAATTTATGCATTTAGCAGACGCTTTTATCCAAAGCGACTTACAGTGCATTCAGGCTATACATTTTTTTTTTATCAGTATGTGTGTTCCCTGGGAATTGAACCTATGACCTTTTGCGCTGCTAATGCAATGCTCTACCAATGAGCCACAGGAACACACATAGCTCTACCAATGAGCCACACTCTCATATATTTCTTCCTTTAAGGCATGTTCCATACATTTCCTATATCATTGTCATTGTTTATCTTCTTTTGGCTGTGCCTCCATCTGCTTCCTGGAGCAGATAATAGGATTCAATTTATGTTACGTTAAAGCAGGAGACCCTATCATGTCAAAACAAGATGTGCAGCTTTACCCTAAACCATACGTCTGTACATTTCATTCTTCTGCAGGCCTCTATACACGCAGGCAGATACAATTTTATAATAGTAGAATAAATTGATACATAAATGGCTATATTCACATTGATTACACTTGATTAATTTAAATTTTGATTAATAAAACTCTTCTACACTTTCTGAAAGCAATATATTTATTTGAACAATTTTAAATGCCCTCACACTGGTGCTGCCACTGTAGCGTTCTAGAGCGCTGTGGTAGACAGAGACATTAAACAACCACACAAAGTAGTTGATGTTATAAAACAGACTATTTACCTATCCTTACTGATGTGGATGCACCTCTATCTGAAAATGTTTCAATTTTAACTAAATGTTTTCTTTTTAAAATATTTTCTTTTTTTAGGCCACTGATGAAGAACAGGTGGTGACTGGGATGAATGCTGGACAAAGAGGAGAATGACCTTTCCCCCAAAATGATGCAACAATGGTTTTAAAGGAGGAGTCTGCCCTGGATAATGTAAAAGATGTCACATGCCTTTGCTGTGCTGATGGGGCTTCATCATGACTACATCAATTATCCTAAAGAGATCATGAAAATTGGCAGTGATGCATGCTGTGTATGTGTTCATGGACTATGAAACAAAGAGTAAATATATAATCTGTAAAAAAAAAAAAAGGGGGAAAAAAAGAAAAGAAAAATGTTAAATGCTTGTTCTGTGTGTCACGTTTCTCAGGCGCAGGAAGTGAGGAGACGTAGGAATCACTTCAACAAAACAGACTTTATTTATCCAATCACTAGGAACACAGGGAGCATTGGAGACACAGAGCACAAGGAATGATGATTAAGACCTGTCAAGGAAACATGAGGCAGACTACACATAATATAATAAACTAAAAAACGTACAGACAGGTGCGGGGAATTAACTAATAATGAGACAACGAGGACTGGAAAAGGAACGACCAAAAAAGGGCACATGAGGGAGAAACTGGGTCACGGGGAGGAAAACACAAAGACAGTCCAATCCTGACATTTCGCCACCCCCTCCCCCCCAGAAGATGCGTCCATACGCCGTAGACAATAAAAGAGGGAGGTATGGGTGGGAGCTTGGGAGGATGCTCAGGAGGAAGACGGATATCCGGGAGGAGGACGACGGGCAGAGACCAGGGAGTTGAAAACAGAGGGAGGAGCCAGGGAGACGACAGGAGGGAGCCGGAACAGGAAGAGCCAAGTAGAACCCAGGCCACAGCCATAATGATGGCCCACGGTGGAACCAATGGAGGGAGGAGCCATGGAGGAGGAATGGCCACCGACTCCAGGGGTCCGACCAACGGTGGCGGAGCAGGTGGAGGAGGAGCCCGAGGTGGAGATAGAGAGGCGATGAGCCAGGGTGACGGGGAGGATCCGGGGGACCAAGGCGGAGCAGATGGCACCGACGACCGAGGAGGAGACAGGGATCCAGATGGCCGTGGTGTAGCCGGAGTGACAGAGGACTGAGGAGGAGCCTGATGGAGCTGGAGGGACGATGCACAGCCGGGAGGAATGGAGTCCCGAGGCGCAGGATGGTCGACGACAGACCAAGGAGGAGCCGGAGGGACGAGGGAGCCCGGCGGACAGATGGGCCACGGTGGAGAGGAGGGAGTTAGGAGCCATGGTGGAGCCGATGGGACAACGGGCCGAGGCGGAGTCCGGGGCTTAGAGGCTGGAGGCGGAGTCAAGGGATACTCCAGCCACGGGCGACACTGGAGGATGGCAGTCCCGCAGAGCTCGCACCGCATAGATGGTGGGCTGAGGGCAAACAGAGGGGCTGCCAGATGACAGCAGAGGAGGAGGCAGGAAGGGGTGGGAGGGTGGGTATTTGTGAGCCTCCGGGCTTTCAGTCCTGAACTCAGGAATGGGAGCCTTCTCTGGCCTTAATTCAGGAACGGAAGCCCTCTCTGGGCTTAACGCTGGAACGGGAGCCCTCTCTGGGCTTAACTCTGGAACGGGAGCCCTCTCTGGGCCTAACTCCGGAACGGGAGCCCTCTCTGGGCTTAACTCTGGAACGGGAACCCTCTCCTCTTCGGTGTGGCACAATCGCCATTCCATACTCAGCTCACCCTCAGCTGCGGTGCAGGGGGCGGAGCTATTCTCCGCGCTCACACTGTCTGCGGCTTTCTCCCTCATGGAAGGCATTGTAGCCGGCTCACGCACCTGGACTGACGTCACTAGCAGCTGCGGCTCCGCAGTGATCCGTGGGTCTGTCGCTCCGCACAGCGATGGCTCGTTGGTCGCGGTGGGCTCCGGCTGTCTGTCAGCGGTGGGCTCGGGCATGCGTTCCGTGCAGCGGGGAGATGATGAACTGGGCACTGGGTCCGGAGTGGCACTCCATGAAGGCGACCAAATCCTCTCGAGGACCATCTTTGGACAACAGCGCTCTGCACACAACGTTTAAACTGGCGTCGTAGAGCGAACAGAGCACGTCGTCCGGGTAGCTAGTGGTGTTAGCAGCAGGAACAGTCTAGTATGGTCCTCGGGAGCTTTGTCCCCCTGCGCCAGTAGGAGGAGGAGGAATTTGGGGCGAATTCGGGGAACACAACGGAAAAAAAAAAACAGACACTGAATAAAACGAGAAAACAAACGGAGGGGAAAACACGGAGGTAACTGCTTTGGTCGGGTCTTCTGTCACGTTTCTCAGGCGCAGGAAGCAAGGAGACGAGGAGACGTAGGAATCACTTCAACAAAACAGACTTTATTTATCCAATCACTGGGAACACAGGGAGCGTAGGAGACACAGAGCACAAGGAATGACGATTAAGACCTGACAAGGAAACATGAGGCAAACTACATATACTAAACTAAACGAGGGACAGACAGGTGTGGGGAATCAACTAATAATGAGACAACGAGGACAGGAACAGGAACAACCAAAAAAAGGGCACATGAGGGAGAAACTGGGTCACGGGGAGCAAAACACAAAGACAGTCCAATCCTGACACTGTGTTGTTGTTTAGTAGAAATGGAGTTCACATTCATACACATGCTCACATTCCTTTACAAATATGCTTTTGTTAAATGTTGTAATATCAGTGTTGATGTTGTGGTTTGTGTACTGTCATGCCAGAATAGTTTGTAAAAAACAAATAAATAAATAAATAAATAATACAAAATTAACAAAAAAGTAAAAAAAAAAAAAAAAAAACTCTGTAGATGTTAATGCCATACTTTTCTTCATTTCTTCTCAAATGCATGTTACTTTTGACTGTTTTCTGTTGTAGTTTTTAATAAATATTTACGTTTTGATATTCATTCTGTGTGTGTAAAAGTGATTTTAAAATGAACAAGATTTGTAAGTTTAATGCCTAGCTCAATTTGGGTTAATTTAGCCTAGCAGTGCAATAATTTTAAACCATAAAAAAAGCAACCCAGCATGCTGGGTCAAACATTTAACCCAAACTGCTGGGTTAAAACAACCCAGTGCTGGGTTCGTCACTTTTTGACCCAGCGCAGGGTTGCCAAAATGACCCAAATTGGGTCCCATTTTTTTTTTTTATAGAGTGTTATTTTATTTTATTTTATTTTTCCCAGTTCTCTGATTGGTGGATTGATTTTCTTTGCAGAATAATGGGTAGTAGTTTTTCACTAGAAATTCTTCCATTGAATGTGATCATTTAAAAAATAACTTGAAATAATGCAGGCTCATGGCTTCTACAAAATGGGATACCAATGATTAACAATGTTGTAGCTCACAGTAGATCCTTCTTCAAAAGTTTATAAGTTATCGTTAAAAATAATTTCCCCTGTGGAGAAAATTAATGGGATTTTACTTCCGGAACCTGACTGTTTCACTCAGAGAATATGATTCTTGATAAGATAAAACCTATATCTAAGATACTGCAAAGATCCCCTGAAGATCGTGTGTATGGCAGGATTGTCATTCTTATTGCTTTGTAAAAATGAGCAAAAAACGCCGTAGATGAAACCTAGATAAAAAGCTGCTGATTGGTTTATAATAACTTTTTTTTTTTTAGCAATACATGTGCAGTTTACCAGCTTTTTCTTTCTTTCTTTCTTTCTTTCTTTCTTTCTTTCTTTCTTTCTTTCTTTCTTTCTTTCTTTCTTTCACCCCTCTCCTCCATGTGTTGACACTCGACTTGTATTAATTTGCTCTCAACAGCGCTTTGATAGACATAGTGGGTGTTCCCTGTAATGAATAATAATCACTTCAGAACAAGATATCACCTCCACATGCACACAGCTGATGAGATACCCTTTTTCACAAAGGCAACATGTGGCAATGTATCCTTGTAATTGTGTTTTGTGGCAAGACACCCAAAACAACACCTCAGTTGCTTACAAAATAATTACTTACTAATATTTATAAAAATGATTTATACTTTTTAAGTGTAAATGGAGATCATTCATTTAAAACCTGTAAACAGGTGATTGCTTGATTAGTCTAGCATTCACATTTAAGATTTCTGGCACATTCACACATGTGTTTCTGAAAATAGCTTTTTGTAAGGCTTACAGTAATTCTCATTCATTTCAATGGAGAGCTGGCGATTTATGGCGACATGACTGACAGCGACCGCTGATGGCAAGGTGTAGGCATGTCCACTGTTGAGAAAATTTGAGAAATGTTTAACTTTATGCAAATGAAGAGCGACTTTCACGAGCCACAACCAATAGGAACGAAGCCTGTGTCAGTGGCATCACCTATCTCAAGTGAAGGAAATACAGAACAGATCATTTATGGAGTGATTTCACTGTTCTATATTACTTGTCTTTAAACATTCATAGATAAAATAAAATGATGTGCGGAAAAGAAACTGTCGGCACTGAGTCTGATTCATACATTTATAGTTCTTGATGATTATATGATATAATGAACAGTTGAGCGCTGATGCAGTTAATGTTAAAACAGTTTCATCTGCATAATGCTCATTATTAGGGACAAGAAAACTGATTAATTTGTTGAATTTGAATGATGTTTTGCATTGTTTTGTTTTGTTTTGTTTTGTTTTGAGCAAGTGTGAGCAAGTTTAAAATGTATTTTAATAGATCATTCATATGGTTAATGATTTATTACATTAGCACTACTGTAGTTTATATTATATTCAATTCAAATGCAGGAATTTAACTCTTTAGCGACAATAGTCAAATTAGAATGTCTTATTTTTACCATCAATATATATATATATATATATACATACACAGTGCCCTCCACTAATTGGCACCCTTGGTAAATATGAGCAAAGGCAACTGTGAAAATAAATCTGCATCGTATTTACATCATATTGATATTTCATTAAAAAAAAAAAAAAAAATATTCACAAAAATTGTAACCTTTCATTGAAGTAAAACAACTGAAAGTGGAGAGAAAATCTCATGATTAAATAAATGTTGTGGTTTGTTTTATTTATTTATTTTATTTTATTTTTTTCCCAGTGCATATTGGACACAATTATTGGCACTCCTAGAAATTTTTATGAGTAAAATATCTCTATATTCCCATTCATATCCCATTCATATTTACATGGTTTTAGCACACCAGGGTGACTAGGAGTATGAAATTGTCCAGCCATGACTTCCTGTTCCACAGGATTATAAATATGAGGAACACAAAGGGCAAATTCCCTTCACAAGGAGTAAAACCAAAGAAAGGTCTGATGTGCAGAACAAGACTGTTGAGTTTCACAAAATAGAAAGTGGCTTTAATAAAAGATCTAAAGCATTGTAAATCCCCATTTCCAACATCAGGGCAATAATTAAGAGGTTCCAATCAACTAAAGATGTTACAAATCTGCCTGGAAGAGGACATGTGTCTATATTACCCTAATGCACTGTGAGGAGAGTTTGAGTGGCCAAAGACTCTCCAAGGATCACAACTGGAGAATTGCAGAGATAGTTGAGTCTTGGTGTCAGAAAGCCTAAAAAAATATCAAACAGCCCCTACATCACCACATGTTGTTTGGGAAAAAATCTTCTCGCTCATCCAAAAACAAACTCCAGCATATTCAGTTGTTGGAACTTCAAATGGCACTGGCTTCTATGGTCAGATGAAACTTGAAAAAAAATAAATAAATAAAAAATTAAAAAAAAACCTTTTTGGCAGCAAACCCACCAGATAGATTTGGTGCAAACAGGGATAAAAAGTACACCATCAACACAAAAATGGGTCACTGAGCACAAAATGAAGCTTTTCCCATGGCTGTCTCAGTCCTCTGACCTGAACCCTATAGAAAATGAGTGGGGTGAATTGAAGAGAAGAAGCACCAACATGGAGCTGGTATTCTGAAGGATCTGGAGAGATTCTGTTTGAAGGAATGGTCTCTGATCTCTTATCAGGTGTTTTCCAAACTCTTCAGGTATTATCGGAGAAAACTCAGAGCTGTTAACTTGGGAAAAGGACGTTGCAATAATTGGGCGTCAATAATTGTGGCCAACATGAACTAGAGAAAGCATTTATTTCACAATGAGATTTTCCCCCCACTTTCAATTGTTTTACTTCGATGATAGGTTAGAATTTTAGAAGGACACTGTATCATCGTGATTGCATTTTCTAAATATCAAACATTAAATAGCAAACAATTTACTGTATTGCTTTTTACATTTGCACTGCCGTTCAAAAATTTGGGATCAGTAAGATTTTGAATGTTTTTTAAAGAAGTTTTTATACTTTGGTCATCAAGGTTTGTTTTTTTAATTTAATTTTATTTATTTTTTTATCAAAAATACAGGAAAAAATTTAGGTTAATAATGATAATTTTAAATGACCTTTCAGATGTATTTAGTTATAGAACCATTTATAATCTATAATAACATTCATTAACAACTTAATTCATATTTTCTCTAAACCTTCTTTGATATTAAGACAGGCACCTGCAATTCTGGCCAAATTAAAGATAAATTGTGTGTGGATTTGCACATGTTAATGTAAGCATCATTAATGACCCCTTTTGTTTAATCAAAATAATAATAAAAAGACTGATTAGTGAAAATAAATAATTATTTAATAAAAAATGAGAATGATTATTGTCTCCAATTGGCCTGTTTAGCTGCTAAGCCCTCAAAACACTTCTTATTTAGAGGTACAGTATTGCATGATTTAAGATTATATTTAATACTGTATGCTTTGCAAAAACGTTTGCAATTAGTTTTTAAAAGGTAAAATTACATTCTTAAGGATTCTACACTTACATTTATTTTCAGGAGCACTAGCGCTCCTATTTAAAAATAAAAAAAAATAAAAAAAGGAACACCTGATCAATGACAGAAATTAACCTTCCCATTATAAGGTGATATATATATATATTTATTTATTTATTTATTTATTTATTTATTTATTTATTTTTTATTTTTTATTTTTTATTTTATTTTTTTTTAACCTTTGTAATGTCATTTTTAACTTTATCAAATGAATGTTATCTTTTGTGCCAAAAAAAAAATAAATAAATCGATTTATAAATTCTTATCAAAAAAATTAATTAAACAATAAAATAAATTTAAATGATAAGATGCAATCAGGAAGAATAAGTTACTAGTCAAATGAAATCAGCATCAACAATTCATCATTGCACGGCATAGAAGAGCACAAATGTGAAATATTTGCAGACTTTTTAACAAGAGTCGGAGGTGGCATCAATACGTTTAATAATAACAATGTTATGAGATTAATGTTTTAAATAGAAAGATTTAAATATAGAAATATTAAACGATTTAAATGTATACTTTGAAAATGAAACTGAAATTACCAGGTGCCAGTAAGTCACTGTCTTTGTCACTGAATCATTCATTCAATCGATTCGTTCAAATGCCTTATTCATTCAGGAACTAAGCAAGTGACTGTCTTTGGGTGCTTCTCAATCGGAAGGCTCCATCCTACCGAGGCTGTGTCCTTCCTAGTTCAGTCCTTCAGAGTCTTGTAGGCTAGAGTCCTCCTCAGCATTAAAAGCTAGAATGAGATGGTCTAGTAAGTGCGCGTGGCTACGTCACATATGTTCCCGCCCTCACCGTCACGGCACAAAAATATTAAAGGTGTCATATGATGTTGCTAAAAAAACATTATTTTGTGTATTTGGTGTAATGCAATAATAATAATAGTAATTCGTTACATTTATATGCCATACGCTTTTCTGGGTACTCAAAGCGCTTTACATGGAAGGGGGGGAATCTCCACCAGTCCACCACCAGTGTACAGCATCCACTTGTATGATGCGACGGCAGCCATACTGCGCCAGAACGCCCACCACACACCAGCTTATTGGTGGAGAGGAGACAGAGTAATGAAGCCAATCAATGCACGGGGATGATTAGGAGGCCATGATGGTCAGAGGCCAATGGGCAAGTTTGGCCATGATGCCGGGGTTACACCCCTACTCTTTTTTGAAGGACATCCTGGGATTTTTAATGACCACACAGAGTCAGGACCTCAGTTTAACGTCTCATCCAAAGTACGGTGCTTTTTACAGTATTGTGTCCCCGTCACTATACTGGGGCGTTAGGACCCACACAGACCACAGGGTGAGCAGGAAGTCTCCCATCCCAGGAGGTCTCCCATCCAGGTACTGACAAGGCTTAACCCTGCTTAGCTTCAGTGGGCAACCAGTCTTGGGCTGCAGGGTGATATGGCTGCTGACAAATGCAATGTGTTTACGTGGTTCGAGGTTAAAAAAACACATTATTTTCCACATACTGTACATTATTGTTACTCCTCTATGCTCCGCCTTTCTGAAACATGTCAATTTTTACAAAGCTCATCATTCTGAGAGGCGAGGTGTGCTCTGAATGGCCAGCTATCCAGTGCCTTGTCATTGGCCGAATACCTCAAGCGTGTGACGGAAATGTTACGCCCCTTACCATGTTGTGATGGCGTGTTCCGGCGCGACGAGACTAAAACAATAAAACCCATTACAAACGAGGCATTTGTTGCATTTAGTGAGGACATAATTACTGATTATAATGACTCATACGGTCTTTTTACGTGTTGTGCCGCGCCGCGCAAAAATAACACCATGTATGCATTTGTGACTGTGGAAAAGCCATACAAGCACTACTCTACACTGCTCAAAACTCGCATTTTAATAGTCAGTAAGTTAGCAAATTCTTTAAATATCGAAACGTACTTCCAGGCTGTAAGTCAGAAGCACCAGACTGTCCTTGCGACGTTGGAATTGCCCCACTTTATAGTGTTCACAGCCATTCATAGTGTTCACAGTGTAGGCTACTCTCTCCCAGGTTCAGGGAATAGTCCTCAGTAAAATGCGCTGCACACACTTGAATATTTGTATTGTACTGTTCTGGAGCAGTGTTGTAAATACAACTTAACCACTGATTTCTAGTTGTGTACTCATTTGGAAGGCCAAACAAAGTACTTTCGCTTTCAGAACGAAACACACAGCGTCTCCACGACATGGCGGTGGCAACAACAACACTACAGCGAGAATAATAGCTCCGCCTTCTTTCATTGTGTGTACGTTTGGGCGGTGTTATGCAAATCTTCTCACAATGTGATGTAGACATGTGGGGGCGTGTTTGAATGAGCCATTTTAGGAAGGCGTGGCAGAGTCTTAACTTTTATAAAGAATATCTCTTTGGGTTTGAGACTTTAATCATTGCAACTTTACAGATCTTATATATACACAAACAGCTTGTAACACTCCAAAGACAAAGGAAAACATAAAATTGCATCATATGACCCCTTTAATAAAACTTAGTTTCTGAAAAATTATTTGTATTACAAATCTTTATATAATCTGGCTTTCTAATAATGCAATACAATGAATCACAGCTGTCTATGGTCTCCCTGTGGCAAACATTATTAACAATTTAGCCTTTAGTGAGTAATTTACACCAAAACAAAAAATAACATCTATGCTTTCATGTCCGAAAACATTATTTTTGTCTTACATTTCATGATAAATTCAGACAAGCTCAGTACAGACTGTTTTTCATCAGTTCATTTTCATTAAATGGAATGGGTACAAAGGATTTTGGGTGACTGAAGGACGCGAAGGATACATCCCATGCATCCTTCAAATTCAGCTGAATGAAGGACTTGAAACGAAGGCTGCCTTCCAAGGATCCTTCTGATTGAGATGGCCTTCATCGACATTTGATGACGTGGAAGCCGAGATATGTAGCCTTTCGTTTGAGAAGCACCCTTTATGAATGAGTCATTGAATCATTGACTCACTAGATTCGTTCAAAAGCGCAGATTCATTCACAAAGGAAACAGCACTGTGTTTGCTTGGAGATGTGCAGCGGCTCAGCTGTTACAATTTTTGTTGACAAAATAGAGCACAATCAGACAACAGTGTTCCTAAAATGTAAGTCACTTAATATTAACTTTTGTATAAAATCAAAAATTTATAAGACTGTATAAATTCAGTTTCATATTTGAAAACTCCCTTTATTATCATTAAAAAGCTGTCACCTGTCTTACTTCATCGCAAACTCACAAACTTCCATTTTAATCAATGAAGCTCTCTGCACACTGAATCTATTATTTATTTGTTTGTTATAATGAAGGACAAACTGCAGTCTGCTTTCATGATCTGTGAGGAGCAGGATGCGCACCGATAGAGAAGCATTTACATTGGCTGCAATCTGCAGGTATCATTGCCAATCACAAAAGACGGCATTGCACAGCTAACCATAGACACAAATTAAAGCAATAAGCCCCAAGAAGCCGTGGTTTACAGTGAATTTATAAAAGCTAAGGGGCGTTGTTACCCCCTTAGCTGTTATAAATTCACTGTAAACCACGGCTTCATGGGGCTTACTGCTTTTATAAAATGGTTATTCCACATAAGTAGTAAGGTTTCACAAAATAAAACAGAGAAAATAAAGTGTAATGATATAAATAAAACAGTATTCTTCCACCAAACAATGTAGGTTCCTCAGAAACAGTTGTGGTCGGAAGAAAGTGGTTGCCAAGCAACACACAAAGTAAACAAAGGTGTAGAGTTGTAAAGTAATTTACAACGGCTTCGGACATGGCTCAACCAATCAGAATCATGTGACATTGACGACTGGAGTAATGGCTGATGAAAATTCAGTACTGTGTCACAGAAATAAATTACATTTTAAAGTGTATTAAAATAGGAAACCAATACTAGAAATTGCAATAACATTTCACAATATTATGTTTTTTTTTTGTTTTTTTTTTTCTGTATATTTGATCAAATAAATATAGCATTGATGAGAGTAAGAGACTCCATTAAAAACCTTAAAAAGTCTTACTGATCCCAAACTTTTGAACAGCAGTGTACACATTCTATATTAAGTCCATTTAATATGAATTTAATTCTAAAACCTTGACCTTGTCACAGTGCATTCTGGGATTGCTTTCTCCTTAAATGTTATACTGTATGATGCTGCCTTCACACTGTAAAAAAAATTAAAACATTAAAATGTATGTAAAATATTATCTGGAAAATATATTTCTTTCTATGTTGACACTTTCTTTCAATATAAAATATACATAAAAATATAAATAAATATAACATATAAATAAATAAATATAATAAATAATATACATAATATAATAAAAAAATATATAAATATAATTTCTTAAAATATTAATTACATGTTTATTACAACTATTATTAGTATTAGAAGTGGTAGTAATAAATGTGTCAATGTAAAATCTACTGAAATATATAAAATATTTGTAAAATATTATTCATATATGCAGTAACATTCTGGAACACTGGCAGCACACAGAGGGATACAGTGTAGATATTTATACTGTACATATTGCTATATTAGCTATATTATATACACTGAAAAAAGAGCAATATCTTGCACTTTCACAACAAAATAAACTTTTTTTTTCTTTATTGAATATTAAAAAAGAAAAAGAAAAGAAAAGAAAAAAAGCCCTCTTTGTTCTCTTTCTCTAGATCATTGTTTCTACACTGGTGATTCTTTTCAACTAACTTTTTTTATTTATATCAAACAAGGCCATAATCATGTCTAGAACATTGGGGGACCAATTGTTTTGAGGAAAATATAAAGACCAGACCACTATATGGTGATGGTATTTATTTAAAGAAACTAAATAAATAAAGGATTTAAATGGATTCATGAGAATAAATTAAAAGAAAATAAGAACAGTAAAAGAACAAGAATATTTGTAAAGCAATCAATCTGAACTGCGAATAATATTTTT
The DNA here is from genome assembly GCA_039654775.1 of Spinibarbus caldwelli. Classification (NCBI taxonomy): domain Eukaryota; kingdom Metazoa; phylum Chordata; class Actinopteri; order Cypriniformes; family Cyprinidae; genus Spinibarbus; species Spinibarbus caldwelli. The sequence continues at coordinate 16,585,031 of CM077254.1, forward strand.
ATTTTAAAATATGCACCTATTCAATTTCAGTTGTATTGTTGAAAACACAAAACAGAAAAATGCTAGTCTTCATAATCAATTATGAATGCCATGAATCACGTAAATAACATACCAAAATGGCGGAATTTGACAAAAAAAAAAAAAAAAAAAAAAAAAAGGTCAAGTAGTTTGCATCACTGGATATTGTTGGTCGTTTACATCATAGAAGGGGAACGCTACGTTTACTGTTGCTATAGTAACGAACGCAACTTTCATCAAGTAATCGCTCTTATTTCAGTGTTGTTTACTTTCAGTTTTCATTATACATTCAACATTAACATCAAGTCAAAAGGGAGCTTTCAACTGAACTGTATAGCCTACATGCATTTTAGATGCTTATATTATGTTCCTGCCCCGTCCATGCAGTGAATGCACGTTATTGAACGAGCGGGTTTTTAGAACATTAATTCAACTGCTCAGGTAATTTCAGTGGTAGTCTATACATATTCATGTATTAAACTCCTTGTAATTCACAAACCCCCCGTGATAGTGCGCAAATATTTCTGCCCGTTTTCACTTGTTGTCACCCTCTGATTTTCCGCAACAGACTGAAGCGTCTGAGTGAATTCAGCGCGCCTTGCTTTCATCTAATAAAAGAAAAATGCTGCAATTTTCCGGTGTTATTTTATGATTGTTGGGGCAGTCTCCAGCTATATCTTAAACTTCTCAAAATACAGTCCGCTTCTGGTTGGTTTTGAACACTGCACAAAAAAAAAAAAAAAAAAATTAACGCAGTCTTTATCTAATTCTGATTGGGTGGGCAAGACAGTCATTTGGGTGTGCTCAGCCCACCCCTGTCCATGCCTGGAGCCGGCCCCGGATGACAGTCTAATATAGTAATCCTATTCAAGATGTGCAAAAAGAATCTGAATATTGCTGGCAAATAATTATGGTGCGATGTCCAGCTGTTTGGCTTGAGGCAACGTTGTCGGTCATTGAGGAACAGTCAAGGTTTAAGTATCCCATGATGCATTTGAGTCAGCCACCATTATCGCAGTGGTAGGTTCTTTGGTCTTGAATGAATATTTCAACAGATCAAAAAATGCATTAGCTCCCTTATTAAATGATTTGTTTTAGTAATTGTGAGGAATGAAATCAGTCTGTTCACCAGGGAAGCAGGGTGAGGCCAGAGGTCTGTTTGGTATGCGGAGAGACGGCACTATCCCAAGGTCAGTATTGTGTGTGGGGTCCAGGCTGCTTTGAGAGAGGTGAGACGAGGTCAAATCGGCCTTTCTTCGCTCTGCCACTGGGTCTGGATGCATAAGAGGGTGAAAGAGAGTGAAACAGAGAGAAAAAAAAAAGAAGTGCTGGATGATGTGTAGTTTTAACTCTGTCTTGTGGGACTCAAGTGACCAGCCATGCATTAAAACACACTTACGCTTCCAGTACACGCATCCATTCATGTGCTATCCATCCATCAATCCGTTCCTCTCTTCATCACCGCATCATCCCTCCATTATTCGGCTCCTGCCTCACGGGTCTTTCCCCAGCAGACTGCACCGTTCCAGCCTGTGGTGCAAACATCAGCCATTACGGAGCGTGTAATGTTGGGATTACACCGCTGTGCTCGGTGTTGAGTGCTCCCACACGGCAGCTCCTCTCCACAGATGGGACTACATCATCATTCCAGCCTCCTCCGTTAGGGCTGCTCCTTTATGAAAACCAAATCACATTTGCAGGGCTTCGTTAATTGATTACATGGGGGCATATGATTTGCCTACTTTTGACTTAGTCCTGTAATTGAGGACCTGGCAACAAAACGCAGAGGAGGGGATGAACTAATGTGCCAAGCAGGCAGAGCAGGGAGTGCGTCTCGTTTCTGTCTGTCCCTTTGGCTGTTGCATTAAACAGAGCTTCCTCTTTATCCTTTATTAGACATTAACAATTCCACTGTTGTTAATGAAGGGAAATCTTTCCTCCCTGGGTTTCTGTGGATGCTAATAGCTACGTAAAAGGGAGGGGGAGCTGTCATTGCTGTTTTGTCTTTAATTAGTCCAAGACAAAAGATGTCACAATGTCACAAAGACTGAAGCTCAGTGAGGGAACGCATGGAAATCTGAAATGTACTTGACGTGAGATGAGGCTTAAATAATGAAAGTCACAACCATTTTCATTAAGGTTTGCTTGTGCAACTTGATGACATAATGGGGAAGTTATATGGCTTCCTCCACATGCGCAAATAGCAAACAAACTTTTTATAAATCGGCAGTTCCAACCCACTGAGACTCGACTCACTCGACTGAGACTGAGTGGCACAGCTCTTGAAGAGAAGAAAAAAAAAAAAATGTTCGATGCATATAATACAATGCAACTCAACATATGTGCATTTAATTTAAAAAAAAATTAAATAAATAAATCTAACTGTATGATATTTAGCAGATATTTAGAAATGTATGTGATCAAATTGGGCAGATGGGTTGGAGAATAAAATAAAATAAAAATAAAATAAAGTTATCACGGGCAGATTAATAAAACCTGTCAACATGGGCAAGTTAATAATAATAAATAAAAAGTTAACACTGGAAGACTAATGAAACGTCAAAATGGGCAGGTTAATAATACAATTTAAATTAAATAAAAAGTCAAACGTGGCACATTAATAAAACCAACATACGAAGGTTAATAAAAATAAAATAGACATCAACATGGTCAGGTTAATAATAAAAAATAAAAAGTTAACATTGGAAGACTAATAAAACATGTCAAAACGGGCAGGTTAATAAAAAGCCAAACTTTGCAGATTAATAAAACCAACATGTGCGGGTTAATAAAAAAAATAAAATAGACATCAACATATAATAATAATTATACATTAAAAAAGTCATCATGGGTGGATTAACAAATCACAGAATAAAATAAATAAATAGATAAATACTCAACATGGGCAGGTTAATAAAACATCAAAATGGATGGGTTAATAATAAAAAGAAATACAAATAAAGTAAAGGGGGGGGGGGCAGACTAAGAAAAAAAAACAAGTCAACATGGGCGGGTTAATAAAAAATGATGAAAACATAAAACAGACATCAAGAGGTTTGGTATAGTTTGGTATTGTGTTGGGTCATCACTTCAATGCTGTCCAATGGGCTCGGTGCACAAGATGGCGCCAGTGAGCTTCGCGAGTGTGTGCATATACTTCCGGTCTTGCGACGTTCGTATTTAACTTTGCTAGATAGATACACTATATTGCCAAAAGTATTGGGTCACCCCCTTCTAATGAACAAGTTTGACTACTTTAGTCATTTCCATGAGTACAAATCTTAATGTTTAAGCATATAATGATATTCTTGGGAATTGTGTGCTTCTAATTTTAAAGCAACAGTTTGGACAGGACCCTTTTCTATTCTAACATGACAGTGCCTCTGTGTATAAGGCAAGGTTCAAAAAGAAATGATTGATTTAGTCAGTGTGGAAGAACTTGACTGGTCTGCCAAGTTCTAATCCAAGCTGAACACCTCTGGTATGACTTTAAATGCAGATCTTGAGCCAAAAACTCATCACCAAACACCAATGACTTGTACATACACTATATGGACAAACGTATTGGGACACCCCCTTCTTTAGAACAGAAAAAGTCACTTTCAAAACTGTGGCAACAAAGATGGAAACATAATTCATGTATTTAAAAATTGTATTTCCATCTCTGTTGCAACAGTTTTGGAAGTGTCTAAAATTATTGTACCCATATGTACAAGTCATTGGTGTTTGGTGATGAGTTTTTGGCTCAAGATCTGCATTTAAAGTCACACCAGAGGTGTTCAGTTTGGATTAGAACTTGGCTTTCTGCAGACCAGTCAAGTTCTTCCACACTGACTAAATCAATCATTTCTTTTTGAACCTTGTCTTATACACAGAGGCACTGTCATGTTAGAATAGAAAAGGGTCCTGTCCAAACTGTTGCTTTAAAATTAGAAGCACACAATTCCCTAGAATATCATTATATGCTTAAACATTAAGATTTGTACTCATGGAAATTACTAAAGTAGTCAAACCTGTTTATTAGAAGCGGGTGACCCAATACTTTTGGCAATATAGTGTATAATTAATGTTTTTTTTTTTTTTTTTTTAATTAAATAGTGGATAGTGCCTATCAAAGACAAGAGAAAACATCCTCCTTACATTGTTGCGTACCTCTGTGTGGAAATTCATCAAGAAAAAAACGTGGAGATTGCTTAATTTTTCTTGATTATTCTGTTTAGCGTCAGTCCACGGGGATCTCTTCATTCAAACAAACCACTCAAATATGCAATACTGTACATTTTTGAGAGTTTATTTTGTTCTGACTGCTATTTATAAGATCATAAGGTTTCTGACTGTCAAACGACACTCAGAGATTTTTGTTTTATTAACTTTATTTGATAACAATTTATATGTACAATTTAACATAGGCTAATGCAATTACTGTAAGTTTGCATTAATTAAAAGATCGGTGTTTGCATTTCCCTGTGTGTTTTATTAATATTTATCTGTTTTGTGAAAGATCTGTTGCATAGGCTAAATCTGTCTATAAGCAGTGCATGCATTTTTACGATTTCTTTTGCGTTAATTATCAGCTAAAACAAATATTTAAATTAGTAATGTTGTAGTTGTATCCTTTTACAGCCCGTTTTTTTCCTCATTTAAAAAAAAAAAAAAATGTTTGCAAAGTTAACTATGTGTAAAATATTAAAATATGTTGTGAAAATGATGATGGAACAAACTGATGTATGTGCACAATTGAGAAATTTATGAAGATCAGTCGCAGCCCATGTCTCACAAGGTAAATATTTTATTTTAAAAAATCTATGTAATACAAACATTTTCATGAAATGAGTATTTGTACATTTACATAATTGGTAAGAGGAAAATACATTGTGTAGCTATGTGTACACACCATGAGTTCAACTTTCGTTTCGTGAACAGTATAGGGATTAGTATTTCATTTATTCACCGGGACCCAAACATACGTAAGTTTCAAATGCACTGGCTCAGTTAACATTTATAGTATAGTAATAATAGCAATGCAGCTCTTATTTGCATTTGAAGTGTTATTATAAATCCTGTAAACATATATAGAAGGTAATATTCGGATTTCTCCGGTTCTCTGCACTGGCGTTTAGCACAACCGGAAGTATCTATGCACACACTCGCTAGACCGGAAATCCAAGATGGTGGAGATATGCAACTAGCCCATTTTGGTGAGTTTGTGGATGCACTGGATTTAACTTGCCAATTTAAACTGAACCAAACAATGACATTGTCATTAATGAGGTTTATATGCTAATGCGAGAAGTAAATCCAGACTTTTTCCTCCTTTTGAACCAAGCTTTATAGGCAGATCGCTTTTTTAATGTTTACCTAAGCCCTGTATGCAACTCTATGAAAATGTTGAATAGTTGCAGAGCATTTTTTATATACATAGTGCTGTGTAATGCCATGAAAAGTGGGAGTGTAATTTTGTCACAGTCCTGAAATATTTCTCCATTTTTTTTCTCACTAATGGTGCTGAGTAATTTTCATTTCATGCTTGACTGTGGCCTTGCCTCCTTTAGAAGTAAATCATAAACACTTTTAGAGAGTCATGCAGGATGTCGTAGGTGGTTACGAGGGGACACGCAATCTTGAATTTTGACATGATAATGTTATGGCTGCTGTCACCTCTTGACGCTAATGCAAGAGCTCGAGGTCTAGAGTCATAGAGAAGGGCGAAACACTTTCAGACCATCTCTTATCTGCATCTTTAGTGCGGTTGATACTCAATATGTTTGCATTCATGAGGCCGAAACTTAAAGGCCAAGTGTCAGACCCCTTGAAATGTTCATTTATGTATCCAAAGGCAATGTTTCACGCAAATGCACATCGGATGATCTTTGCTCTGACTTGACGGTCTTTGCTCCGACCAATAATCTTTGGTTTGTCATGAAGTGGCTGCTCTCTTTCCGTCTTTCTCTTTTCCCTCCTCTGCAGTGGTTTGTAGACAGGTAATGCAGAGGAGGATATTGATGGTTTTCTCTGAACGTGAACTTCCGATTGCCTCCTCCACAGTCAAGCCTTTACCCTCTCTTGGCACGACGGTCCTCCATCTGACAAACTCCATCCTTGAGATGCGGAACAGTGAACAAACCTGCAGCTTAAGAGAGAGTAAGTCAAATGCCAATATGGCATGGACCTTAATTGCAGCCAACTCGCACAAAAGGAACATAAATGGCCTTCTGGTTGCTGTGAGGCGAGATGCTGTTGGCTGACTTACACTTGAGCACGAATTCAACATCAGCAATGTGCTTTTTTTTCAAGGGCCTGGAAGATATTTAACTTGATTAGAGCTGCCAATAAGCCTGCAGGTACACTTCAGGCTCTGCCATGGATTCCTGGAGGAGGAGGATGCTAAAGGAGGGATTTTCTGCCCGGGAGGACTTCCTGTTCTCCAATGTAGCCATAATACCCAAAGCATGAATGCTGATGTTGTTTTCGTCTGTCCGTGTTGGTTGCTCTCGCATCGCATTCTCCTGGTATCAAATTTTACCTTAGCTTTCACTGACAAGCAGGGGTACAGCTAAACCTGATCAGTGTTAGTATTATTATAGAATACAACACAATACAAATACAAATAGGTAATATTAAAGAAAGAATTATTCAGTAACTTTCTATAATCATACAGTTAATGTACAATAAAAAAAAAAAAATTAAATTAAATGTAAAAAATTAAATAAATTACCATAAATTAGACTTAATCTCTAAATAAGGTACAATTAAAAAAAAAAAAAAAAAAAAAAAATATATATATATATATATATATATATATATATATATATATCACTATAATATATAATATACAGTTATAATTATACTTGGTCTATATATTACAGAATAAATGAAATAAAATATGATAATGTAAATATAAATATTAATGTAATCAAAATTACATTAAGACAAAAGAAATGATAATGAAAAATAATATTCTATAATAACATTGTACCAGTATTTTTATATTTTCTAGCAAACATCGTTAATAGGCAAATTAAAGACTCAGATAAAAAGTCTGGTTTAAAGTATTTATATGAGTAACGGCTTATGATTATGCCACTACCGGGTGTAGCTCCAGATGTCGTCTAGCGACGCCTCTGCTAACTAGATAAGTGTTTTTAGACAAAAGATTTTGAAGAGGTGGCATATTTACGTCATAATGATCCCTAATACATTTTGTTCTTCTATTAACCGTTTTGCTGAACATTTGTATCCCGTCCCTCTAATTGAAGTCAATCCGTTTTAGCTATCGTGCCTGCTTAATATGACAAAATGAGACACAAATGGAGAATAATATTTTACCTCATGAAATTAAATCTGAAATACATTCTGATTAGGTTCATTCTCTGCGTGGATTTCATAATGTCTGCGATTTATCCAGCCCCATGAGAGGACACTAATGATGAGAAACATCAGTCAAAACCGCCTTCAACTGGAGAATTGGGTTAACTCAGAAGTTAGCATAGCGCTAACATTGGTTCAGAGGGAGTGGGGAACTCTAGAGATTATTTTGTAGTCTAAATCAATATAATTGCCATAAAGTTTTAAAATTAGTTAAGGATGGTTTCAGACATGATGGTGGTTCATATTAATCTGGCTTATTGTGAGGATAGCATATATGAACAGACAAGATAATTTTGCCTCTCTGCTAATAATATGATAGACCAGAGGGTTTGCTGTTGCAGATAAACAAACAATGGCCAGAGTAGCCACGCTAAAAAGAGCATTAAGGTGTCTAAAACATACCATATAATCATAACCACAGGCTTTTAGTAGTCACCATCTAAACCAGTTTAGCGGGACTACATACATGTTTTTCAGCAAGGATGCAGCATCTAGAACACAAAAAGGAGAAACAATAACATAAAGCAGTAATATAAATTATGTGATGTATGGTAAGTTTCTTTTCATTCACATTGTAAGCCACAGAAAAGACATCAATGCCTGCATAAAGTTATGAATACCATAAAATCTACACTCCTGCTTTATAGCCTGTCCTAAAGTGAAAGTTCAAAGCTGTTATTCTATAAGAGTTCAGATCGTAGAGCAAAAGCCTTTAAAGAAACAGAGCTGTAAATAATGAGAGGAAAAGTTAGCCATCACCTTCCTATCACACACCTCCTGATCTCTCTTGCACCGCTCTGGCCCAAACGCAGCAGTCTACCTTCCAAAAATCATTACAGGCTAAAGTTTTGAGAAGCAGAGCAGTGAGGAGACAAAATTCACTCGAAGGCCTGACATTTTTAGCACCTCTCTGCCATGTTTCTGCCTCTATTCACTTTTATGAGGCTCATTCTAATGAATAAATGGTCAGGGAAAGGTCAGTGGATTCCCTGGATGCGTGTTAGCTTTGGCACAACCTTAGCGGCTATGAGAGAAGTTTCGGTCGACACAGTTCAGAGGGAGTAAAATAGCAGAAAGGCTGTTGATGAGTGTTCTTATTTTGTGAAAAATAATTAAATGTAATATATACAGCACATAAAATCAAGCAAGGTGATTGGCTATGTCATTCATATATTGTCATATTGTCTTCATATTTGAATGGCTAATTCATGGCCATGGATTACTACTATGTGTCAAATTTAATATCAAGTCAAAACTTTCAAAACAACGTTTTTGTCTAGTGAGAGGGACAGGAGGTCTCTGGGTTATTGTCATTAGATACTAAAGACAGTACCAGCAGTTTATGAGAACTGCTAGGACGCAAGAATAATTACCGTACTATGTGATTTTCAATCTATTTGAAGCACCGGGTTCCAATGAAAAACACTGAGTCACAGTGTGAAGTGTTCACTGTGCTCAGTCATGGAAGGAATGATGCTAGCAGAGAGTCTGTTTGATGTTTCCCGTCCTCTAAAGTCATTAGCATGACATGGTTTGAGTTGGTAGCATGTGTAGGGGGTTTGAAGAGTGGTCAGTGGGCTTCTCAGAATAGATTTGCATCCTTTTAGCATTTGCAAGTGCGTGGGTTTGCGTCCACGTCCGCATGTGAGAGGGTGTGTGTGCATGGTCCCGCATTATTCAGCCACTGAATCTGCTTCTTAATTCTCCAACATGACAGCAATTAAAATCTTTCTGAATTTGAATTACCAATCTTCTACAAAGTCTCTAATTAGAGAATCGTCTTGACTGTTGGGGACAGGTTGTCTGTCAGAGGTGGCAAATAACAGACGTTTGTTTGATTAGAAACTCTCTGAGACCAGCTGGAGCATTTGGAGAGACGTTCTGCCCCCTTGTGGCTGGACTGAATGTCTAATTGTACGCCAGTTCCATTCAGAACAGGTGAGCAAAGCTTTGGCTGTGGTGATATACGGAGAGGCTCAGGATGAGAGCGGCAGAGAGTATCTAATCTCCGTCCATCCAATATATCCATGCACTATTGGATGGGCTCTTTACTTTAAAAGGGATGAAAACTTGAACATGGTTAAATTTTTAAGCTACATTTTAAGTCCTACTTCAAGGTTAGTGAGGTCAGTATCAATATAGTTTTCCAAGCATATCTCAAAGAAATGTATTTATTTTATTTTCTAAAAGAAGTCTGTTGATTTATTTGATCAAAACAGTGATATTGCTATGCAATTTAAAATGACTGTTTTCTATTCAAATATATTATAAAATTCCCACAAAAAAATATAGGCCTAAGCATTGTTCAAATCAAATTAGACCATATTAGAGTGATTTCTGAAGGATCATGTGACAATCAAGATTGGAGTAATGATGCTGAAAATTAGACTTTGTCATCACAAAACAAAATTTTAAATATAATGATATAGAAAATTTATTTATTTAAATAGAAAACATTATTTTAAATTGTAATAATATAATATTTAACAATATTACTTATATATATTATATATTTATTAATATATATATATTAATAAATGCAACCCTGGTTAGCAAAAGAGACTGTTTTTGCGCAAGATTAATATAATGTTAGTATATTATGTTAGTATTTATTGTTTGGTTGGGATTTAAAAGGATTTCTGATATTTCTTTAGTTTTTGTCTGTAGTTTTTTTGGGGTTACCGTTGTACTGAAGAGTAGAGTCTGTGGTGAAGTTGAGGATGGGCCAAAGCATATTAAGACTACTATATACGGCTTTGTTTAAAATTAGCAATGGCACTTATATAGTGACAGACTCTTGTTGTATTAGCACTTATGTGCTTTAGCCTGCCTAGCTAGCTAGCAGGCAACTGTAAATGTTTTAATCAATACAGGTAAGTTTCAGCAACAAAGTAACTGAGTAGAGTTTATCTGTCTGTGTAGATTCATCACTAAACCATCCAGGTGTTAAAACACTCCAAAAAATGTATTTTTATTAAAATCACTGGACTATAAAAAGCTTAACAAGACGTTTTGGTGTCTATCCAAACACCTTCATCAGTTGTAAAAACAGGAAGTAACTCTGGCTAATATATCCACAAAAGTCACATGATCAACAGGCCTATAGAGGTCATATGACTACTAGATTAAATGTGTAACACATGCCAGAGTAGATGGTGTTCAGCTCATGATGGTGCCCCTCCTACTCTCCGAACGGAGCACCCCGATCTCTCCTTGCAGTGCCGTGGCACCGTTTCCAGCACAGCATCATAGGCGTGGGACAGATCATATCTCAAACCCCCTCCCCTATTCAAAGAGGGACGCTCCATCTTTACATGAATCGCTTCCTTTACGCCTCTTTCAGACAACCTCTCTTCACTATTCAGAATTCTCACCTCATGGTCGTGAAAATTGTGTTTCAAGAAGGCTGCCGAATCCTGCCCAGAAGAATTTGCATGTCTATGCTGAGCCATGCGTCGATAAAGTGGCTGTTTTGTTTCTCCTATATATAAATCCTCACACTCCTCACTACACTTAACAGCATATACAACATTACTTCTTTGATGTTTGGGAATCCAGTCCTTTGAATGGACCAAACGTTGTCTCAAAGTAGTCATTGGTTTGAAATACACAGGAATCTTATGCTTGGAGAAAACCCTTTCTGAACTTCTAAGATACTCCAGCCACATAACGAATAACCACATGGTTTTTCAGGAAATTATGTCTCCTTGGTCCTAACTGTTTCACCTCCCTTTGATAAATGTCCAATTTGGGTAACCGCATTTCTTTAATGCTTGTTTGATGTGATTATTCTCTTGTTCTCTGGCCTCTGGAAACATGGGTATACTCTCCGCTCGATGTTGCAAGGTGCGAATCACACCCAGTTTTTGTTCTAATGGGTGGTGTGAATCAAACACAAGATACTGGTCCATATGAGTGGGCTTATGGTACACTTCCACTTGCAATCTCCTTTCTTCACCCACTCTTATAGCACAATCCAAGAAAGGAAGTTTGTTGTCCAACATCTCCTCTTTGGTGAGCTTGATATTTATATCCACTGAATTAATGTGCTCAGAGAAGAAATCAATCTCCCTTCTCTTAATCTTCACCCATGTATTGTCCACATATCTGAACCAGTGGCTTGGAACCTCCCCACTATACGTGTCCAAAGCTTTTCTTTCCACTTCCTCCATGTACAGATCAGCCACTATGACACTGACACTGGGGAAACCATCGCACATCCATGCTTCTGTCGATAAAACTCACCTTTATACTTGAAATATGTTGTGTTTAAACACAATTCCAGCAGTGAACCAATCTATACCAGACTCAGTGGTGTTCTCTCACCCAGTGTGTGGTCCTGACTCAACCTCTCCTTTACGATTTAAATCACCTGGGCTGTCGGCACACGTTAACAATAATGTAACATTATACGACACCACACCGATCATGTGATTTTTGTGGATATATTAGCCAGAGTTACTTCCTGTTTTACAACTGATGAAGGTGTTTGGATAGACATTGAAACGTCTTGTTAAGCTTTTTATAATCCAGTGATTTTAATAAAAATTTAATTTTTGGAATGAGTGGAGTTTAATTAACTCAAATTAAATAAGTTTAGAGTACTCATAACTGAACTGTGAAATGAATTATCACAATCATGGTTTTACAGTGCATACTCTTAATTACATTTTTAAGGCAAAAACTGTACCTTTCTACCTAAAAATGACATTTATATTGCCACAGCACAAACGTATGTTTCCTGCAGGTAGTCTAACCTTAACTCTTTCCACTTTTTCTTTTAAGTGAGCAACAAGCCAATCAAATCGCATTCCCAGCTGAACTTCTGCAGCAAATGACATCTATTTCGGTGTAAAAACTGTATTTGGACGCAACCAAGGTCATTGGTTCTTGTGAAGAGACGTCTTATGAGTCATAAAAACAACACTTTGACCTAAAGCAATTATTTTTATTTATAGACATTGCTAAAGATGGACTAACTTGAGTTTAGTGTGAACACAGTCCACGATCGGTCTGTAAACAACTGCATTTAATTATTAAACAACTACAAATCAGCTGTGCTGTTTATTTCAGCAGTAAATTACTTTTTGTTTTTATAAAATAAGTACAGTTAAATGTGGAAACTTTTTTGATTTTGCTCAGGTATCTTTTTGGCTAGATAACTGGAGTTTTTACATATTTGAAGTAGCTTTTACACCTCAAAACGCCTTCATGTGGTTGTCAAAGTCAAGAGCTACGAAACCATGTGTGAAAGCAGATGTCTGGAAGCAGGCCTTCATTCTAAGCATTATTCAATGTGTTTAGTTTTTACTCTTGGGTTTTTGTGAGCTTTCAGGGGCCCAGATTTCAGACATAATATATGAGCCTTTAACAACATTACCTGGATATTATCATACCAAATGCACACCTAGAGCGCAGATAGGGAAAAATTACTTTAGGCTATGTGAAGTATGGTTGTCAATCCTCGCTTGATGAGGAAAAATGTACATGGGTTTAGGATGGAATGCCTTATCTGTATTTAAAGCACAAAGACTGTACATTTCCTGCAGAGATACCGTGGTACATTGATGCTATCAGATAATAATATCATGGCATTTTGACATATATCATTAGCAAAGTACTTGAAAAATGTCATGCTACAGTCTTACCTCTCCAAATTCATTTTCATATTCTTGGTAACACCAAGCGCTGCTGGTTCTCATGTGTCTTGCAACCTGTTTGAATTTGTTTGTCAGTGATTAATGACATTAATTTCAGTCCGTTTCCCCACACAGAGCTATCGTATGGCTTCAGAAGATCCGTGAAAAACATCTGAATTATATTTACATTTACATTAATTTATTTAGCAGACATATTTATCCAAAGCGACTTACTTTTATGATGCTTATTTGTCCTGACAGCCTTTATATGATTTTATTACATGGAAAAGAGCAGCCTGAACATTCATCAAATATTCTTCTTTTGTGTTCTACAGAGGATAGTTAGTCTTACAGGTTTGGAAGGATATGAGGATATGTAAAAGATCACTGAACATTCATTCTGGGTGAACTATTCTTTTAAAATTTGCAAAAAATATCACAGCTTCCGCAAATCAGACAACCATGCAGTATTTTCCTTATTTGTTTCAGTGCAAACAGGTCCAGTCATGTCATGCTGGGTCAAAAAGGCCTGTTTTGAATTTCACCCTCAATTAGGAGTAAGAAAGGCAGTTTCTGAATGCGATTGAGCCATGTTACATGAGTCATTGACATATGCATGGTTGTCTCTGTCTTATTTTCCTCCTCATTCTCTTTTGAGTTCACAGTAGTTTAGGCACAGACTGCATCTTAGGCCAGCATGGAGCAGAGAAAATTACTGGAACAACAAATTAAGGTTGCAGGTGGTTTAGTGCCCCCTGTTGCGACACGTTAGAGCACCGAGCTACATAAACACACACATGTACATTAATGTAGCATTGATTATGTTTGTTATGGGCTTCTGAATGCTATAAATATATACGTCAGAAGATAGAGGGGAAAAAAGTGACTTTTTTTGTTCCGATTTTCTGAGTTGCTGGTGTGTTCAAACAGAAAAATCAAAAGGGAGAGGAGCCAGAGATAAGGGAAAAAGAAGCCATTTTCATTTTTCATCACAAGTCTTTGTGAAATACTTAATTCTGATTCGACAATCGCATCATTTTGTGGTTAAATATTGCAGTACAAGTAAAGGCTTTACTAGTTAGCACAACACCATTTTCCTATGGCTTCAGAGTCATTTATGGCTCAGGTGAACTGCTCAAAAAGTGTTTCAGTACCAAAGATTATAAATTACGTACTTTTGGGTGATTCCAGGCCAGGGATAATTGAAGTGAATCGTATAATGGACAAGTTTTCATAGAATTTCACACCAATTTAATATAATTTCCTCTCTGCTGTCTTTTTATACAGTAATACAATTAATTTCAAATGAATACATTTGATAGACACTCTTATCCAAAGTGACCAATAATGCTTATGCATTTTTATCAGTTTATACATTCCCTGGCGAACAAACCCATGACCTGTCACGCCCATGGACTGTTTTGTGGTTGTTTTCCTCCCCATGTGCTCCCAGTGACCTAGTTTTCCCTCGTGTTCTCTAATGCCCATATTTGGTTTTGTTCCTGTTCCTAATGTGTTCATTGATCCCAGGTGTGTCTCGTGATTCCATCGTTTAGTCCCTCATTTAGTCATGTATTTAAAGTGTTGTCTGCCCTATGTTTCCTTGTCGGGTCTTGTACGTCAAGTTGTGCTACGTGTGTCTCCAGCCAGCCCTGTGTTACCCTTGGTTTGTTTATTAAAGACTGTTGATTGTGAGAACTCTCCTGCGTCTCCGCGTTCCTTGCTCCTTCGCTCCAATGCAGTAGGCAACCGTGACACGACCTTGACCTTGGCATTGCTATTTTTTTTTTTTTTTTTTTAAATTAGGTCTGAAACTCATGGGGAAAACTATTCAGTAACATTCATGAACAACAATTCATGTTCATTACACTATGAATATTATTCAAATGTTTGGTAATATTGTGGAAATATTATTAGAATTTTAAATAACTCTGAAAAAAAATTGTCTATTTTAATGTTAAAATAATTTATTCCTGCGATTGCAAAGCTGGATCATTATTCCATTCTTCACTGTCACGTAATTACTCAGAAATTATTCTAATATGCTGAGTTAGTGCTCAAGAAACTTTTTTTATTATCAATGTGGAAAACGGTTCTGTTGCTTAATGTTTCGGGGAAACCTTTTTTTTTTTTCAGGATTCTTTGATAAATTAAAAATTCAAAAGAACAGCATTATAAATGTCTTCACTATCTCTTTTGATAAATTTTATGCATCCTTGCAGAACAGGAATATTAATTATTTTAATTATTATAAATATTAATATTATAATAGTATTAATTATTTCTGCTTTAAAAAAAAAAAAAAAAAAAAAAAAAAAAAACCTCCAAGCTTTTGAACGGTTGTGTATTTGGCCATGTAAAAAGTGGGATAATGTATGATCAGTGTACATAGTAATGTGCAGTTTACATACTAAGGTGAATTCTCTGTCCATAGTTTACACTCTATTCTGACTACCTGCTCGCAAAGCTCATATTTAGTATTCAAAAGATAAAGAGTGAAGGAGAGAAAGTGGACTCCAGCCCAACTGTTCTGATGTGTATTCTCCTCACAGGAAGTTGACCTTGAGGTGAAGCCGTTACTGCCACATGCAGCACACAGCATTACAATCGCCACTAGCCCACTTCATTCCTCTGTCCTATCAGCTTTCTCCTGCATGCTCACACACACGTCTGTGTATGAGATCAGTGAGGAGAAAGAGAGGGTCTACTTGCACACACACACACACTCACAAGCTTTGTCTCAATGTATTTATAATGTATATGTATAATATATAATTCTATTTTAGTTTTTTAAACATTATTATTTAGTTCTTATTTCCGTTTTCATTTTTTTCATTTTTAGTTTACATTTTTAATCTGTTATTTATATTGTATTTTATTCCAGCTTTATTTCCATTAATAAAAATGTTTTAATAGAATTAGTTTTAGTTAACAATAGTCCTGTCACAGACTGCATCAAATATGTTGACAAAAAAGTCAATTGTCATTACTTTAGGTTATGTGATAACCGAGAACCAATGAGGTTTAACATTAGTTGAGGTTTGAGGTTCGCGTCACCATATTTAATGCTTGTTGATCCATGTTTTAGTCTGATCTTGAAAGTGAATCAAATACCATTAGCCTACTTCATTCTAAATTGCTGTATTGTTGTGGATATTATGTTATCATCAAATAACCAGGAGCGTTTGAAAGTCATTACGCACAAAACAAAACTCTTTTGAGTTTAAAATGCATATATATATATATATATATATATGTGTGTGTGTGTGTGTGTGTGTGTGTATATTTTATCATATATGAGTCTTTATTCATTTCTTACTGTGCTTTTCCATTTTTGCTGTGATAGCACTGCACCTGTGTGAACAGCTAAGACACAAAATGAGTCCTGCTGGGCTCTAAAATGGTAACTAAGTAGTTATGACCATTTTAAGGCTTTCTTGACTGAATTGCGGTGACACTGACACTCCAGCCGAGAGCAACTCAACCTCAAGCTAAATGGGTTGCAATGCAGCCCTTATATTTTTATCATTAAATATAGAGGGAATTAATGGAGTTGGCAGGAAGGAGAGTCAGAGAGAGACACACAAGGTACAAGAGCAATGACTGGAAAAAGTTCAAGCGCAAAATGTCATAAATCTTTTGTAATTTTGAGCGTTCCCTCAATTCCATTAGTGGGGTAGTTTGACGAATATTCTCTGACACATCAACGACAGAAAAAGAAAATGAGGGCTGAAAAACCAGACAGGTAATGTGACTTGGCTTGCCCTAATTATGTATGAAGACAGCTAAGACCCAGAGTTAAGTGGAAGAGAGAGAGAAAACGAGATTGGAAAGTGTGTGTGAGAGAGAAATGAAGAGGAAGCAACAGCTTGTTCCTCTAAAATGCTCATGATTACAATTGCTAATTTATTGTGAAAACCACTCAATCAGCTTGGCAGGCTATGGCTTTGCATAAGAACTCGCGAACATGCGCACAAACACTGGCATGTTGAACTTCACATTGAATAAATTCATCATCTGACTGGCTGAGATCATTCTGAGAAGGTGGAGATCGAGCGTGTGACTCAGGGAAACAATGATTCTAAAAGAGTAACGTTAGGGTTTCTGAAGATGCCAGAATGAGGAACATGCACATGCATGGCTGTAGATGTTCAATGGAGCTCGACGTTACAATACAAACATTTCGCAATCAGTTATCATTGAACTGTCTTTTTTTTCTGTGCAGAGACAATAAGTAATATGTAGGTTTACTTTCTAGACACAGTAGTTGATCACTGTTTGAGCAGTTAAGTGTTGATTTCTGGTTCAAAGAATGGTGTTTTAATATCAAAATAACATAAAATTAATACTGAGTACCTTCTTGTCTAAGACCTGCTCTCAATTGTAGCTCGACTAACCATTTTCACAAGGCATGTAACCTGGTTTGTGAAAGGTTCATTTCCACCGCAGGTTTAAGTATATGAGAAGTACTTGTCATAGACGGAAGTATCATTCATACTCGCACTGATGCACTCTCTTGAGATCCAGGCAACAGACGGCAGCCAGTCAGTGTGACAAATTGCTAAAATAAAGGTGTGATTTAAATGCTTAAAAAAATATGCTGCATGAGCACAAATGTGCTAAAACAATAAAATAAAGGAAGAGTGAGAACTGCTGTGTTTTCAAGAAGAAGAAATGAATTAAAAATCACTTTAATACATTTTTGGAAACAAAGATTGTTTTCTAAGCAACTCTAATGCTATTTTAGTTATCATTCAGTTTTCAGATCAATGTGGCCCCTTTTATAATATCATCATGTTGTTCTGTAATAAAAAGCTAAAACCATCATTTCAGAATAGACTGACAAGTACACACTACTAAATGCATCTATTTCTCAACCAATGTGTTTGCAACCAGACTCTAGTCATATGAAGAGGCACTATATGTAAATGTACAGCTCCACTTGCCATTAATCACATTTAACAATCTAATTCATTCTCCATTATGGACTGCAAGCCAAAACAGTTTACCCTCATTCTGCTGAATAATTATATTTTTATGTGAACTTGTGAAAGTTACTGGGTGAATCTCACAAACAGTTCGTAAATTTACCCCAAACGAATAATTTCTTACATAAAGAAAATAAAGTCTGCATATGCATAGTCTAATATAAATAAATAAAAAAGTCATAAATATATATTTTGAAGTATTTATACAACATTTGTTGTAATGCCTTAATTATTGTAAAACACTAAACATGACTTACATTAATGAGATTCATTATTAAAAATATAAGACAATATCAAATGCATTTGGGATAAAATGTACTTAATTGTTCTGAAAATAATGCCAAAAAGCAATAACATTCCATTTTCTATGTTGGTTTTGATTCACCAAATTGATATTTTATGTAGTGAACAAATATTAGACTAAATGTGTGTGTAGATTGTACCTTTTTTATTTATTTGTTCCACTTGTTGAAGATTCATGGCTTTGGGGTTTTTGTTATATTGTGGCATCAAAGGGATGCTGCTCACAGAGAAATTGAGGTCTACACAGAAGTCCATAAGAGAGTCAGCTTACGCGCTTGACTGACAGATGGAGGGCTGAATAATGCTCCTCCGATTCCTGCAGTCACTTTGTCAAATACAGCGCTACACAGTTGCTATGGAGGCAGATGCAGCCGAATAATGAAATGTAAATGAGGGGCATAGGAAGTTGGGTAAAGACAGAAAGTATAGCATGGTGCTCAAGAGAAATCGCTGCTGAGATCTGACCATCTCCTGACTCACTCATTTTCCCTCACCTCCACCTTATCTTTTTAGCCTCAGGTGGAGTTGAATAAACATGCAGTCCCAGTGCAGCTCAATATCTTGACTGGTCTTGAGGTGTTGTTGTTGGAAACACACCAGACGGAGATGGACCTGTCCTGAACGTTTTACAAAAACAAACTATATTGCCACCATGGTACAGATATTGCTTCAGATGGTAAAAACATGGAACACTGTTATATATCATATTCTAAATAATTCATACATGGTACCCCAAGGTGCTTCAAAGAATAACATGGTATGCTGTAATTCAAATTCATTAATATTATAATGATTTTAATGAGCTTTTTATTTGCCCATTAATTTTCCTAAAGAGTGCCTAAAGATGAAAACATTAGTAATACAGAAGTAGGAAAAACTTGAGAAGTATGATTAATTTCAACAAGATACATTCAATTAATCAGTAACATGCAATAAGTTGGTTATTTGTTTGCACAAACAAGAAAATCTAAATAATAAATACTCATATACAATCATATAAATATATACATATAGTATTATACATATATGTACATGAGTACATGTAAATGTACATGAGTTATATGTATGTATATATTGTACATTCCCCTCAACAGCACCAGGTTTCAACTGATATAACGCTTTGCTTTGGTGTTGTCTGGAAAGTAACTGGAGAGAGGGGATCAATCACAACATCCACTATTAGGGTTTGACAGCATTACATTGGTGGACTGCTCTACTGAGAGAGACAGTGAACTAGGGAACAAGTCTCTCTGAGTGGATGTACACCAGTTGAATTAGGCAATTATAGCCAAATAAACCAACTGCCTTCACCACTGCAGCTTACAAAGACAGGACAAGGGATCCAAGCTAAACAACCACTAAAACTCACACAAACACACATGCAGCATGATTTCATGTTATTATTCAAGCACCACTCTCAGTAGTTTTTGTATATTGTTTATGAGAATCTGAACTGGTGAAATATATACATATATGTGGCTATAATGTAATGTATTGATGTATGAGATGTTAATAGTACTTTAACCTATTTGTACAACAGCATTTACAAGGTACTACAAATAATACCATGGTACATGTCCAAAAATAATATGGTACTTTTTTGGCAGCAGTGCATTTTTTCCTCGCTCTCACTCTCTTACACACACGTAAAGCCACAAAGACAGACGCAAATAAGCCATTGTTTATATCTGTCGCAGCCGTAAGACACCGGCACTCTCTGCCAAACTCTCCTTTGATCTCAGTTGAGAAATGGGTGAAAAGGGAAGCTTCTGATTTGAAGTTTTGTGAACTCTTTGGCTCATTATTTTAAAGGGTTCCAAAGAGTGCAGAAAGTGGAGCACCGCAGGTGCAGGCGGTGACCTCGGCGGAGGGGGCTCTGTTGATCTTCTTTTTTTTTTTTTTTCAGACGTTTGTCTTAAGTTCGTCTGCTCTGAACTGTAAAACACCCTTTGATCCTGTTTGCACACACCTGGTTTTGTGTGAAACACAAAGAGAGATGTTTGCGTACAAAGTCATCTTTTAAAAATGATCCGTGGAGAGAAATATACAGATATACAAGTCCAAATGTTCATAATCTGACTGAGACACATTTGGACTAGAGCATCTTAAAATTGTTATTTTATTTTATTTTACTTTATTTTATTTATTTTTACAATTCAGGTCTTTTATGCTCACTAAGGGTGCATTTATGTGATCAAAAATATTGTTAAAATAGTAATATTGTGAAATGTTATTACAGTTACAATTAGTTTTCTTCTAATGTAATATACTTTAAACTTCTATATTTATTTGGTGGTATATACAACCCGAATTCCTGGAAATGTTGGCACGTTTTTTTTAAATGTAAATAAAATGAAAACTAAAAGACTTTCAAATCACATGAGCCAATATTTTATTCACAATAGCACATAGATAACATAAAAAATGTTCAAACTGAGAAATTTTACACTTTTATCCAATAAATGAGCTCATTTCAAATGTGATGCCTGCTACAGGTCTCTTAAAAAAGTTGGCATGGAGGCAACAAAGGGCTGAAAAAGCAAGATTTTTTTTAAAAGATTCAGCTGGGAGAACATCTAGCAACTAATTAAGTTAATCAGGTCTGTAGCATGATTAGCTATAAAAGGGATGTCTTAAAGAGGCAGTCTCTCAGAAGTAAAGATGGGCAGAGGATCTCCAATCTGTGAAAGAGTGCATAAAAAGATTGTGGAATACTTTAAAAACAATGTTCCTCAATGTCAAATTGCAAAGGCTTTGCAAATCTCATCATCTACAGTGCATAACATCATCAAAAGATTCAGAGAAACTGGAGAAATCTCTGTGCGTAAGGGACAAGGCCGAAGACCTTTGTTGGATGCCCATGGTCTTCGGGCCCTCAGACGACACTGCATCACTCATCGGCATGATTCTGTCATTGACATTACTAAATGGGCCCAGGAATACTTCCAGAAACCACTGTCGATAAACACAGTCCGCCGTGCAATCTGCAGATGCCAACTAAAGCTCTATCATGCAAAAAGGAAGCCATATGTGAACATGGTCCAGAAGCGCCGTCGTGTTCTGTGGGCCAAGGCTCATTTAAAATGAACTGTTTCAAAGTGGAAAAGTGTTCTATGGTCAGACGAGTCCAAATTCGACATTCTTATTGGAAATCACGAACACCATGTCCTCTGGGCTAAAGAGGAGGGAGACCTTCCAGCGTGTCATCAGCATTCAGTTCAAAAGCCAGCATCTCTGATGGTATGGGGGTGCATAAGTGCATACGGTATGGGCAGTTTGCATGTTTTGGAAGGCACTATGAATGCTGAAAGGTATATAAAGGTTTTAGAGCAACATATGCTCCCTTCCAGATGACGTATTTCAGCAGGACAATGCAAAACCACATAATGCAGCTATTACAACAGCATAACTTCGTAGTAGAAGAGTCCGGGTGCTGAATTGGCCTGCCTGCGGTTCAGATTTTTCCCCTATAGAGATCATTTGGCACATCATTAAATGAAAAATACGTCAAAGACGACCACAAACTCTTCAGCAGCTGGAAACCTATATCAGGCAAGAATGGGACCAAATTCCAACACCAAAACTCATAAACTCGATGCCAAGACGTCTTTAAACTGTTTTGAAAAGAAGAGGAGATACTACACCATGGTAAACATGCCCCCGTCCCAACTATTTTGAAACCTGTAGCAGGCATCAAATTTGAAATAAGCTCATTTTGTGCATAAAATTGTAAAATTTCTCAGTTTAAACATTTATGTTCTCTATTGTGAATAAAATATTGGCTCATGTAATTTGAAAGTCTTTTAGTTTTCATTTTATTCAAATTTAAAAAACGTCCCAACATTTCTGGAATTCGGGTTGTATATATGGCCTTGGGTGTTTTGGAGTACCTCGTTACAAGTAATGGAATTATGTAATTTATTTACAAAATAAATGTAACAGTAATCTGTTACAGTTACTGAGAAAAAATGTGTAATTAAATTGCAGTTACTTATGAAAATGTTTAAGATTACAAAGGGGGTTACATCTGAATATTTTCACACACATACAGATTTGATTGATTTATTTCCCAAATTGCATTAACTTCTCTAAAATATGAGACATCAATGTTTCTGAAGTTTAGAACTCAGAATACTTAGTTATTTAGAATAATACTCAGAATACTTATTTATTTAAGACTCAGCATGCTTATTTAATAACTGTTTTATTTCCTAGTTGGTTTTATGTACTGTATATGTTTTTTTTTTTTTTTGTTTTTTTTTTTTTGTTTTTTTTTAAGATTAACTGTTTTTTTGTTTTTTGTTTTTCAAAGCATTGTTAGATGCCAGTGTTTCCTGTCATAGCTTTGGAAAGATTTGATTTCAAAATCAGTATTAAACCATATCTTGTTATAATTTTAAATCTGTATCGGAAAGATCTCCAAGTAAAAAAAGAGGTTCTAAAGTCTGATTGTGTGGTGGTTGTGCTTCAAAATTTAATTATTATAATCTTAATTCAAGTGAAGAAGGATTTTGAGAAGTTTGACAGTAATGAGCGTCGAGTCCTTCTGTAAGGTTAACCCTGAAATATTTCAAAATGATTAACAGTTGAAAACATTTGTTAGAAATTTAGAAAGGTAATCAAAAAGTAATCAGATGTAATCAGTTACATTACTTTAATAAAGTAAATGAAATAGGTACACTACTTATTACATTTTAAAGAGGGTAACTTCTAATCTGTAACCTATCACATTTCCAAAGTAACCTTCCCATTTCTGGTCTCAATTATCCACCAAGATAGTCAAGATTGATGGTTTTAAACAGGTTTTTAAATGGTCATATTATTTCAAATGGTCATTTATAAATGGTCAGTCTTGGAGACCAACTTTCAGACCAGTTTGATCAGTCTAGTAGACCAAATTAAACCAGTTAAGACCAGCAAATCATTAGGGGATAGCTGAAAACACCAGTAGCATCAAGATCAAATAAATGTTGTAGAAGTTTAAATGTTTCAGTATGACACTGAATATGTATTTGAGGTGATAGCAGCAGATTTAACAACAGTAGTAACGGTCACCATAGTGACTGTGAGCAGCAGCGTGAGATTTGCAGTGGTGGAGGTAACGAATTACAACTACTCACGTAACTGTAATTAAGTAGTTTTTTCAGGTACTTGTACTTTTTTGAGTATATTTTTAAAGCTGTACTTTTATTTGTACTTAAGTACAAATTAAACAAAATAATCTACTTCGTTATACTTTTAAATCATAGTTCGTTACGGAGTACGCCCACAATTTGAATTGATATTTACACCTTTGACGAAACTTCAATAGACAATAATGATATCCGATCATAAACGGACCAATAAAAGCCCTGATGTTTGAACCGGGAAAAGCCGCCGCTGCAGCAGGTTTTGAAGAGCTGATCGGACAGTGAGGGAGCTCAGCGTGATTTATAGACTCAAAGTTTGGAGAATCAAACTACATGGTAGTGTTATCATGCATATCTATATTTTGATATCGATACTGAAATATCTGACACGGTTCCATTACTCATTTTCCACAGTATCTCCCATATATACACCGATACAAGCTGTGTCTCGCTCTCTCCTCTCCAACAGCGAGTTTGACACGCATCAGCCTCCTGTCAATTACAGTCTGAATATCCGCGCGGGATTGCAGGTATTCCGCATAATTTTAATCATTCCCGCACAAATGTGGTGAGTGCTTTATTGTAACATGAGAACACAGTCATGCAATCTCAGAAAACTGGATGCGAGCGTTCAAATAGGCTAGGCCTAACTTATACAAATGAACTGCTTGTCCTCTCACCAAGTATTCCTCGTTGCAGACTGTAGCGCGGTGACGTCAGGTATATTGAAGTCATGCATGTGCATGATGTAATGCATGCCTTTAAAACACATGCGCTGTACAGACTCTGATTTTAACCCACAGTAGATGGCGGTAATGCTCTATTTAAGATTGCAAACCGCTAATAAAAACTAATAAGAAGAAGACTCTGATTTTAATACCAGATGTTTGTAATACAAAGAGGAATTCGGTGGAAACAAAAGCAGTAATTCAATGAGCATAATTTATGTTTTTATGCTTTTTATTATCTTGATGTTGTATGTATATATATATATATATATATATATATATATATATATATATATATATATATATATATATATATATATATATATAAACAAACATCAAAGCCGAGCATCAAGGTCGCAACGAAAATATTATGCGCACTTATTATGATTATTAGGGTAATCTGCAGGAAGAAATCCTTAAGAGCGAGTTCATCAGTGCGTCTTCATCCATGTATTCACTCAGATATAAACTTTCATTTTCTTCCTAAGAAAAAGAAATTAAGATGTTCTTAAGAACATATTTGAGAATTTCTTAAGACTTTTTCAAGAATTGCATTTAAGAACATTCTTACGAACTTCGTGGAATTTATCTTAAGAAATTTCTTAACTTTTTTCTTAAGAAGATGTTCGTGAATCCGGCCCCAGACCTTCATGCTCTTGGACAGGTTGCCTTCAGCAAACTCTTTGCAGACTTTCTTGTGAGCCAGCTTCAGAAGAGGCTTTCTTCTGGGACGACAGCCATGCAAACTGACTTGTTGCAGTGTGTGGCGTATGGTCTGAGCACTGACAAGCTGACCTTCCACTTCTGCAACCTCTAAAGCAATGCTGGCAGCACTCATGCGTATGTTTTTTGAAGGCAGCTTCTGCACCTGACTCACAGCACAAGGACTCAACTTCTTTGATTGACCCTTGCGAGGCCTGATCCGAGTGGAAACCGTCTTGGAAAACCTCTGTATGACACTGGCCGAACTTCTTATAGCCTAGGCCATCTTTGTGGAGAGCAACAATTCTAATTCTCAAATCCTCAGAGTTCTTTGCCATGAGGTGCCATGTTGAACATCCAGTGGTCAGTATGAGAGAATTATACTCAAAGCACCAAATTTTAACTGCTCTAATACAAGATACACAAATTTGTATGGTCCTGTCAAGCAGACGAAAACATGAACATGATGAATAGGACATGTGGCTTTGCATGGTTAAAATATCTATTTGGCAGTATACAGTATGTGGTAGTTTTGCCAATGGTATTGAAAATGAAGTCATCATGAAATCAAAAATTACCCTACTTACATTTTAGTGCACATTACTAGTCTTGTGGTGAACAATTAAACCGTGCAAGTCAATACACCGAAAAAAAAAAAAAAAATTGTCTGCTGTTGTAATCTTTAATCAAAAACTGAAAAATTGCTTCCGCTCTGGAATGCCGTTCTTGCTCTGATGGCGTCAGTTTGACGGCTTGGGGAGAATCCTCTTAAGTCATGATGTAAGGAATGCTGTTTCTGGGTCCAAGCCAGGTCCAAGCTACTCATTTCACTTGAGAATACCATCTCAACAGCCATTTATGAGCACTATTTAATTAAAGGGGTCATATGATGCGTTTTCAAGTTTCCCTTTCTCTTTGGAGTGTTACAAGCTGTTTGTGCATAGATAAGATCCTGAAGTTGCAAAGACTAAAGTCTCGAAACCAAAGAGATATTCTTTATAAAAGTTAAGACCCAACCATGCCCCCTTAAAACGGCTCATTCAAACACGCCCCCACATGTCTACGTCACGGTGTGGGGAGATTTGCAAAACACCGCCCAAATGTATACGCAAAGAAAGAGGGCGGGACTTTTATTCTCGCTGTAGTGTTGTTGCTGCCGCCGGCGCCATGTCGTGGAGACGTTTCGTTGTGAAAGCGAAAGTACGTTGTTTGGGCTTCCAAAAGAGGACACAACTAGAAATCAGTGGTTAAGTTGTATTTACAACACTGTTCCAGAACAGTTCAACCCAAATATTAGAGTGTATGCATCGCATTTTAACGGAGGACTATTTCCTGAACCTGGGAGTAGTCTGCCAGCTATGCTCAAAGACTGTTTGTATAAAGTGGGGCAATTCCAACTTTGCAAGGACAGTCTGGCACTTCTGACTCACAGCCTGTAAGTATGTTTTCATATTTAAAGAACTTGCCACTGACTATTCAAAACAAGTTTTGAGCAGTGTAGAGTAGTGCTTGTTGTTTGTCGTTTCTTCCATCACAAATGCAGACATGGTAATGTTTACGCGGCGCGATGCACCGCGACACATTAAAAGACAGTATAAGTCATTATAATCAGTAATTATGTCCCCACTGGATGCAACAAATGCCTCGTTTGTAATGGGTTTTATTGTTTTTGTGTCCTCGTGCCAGGACACAGCATCACAATATGGTAAGGGGCGTAACATTTCCGTCTCACGCTTGAGGTATTCGGCAAATCACAACGCACTGGATAGCTGGCCAATCAGAGCATGTCTCGCTTCTCAGAACGATGAGCTTTGTAAAAATCAGCACGTTTCAGAAAGGCAGAGCTTAGAGGAGCAACAATAATGTAGAGTATGTGGAAAATAATGTTTTTTTTATTTATTATTTTTTTTACTCTAA
This sequence comes from Spinibarbus caldwelli, assembly GCA_039654775.1. Taxonomy (NCBI): domain Eukaryota; kingdom Metazoa; phylum Chordata; class Actinopteri; order Cypriniformes; family Cyprinidae; genus Spinibarbus; species Spinibarbus caldwelli. The sequence goes on from CM077254.1 coordinate 16,611,823, forward strand.
ACCGCATAAACACATTGCATTGCACCAAAATACACAAAATGATGTTCTTTTTAGCAACGTCATATGACCCCTTTAATATTACATATTTAAGCTAAGCATTTAAAATATTGCTGTGCACAGGAAAATATAGCTTTGTACTTTTACTTAAGCAGTTTTGACACCAGTACTTTTACTTGTAATTGAGTAGTATTTCAGCAATGTAACAATACTTGTAATTAAGTACAAATTTTCAGTAGTCTTTCCACCACTGGAGATTTGAAGGGTCTGATTTTCTCCTCAGGGACAGTCACCGTCAAAGTGGATAGACCAGCAATGCCCGCTGCTTTATTGTGTTTCATGGCCATAAACATCCTGACCTTGGGTTTTCTGAACAGACGGTCCATGGCAGTTTTTAGTATCGCTATAAAACACGTACATCTGAGCTATCTGCACACCGTGCCCACACACAAAAACACACACAGATATGGATTGTGTCAGCAGAGTAAATGCAGTGTTTAAAATAACTAAAACATCAGAAGCAATGTAGTGATGTGTTTGCTGTTTTTGGAAATACTAGTTTAGTTAATGTGACGTAAACTGTGAACAGTTTACTCTGAAACAATACATAATGCACTTGCTTGTCACAGGGATACGACATGATGTAAACCTGGTTGATATGAGGCCTTTGTATTTGAGTCAGCTTTAAAATCAAATCAAATCAAATCAAATCAAATAAAATAAAAAATAAAAAATATTTTTACATAAAAGCAGCATTTGTTTTTTTACTCCAAATGAGAACGTCAGTTAATTTAAAAAGGTAAAAAAGTATTATTATATTATATCATATTATATTATATTATATCATATCATATATCATATCATATCATATTATATTATACAGTACATAAATATTATTGTTATATTATTAAATCAGTAAAACATAAACTTTTATTCAAATAGATTTAAAACTTGGTACAAATGAAAGGTAAATATTTCTTAGTTAGACCATTAGACAATAGCTATGCGTTTATAATAAATAATAATAATAAAAGAAAAATACTCCTACTTCTAAAACTGCTTTTTGTACTGACCATAAGTGCAAATAATAACTGGACAAAATTTAAATGTATTTATTTATACTAGTCAATAAAATAAAATAAATAAAATAAAATAAAATAAAAATAAATTGGCCTCTGTGGACATGGGAAATTAAAATTTCTAAAAGAGGAAATGAAGAGAACTATCTCTCAATAAAATACATTTGGCATTTGTACGAAATGCAAAATAAAACTGCTAAAAGTGCTTTTGCACAGAAAATAAGTGCAAATAATTAATGATGATAATAATAATGATGATGATGATGATGATGATGATGATAATGATGATAATAATAAAGTTGCTCTAGTTAGTAAAATAATAAAATTAAATAATACATTTTGTTATAATGTTGTAGAGGCTAATAATATTGAAAATACATGATTGCCAATTATTACTAATGACGTAATGTGTCACAGCTTTGAATCTCATGAAGAATGTCATAAACAGTGAGACCAGAAGTTGCTGGAAACAGTAAGGTGTAAAGTGGAGGCAGGAGAAAGGAAAGAGAGAGAGATTTTATATAGTCCTGTATTGTGTGTCAGTCCCACACACTCCATTGAGCTCTGTATCTCATTCTATCCTTCCTTTGTTCTTTTTTAATTTCACAGGTGCTTCTCCTGTCTTGTTTTTATTTGTTTCCCCAGCCGCCACATTAGACAGGTATCTCCAGCATATGAAGTGCTAGTCTTATCAGGATGTGAGTGTGCGTGTCCACAAGCAGAGCAGTAAATGGGTCGTGCCTTTCTGTTTTCTTTACAAATAAAACAGTCAATGCATCTACAAGAAGCATCCTCACTTCCCCTGACCTCATGACCTCAGCCCTGCCAACTACGTGAAGAGGCAGTTGACTATCAACATGCTATCCCACAATCACCCTCTTCCTTGGCAGTCCCATCTCGCCCTGAGTTTGAGTGCAGCCTCCAGCAGGATATTACAACTGCCACTTCAACCAGCAGCGATCTGACCTCTCTCACTCATTCAGTACTAAGGGCTGCATTAAATGCACTGAAAAGTAGATTTATGTCTTAAAAGAACTAAGACGTTCACAATAAGTTACACTTGCTTTCTACTCTAACAGTAGCTTGAAGTCAATATAAACAGCTGTTTGCAAACCATTCTGTAGGTTTAGTTTTTTTGTTTTGTTTTCGAGAAATTTATCAAAAGTGACGCTAAAGGCATTTACTAATGTTTCAAATAAATGTTGTTCTTTTGAACTTTCTAATACTGGAAAAAAAACATGACTGTATTCACAAAAAAAATAAAAAAAAATAAAAAAATAAGCAGCATAACTGTTTTTACTAAATATTTCTTGAGCAGCAGATAAGCATATTGGAATGATTTCTGAAGGATCATATGACACTGAAGATTGGAGTAATAATGCTGAAAATTCAGTTTTACCATCACATTAATTATATTTTAAAATATATTACTGTATAAAACAATTATTTTAAATTCTAATTATATTTCACAATATTACTGTTTTTACCGTATCAAATAAATGCAGCCTTGGTGAGCATAAGAGGCTTCAAAACATAAAATTATACCAACCTCAGATTTCTGAACAGTAGTGTATTTATTGGGAATTAATGGATGATTAAAAGACAATACAATGCAATAAATGATGTAACAATAAATTACATCATTATACTGTTTTTTACTTACTCTCTTGTTGTTCCAAAGCTGTATGACTTTTATTTCCTCTGTGGAAGATAAAAGCAGATTTGTAAGTCAAAAGACATCTTCATTGATAACAGAATTTGTGGATGAACTATAGCTTTAAGACTGTGAATCACTTTAAATATGAGCATTAAAAAAGCACACAAAGTAAATCTGTGCTTCAGTTCAAAATAAGTTGCACTGGCGTACTTAGAATAGTTTCACATCTTCAATTTACCCTTTAAAGTCAACATGAAATGGCACTCGCAACCCATTTTACCCACATGCTTCATACTTTTAGTTCTCTTAGAAAGTTTAAATAAGTTGCACTGACTCACTCTGTTTGCTCAGCTTCCTATATTCAACATTTACACTTAAAAAAGCACAATACTCCAGGGAGAGCATAATTATATAATGTTTATAGGAAAATGCTACCATTTCTTTGCCTAAAGCTATTCATATCCTTCACAAAACAGCAGATCACAAAACATTGTTCTTTGAGGCTTTATTGCGGGTTTTCTCTGCCCCCTCTTTAACTCAAAGCGGAGGATTTTATTTGACATGGTTAAACTGTCTCATTGTAGCAGCTTTCTTCCTATCTCCCACACATGCACAAAAGACACTAATGCGGCTGCAATGTGACACGTCCGCATATCAGGCCACGCTTAACATATGTGCAAAATAGACGGATCTCTCTCTTTATTTGCCTTTCGTTCCTAGTTATTATCTCTGTGCCACCGAGAGCAGGGGAAGCTCACAGAGAGATTGAAGCCACGGGGGATCTGCTTTAGCTCAGACTGAGTGATGTGTGTCCAGGCGGGCATGGGATCAAACGGGCGGCCCCCTGTTCGCCTGTCACATGCGTTCAGACTTCGCACGTGCCTCTGAGCGGCGTTATCAAACACGGCGGTTCATCCCCTGACCTTTTTGTGCAGAGCAGTGAAGATTTGAACGGTGAACAAATGACATTAAGTCCCTGCAGCTTTACATGTCATTGTGCAGCTATCCGAGTACATGTGTGTTAGCCATGACAGGAGTGAATTTCTCTGATGTGATGAGTCAACTGATTCCAACCGCTGTCTCATGTTGTCTTTCAATCTCTGGTCAACTCTTGCCCTTCAGTTTTCAAAAGAAAGAAAGGCAAAAAGAAAGAAAGTAAGAAGCTGAGACCAAGTCCAAGTCAAAAGAGCTAACTTCCATGTAAACAGAATTTTGTCCAAAAAGATTTCAAGAATGAGGTTTCAGTTGAATGACAAGTTGACTCAATCAACCAACCAACAAACAAATAACATGCGTACATAAATAAATTAAAAAAGTAATAAATGTAAATAAATAATACTTGAAAATAAATAAATTACTTGAAATAAAATAACTTTAGATAAATTAATAAATAAATTAATAAAATGTATTATAATAATAATAAATATTACTTCAATAAATATGTTAATCAATTACTTCAAATAACAAATGCTGTAAATAAATAACTATGAATTAAAATACATATGAATTGAAATAAATAAATAAATAAATATGGTTACTTACTGGTACAAGTTAAAAGAACCCACTCCTAGGATTTTGGACCAATGAGATTTCAGAAAAACATCACCTCTAAACCAAAGAGTTGACGAAATGTTACATCACTCTAAATAAATAAATAATTTAAAAAAAAAAAATAGTAGTAGTATTTTAATAATTTTAGCAAGCACATATTCACTAGCCACAATATCTACTAACAATTCTGAAATTAAATCATATTTTACATGAGAACATTCCAAAAACTGTATTGCCTATTACCCTGCTTACTTAATATTATTTTACCAGTTTGCAGCCAAACTCCCATCAAACCTGACTGAATTTGTCTGTATTTGATCTCTGTTCAAAAAGTGTGAGGTTGAAGTCTGAATTCTGGGTTAATGAAGTCATCTAGTAATCTGAATCAGGGAAAAAAAAAAAAAAAAAAAAATCTAATTCCCTTTAACTTTATTCCTTTTGTTATTTTCCAATTTGTCTGTTTATCTTTTACTTCCGCCCTCTCATCACCTTTCCTTCCCGGGGTGGACTTCTGCCTAATACAGAGTTTTCTCTCTTTTTTCTTTAACAAGGTCCTTCTCTCCTCTACTGCTTGAAACCTAAGAAATAATGTTCAGAATTTAATCAGAAATGACTTAATGATTTAGCACGGATAAAAATGTACACTTGCATTTTTATAACACTTGTTTTTTGAAATATAGACTAAAAACTAACGAAACAACGTAAATGTCCATAGCAATATTATATTTTGACTATATACAATGCCAGTACCATCAGACTTTTTTTGTTTTAGAACACGTCTCAAAAAGTAACATGATACTACAACGTTTTTGAATATGTATTTTTGAAGTACTATGGTAAAAAGTACCATAGTATTTCAATCCTATACCATCACTGCACTATACCACCACAGTACATTTTGTAACCTGTACCTTTACAAAAAGTACTGTATTTTTGGATTTGAACCCTAAAGTATATATAAAATACCTTTGCATTGCGATTAGTACACAAGCCATTGTCGGCTGGCTGGCTTGGTGAAAAATTCTCAGATTTCTGAATCTTACATCAGCTGAATTTATGAATTTCAATTGCTTAGCTTTGGTTCACAATGCACAGAATTATGATGGAGGCATAGATTATCTGTGAACAAGTCTGACAACAGGTGACGTTCATTGCTTGAAGTCTCAAGGCTGAAATATGCGGATAAGAATCAGGTGTTGTACCTTAAAGTGTAAACATGGTACTTATGACTCACTTCTTCAACATCTTTGTCTTCTCCACTATTCCCCGCTCAGTCCCCTTCATTTCCAGGTATGTAACCTTCTCTCTCTTTTTTTACCCTCCCTCCTTCTGTCCTCCAAAACAACCCACACAATCTTCGTCAGCTTCTTTCTTTCGGTCTTTGTCACATACTTTTTTCCGTTTCTGCTGTCTTATTTGAAATGTTTTCCTCTCCAGCTATTTTTCTCTGTTTACCTTGTTCTCTTTCTGTCCACCTGTCCCTTTCTCCTCTACGTGCCGTCTCTATTTTTCAAACTCGACGTGTCTTTTCACGGAGTTGCGCCAGAGTCCCAGGAGAGTCGGGCTGTTGACGGTTTTGGAGGTGAAGACCCGTCCTCTTTGTGGACTCATCATGGGACAGACCGGGTGAAGGAGGGTCAAAGGCACACATGTACATACACGAATGCAAACACACGTAGTTGCTCTTTTCAAATTAGTTTGAAGGAGATAGAATTTGATAAGGAGAGAGGTGTTGTTGTTCCTTTGTTATCTTTGTGTGGTCCAGATTGCAATTTGTTCTAGCCAAGTACTGACTATGTAACAAGAAGAGACCGTCTGACCAACATGCAAAGCGGCCAAGCACACTTTGTTTTTACTTGAGTAGTTTTATTTGAAGCAACTTATAATACAATAAATAAATAAATAATGGTGTGAAAATCACTTTGCAGAAAAAAAAAATAATAATAATAAAAAGGGTAAACTTTTTCTCTTTCTCAGACAGTATTATTTATTTCAGAAAAAAAAAACTATTTAGCAATATTACACGATTATGAGTGTTTTAAATATTAATAGATCATATCCAGACAACATAATTCTGATTTTGACACAACAGTTAAAACAGGAGTTGAAAGAGTAACCTGCATTTTAAACACAATGTTGCACACAATAGTGTCTTCCTGTTTTGAATGAATCCATTCGGTGAATGATTCAATCATAAAGAAAGTCACTTGTTTGAATGAATTAGTGCTTTTGAAGGAGTTGGTTGAGCAAATGATTCAATAATTCAATTGATTAATTCAATAAATGTATTTGCTCATTCAATGATTCAGTAAATGATTCAATTAAATCTTTCGATTCAGGACCAGTTGAATAGATTATTTAATCACTCGCTGATAAAGACTTGTCACCTACTGGTGCAACGATGTAACCGCAGAAAGAGTAACTGAAAAATAATAATTGAAAGAAGTGTGTTCACTGGCTTTTAACAGTTATCAGATATAAAAGCTTAGCTGTGGTGTTTAACTAAGCCACATTATGGCCATAATCATATCTGATAGATGACAGTATTTACATCAGCCTAAAACTACACACTGACAGCAGTGGTAATGTTTAGAGAGAGTAAGAAACATAATTATCACCAATTTAATGAGCTCATTCCAAAAAAAAAGCACCCTAATTTACAAGTCCACAATAATTTAATATGCCAGTCCAGTAACACTGTTGTAATAAGCCATCTAAAACAATTTATTGGCTGTTCTTCAACCATAATTCAGCAGTGCCAAGCATGTTTTATGGATAATCAATCATTCTGCAAACAGCAACAGCCCTGGATTCCTAGAATTCAGCTCATACAAACCAAGCCAGACACAAGAAAACCAAGACAACCACAAGAAAACACAACTGAGGCAACTGAACTGAGCACTTGGTGTCTACAGCTAATACGTTTTAACACTTCTACATTAGTAAACCAAGTATTTAAATTGCAATTTAATAAACAAAGACTGCTAAAAACATATTGCTCATTAGTCGCATGGGTAAGCTTGAAATGATTTTGCCATCATCAGATGTCATAAACTACATCCTGTAACCTCTCAGTCTGGTTTTCTTTCCTTGTAGACAAAGTTGTAAATGAGTATTGATTGCTCATGTATCACTTATAAATGTAGACAATAGGGATGGGAAGATTCCCCAATTCACTCGGTGCATCGGCAAAAAAAAAAAAAAAAAAAAGTGAACTATGCGATTTAAAAAGTGTGCATTGGATACAAGTTGGCATTTGTATCGCGATGCATCGTCTCTAACATATTTGCATCGGTAAGAACCGATTTATTTATATAGAATTACTAATGGAATGCACTACACTTTTACTGTTTAGAAAGTGACCAATAATCTGTGACCAATATTTTATATTCTCCTCTGGAAACTGTTTCTCAAGCGCGTTCTCTCATCACCGCTGCGCGCGAATGAGACATATCACAACAACACTACGGAGACCTGAGGAAAAGTGGGGATTAAAGTCCAAAACCTAACTTGAAATAACCTAACAAATCAATTGGGGCTAAAGCGGTTCCATAAACGACAATGTAAATTCACACAATCTCACTAATTTGTGGATGCTTATTCTTAAGCAGCCTTTAATGTCGATCATGGATCAAATCAATCCACCATTGCAAACAGCGAATATATTTGTGCTGTTTAATGCATTTGAGACATCTAAACAGACAGAGCGCAATAATTCTGAGTCAAATATGCATTTTGCTAAAATATACATTGTTGGACATTAAATGTGCCTTTTGTAGAATTTTAAACCTACATATAAGTGTATTTTTATGATAGCAGTAACTGTAAAGGGACTATTGTAATGGGTAAATCAAATGTTAATTTAGAGTTTTTAACTTTTAGTTTAGTGATTGTTAATGCTTTAAAGAGCAATGTTAGATTGTAATGTTCTAATGCTATCTGTTCTAACTATAAAAGGTACAGCTGTTATAAAACCAGAGAGAAAGGCATAGCTATGATAGTATGTGAGAGAGTCAGTGGTAATATCCTTGCATTCCTATTGGTCAGTGTTAGAGGAGCTCAGTTTAGCCTGACAGTTTGCCTACCCTAGACCAGGTTAGCTTTCCACCATAAGTTGCCACAGTGACTGAGGTTGATCTTTGTTGAATGGAACCAAATCATTTGACAATGAGTCAGACTAACTGAAATAAGCCTGGCCTATTTGGTAATCTTGTTTTATGAAACAGGCCTCAAGGCGTTAGAAGTCAGAAGACACAAGTTAATTTATGATTTGCTGAATTTATTCGTATTGCATCGAATCACATTGTGTTGAATCGAAATCGAATCGCACTGCATCGTAATAGGGGTGAATCGTATCGCATCGCTAGTTGCTTCATATGTATCTTCAATGTATCGTATCGTTTGGCTATGCATCGAGATGCGTATCGCATCAGCCTCAGTTATGGAGATGCACATCCCTGGTAGACAAACAGAAGAGCACTGCTTGTGTGCTAGAGGCTTAACATTAACTGTGTTTACATGTACACCAATAGCAGGATTAAGCAGATTAATATGTCTACATGGCATGTGCAAACCTCCTACATGCGCATTCACATACTTGCTTTATAAAAGGAATCCTTCCAGCATACATGGACCTGTTCACCAATTGTAGGGCATCTCCCTCACTCGTAGAGACCACACTTCTGAGTTTAATCCACAGAATTAAAATAATTGCGATGTTTTATTTTACAATTCAGACTTTTTTTTTTTTTTCAGACCACTCAGAATTCAAAGAAAGTCAGAATTGCAAGATCTAAATGCATAATGCTGGTTATAAAATCAGAATTCACCGTCCAAACCGTTCCACGGACGATGCAATATCCACCACTCTCCACCTAGCTCTTACCCATCTGGAACAGAAAGACTCTTATGTTAGAATGCTGTTCATTGACTTCAGCTCAGCATTCAACACAATAATCCCACAACAGCTCATCCACAAACTAAACCTGCTGGGCCTTAACACCTCCCTCTGTAATTGGATCCTGGACTTTTTAACTGCAAGACCTCAGTCAGTCCGTGTCGGCCGCAACACCTCCAGCACTACCACACTGAGCACAGGTGCCCCACAAGGCTGTGTGCTCAGCCCGTTGCTCTTCACGCTGCTGACCCATGACTGCACTGCCAAGTCCAGCTCCAACCACATCATCAAGTTTGCTGATGACACAACTGTGGTAGGCCTCATCAGCAACAACGATGAAACGCACTACAGAGAGGAAGTGGCACAGCTGACTGAATGGTGTGGTGCTAACAACCTGTCCCTCAATGTGGGTAAGACGAAAGAGGTTGTGATGGACTTCAGGAGAAACTCTGTTGACCACCCCCCGCTGACCATCGACGGCTCAACCGTGGAGAGAGTCGGCAGCACTAAATTCCTGGGAGTGCACATCACAGAGGATCTCACCTGGACCACCAACGTCACGTCACTCAACAAGAAGGGACAACAGCGCCTCCACTTTCTCCGCCGGCTGAAAAGGGCAAGTCTCCCTCCACCCATCCTCACCACTTTTTACAGGGGCACCATTGAGAGTGTGCTGACCACCTGCATCACTGTCTGGTATGGGAACTGCAGTGCTGCTGACCGCAAGACCCTACAACGGACAGTGAACACTGCCGCAAAGATCATCGGTGCCCCTCTCCCCTCCATCCTGGACATTTTCCTTTCACGATGCTCCAACAAGGCAACCAGCATCGTGAAGGACCCCACCCACCCCTCTCACAACCTCTTCTAGCTCCTGCCATCAGGTAGAAGGTACCGGAGCATCAGAGCTCGCTCTGTCAGATTGCTCAACAGCTTTTTTCCCCAGGCTGTGAGAGCTCTTAACTCCAATCCCTCTGTCCCCCTCTGAAACCATGAACACCTCAGCCCTCCCACCCCCCAACTCATTAAAAACTGTTGACAATTTTACTAAGTGCAATTCTGAATGTGCTGCATACAGGTGAGTGGGCTATACAAACCACCTGTAGTAACGCACTCATCCCACTATATGCACACTAGACACTTTCTACAAACACTCCCTGCCACAAAGACTCTTAAGAAAATATATGTCTACTTGAACATTGCACTACAAAATAATACATGTTTACTTGAGCATTGCACTACAAAATCTTTTTGCACTATGCACTCTCCCACAAAATCTCTCTTCTGCACAATAATTTAATGTACAAAGTATATATTTTTCTGCACAATTTCATGTACATATATCTCTTTCGCACAATTTCATGTACAGTATTTATGTAAAGTTTTTGTACAGTCTCAGTTTGTGTATGTGTGGTCAACTAGGTATAGCAGTTATAGTATTTTTTGTATATGTATAGTCAGATAGTTAACTGTTGTATAGCTCTATTGTTTTTCCTATACTTGCATTGTTGTATGTTTATCTTAGGTTTAACTAGTATGTAGCACCGTGGTCCTGCGAGACACGACATTTCGTTCCACTATATGTCCACACATGTAGCAGAATGACAATAAAGCTCGACTTGACTTGACTTGAATTGCAAGATCTAAATTCAGAATTCTGACTTTTTCTTGCAATTCCGAGTTTACATCCAGCAATTCTGTATTTAGATCTTGAAATTCTGATTTTAGATTTTACAATTATGGCTTTTTTTTCTCAGAAATTAGACTTTACATTTCGCAAATCTGTTTTTCGTTTCCATCACAAAATTTAAAACAAAAAAAGTAATTGACCCTTTGCCGGGAGTTTGTTTGACAGTCGATATGACCAATCATAACACCAAAATCTGCCATGTTGCCTGACAAACCCAACAGGTGAGTAGATTAATGTTCGTGGACTTGAACATGAAATGGTGTGTACTGACATCTTTCCGTGGTTGAAACAAGTTACCTTCTGATGTTCATTCATGTTTATTTTGAGCTATAACTAGTAAAGAGGAAGAGTTGATCGGTTCACCTGCTGCTTGAACTGAGGCGCTACAGCGATCTGTCATGACACATTAAAGGGCCACAAAACAGTATTTATTGTTTGAAAAACAAAAATGACAAACTTTTAATGCAGAGACTTTGTATCACACCAAAAGTAACCTGCTCTGTCTTGTCTGTTGGCATGTCGTCAGTTTTCTCTTTGCTCCGCGAAGTATTTTTCACTACGTAAGAACATGATGTGTGGCATGAAAGCACCATGGCTTGTTGGACGTAGCAACTGTAACGAAGGGGGACAGGTCTTTGCGAAGGGCAAATTGTGAGTGAACATCTCACAGTTCTGAGAACAACAACAAAAATGTCAGAACTGAATATCTTGCAGTTCTGTCTTTTCTAAGTTTACATCTCACAATTATGAGAAAAAGAAAAGTTTTGGTAAATTACTGGCTAATGCTATATGAATTCTTACAATCTCATTTGGATGTTTTCATATGATCTGCTCACGTCCCGTTGACTGTTAGGTTTAGGGTTGAAACATCATTCTTACATTTTTAATCTAAAAATCATATATTTCAAATCGTACAAATTCATACGAAATCGCCACCTCATAAAATAGTTGCGTTTTCGGTTACACTTTATTTTGATAGTCCACTTCAGACATTCTAATAACTATAAGTAACTTTGTAACTACATGTCAATTAATTCTCATTAATTTGCAACTACATGTCTACTAACTCTCAGAGTAGACTGTTAGGGTAGGTTTAGAGTTAGTAGAATAAGTTGACATATACTTAAAAACATAAGATAAACATAAAATTTCTCACAGTCAGTATGTTGTATGTTGTGGACCCATCAAAATAAAGTGTTAGAAGATATTAAGCAGGCAGTCTACTAATACTCTAATGACTGCTAGTCAACATGTAGTTATAAAGTTACTTACTGTTAGTAGAATGTCTAAAGTGGACTATCGAAATAAAGTGTTACTGCGTTTTCTCATGAGATCTAGTTGGAGTGGCCAAACACACCACTGATGTTATGTCCAGCGTAGTGCTTTTAATAAAATGTAGTCACCTCCATACTTGCATTGCAAATACCCTGCTTTCATTGTCTTGAGTCGTCTTTAGGGACTCATTTGTATCCTCTAAGTCAGCACTTGTACAGTAGCTGCCCAGTTTTGTATTCATTTATCGGCAATGGGATTAGAAGTTCAATGTATTTACACTTGCTACAGGCTGCTTCTTGCTGTTCAAGGCACTGTATTTGCATTCTCAGCTACCTGTCCTGGTGGTATTATTGTGACTTGTGCACCTTATTAAGTCTCTTCGATGATAAAGCATGGTAAATATGCAAATGAATGAAGTAAACTCTGGTCCAAACCCTGGTGAAGGCCGGACTGCTGTTGTCTAGCAGCAGGGATGGGGACCGTGGGGGGGGGGCTTCAGAAAAAGTGGTCACGTAATGATGCCATTTCTCTGATAACGGTGCAGAGCGGAGAGGCTAATTATTTCACCTGTGTGTGTATGTGTGTGTGTGCAGTAACTGACATTTAGTGTGTTGGTGGCTCAGACACACACATCATTGATTTAACCTCAAGTCCAGATCTTCTGTTCAGCCTCATTAGAGCTCTGCTGCACCAGCTTGGTTTGAGTATGTGTGTGTGGCGGTTCATGGAACGTATGTGGGTTTGTGTCTTCCCTTTCTCTGTCTCGAACACACAATCATTGGATTTCAGTCTGTCTCTCCCTGTCCTTTTTTGCCTATGTCCAGCCTTGCTTGGCTCAGCATTCCCATTGTCCGGTCGTCCTATTGCTCTGCGTCCTTACGCTAGAGACTCGGATAATCCAGCCATATAATGTCCCGTTATTTAATTAAAACTCCTCACCGCTGGCTCTTATCTGCCTGTTCTGCTCCCCGACCTGCCACGGCTGCCGACGGGCTCAGAAAAAAACCCACATTACTCTAATCACCGCACATTCTGTGGCCACAGTGAGCTCAGATCTCTGCCTGAGTGGAGCTGTCTGCCTCTCCTCGGGGTGGGTTTGCTGTCTCACAACGGGCGGATGGTAGATTGAGACCTGCGGATGGAAGTCAGACAGGGCAGACTGGGTTTTATTCATCTCTTCATTACATTCAGAATGTGTCCTGAATGTTTCAACAGTCATGCTTCTTTAGCTTAAAGGAATAGTTCAATCAAAAGTGAACATTTTGTCATTATTTACTCATCCTGTATGTGGTTATATTTATGTGGAATACAAAATGAGAAATCGAAGAATTTTTACAAAAAGGAGAGAGCAACTGGAAAAGCACAATAAAAGTAGCCCAATTTGTGCGCTTAGCTCCGCCCCCATTGGATACTGTCGCTAACTCAGACAAGCTTCATAGAACATGTCATAAATGACCGCAAATCAAAATCAAGGCAAACCGAATTCTGAAAGTTCTTACAAGTGAGAAAAATAGTGTGAATGAACGGGAAGATTTTCAGTAAATAATGACTAATATTTCTATCTGTTCCTTACATTTTATGGCTTCAGAAGATACCTCTGTGGTATATATTTTCAACAGCTGCAGCCACTATGAACTGACATTGTATAGAAAAAAAAAAAAAAAAAACTGCATGAAGATTAATGTAATAGCAGAAACTATTCCTTTAAATAAAGTTGCCGTTTCCAAGGCTGATGTTTACTCTTTGAATGATTTGGATGTAACGAGTGGTATTTTATTTGTCAGTTTAATTAAGTTTTATTTTTATGAAGCATAAGACTAAAACAAAGGTGCAATTAGGAGGAAAAAACGACTATATCACAGATTGTTCCAAACACAAAACAGTTAGTATACTTCTGAGCCTTGGATATACAGGATGATGTTATGATTTATGACTCTCGCTCTCTAACACATACTCACCCCAAAAGACCAGAAATAAAACACTTAGCGCCAAAGCTAATGGGACAATGAACTAATGAGTCCTTCTTGTTTGTAAAGCTCCTTGACCTTTGTAATTTTGGGACCCAGTATTGATACTACAGCTCTGTTGGACAGGGAACTATAATGGCCTGGTTAACTATAATGAGGTCTTAGTGCCTTTTCGCCACTGTGAGAATGTACTATTGCACCCAGTGTTATGAAATGCAATGAACAGGATGCAATAACAGTTTTTTTTGTTTGTTTTTTTCATCCTGGCAAACAATTTTCTAATTAAGGTCTATATTCTGGTTAAGACTTTATTTAATAAATGTATTATTAATACTTTCATTTAGCTACGATGCATTAAACTGACCAAAATGACAGTAAAGATTTTATATTGTTGGTTACAAAAGATTTCATCAAAGAATTCTGAAAAAAAGCAGCAAAACATCAAATTAGTATGATTTCTAAGGATCAAGTGACACTGAAGTAATGCAGAAAGCCTTCTGAAAATTCAGCTTTGCATAAAAGGAATAAAACATTTAATTAAAGTGGGAAAGTAGAAAAATAGTTGATTTAAATTGTAATAATATTGCACAATATTACAATATTATTTTTTAATGTATATTTGATTAAATAAATGCAGCAGAGGGTGAGCAGAAGAGACTTTAAAAAAAAAAAAAAAAACCTTAAAAATCTTACCAATCTAAAACTTTTGAAAAGTAAAGTGTAAGGGAAAGAAAGAAAGAAAGAAAGAAAGAAAGAAAGAAAGAAAGAAAGAAAGAAAAAGAAAGGTGGCAGTTGATGGGGATTATGAGTAACATTTTCTTTAATAAATTTACAGCAATTATGGAAATTGCTAATTAAAACACAGCATGATTCCAGCATGTAATTTGAGTGTTATTCTGGGAAACAGAAGCGTGAGGACACCTAAAAATGGTGATCTGTGTTCAGCATAATAATAGCACACATCCTGAATGCATTGTTTAGCCAGATGAACCATAATGAACACAAATGGCAGTCTTAAGGATTATTCCAACATGTTAAAATTGTCAAAAATGATCAAAATAAAACCAAGCAAACATAAAGCAGACTGATTCATTCAATTTCTTCCTCAGTTTGATAGGCTTGTTCTTTATCTTCAGAGAAATTGCTGACCAATGCTGCCTTCACGTGCTATCGGAATTATTGTAAATACTAGTTTCCTAATCGGAAATTGGAAGTGAACAGCCTCTCAAGTCATATTTACTACTGGGGAATTCGGAAATAATTTTGATACCAGAGTTTCCGAGTTGGGCGGATGGATCATAAACTTTAAACATGGTGGAGGGGACAACCATTGCTGCTGTCAATGCTGTTCTCACAACACCTACATCCCTTTGTCTTGTCGCTAAAGTTGTGTATTTATAGGCTAGATATGAAGGATCATTTGAAGCATATTGTAAGTTTTATAAGCAGTGAAATAAGCATGTATTTGACCAAAGTTCCAGAATTGTCAGCAAACTGCATGTATAGTGCGGTGAATGTTTATATGATTGTCAACCAATGGGATGCTACATTTTATTCTTTCCGACATTAAAGCACTTGAATACGACAAGCTCGTAATCACGACTTCATAAGTGGGAAATAGGACATTTCCGATAGAACGTGAAGGCAGCACAAAGCCTACATATTACCCTAACATCAGAGGAAAATGACAGGCAAACCATACAGTGTGATTGGCTGATTGGAATGCAGTTCCAGGACCAACAAGTATATTGATCTAGAAACATGTCCTACTCGGGTAAATCACGTTAAGTGTCAAGGGGAACAGTGCGTCTAAAGGTTCAGAATGGCTATGTTCGGAATAGAATACTAGCTTGGAATACCAAATATCGCTCCATATACACTGCATACTCAATGTTTTTAAAATAGCATGTTAAAATGATAGGCATTATTTGACAATAAACGGCTCAAACTGTACTCACTACGTTTGTCACATGATCTCATCATAATGCAAGCTTAGTTCAGTGAATGGCACCTATACTGGAAAAAAAAAAAATGGTGTAGGATTTACTTTGTAATTATTTGTGACATACTAGCAATTTCTGAGTGAAAATAGAAAGACTGAAATGGTATTTTCTTTTTAGTGTACTTGCCATTTAGTATTTATTTATTTGCTTGCTTGCTTTTTTTTTCGATTCGATTTTGGGTAAAATGTTTTATGATGATGATATTATTTCCAGTTCATGACACTGGAAATGGAAAGTCAAGAGTGAACTGCATTATGGGATGCCATATTCCTCATTCTTGCACTTTTGCATAATTGTCAGTGTATGCCATTTGGAATGCAGCCCTATCTTCAAAGCCTGCTGAGAAATTGATTGCTCTACGCCTAGATGTCCAAGATTACATGAACAGACATATGCAGATTTCATTTTAGACGTCAGTACGCAATGAGAATTTTCAGCCATGTCTGATCTTCCCTTAACAACTTATTGATCTGGTCTTCACAATTCACAACAGTCTTCGCCACTCATCTTCTATTCTCTGTACAACAGGTTGTGGTCCTCCATTCTGAACAAGACTATCCCAGAAAATGAGGGAATTATGCAAATTAATCCCACCTATGACAATGAATTATGAAGAATGGCTCCCTCACATTTTCTCTGGCTTTCTGTTTTTCCTGATAGGGAACATTTTAAATCCCAGAATAATGAGTCATCCAACATAATTCATTCACACTCTCCCTCTTTTCTGAAAGCAAATCCCACAGCACTTCATCAACCTTCTCTTCATCTCCACATTTTCCAACTTAATATTTCTACATTATGCAACTGCTGTGGAAACAAATCTTTACACACGACCCCAATGAGAAAAACAACGCAGGAGATAGAGAGATTAGAACAGCATTAAAATACAATCCAATCACCCTCAGAGGAGCTAAAACAAGACTGTTTTCTGACCTCTAGTGGTCATGGAGGTGAAGTGTTGCATAAATTTACGATGCCACAAGACACAATTGCCTGACATTGATTCCTGTTAACTTACTCTTGCTCTCAGATATTGCACTGACCTTCACCCAACGAATAAAACAACACATAGCAGTGGGTTTGAAGTAATCTCCAAGGTTTTCTGTACAAACTTTGTGGTTCATACTCCTTGTCTTTCTCTCTTTGTTAGTTTTAGCTTTTTTGTGCTTTCAAGCAACATACAGTGATCTTGAGATTATCCCTCAGTGGACATTATCTTTTCTAGCCTTAAAGTTTATATGCAAACATGAGTTATCTTGCTCTTTTGTTTACTGCATTCTTGACATATGCATTTAAAAGAAAAACTCACTTCCCAGACCATGTGAGAACTAAAAGACTCAATTTCAACTTCAGTTTCAATTAGTAAATTAAAAGGACAGTTCACCTGAAAATTAAGTAATTTACTCACTCTCATGTCATTCCAAACCTATACGACACAAAAGAGGATATTTTGACTGTTAGTGTGGTTCAAATAACATTGGACCCCATACACTTTCATTGAACGACAAGAGGGTGAGTAAATGATGTTAGAATTTTCTTTGGTGGAAAACTGTGTTGTAAACTAAATTACTTTTAATTTAGTTACAGTAAATAGTAAAGCTTTTAGTGCAAGACTCATTTACGTTAAGTGGACTAGTGTAAAAAAGTACTGTAAACTACTGCAAAGTGTAGAATATTGACTCTAAGAGTCAATTCTTTGTAGCGAGCGAGAAGAGCCGACTCCCGTTGGGGAGAGCCGAATCTTCAGCTGGAGCCTTCTATTTTAGCCCAATTTAGCAATTGTGAATGGTTTGTGTGTTGGTAAGCAATTTTTTTTATTCAGTGTTTTCATAAAAGCCTTATTTATATGCATTTTTTTTTCGTTACAAAAAAAAAAAATAAAAAAAAAAATAAAAAAAACATGCAGCTAATCACTAGGATCATAACATTATGTGAAAGAAAGAAGGGGGACACATGCTCCAAAGATAGTGAGTGTAGTGGTGACTGTGTAGCAAGAGCAATACAGAGAGAGACGGGGAGCCGGATTTAAACGCAAGCACCTTGGTTAAGGTAATGGTAGGAAGACAATGCATTGTTGCAACATCGGTCGCCTCAGAGAGAGTCTTCTCAAAAACAGTACAATCACAGAGAGGAGAAATCGCATCAGCACATCCAAGCTGAGGCATCTGATATTTCTGAATGCCAACCTGCGCTAAAGACTAAAGTGTATTAATGTTAAGACTTTTGCCGTTATTTATTTATTTGCTGTGGTTCTGTGTTCAATTGTTCAATTAAATATTTATTAAAATGTTAAATAATAGTAGCTGTATTTTTTTGTAACCAAAAAATGCATAAAAATAAGGCTATTATAAAAACACTGAATAAAAAATAGCTTACCAACACACAAACCATTCACAATTTCTAAATTGGGCTAAAATAGAAGGCTACGAGTGATACTAAATGAAGAGCCATTTGGGAGCCGTAAGAGCCAGCTCTTCTAAGGGAGCCGAGCCAAAAGAGCCAAATCTTTGAAAAGAGCCGGACTTCCCATCACTATTAAACACTCTTGCTGTTTTCCTATTGGTCAAACAAAAACGTAATGCTGCGGGCCCCCACACTCACATTACTGGTTGAGCCAGTGTTGCAATTGTTGGGCTGGTGGAGATGCTCAAACAAACATAATGTTTTGAAAGTGCCTCAAAATTATATGCTGTACCCAAATATGCTTAGTTTCATACTAAATAGTAGGTGAAAACAGTAGTATGAATTCATAGCATTTGAAAAACAGTAAGCGAAAAGTACCAGGATGACCTTACTGATGACCACGGGAGAGGATTTGAAAATGGCAGTGAACTGACACTGGTAGGTTACATGATGGTAACAACATGGTAGGTTTAGTAAGTCCAGATTACATTTATACTATAACATATTGTATTAGCAGTTGTGAAATCAACCTACAAATGACCTACTTGAAGTCTCTGTTGTACATCATCTTCAAGTATATTAGCAAACGAAGGGAAGCAGAACCCCTTTTACATGCAGAGAACAAGCTTGCTATTGAGGTAAAATGAAAGCTTAATTCTTTTGAGTGACCTGCAGCAAATGGCAGCCATAAAAAAAAAAAAAAAAAAGTTGGAAAAATGTTCTCACCAGACATCATGGCAGACGAGGGACATTCCTGTTCATGATATCACACCTAAATTAGATTTCTTCCCTTTCTGATTTAATAAAGGTATTCCTGGTTGCGCAGGAACACGGAGAGCGGGAGATGCGTGTGGACTTTCAAGTAGGTGCCGCAGTCCGTAATGAGGAAGTGGAGGATGGGGTGGAGGAGGAAACTGGATTCTACCACATACCTGTTCCCTTTATCCAGCTTTATCCAGGCTGTGGAGATTGCACCGGTGTTTAATAATCTCCTCACATCCTGCTTGTTGAGCCACACCGCTCAAACTGAGTTGAAATATGTTCATCCTTTAGACCGGTGAGGAGACGCTGGTTGATAACTGAGTAGATAAAGTTCATACACACACACACACCTCATAGGACTGTGATTAGAAAACACATTCAATTTGCAAGACAGACAAGGTAATCATACCAACCCACTGCTGTAGGCCTTTATTGAAGGCATAGATCTACATCTTCAGAGTGGATGAAATCCTTCACGTCAGGTTAATAAGGTGGAGGACAGCAAAAACAGAGAGAGAAACCACACTGAACACCAATTAAAAACCATCTAAAAGAGCGAGTAAAAGACAAAAATATCTACAAAACCGGAAGAAATCTGTTAGCATTCCCATTCATCTACACCTCTGATGTCAAAAATTGGACCACAAGCTCAGCTCCTGATGTTGCCAGTCCTGGTTATTGTTTTATTATGGGAAATCTCAGCTCACAGGCCTCTGAAATGCTTGAATGAACAAATCTGATTAAGGCTTTTGATTCAACTCATTCAGCCACTGAGAACAAAATAAAATTGGATGTTATTTCATTGTAACATTCCATCAGACACATCACATTTCACATGAAATTGAAACTAAGATGTGTGAATCTTGGACCGTTTGAAAGCTTTACATAACAAGAATCAGAATGCTACGCCTCATCAGAACAGAACTTCAGTGCTGCACTTCCACCTACAGGCCAAAATCATCACTGCAGGAGACTGAATAGAGCAACAACAAATTAATCTTTGGAAGTCTTTTTTCATCTTACTTTTTGGAGGGAGAAATAAAACACCTGCACCAAAATGCATATTTTTCTCAGTTTAGGCATCTGAAAAAAAGTAAAATGTTTTTATTTTTTTATTTTATATATTTTTTTTCCCTCCTTGAGCTCCATATTCTCCTATATCACACTATATGAGCCATAAAATCCCGATGCATCAAATATGATAGATAAACACATATGCAAACTTTTTATATTTTTTCTTTTATATTTTGTCTGAAGGTTTAATATTATTATTATTATTATTATTATTATTATTATTATTATTATTATTATGGAACTGTTATTTCATATATCAAGGTTTACAGGGTTAATAGCTTCAATATGTGTGACCCTGGACCACAAAACCAGTCATATATATATATATATATATATATGAGCAATATCACACTAGTAGATGTGAGATTTGGCTGTACAATGGCACGGCTGTGATTCGCCTGTAGGCACACAGTTTCCCAATCACACACACTGTTTCCCAAAACTTAATACTGTTATGTATATGAAATATTATTTATTGAATAATAATGTTTAATAAACAACAACAGCAGCCATCATAGAAGTTGCTAGGCAATTCAGTCAAAAGTACAAAGGCAGCACTATATACAGCACTGAAGTTACATAAAATATAAACTGATGAGATTTTGCTCTGCAACAAATAATTGATTAATTAGACCAACGACTACCCACGAGATTGACCCAAATCTAATTATATCTCCACTATAGAGACATCAGAGCCAGCGGCAAATTCCAGAAGATCTGGCCGAGGTGAAGCTGCTCTCAGCGAGTTACGGCCACTGATGCCCTGTAGCTCACGCTGAAGCAAATTTTCAAATAGACGTTAGCTTTATTAACAAATTGCATATTTGAAGTCTAAACAAGTACATTCTCACCTTTAAAAAAAGTCTTAAAACTACATGGCATGACACAAAAACAGCATTATATATATATATATATATATATATATATATATATATATATATATATATATATATATATATATATATATATATTCATTCTCCAAACTCACACCATTTGTTGAGCTAATGTTGCTATGCTAGGCTGGTCGGGACAGAGGCCACAGGACCAGTTTTACATTTCAGGGAAATGAATCGTTGTCTACGCATATTAAGCTGTGATATTAAACTACATTACTTTAAAGTTACTGTATTTTAAACTTTTTAATTAAAAAAAAATCTTCACCTTTAAGGGCAAGATGCAAATTTTACTGTTTGTCTTTTTAGCAATATATCAAGTATAATCATCTGCACAACATTAAGCCTGGAAAATATATCTATTTATTCATCTCCCTCTACTTTCTCAAATCATCTCAGTGATCTGCGTTAATTAAAGTTATAAAATCCTCAAATAAACGAACTAATGACAGTGCTGACTGCATATTAATGTTATGATAAATGAATGAATTAAACTTAAACCCTGATGAATTAAACTTAAAACACAAATGTTTACTTTCCCCAGTAATTAACATGATCAGCTATAGATAGCTGCCTCCAAGTCTTTCTCAGAATAGACTTCTAAATGATAAAAATAAGGCAGTGGCTATTTGCACTAAGTGTAAATAGCGATAGATTCTATTTACACTATGTTAAAATAGAGGTATTTTTAGTGATATGCTATTTACACTAAGTGCAAATAGCTATAGATTATATTTACACTGTTAAAATAGCACGATTTTCTGCTATTTATACTACTTATTGCAAATAGTGGCAATTATCTGCACCTCAGTGTTGTAATACATTATAAAACAGTATGCAATAACTTACTGAGTGTAAATTTTAATTTTAATTCAAATTATTAAATGGATGCCACCTTATTGGGACAAAAACCCTCCCTACACCTACCCTAACCCTACCCGATACTTTAATTTCAACTTTTTGATTATTTATTTTTTTTATTTTTTATTAAAAATAAATGCTTTTCTGGGGAAGAAAAAAAGTTCGCCAAAAGGCAGATTCAAACCCGGGTCGATCACGTCAAAAGGAGTAGGCTATGTAACACTTTTCCATCTGCGCCACACGACTAACAACTGTCTTTTGTTTGACTAGCCCAATCACACACTGATGGGCGGAGTTAGTGTAAATAGCTTCTGCCAACAAGGTGGGCTATTTGCACTTAGTGTAAATAGACACTCTGTAAAAATAAACACTGTGGTGGATTTCACTCGTATGTGTTGAACCTTGCTGATGTTTTTAAAGAATGACTTTGCCAGTGATATACAAGACACCTACAGAGAGCATAGAGTGTGTGGATAAATTATATAAATGTGCCCTTATTTTTATGTAAGACCACTTCTGTCTCTGAGGTCTGCTGCATTTCTATTCAGCAGTACAATGTTTTAGTTAATGGCTTTTAACTGATCATCTTTTATCTGTTCCATTTCTCTTGATACAGTGAGCCATTTCATATTGCAGTGTTTTTGCTACTATGAATGAATGTCTGTGTGTTTGAGTGACACCTGTCACTTAATGCATCCATTCACTGTAGTTGGGAAGCGATACAGTATTTATAGTCTATTAGGGGCCTAGGCCCTAAAATCAACAGTCCTATACTTTGAGTGTGCCATAGGAAGTCGACAACTTTTAGAACTACCAGAGCTCTCGAAGAAGAATCAAAAACAGTAATGTAAAGAATGACAAAAAAGGATTAGTTAGGTGACATAACAGATTAGTCTGAATTCAAGATAATTTAGAGTGAAAATACTAATTGATAATGTAATATAATACAATCCATTATAATATAAATTACCTTTCAAAATCTGGGGTCAGTAAGATTTTATTTATTTAAATTTTATTTTATAGAAATAAACACTTATTTAGCAAGGGCACCTTACATTTATCAGAAGTTATAGTAAAATCTACTACAGATAAATTCTACTTCAACACTGACAATAAGAATAAGAAATATTTCTTGAGCAGCAAGCAAATCAGCATATAAGTATGGATCATGTCACACTGACAACTGGAGTAATGATGCTGAAAATTCAGTTTTGCCATCTCAGGAATCAATTACATTTTAAAATATATTAAAATACAAAAGTTGTTTTATATTATTTATTTTCTTCTTCTACCACTTCTTTGGAGAAGAACTAGTTGAGTTCATATTTATTGAATTCCACATACTTGTTGCTGCATTAACTCAGCAGTGAATTGTAAGTTAATTGCTTTAATCACATTTTACACTAAGTTGTAAATAAATGTACCAAATGTAAATGTAGTATAATAGCAGCACAGAATAAGGCTGTGCAGCCAGTGGTTAAATTGCACTAATGCTGTCTTTATTTTACTTTTTCTTCATAGTGGGAATTTTACCTGAATGTTGGTGGAGAACCTCAACTTCAAGTCAGTCTGCAGCTGGAACTAATGCATATGTTTTGCTAGGAGATGAGACTGCTGTGCTGTTCCTTTCACTTCATGGAGATCTTGGAGAAAAAGAAGAACAGGATTTAGAGATCACAAACTTGGATCTTGCTTTGTGGCTTTCAAACTTGTGCAGGATATCCCCCAATACAGAGAATGATGAAACATGCAAGTATAAACTGAATAATAGTAATATAAATAATCAACAGGAATAAATAAACGCAATTTAACAGTATAACATTCATGCCACCCTTCCAGATTTAAAGGAATAATTCACCAGAAAATGAAAATTCTGAAAATTCTTTATTAACATCGTAGTATGAAGCAGGGTGAGGCGGAAAGCCATCGAAGCGAAATGAGGCCGCTGAAGCACACGGCTCGAAAGCAGCGGAGCTTTTATTATCCTTCCGCTCCTTCCGGTCGTATTTGGAAAATTTTCATTTTTAGGTGAACTTTTGGAATATAACATAACCAGTGTGTTGCCAGATGAGTCTGTGAGTCTGACCTGAAGGCTTTTGGTCATGATCCAACCCAATCTCATGAAAGTGTGTATAAATAGTACGCCAAATAAAAATGAAAACTCATGCTATCGATACGCAAAAATGGACTTTGGCATGTATATGCTATGAGATGGGTAGGATTAGGGTTGTGGGGTAGATGCATATCATATGTACGCGAAAACTGCGTATCATATGCACGCCAACAAATTTCGTATCACATGCACACGAAAACTGCGTATTATAGGCACTCCAAACACGTTTGTGTCATATATACGCCAAAGTCCATTTTTGCGTATCAATACCACGAGTTTTTGTTTTTACTTGGCATACTATTTATACGCATTTTCATGAGACCGGGCTCCATGATCCAACAGATAAAATATGATGTTTGTATGAAGGACAACATCTGAACTTAAAATGGAGTGCAATGCTCTGCTGTATTTAGTGGAATAAAGTGATTGTTTTGATATTTACATTAATTATTAATTAGTCTACTTATTTTGCCTGTAATTATAGTGGAGTGGAGAGACGTTGAATACTTGCTGATGAAGGTGTTGCTGCATGCTGGAAATACTTCCACTTTTCCTACAGTGAATGTGAAACAGTAAGGCATTGTACAGTCAACTTAGACTACTAAAAAAAATAAATAAATAAATCCAGGGAAGCCGCTGAGAGAAATGTCTTATAACAACTGTAGTGAACATGAAAAATGCATGTATATATATATATATATATATAATTTTTTTTTGCCTTTTTTTTTGTGTGTGTCTCGACTAGGCTTCCTGGAGGAATATGCCAAAACAGTGAAGGCAAATGTAACAGTCCTTCAAATTACTCTTGGACGACTTTTAAAATTCATATCCTGCCTCACAGCTGACCAGGTCCAGCAGCATTGGATCCAAAAGCCGCGTGCCCTGGAGTGGTCATATGCTCGCCTGGCCGCGGCTGGTAAACAACATAACTGACCTGCGGTATATTTTTCTCCAGGCAGTGTTCCAGAGAACAACGCTGCATCCATACAAAGCTGCATTTGCTGTAGCGAGGCATTGCATTACACTAAAAACCAAATCAATTAGCTTTAGGTTCATCAGAATTAAATACATGAATGCAATTAAAATGTCATTAGATGCATCACAATAATACTGAAGTTTTAAATACTGTAATAACTAAAATGCATGATTTAAGAACTTTTCACACTTAAAGCACTGAAATTAAGTATCTGTAGAGATACACTACTGTTCAAAAGTTTGAGGATGGTAAGATGATTTAAATGTTTTTTAAAAAAACATGCTCATCAAGGCTGAAAATACAGTAAAAATATTGAATACAGTAAACATTTTTGAAATATTAGAATTTTAGATAATGTGAAATATTACCACAATTTAAAAATATGCTTTCTATTTAAATGTATTTTAAAATTAAATTTATTCGTTGCAAAGCTGAATTTTCAGGAAAAAAAAAATGTAGCGATTTTGATGATAGTTTACTGTTTTTAGCATTGAAATGCAAATCTGAAATGCAAATCTTTTGCAACAGTCCAAATGTATTTACCGTCACTTTTAATCAATTTAATGCTTCCTTGCTGAATAAACATAAAAAATAAAAATAAAAAATAAAAAAAATAAAAATTTAAAAAGCTTACTGAGCACCAAAATGTTTATGCCACTTCAGCGTTTGTCCCCCTTCATTTAACATTCAGAAACTTTAATTAAGGCTTCCTTCATGAAAATGCTATCAGTCACATACCATGCCGCCGCCAGGAAATGGACCAGCATCAGAACGGACATCACTTGAACGTTCAGGCTCAAGGGAGCGTTCCCTCAACACATTCAGTTCCCACCGCTCACGAGCTGCTTGACACTGCACGGGCTGAACATTAGTTGTCAACATAAACTCAGCGTTGCTCATTGAATTAATATTCAAAATTAGTCGGCCTAAGCGAAAATCTCATCAACGTGTCACGAGCATGATTATAAACTGCTCACTGATTGACAGTTCCAGCTTTTAATTATGCAAATGAAGTTTTACACACGGTTTTCAGTGAATTAAGCAGATGTTAAGCTATAGCATTTATTCACACTGCATACACGATGGGGACATTCTTAACCACATTCTTCTTTTTGTTTTTGTTTTTTTTCTTTTTTTTTTGAAAAGCAGAAAACCAGGATTATTATATGGTGCATATTCTTTTGACGCTACTGGATTATAATCCTAATCGACTTCCTGTTCTTTATTTTCTGAACACAAATTAAGATTACGACTCTTTCATACCAAGTCTTTGTGACAGATTTGGGGACCATTTACAAGTGTGATAGTCAATACAAATATAAATGTTCCTCAGTAATCTGATTTCACGGTGCATACAGATGAGGGCAGTATTGCGTAGAGGATGTATTGTTCAAGGGAAAGTTCAGGTCTTAAATCACTAATACAGTCTTCATAACAGGGGGCAGCATGACATTAACAAAATGTTTTTCTGTTCTTTAGTCGAGAGGTTTTTCTTTTTATTATTATTATTATTATTATTATTATTATTATTTTGTCAGTAGTTCTTTCATAGATGCCTTTAAAGATGTGAAGTGATAAGAATGTAGTAGCTACTCTCAGAGAGGTTTAACACGTTTCACCATGTTTAAAAACCATATTCCACAGGTTTGCCTAAAATCCAGAAACCTACCATCACACAAAACAGAAGCAGAAACACACACACACACACATATACACATACATACACACACACACACACACACACACACACACATATACATACATATATATATATATATATATATATATATATATATATATATATATATATATATATATATATGAGTGTGTGTGTGACAATATTATATGGACATAACTGTCCATAGAAGAAAATAATTGCAACCCTATGATCTCCTTAAAAATAAATCTTTAAAAAGAAATGTCTTTCTTCACATTCTTCCATATATTTTAAGGAGTGTGGAAAATTGAGCCCTAAATACAGGACTGAAGTACAAGACAAGTTGACGTTTGCAAGTAGATACCGTTACATTAATAATAAAATAATAATTTTATAGGCCTACAGGAATTTCAGTATTAATGAGGCATAATTTTAAAGAAATGTGACCCTGTGTTTCATTTTCTATCAGAAATACTGTATCTATCAGGATGTCTACAGATATAAACAAGTTAAATTTAAGACTTTTACAGACCTTTTTAATACCACTTGAAATTTAAGACCAAACCTATATTATATATATATATGCATATAGTGATGCACTGATCGTGATTTTTTTATGGTTGATTCCGATTTTTTTACAACCATATTTTTTTTTTCCTTTAAGCTAAAACTGGCTTAAAAGAAAAATATATGTAGCCATTTGAAATTAGAGGCAACCGCTGTATTTTAATCAGGATCCATACAAAGATGATACACACACAGCACGAGCAGTTGGTTTTGATATGAATTAGACAGAATGAAAAACAGAATGATCTGACTTTAGATAGGAAATTATGCTACTTAAGACATCTGCTCAAAACAAAAACAGCAGACCGACTTAAAGAAAACACAAATTCACTCTCTGACAGCAGGTGGCGCTTAAGGAGCAGCCACAATAGTGTTTCCTTGGTTACCACTGTAAAGCGTCCTTTATAAATACAGTAAATAAATAAAGTACAATAAAGAAAATGACATCTGAACTTTTCTGAAGACAGTCAGTTCCCTTCAGAGATACATTCATTTAAACCCCAATATCGATATTTATATGTTCTTCCTATATTTCGTGCATCATGAACTCATCATGTGCATCTTGCTCTGCCTGCTACAGTATTTTCTCCTCTTTATATTCATCTTCAGCATCTTTGGTATCTGTTAACAGCCGTTTACACACTTAGTAATAACAAATTACACACAAATTAGGCAACATTTTGGGAAATGATTGCAATACAGTGTGTGTGATGTTCCGGAATATAAATAAGCTAAAATAAAAGTAAAAGGCGAGTGTGTGTTTGGAGCAAAAACTGTCTGGTTATGATTTATGTCCGGTCGACCACGATGATACAGTAGGCTTAAATCTTAAATCTGTCCAATGATTGCAAATTTTGTGGTAATATAACCAAAAATATTTAAGACCCACCGAATCTGAATTTAAGAAAATGTCATACTTTTTAAGGCTTTTTATTAGGAAAGCATTATTTAATACATTTCTACATTTCCTTTTTTCATTCAGTCATTTAGCAGACGCTTTTATCCAAATTGACTTACAAATGAGGACAATGGAAGCAATCAAAATCAACAAAAGAGCCTTATGCAAGTGCTATGACCATTCTCAGTAAGCTTAACACAGTACACGTAGCAAGGTTTATTATTATTATTATTATTATTATTATTATAAATACAAAGAAAACAGATAGAATAGAAAAATAATAGAGCAAGCTAGTGTTAGAGGCCTTTTTTTTTGCTTTTTGTTAATTGTATAATAAATAAAATAAAACAGATAGAATACAAAAAGAATAGAGAAGTTAGTGTTATTTTTTTAAGAAAACAAGCAGTTAGTAAATGAATAGATTGCAAGTCTAAAAGGGTCAAGGTTTTTATTTATTTTATTTTTATTTATATAGAGTTAGAATAGAGAGTGTTATAGAGTTAGAGGGTCAAATAAAGATGGAAGAGATGTGTTTTTAGCCGATTCTTAAAGATGGCTAAGGACTCGGCTGCTCGGATTGAGTTGGGCAGGTCATTCCACCAGGAGGGAACAGTGAATGAAAAAGTCTGTGAAAGTGATTTTGTGCCTCTTTGGGATGAACAATAAAGTGACATTCACTTGCAGAACGCATGCCTCTAGGGGGAACATATGTCTGAAGTAATGAATTTAGGTAAAGGGGTGCAGAGCCAGTGCTGGTTAGGCAAACATTAATGCCTTGAATTGTATGCATTTTAAAACTTTTTAAGGACGCGCAGCCACCCTGTCTATATTTAGATAATATAGTCTGGAGTCTGGAAGTGGAATCCTTACTGTATTACACTTACTCGATTGCACCAGTGCAATGAAGAAAAAGATGCAAATTCAAGGTTGACCACTGGAAGCAGTAGCGCTTGTCCATACATTACATCCATCCAGACAGCCTTCTGTTCTGATCGCATTTATCCCACTTTGGCATGCAACATTTTGCAATGCTGAAAGTGCACCACCCTAAAAGTGTGGAAACCAGGAGAATAATCATTCAAGAAAAGAATAAAAACATTATTAAAGTTATAACGTCTCATTTCAGGTTATATTTGAGAGTCACGAGCCAGAACGAAGCAGAATAAAGCCTTAATTTTGTAATATTGTGGCAATTACGGAGGAAAGCTATGATAGAAACAGCAATCTGATTGTCTCAGATGATGGATGGGCTTATTTCAGAGTGATCTAGATTGTAGTAAACCTATGATTAAAACCTAAAGCGTGTAAAGAGAACTTTTTTTTTTTTTTTTGTTTTTTTTTTAAACAAAAGTCCAAAATGAACAGCACCTCTCTGGTATGATTTTATTTGATGAATAATAATGTGCTCCTGATTTTTGACTCAGGCAGCTTTTTCTTCAACCATTCATTCATGTGATTCTTTAATCATACAGTTTTTTCAAAGAATGATGTTACTCCAAACACAAGTCCGTGGTTTGCATGCACAGAAGACCACTGCTCCTGTAATGCGTACGAGAAAACACTTTGACCCTTTCAGGGAACATCCTCCGTATCTTACACAGCAGAAAGCAAGTAGGATAGATTGGCCCTGCATTTGTAATTAATCCTAAGGGAAACATTTGGGAGAGCTGTACTTCCAATTATCACACTTAATTTAGCCCAGGGAATCTAATTTGGGAAATCTATTTACAGAGATGTACAGACTCCTACACTCTCCACAAAGGGAAATCCAGTACCTCCAATGAAAAAGAAAGAAAAATAAAAGCAGCAAAAATGACTTTGAAAGAGTCATGAAAGCACAGCCAACTGTTATTAGCTCCTGACAAAGTACCAGTCATTCATGCATTTTCAATATAAAGTTCATGCTGAATAGAGCTGCGGTGAATTAGCTTGAGGCATTTTTAAACAGGGTCTTCCAACAAATTGCAACTAGGGCTTTCAAAATGGAAATACCTTAAAATTTCCCCATGATTTTGGTTCAACCAGCAAGGTGGTATTGAGAATTGAGAATGTATTGCCTGTCACATAATGCAACATATTATTGTGTTATTTTAAAATGGCACAAAGCTGTCACTGAACATTGAACACTTTTTTCCCTTTATGCTGTGCTATTGTGCTATAACATGTTTAGTTTGTGCTGAGCTTTATATTTCTGTTCTGTTTGTATCCCAGACAACTATGACAGATGCTCCTTCAAGGAAAAATATATAAAAATGTTCCTTCGTAGAAACACAGCGTATTGTTGTATTATATTCTATGCTGCTCTATTGCATCATGCTGAGGGAAATACAATACACAGAAGCAAATGCAATTGTAAACAAAATAACATTGAAATTGTTGAAATCATACAGTGATTAACATACATCAAACTATAATCATAATACAATACTCATACTCAAATTCTTAATCTATTTGTTTGGGAGAGCTCCCAGACAGCATGTGGTAATGGCTCTGAAATCTCTACACTGAGACTCTACACTGGCGTGCTTTATCAGAGCCAAGTACAGATCACAATTGTCTTTTAGTTTTTAGGTAATGCCAGATTCAGGTTTACCATATCTGGGCCAGATCAGACCACTTAGTTCAAGGTGTAAGCTGCATCAAACCAAAAAAAGACAAGCCCTGTCAACCATATCAATGGTCCCAACACCTGTCAAGTTCACTTTACCAAGAAATGGTGCAATAGATGGAAATCATACAGATTTCAAGTTATTATGGATGATTTTTGTGTGTATATTTTGAATATTTATACTATAGCACATGACTGTATCACATCAATTTCATACATAATATTTATACGTGAGCAAGCGTGAATATTCTGAACTATAAGATAAGGGGTGGTTTTGATGCTCTTTTGACTTTTAAAATCATTAAAATCGTGTTTATTCGGAAGCTTGATCAAGCATAAACAGTTAAGTTATTTAAGTAACTTGACAAAAGAGTAAACTGTTAACGTTACATTGCAAGTGAATTATCTTTACTCATCAAATCCTTCGGAAATGGTGGAGAATGGAAAACAGCTTGGATACTATTATAAAGACGATCAACAAGTCATTCCTGCAACTTCAATAAAACTTCATCTATGTTAGCCAACAAGAATCCAAGAAGTAGAATTCAAACATAAATCTGTATACAGTACATGTACAAAAGTACATGATCAACATATGTAACATACAGTGGCAAGCGATAGTTCCATCAACTGGCACTAAACTCTGGCTTCCATCCTTTCTTAAGCCTGCTAAAGAGTAGCATTCATTATGTAAGTATAGAATCCATGTTTGAGCAAGTAAGATTTAAGAATATTTCAAATTTCAATAAATAAAATAAACAAACAAGCCAGAAAGGCAGACAGGGAAACAGGAACTGGAAAAACAAAACAAAAAAACAATAGGAATAGAATCAGAAACATAAAACGGGAACACAGACTGGGATCGTGACAGCCACAATAGTGATCCACTTTATTTATTTTTTTTATTTACTTAAGTAAACTTGCATGACTGGATCACTAATAAATGTAGCAATAAATACATAAAAATCAGTTATAAATTATATTGCAGATATCCATCACGTACAGCGCCAAATTTAACCTCTAGCTCAAAGTTCACCTACAACTCCTCAGTTAATGTTTACACACCAGCAAACTCTTTCTTCCACTGTCTCTCTCTTCTATACTGCATCTGGTAAAGCAAAAGCAGTTTTCTTCTGTCTACATGAAATATCTCTGAAAATGGATAATGTATATTAGTGTACTAGCAATTTTACTGTAAACTGTGCCTGAAGGACTGCTTGCTAATTCTGCTTGGAGAAGGTGAGACATTCTCCTCATTATCATATTTTGTTCATAGTGAGGGATTCGAAGAGCTTTGTGTGGTGGCTTCATTTCAAAAGTGCAACACAAACTTTTAAAGAGGTATATTTTATGTCCATTCTAATTTAATATGTTGCTGTCAGCATGTGCATTGGTATGCATTTGTCATATTTTTGGTATGCTTTTCATTTTTGGTAATCACATACTAAATTGACATTGCATGCCTATAGCTGAACTGGATGAAGAAATGTATTGCTTCATAGTATTTGTTTCATAAATTCAGCTATAATAAATTAGTGTTCATGTATATTAACATACGCTATATTGCCAAAAGTATTGGGTCACCCCCTTCTAGTGAACAGGTTTGACTACTTTAGTAATTTCCATGAGTACAAATCTTAATGTTTAAGCATATAAGGATATTCTAGGGAATTGTGTATATGTATTGGAAAACATTTTTGAAATGTAATTGCTTGCATTTTGGTTTCATTTTCAGGAAGAGTGGTGAATGAAACAGTTTTGTGTTTTGTAAATAGAGGACTGATGGCAATCGAAAAGGGTATGGTACACACAATACAAAAGGAACTACAAACTCAAAACTCAAGTATACTTGAAAATTCTTGAGTTCAATAAGTTCATAAACAAAAAATGCCAGGGGAAATATAGAGAGAAAAAAAAAATATGCTAGTGGCAAATAATGACTAAATTCTTTACATTCAGTTTTACTGCACTATCTGAGAGTCCTCCACCTAGTTTTAACGTTGAATTCATTATTCATTGTTTGTTTGAATGAAAAAGGGACTTTGCCCTTTCAGATAAACCCATGAAAAATTGTCTTCTGCACATTTATTGCACTGTATTTAGTCGTTTGTATTATCTACATTTATGTGACCTGTTTCACCCAAATGTCAACACCATCGTGTTGCTCATGACTGAAACCAAATAAATAAATAGGTAGACCTCACCCTGAAAACAAATACTGGCCAAAAATAGGTTAGGCATAATTAATCCTTGTGGTAGTAAAGGCATAAATCTTTGTGTTTCAGTGAAGATAAGATGAATGTGTTATGAAACCTCAAATTGAGAGTTACAGAAAAATCTACAATAGAAAATATGACAGCTTTTAACTGTGTTTTGTTTCCAGTGACAGATATCCCTTCGGATAATGTGTATGCTTATGCATTATCAAAAACCCTCACAAAGGTCTCTTCTCCTGTGACAGTGGGTTTGTATTCAGAATGTCACAACAGGATCAACATGGTCCTCAAGAACATTGAGGGTAAGTGCGCACACTTGTCAAACTATTTTAAATGATCGACCCTCCCAGATGTCCTCCAAAAGTCCTGGAGATTTTGACGTTTCTTCCACTTTGTCACCTATTTTTTTTTCAGTTCATATGAATCAAGAGGCCAAAAGAAGAGAAGAGAAGTACATCAAGGAACCAAAGCCTCGCTCAATTACTCCCTCTATTTCTGACATGCTTTCTCTGATCTTGCGACTCCTCTTCTATCGGCCTGTGTGGACGGAGCAGAACCAGAACATGAAGAACATTCGTTATATGTTTGTGAGGTTCAGCGCATGGCATTTTGCAGGCAGCGACCTTCTCTGGGCGGGACTGGTAATGCAGTTGAGCAAGGCTATTCAGAGCAGCTTTGGTAAACTCCAGCTGGGCCTCTTCCGAATCGTCCAACATGATGAAGAGAAAGATGCAGGGAAGAAGAAGATTGAGGATGTTCCAAAGAACTGGAGGTCCAAAAAATTGGGCTGCATCCCCATTTGGGTGCTAATACTTACAGGATTCATTGGTTCACTCCTTATTCTGGTTCTTCTCATCATGTGTGGATTTCCTCATCTGAAGGAACACTTAGAAGGAGAAAAGGTTGAGGAGTCCAGTGGTTATGGTGCACTGGAAGGTTTCGCCATCGCTGTACTTGGTGTTCCTGCGGTTGGAGCTCTACGATTCATATTATTATTGTTGAAGAACCTTATCTTCAACCAAGATCTCAAAATTAGACAAGGGCTGGACAACAACAAGGTAAGTCAGCAACTGGGACTAATGCATGAAGTTCGGTTGGAGATGAGACTTCTGTGCTGCTTCATTCACTTCATGGAGATCTTTGAAAGGAGGAGGATCAGGGTGGTGTTGGAGATCACAAACTTGGATCGTTGCACACCGAAGAAAATTGTAGGTGTTTTGGATGCTATCAACATTCTCCTATCTGATGAAGAGAGTCCCTTCATTTCTGTTCTTGCTGTAGATCCAGAAGTCCTGGTTAGACAGGTCCAACAGGCAGAAGACTGTTTAAGCAAAAGAGATTCTGCGTATGACTTTCTAGATCGCATAATCACACTGCCCTTCACCGTGCCTCCACTATCTAATGCCTCAAAATCCAGTGTTTTTGAAAACATTGTACGTGGTCAGTCTGAGATCTCTGAAAATATTCCCCTTGAAGAGACTGGAACATCTACTTTAGGAGATCCCGGGACATCATTTTCTGTTGAAGATGAGTATTCTGTAAAGTACAGTGAGGCTGAAGAAGAACAAGTCATCCCTTTGATTGCAAAAACAGTAAATGTTGAAACCTTTGCTGCAGCAGAACTTAATCTTCAAGAAGTGGATAAGTTAACTGAGTGTGCATTTTCCTACATCACCTCAAGAGATAAAAGCAAACTTCCAGCTTACATATCTGGAGACACCATGTCAATGAGACGAGTAATTAACTCCATTCGAGTAACTATTATGATTATGGAGACCCGAAAATTGGAGCCTCCACCTGCAGAGAAAATTGCTGCGTGGGTCGTTTTGGTGGACTGCTGGCCTTGCAGATTAAGTTGGATACTTCAATGTATTGAAGATGACCAACAGAGTGACGAGATAGATGGATCAATCTGTGCTGTTGATAATACCAAGAAATTATGGGATGTGTTCAATTATAACAGTCTGGAGCTCTGCATCATTGGATATGCAGTGAAGAACTTTCTGGAGAGAGACGGGGACCCTGAGCTGTTCGAGATTTTCCTAAAGAACCACTTCAAATTCACTATAGAGGATTTGGAGAAGTTTAAGCTTTGCACAGTGAACTTAAACTACTCCATCAAGAATCAGCTGGCCAGGATCCGAGGGAGCACCAGACTCAAGAGAGCAGGGAGGAATGCTTTCCAGTCCCTCTCATCACGAACTGTAATGAACATGAAAACAGAAGATATTTGTCAAGAGGTTTGTAATCTTTTTTAAGAAAAAAAAAAAAAGTCAAAGCTGCAGTTCGTTTCAACATAGCAATATTTACACGGTAATATATATGTGTGTGTGTGTGTTTATTTGTTTGTTTATTTATACAACCACCATTCAAAAGTTTTGGGTCAGTATAAGATTTTTAAAGTCTCTTAGTCTCACCAAGGATGCATTTATTTGATCAAAAATAGTTAAAAAAAAAAGTAATATTGCATAATTTTATTAAAGTTTAAACTATTTTATATAATATAAATCATTTCTTAATGTAAATGTTGAAAAGTGAGTGTGCTGCTTAATGTTTTGCAGAAAATATGAGAATTTTTCAGGATGAATAAAAGTTCATCTATTTGAAATCGAAATATTTTGTAATATTATAAATCTCTTTACAGTCACTTTTGATAGATTTAATGCATCCTTGCTGAATTAAAATATTAATTTCATAAAACAAAACAAAAAAAAAAAACGTTTGAACACACACAGTATGCTGGATATTTATTTTACAGTTTTACAAATTGTATGTACTTATATGTGCATTTTGAAATACTGTATGTGCATTTCTTTCTTTTTAGCTGTCAAACCTGAGATTCCCAGAGAAATATCTCGAAACGGTAAGGGAGAATTTCATAGATGGCAGAACGATTCTCTTCAGTGACCCCAAAGACCTCAGGCAA
The DNA here is from genome assembly GCA_039654775.1 of Spinibarbus caldwelli. Taxonomy (NCBI): domain Eukaryota; kingdom Metazoa; phylum Chordata; class Actinopteri; order Cypriniformes; family Cyprinidae; genus Spinibarbus; species Spinibarbus caldwelli. Next base: position 16,647,893 of record CM077254.1, read on the forward strand.
GTCCTGCAAATGACTCTGGGTGAATGGACGTCTTTTAAAATTCATTTCCTTGGGGTCATACCTTCTAGTCAGCCAGCTCAGGAAAAAACTCTTCCAAACGGCACAAACCCTGGAGTGGTCATATGCCTATCTGGCAATGGCCAGTAAGCAGTATAACTGACCTCGAGGTTTGCATCACTACATTTTTCCTCCTGTGCATGCTTTCTAAGAATGTTTCAGGAAACAATACTGCATTCCTACAAAATATTATTCCTTCACGGCAAGGCTGTAAATGGACACCAGCAAATCAGACTACTCAAATGTTAACATTTTCAGTCTTCAAACAGATCAAATTTGTAACGTATTATTTATAATGGGAATAAGAAAGTTTTTTTTTTCTTTTAACCATTAAGGGGCTTTTCCAATGATTCTAAGTAAAATAAACTACTACTGAGTGTCATTTCTGCATGAATCAAAATAATAAAGGATGCCGCATTTTCTGCAATGTGGAGCATAAAGGGTAATACAAAATGCACCAATGTTCAAACTTATGTAAATATTAGCTTTCTTAATCTTGATTAATGTAGTGATTTTATCTATTGACTGATAATACAAACCTTATAAGACTGTGCAACCATCTTTTCTAAAAACATGAAAAAAAAAAAAAAAAAAAAAAAACTGTTCAGCTAGTCTACTCTTATTCCCCACACATTCAAAACTGAGACACAGCAGGTGCAATGATAACACCATTCATCAGGAAAATACTGTCAGACCATCAATCTGATCTGTGAAGGAAAAAGAAATATAATCACATAAGGCATTGGACTTCACAAAGCCAAATTTAGTGTTTGTAAATTATAAGGTTTCTGTGCATCAAAACTGGTTACATAATAAATCTGCCCATGAGACAAAGAGATGGATTTTTTTTTTTTTTTTTTTTTCCAGAATAAAAAAAAAATATTAAGGGAGACAAAGCCTAAAATGAAACAGCATGGTATATTTTGAAAAATATCTCAGAGGTCATTTGTACAAGGTTCATATCTATACACATAAAATGTTTATGGCCACCAAAGGTTCATCTCATACAAAGTTGAAAAATACAACAAGTGCAATAAAGCATTGCCACAAAACATTAAAAAAAAAAAAAAAAAACTACAAAAATCCACATGAAAATTGTGCAACAGTCAAACAACCTCATATTCCTTTAATCTAAACTAAGGAAATACAGTATGTGTTACTACAGTATGTCATGTTGCACTTGAACCTTTTTTCATGAAATTCCCATGGCAGCTCCAAAGTTTCCGGTTTCATTATATCACTCTGAGTTTTTCCATACAAAAACTTTGGCAATGTTCAGAATCTGTACTTTGACACTTTAGTTTTACTTTCTATAAAACTTTAATATAGGACTGAATGACAGCGTGCAGATGTTTTTTTAATCGCACTGCCTGTCACTGAATTTTACTTTATGCTCTGTGGGAATGAGGCTTCTGAGAAACCAGAGAAAATATATATCTCCCATGCAGCTCAGCGAAGACCTCCCACGGATCTATGGCGGAACATAACACTAATGCAAAAGTTTGAATTATAAGTTATAATAGTCAAATATGCACCACTGTGCAAGCAACATGAAACAACATCCTAGAAAATATGAAAAAAATAGCATGCATAATGGTACTTTTGGAGAGATATTGGCTATATATTTTTAGTTATGACAGTCAAACATGTGCGACTAAATATATATATATATATATATATATATATATTATATATATATATATATATATATATATATATGCTAATTTGTAGGAATCACACTAAATCCTAAAAATATACATTCTAAAGCTGCTTGAAATTACACCTAAATGTATCTAACAAGACGTGAGGTTCTTACCCCTCTCATTCAGAATCAATGCAGGAAAGCATCTGTGGTGTAAGCAAAGGAAATAGCTACACAGTACATGGCGATGTGATTTTAAAATAAAATTGTATCTTTACATGCAAACTGAAAACAATGAGTTCTGCTGAGAGTGCATAGGATAACGTTTAGATGAACACAAAGAAAAGCCTTAAAATACAATGCATCATGCAGCATTTTTCCTTTCAGGCTGCTGTCCTGGTCTGCAGGGGCTGTTAAGCACATAATGTGCATTTGCGTTGAAAATGCTTGGGAAAAATGCTCACGTAACATGTAGCTGAGTTGTAATTTCTGTAACTAACAATAACATCAACAATATTTGATATCAGGATAGATGAGATGCGCATTGTGCCTGTGCCGGCAGACAAACAACAAGCCGTGGCATTGATTACGGAATTTGACGCATAGAGATGGATAGCAAACTGCGTTCTCAAGCCACAAGTGTAGTGAGTTACAGCCGGGCACAAAGAATATGGCTTTTGATTCAACAAAAGCCTCCATTTACATGTGGTTTTTAGAGCTATTAAGAGTGTTTTACTGAAATTAGATGGGATTCCCTGATGTCAACCAATTTAATAGGGATTCTCCCCTCTCGATTCTGTGCGGACCACTTGGTGAAAACCCCATAAATAAGGGGAATTGCTTTTGATGGTGGACTTTGGCTAGATAGAGAAAGGCTAGACAGCCGAGCCTCGCGCAAGCTCCGATTATATCATGTCTCCCGCCGTGAAGGCTGTAGGCTAAGGGTAAAACTAACGAGGAAGTATTTCCTTGGCATTTGCAATTTCTCTCCGAAGGCCAAGGTCGACAAACGCAGCAGCACAGCTAACAGTGACATTGCTCTCAGAGCAAACCAAGCTAAACCGGGAGATGAACATTAAACTCCATGAACAGACCGACTGGGGGAGAAACAGAGGAGAGGCAGCCATTCAACATAATCATAGCTGTAGATCAAACGAGGGTTTTAAAGCTAAATGGATTTTGCGATGCAAGAAATCCCAACACGAAACATACCGTGGCGCACTGACCGTGGATGAACGGCTTAATTTGTGCTAGTGTGAAATTATAGATCACATTTCTCTCTGGCTGAAATGTAATTAAACATTCACAGCTGTATTGACTTTACTGATGGATATTCGCAGTTAATAAGCCACTTGTGGCTGACACAAATTCAATATGGGTAATATCTCTATTCTGAAAGAGATGGCGTAAGGGTCGTCTGTCACATCTCTAAACAGAAATAGCCATAAACAACCATTCCCAAGTTCACAATCCTGATCGATCTGATTGTACGGAACATTTAGAGAGAAATATTCAAGGAATAGTAAAAAAAAAAAAAAAAAAAAAAAAAAAAAAGCATTATTCATTCACCCTCATGTTGTTCCAAAGCCATATGCAGTTATTTTTCTCATGCAATATTTTGTAAAAATCCTACAGCTCGTTTCCAAACAACAGTGACCACATAAGCTATAAAAATTATAAAAAGCACAGTAAGTACTATAAACTATATTTATTTCTTCTACTAAAGTAAAACAATACCTTTGTGTGAGGAACAAACTGAAATTGAAGGCATGTAAATCTTCTCCTGTGTTGCATTCTATGGTGCTTTTATGTTATTTTTGAAACTTCACATGCAGTACATTGCCACTATGAACTGATTATACAAAATAGTCTTCATTTCTTCTTTGTATTACAGAAAGCAAGCATATTCATGTGCAGTATGCAGTGAACATTCTATACAAGAAAGAATACATACATGCATGCATGCATGCATACATACAAAGCAGCACAAATGTTTTCAACATTGATAATGATAAGAAATGTTTCTTAAGAACCAAATCATCATATCAGAATGATTTCTTAAGGATCATGGGACAGTGAAGACTAGAGTAATGATGCTAAAAATTCAGCTTTGCCATCATAAAAATAGATTATATTTTAGAATATATTAAAATAGAAAACAGTTATTTTAAATTGTAATATTTTTTTCACAATATTACTGTTTTACTGTAATTTTTGATCAAACAAATGCAGCCTTGGTGTAAAATCTTTTCAGCCATTTAAATGGTTGTAGATTTGGCACAACATAGCTGTGAGAAAATAACTGTAGGTGATTTTTTTTTTTTTTTTTCCCCGAATACAAACCTTGATTTCTTCAGCTTTTATCCACGTCATAAGGTGTTATCAGAAGCAGGCGTTTTTACACTTAGAAAATAATAAAGAAACTACAGTGATGCTAATGTCTCAAAAGACAACACCTTGTGATTAAAGGTTAAATTGTGGTTTCTGATAAAATCACACATTGGAGAAGCCACACGTTAATTTCTAAGATCAGCTCTTGTGAATACAATCTACTGGAGAAGCATGATCATGACCATTGTGTAACCCTGAAATTTAAACTCTTCAAGACTGTGATGGCTTGATTATTCAATTAACAGCCTGTGAATACAAGAATAAATGGCTTTAATGAAGCCTAACCATGCAATAGTTGTGCAAGAAGATAAATCATAAAAATAAAAAAAAAAATAAAAAATAACTTCTAGATAAAAAAAGAATATGTGGGTAGTAGGCATCACAAAACCAATAATAATGCACCCACTGTCTTTAATGAACTTCAAATCTGTTTGAAACTTTTTAATTAGGACAGCAAGACCAACAGTGTGCGCTTACAAAATAAATCTATGACATCCATTGTGCGTAGGCTTAGGGAGGTGTAATTTTAGACGTGATATTCAGTCAGGGGTTGCTCTTTGAGCTTTAGTACAACCAGCAACCCAAGCAAATAAGCCAATCAGATATGTCTGACAGATGAGAAGTATTCGGAGCAGTATGTAATTGGAGTGTTGATTGACACGTGGAGGTGGGGGACCTCAAGATAAGTCTCAAAATAATGGAGGTACTGTTTGCACTTTCTGTTTCGTGTTAGTTGACACCTAGCATCTGTAGCCACGCAACAGGGAGAGACCGATAGGAGCATGATCGTCTGTTTAGAGATGATAGAATAAAACAATCCCCGTTTGCCTGCAGCTCGCATCAATGATTGGAAACAATGGCTTCTTGATTAGCACATTGTGTATTATGAAATTAATATCAGCCCATGCACATGTGGATATTTGTGTTTGTGTAAATGGCGTGTGTGGGTGGGTGTTTTTCTATGTTTACCTGCACGATGTGCGTCTCCTACACAAGAGATCCACAATGCTATTACACAGAATTGTCTCGCTGCAGAAACCTGAATCAGAATCACTTCATTTGATGCTATAAAGGTTCAACAGAATTTGCCCTGTGTGTCAGAACAGAGAAGAGAGAAAAAAAAAAAAAAAAAAAAACACAATGCGCAAATGTAAACAACACTGCAACCACACATAAAATAAATATATATTTAAACAAAATATATATAATAAAAGAAAAAAAAAATAGGGGAAAAGGAAAAAAAAAATTGTTTTAAACTAGAAAACGTAAATGAGATTTATATTGAACTGTTCAAGCAGATATGAACATCTCACACATTGACCCAAATTAGCAAGAATGACCTCATCACTGTAAGTCATTGGCATCGTTAGCTGCAGGTTATGGTTTTATTATCTCACGTTAACGAGCCTGTTATCCCATCAAACTCAAATTTAGCTCTGGTCTCGTGATGCTTGTCTGTACTTCAGAAAGCAAGAGTCTCTCACTTGCACTCAAGAAAAGCCTTTCCTGCAGAACACAGACCACATATTAGCAGATATTATAAATGTTGAAGAAAAGATCAGTTAGAAAGATAGCAAGAGCTTTTACTCTTTCAGTCATGTAATACTGTATGATTTATTTAGTGACAGATGCTTTTAAAAAGTGGGCAGATGCCAGTTATGAATGCCAAAATGTGTGATCATACAGGTGCATCTCAAATTAGAATGTCGTGGAAAAGTTCATTTATTTCAGTAATTCAACTCAAATTGTGAAACTCGTGTATTAAATAAATGCAATGCACACAGACTGAAGTAGTTTAAGTCTTTGGTTCTTTTAATTGTGATGATTTTGGCTCACATTTAACAAAAACCCACTCTGAACAAATTAGAATACTTCATAAGACCAATAAAAAAAAAAAAAAAAAATTTTAGTGAATTGTTGGCCTTCTGGAAAGTATGTTCATTTACTGTTTATGTACTCCGTACTTGGTAGGGGCTCCTTTTGCTTTAATTACTGCCTCAATTCGGCGTGGCATGGAGGTGATCAGTTTGTGGCACTGCTGAGGTGGTATGGAAGCCCAGGTTTCTTTGACAGTGGCCTTCAGCTCATCTGCATTTTTTGGTCTCTTGTTTCTCATTTTCCTCTTGACAATACCCCATAGATTCTCTATGGGGTTCAGGTCTGGTGAGTTTGCTGACCAGTCAAGCACACCATCACCATGGTCATTTAACCAACTTTTGGTGCTTTTGGCAGTGTGGGCAGGTGCCAAATCCTGCTGGAAAATGAAATCAGCATCTCTAAAAAGCTGGTCAGCAGAAGGAAGCATGAAGTGCTCCAAAATTTCTTGGTAAACGGGTGCAGTGACTTTGGTTTTCAAAAAACACAATGGACCAACACCAGCAGATGACATTGCACCCCAAATCATCACAGACTGTGGAAACTTAACACTGGACTTCAAGCAACTTGGGCTATGAGCTTCTCCACCCTTCCTCCAGACTCTAGGACCTTGGTTTCCAAATGAAATACAAAACTTGCTCTCATCTGAAAAGAGGACTTTGGACCACTGGGCAACAGTCCAGTTCTTCTTCTCCTTAGCCCAGGTAAGACGCCTCTGACGTTGTCTGTGGTTCATGAGTGGCTTAACAAGAGGAATACGACAACTGTAGCCAAATTCCTTGACACGTCTGTGTGTGGTGGCTCTTGATGCCTTGATCCCAGCCTCAGTCCATTCCTTGTGAAGTTCACCCAAATTCTTGAATCGATTGACAATCCTCATAAGGCTGCAGTTCTCTCAGTTGGTTGTGCATCTTTTTCTTCCACATTTTTTCCTTCCACTCAACTTTCTGTTAACATGCTTGGATACAGCACTCTGTGAACAGCCAGCTTCTTTGGCAATGAATGTTTGTGGCTTACCCTCCTTGTGAAGGATGTCAATGATTGTCTTCTGGACAACTGTCAGATCAGCAGTCTTCCCCATGATTGTGTAGACTAGTGAACCAAACTGAGAGACCATTTTGGAGGCTCAGGAAACCTTTGCAGGTGTTTTGAGTTGATTAGCTGATTGGCATGTCACCATATGCTAATTTGTTGAGATAGTGAATTGGTGGGTTTTTGTTGAATGTGAGCCAAAATCATCACAATTAAAAGAACCAAAGACTTAAACTACTTCAGTCAGTGTGCACTGAATTTATTTAATACATGAGTTTCACAATTTGAGTTGAATTATTAAAATAAATGAACTTTTCCACGACATTCTAATTTATTGAGATGCACCTTTATGTGGTTGCAATGTTGCTCCCAAAAGTTGCTTCTCAGGCTACTACTAAACAGTGAAATGACTTTAATATACAAAATAAGGCTTGGTGATTTATTTCTGCTACACAAGATTTCAAACATTAAACCGAATGAACTAACTTCAAAATTACAAGATTGTGAAAACAAAACTACATGGCATGTCTAACTCTATATCTAACTCAAAGCACTGATTGTGTATGACTGAATTAAAGTAAAGTAGTGTTTTTATTTTTAACATGTCAGTCATGTGCAATTGCTGGTTGGGTATAAATATAACAACCTAAAATTATTTTCAGTGCAAATAACACCTACAGTATGATGCTCTTATAAGCAGTGTGCAAAAAAACGCCGTTCTCAAGGCAGTATACAGAGATGGCAACAAAGCAGGACTGAATGCAATGTTTATGTCACATGCTATCAACTAACATACCTTCATCTGGTTGAGTTTTGAAGGGAGCACAGGTGTATCCTTCGCTGCCTCTTATATTCCACAATCCTGCGTGTGCAATTGGGCAGTTGATTGAAAGAACAGAAATGTCATCCGAAGGAACAGTTCAAAGGAGTGAATTAATTTACAAATATCAATTGTTTACATTTTATTTAACATATAATGTAACTCCCTCTCCCTAAAAAAATAACTAAGGCTGGTTTGATTTATTGCATACCATTGTTACAGTAAAAAAGAATGTTATGAACATAACATTGTTGATAGTTGGGCCTGATTTCACAAGTCAAGATTAGGCCATAGTTAAATTAGGACATTTAAGTGACTTTATAAATGTGCCTTGGAAAAAGGGGAAAAAAAAAAAAAAAAAAAATGGTGTGCATCTTGAGACCAAACAATGCCACTGACATATTTTAAGACAAGTTTTTGTGCAAGTTTCTTTCAGTTAAAACTGCTCAGACATGCATTTTAGTCTGGGACTAGACTTTAGCCTTGTCTGTGAAACCAAAAGTGTTATTTGCTTATTGGTAAAACTTTAGAATAACTTTCAATTTGTTAAGACAAGTTAAATTATTATTTATTTTACAAAAACTATAAATCTGGGTTTATATTATTTTTTTTATTAATTTCATATTTAATTCATGTTTGTCCATAATTCATTAACACTATGGTAACTTTTATAACTTAATATTTTTTGAAAGAAAGAAAGAAAGAAAGAAAGAAAGAAAGAAAGAAAGAAAGACTTCAAGGATTTAACAAAATTACCAGTTGATATGTATTATGTTGCAGAACATTTCTATTTCAAATAAATGTTGTTCTTTTGAACTTTCAATTTATCAAACAATCTTAAGAATATTTTAAAGTTGCTTTAAATAGAATTAGTATTTCAATCAATATCTCTGAAGTATGTGTAGCCTTGGAACGCATAAGATACTATTTAGAAAAATAAATAAATAAAACAACCTTGATTAAACTAACATTAATGAACCTTGATTAAACTGAATCTTACAGAAAAGTCTTACCACTGTATCCAACTCAAATAAGTTTCAAAATTTTACACTATTTTCACACAGATAATGACCACTAACATGTTGAATATGTGTAAGGCAAAACGTCAAAGGTTTAGACTAATCTTTTTTTTTTTTTTTTACTAAATACAAAAAAAAGTGCTGCTCTTTTATATAATTTGTACATTTTTTAATAATATTTCAGGGGAAGCAGTTTGTAGGGTATCAGTGCGAATCAGATAATTTAAGATTCAATCAAGAACATGGTTGAAACATGAGGAGCCGAATTCCACAAAGAGGCCCAACACAACTTGGACAATCGTAAGTCAGATCCTAGCACCAGCCAGCCTGAAGCAAGTCTAACTAACTAGCAGCTTTGAACAACATGCAACATTAACACAAAAGAACACATTGATAATCACAACTCAGGAAGGAGATTGTCAAATATGGGGAAAGTAACCAAGATTAATGGTCAAAGACACAGCGCATCATGACCATCACGAGGAAAATCATTAGAAGAGACTTTGTTGAGTGGGGTCCTGGGTGGGGGAAAAGGACCAGACTGAAATTCCTTTTAAACACTTTGACCATTGCTCCTCAGAACACATCCTCACATTCACAGAACTACACATAGATTGTCTTTTACATATGTAGATGCACCAAAATCATCTTAAAAGGATTAATGAGCAACTAATTTCTATGAATAACTCCATATTATGCGTGTAATCCACACATTTGACTATCATTGTGTATGTATTTTGAATAACTATTGAATAGTTTATATAGGATTATATTCATGTTGGGTATGTATGAGTTCAAAAATTCATGCTTTAAACGTTTCTATCAATCAATACTTTGTAAAATGTATTATATTCTGGTTATAGAAATCATGTCCAAAATTATACTCTGCAACAGCAGGAAAATTCTGATCTTTTGACTGATAAGATAACATGTTGATTTATGTATTGGGAACATAGCAACACCCTGAGCTAAGACAATTTCTAATTGGTCAAGACACCATTTGGGATGTGTCCAACAGCCCAGGTTATAAACTCAGGACACCATCAAATTATGTTTTTTAGTCACTGCTTTTTGCATTAGGGCTTTTAGCCATGCTTTTTGCGTTCTTCGAGCGCCGTTCCAGCGTGCTTTGGCCTGAACGCCCGCTGCTACTTAACCGCGATGAGAAGAAAAACCATAGTCTCGTTACATCCTTTTATTCTTTTACTCTAGTTTATTTTCCGTTGAGAGTTTCATGTTTTGAGTTAATGCCGTGTCTCCGAGTCCGACCTCGAGCGCCCGTCTAAAACTTCAACCAGCCCACAACTTCAGCCAACGCCCAAGATTTCACTACAAACAACCACTGAACTTCCAGCCAATCAGCAACTTGGGAAACCCCCTTTCTGCAACGACCACAAGTGAACCTTCTAAACAAGCAACGCACTCAAGTACCTCCAGATCCTAGCTGAACTGATGCATTTAATATAAATTTTAACCTCATTGAGGAACTCAATGTGGGGGTTAATGAAATGATTGATGGTTGTTTAGGTCAATGCAATTGCACATATTGCTATAAACTTGGGATTTCACATTTTCATTCTCTCAAACTCATTCTTTCCTCACTTTATCTCTTCTTGCAACTTGTGTGAATGTGTGAGTGCGTGTGTTTATGTGTTAGATTAGTTTATATTATCTTAGATTTATCCAGTAATGTCTTATTTATATTTAAAAGAAAAATAGCTTGTGTTTTGTGCTTACAAGTTAATGTCTTAAACTGCCGGTCTTGTTACTGTGCTAATAAGTAGTGTTTTCACTTTAGTTTGGATATTTACATCCAGGCAGAGTTGATGATGTATGGCTCATTCAATGAATCGCTGGCCGACTCAGTGATCAGCTGTAAAACAGTGATTCTGTCCAAATTCCCTATAAAATCTTAAATAATTCCCTTTGAGCTAAATTGACCTGTTTCCCTTACAAGTTCTTCACATGTAGTTTTAAAGCAAATACCATTTAATTACTTCTAAAAGAGCTTAAGGTGGTGAATGGGGAGGGGGGGGACTAACAAACAACAACAAAAAAAAAAAAAAAAAAAAAAAACACACACACACACACAACAACAACAACATGAAAACAGCAAGGCCAGGAACCAGTTACGCATATCTGCTTTCTCATTTTCTCAAGGGCTCAAATGCCTCTGTGAATTAATCTAAGAGATTAGGCAAAAGACTCCGACCTCCAGGAAACATGACGCGGATCCCGGTTTCAGGAGGTGGAATGAAAAGCAATCCTCCGTTCCTCTCATTCTCGTCTAAACTACTAATTAAGCCCCTGTGATAATGATGAAGGAGATTCATTTGGCCAAAATGTCACCACACTTCATCCCTCGCTCTCCTTTGCTAATTTGAGATTTAATTATTTTCGGTTTGGGTTAAAGCTACTTAAACACAACTGTTAATACACTCACCATCATCGCACCCATGATCCCCTTCTTCGTCATCTGAGTGAGTGTGTGACTCATTTACGTATATTTCATCTGAAACTGTGTACAGTCCATTTAAATAGCTCTGAGAGAAATAAGAAGTCTCGTTGAGACAGGCATTAGCATTTGAAAGCTGATCTCAAGGTCTGCTGGAACGGAGCCTAATTGGTGGCTCTTGGTGACACAGGTGTCTTAATGATCAGTGATGACCATGTGCTGGGCAGCAATGGAGCTAGCTGGCCAGGATCCTAATTGACCATTTCACTTTCACGAGGTCTGATGATGCCAGAGGACCCGGGTGTGTGTTTGAGAGTGTGTGAGGAGTTTGTGGCCTCAGTCATTAAGAGCACTGATGATCTTACTCGAAGACGCACACTACTAATGGTGGCCATTTTTGCCATGGAGACCGTGAGTGGGAGGCGGATGAAAGGCTGTTGTGGTATCTGTGGTGGTGCTTTTCCCTTAATGAACATGGCCGGCCATTAACTGTAGGTGATACGTGAAGAGCTTGTTTGGAGAGACTCTAATGCAAAAGTAAGACCTCCATTACCAAAGGATGAGGACAAATGAATCTGTCCATCTTCCCAGAATCTATCTCATCAGGGCAGGGTTGCACCAGCTGTTTGAGAGGTCTTGCTTAAATTGGACGAAAAGTTCACACTAGTTAGTAAGTATAACTCTGTACTTTGTTTTGGTTGCAGTATTTGATAGCTTGTAGATCATAAGCTGTCCGTAAACTGCGATTTGATTTTCGTGTAAATTTCATCGGTAACAAATGATCATTTAATTTACATAAATAATGCTGAAATATAGTAAACCACACATACATAAGAAATTATGAAAATATTTCCAGTATACAAATAACAAATATTCAAAGACTGTTTCTAAAATTAATAAGGTACAATTAATAAACACACATTCAACAAAATAAAAATAAACGTTCTATTTATTTTATAAATAAATACTGAACAAACTGGAAAAATGTACACTAAAATTGAAAACATCTGATGTTCTGAAAATATTCTATTGTATGTTCTATTTTAATATATTCTATTTTAATATATTTTAAAGTTTAATTTATTCCTGTGATGGTAAAGGTGAATTTTCAGCATCATTACTCCGGTCTTCAGTGTAAAATGATGGTTCTCACATGCTGATTTGGTGTTCAGGAGACATTTCTTATTATCAATGTTGAAAACAGTTGTGCTGCCTCATATAATATTTTTTTATTTTTTTTGTGAAAAACGTGATGCATTATTTCAATTATTTAAGAGTATTTTTAATTTGAAACAAAAATCTTCTGTAATATTATAAATGTTTTTCTCTCACTTTTGATCCATGTGATGCTTCCTGAATAAATGTATTAATTTCTAAAAAAAAAAGAAAGAAACCCTAAAAGTGCCATCACTAAACCCATACAGCTGAATATTTGCGTGCAGTTATTTATTTATTTATATATTTAATTTTTTTGTTTTGTTTTGTTTTATTACTAAAATAGTGACAAAGGTTGTTGCACGCATTCATGATGGACAGCCATTCAGTTGTTTCATAATGTTAATATCAATCAATATGTTTAAAGGATTAAAGTCTATCACGCAAAACATGAGCTCACTGATGTAATCCAATCAGCTTGTAAGTTTATTCCAATTGATCGAACGCTTCGGTAAATATTTAATTTATACATGAGGTTACGTTTCAAGTGAATTTAATAGTTCATCTCAGCAAATATTTACTAGCATGCAAGTTTTAACTTAGTACCCACTAATGCCACAGCTAAGCTTTAAATTATGCACAGCTGGTGCAATCAGGCCCTGGTTTTCTTGTTTGCTTCAGAGACTTACTCCCTCCATGAGAAGACACTACACTGAAGGAGCTTTAAAGGAGTCAAGAAGGAACAAGCAAAGAAAAGAACATCATAAAAACGCATAAAGGATAAAAATACAACACGTTGAGGGACACCTGTGCTTCAGATTCATGTCTGTAGCTGCAGGTTCCCACTGGTTTTGTCTGTCTTCAGAAGATGAGGTACATAAGAGCTTCAGAGAGCTCTTCTGCAGTGTATGGGTGCTGTCAGAATGAGAATCTAAACAGCTGATTAAAACATCACAATAATCCGCAAGTAATCCACGTGACTCCAGTCCATCAATTAACTCCTGGTGAAGCAAAAAGTTGTATGTTGTATGTTTCAATAAGTTTTACATTAATACTTTAATACTTTATATTAATACTTTTATTCAACAGGTTGAATAAATGTCTCTAATGTATTATAACCAAAAATGAATTAACCATGAAAAGCAGTATATTTATAATTAAACACATTAATAAAGATTACAATATACAGTAAAAATGTTGTCCATGATTAATCATACCTAATGCATGAACTAATATTAACATTTACAAAGCCAAAGAAATATTGAAATATGTTGGAAATTTTAGAATTCAGAATACATACACAAACATCCATTTCTATCATAGGAGTAAATTAAATTTTAAAACATATATGTGTATATATATATTTTTTATATATATAAATTTATATTACAAATATTTTAAATAGTAATAATATTTCACTAAATTACTGTTTTTACTTTTTTCAGAGACACTGGTCAAACAACCCTGTAATGTTTTATGAAAAGTTTCTTATGCTAAAGCTGCATTATTTTTATTTATTTATTTATTATTTTTATTTTTTTATTTTTTTTTTATCAGAAATACAACAAGAAATAATAATAGTAATATTGTGAAATATTATTGCAATTTAAAATAACTGTTTACTTTTTGAATATATTTTAAAATGTAATTTATTCCTGTAATGGAAAAGCTGAATTTCCGGTATATATATATATATATATATGTATATGTATGTATATATATGTATATGTATATGTATATATATATATATATATATATGTGTGTGTACTGTATGTGTTGTAACTTACCAACAGCTGAGAAACTAAACTATCAGAATTAAGCTGAAATTCCCATTTTAAGGGGCCATGCGATCTTTACAAGCTATTTTAATTTGTCTCTCTTGATGTTGTGAGACATTACAGGAATTGCATTAACAGCTTAGCCTCAAAACTTAAAAAACATTTACACAGCACTCTCACATTTCTAAAATAACCAAGAAAATTCCTCCAAAGCTCAATGTTTCTCCATTAGTTTTTGTATACATATTAAAACTGCATCTCAGCAGACAGGATGCACCACTAACATTTGATTCGGGTGGAATTTTAAAGAACACACCCATTTTTTAGAATGGGCCTGTCGTAATGTGGGCTGTGAGGATAGGTTAGTGTTATGTGATGTGCTGAAGTTTAGTGGTGTGGTGGATTTCAGTGGCAGTATTTCTTTACACTGAGGGACAGACTCCGGTTCTGGGAACTGTTTTGTTGGCAACACTGAGCTATTGAGGCTGAGGGAAAGCCGATGAAGAAACCGACCTGACAAGGCAGATAAGCGAGTGAGCGAGAGATTGTGAGAGAGGTGGGGGAGAAGAGGAGGAGGAAGGGTTGAGGTGAGAGGAGGCTGTGGTGTTTGGGTTGCCACTGTGATGGGAGATATTCAGCCTGCAGCCAGTGATCTGCAGGCAGGTTGGCTGTAGGCAAGACAGCTCTGCCAGGTTCCTTCAACTACACACATACGCACACACTCAATGTGTTTCTATCTACCCTTATTTTCACAAATTCCCTTGAGTGAGTCAGTCTGCCATACCAATGCAGAAAAAACAAGAGAAACAAAGAAAAGTAGGAGGGATTGGGAGAAATTGTCACATTTTGATCACATTTTGTCTATCTATCTATCTATCTATCTATCTATCTATCTATCTATCTATCTATTCAGTTAATGTTCATTTCAGCATTTTTCCAAAACTATTTTATATATATATATATATATATATAGTAGATTAACTTTTTTTTTTTTTTTTTTTTTTTTTTTTTTTTGTGAATCTTTGTGGTCCATAATATAAATATGTGATACGTAAACTAATGTGACAACCCCATCTTGAACGGTCTTTCATTCATTCATTTTTTTTTTTCTTTCACAATATTGTACTGTATAACAATAACATTTCTGTTACTTCAAATAAAATAAAATACATTGTGGAGTCAAAATTTCTCCTTTTTATTTAGTTTAACCAGAAAAAATAAATAAATAAATAAATAAATAAAAGCTAATTAAAAATATTCATAAAAATTATAACAGTGACAGAAACTATAACACTGATGATAACTAGCCTCATTCTCCCCTCCATCAGAATAAATGTTACATCTCTGCTATCAATACTGTACTTCTCACCCAAATGACCCTGGCGCCATCCAACCGACCTTAAAATCTTATGTTTGAACATGGAGTGTCACCAAAGAGATTACCTCTGTCTGACACTGCATCCTTGCAGGTCCATTAATCAAAGCGGCAGGGCACCACTGAATAATTTAAGTGCTGTGTGGGACCCATCTCTCCTTTGTTTTATTAATTAATTTAAGAGGGCAATGGGAGTGTTCATTTGCTTCCTCTTTGCCCTATCATTGTTAAATCTGCAGATTGATGGCTCAATTTGCCGAGAGATAGCAGGAGAGGTCATCCCATTTGATTCAAGACTTCATTGTGCTTTTGCATGCTTTTTGAAATTGTCATCATTCTGCAGAATTATGGTGGAATGCTCTTTATATGTGAAGCATGCATGGAGGTTTCTGTAAAATGATACACAAAGAAAAATGCTATACTGTTTGTTTGGTCTTATAACTAACGACCCATCTGTGCATATGAGCATATAAACACTGGTACAACAGCTAGTCAACACAGACAGCTTTTTAAATGCATGTAACGGCACATGTAAATATAAACATGTAAGTGGCACAGATATTGTCTTTGAAATACAGACTTAAACGCTGCCTTCGAGACACGGACAAAAACTCCAAATTCTAAGGTGGAATCACACGTATACTAAATTCACTGCAGTAAGTTTTAAAAAATTATCCAAAGATTAGACAAATCAAGAGAAATATATTTTAAAATATATTAAAAAAATGCATAAATAAATAAATAATACAGACACATTTTTATCGGTGCAGCAACTCCAATACCTCATTGAGAACATAAATAGGCTGCTTGTCTATATATAAATATTTATTCCCCCCTCGATTTATCTCCTGAGCTGCACGTCACAATTATTTATATATATACACACATCTTAAAAATGCAGTACTCATGGCGTGAGACACTGAAAAGCCAGTGAAACTCTGTAATGACCAAATGCACCCATTTAGCGCACGTTTACATGCTACAACAATTACCTGCAATAGCAAATCAACCTAAAACTGTTCATTTTAAATGAAAGTTCTGATTTCAGTCAATGCGACAAAGAGAACTAAACTTTACCCAAACAAGCTACAATGTGATGTGGCAATTACCAGTAAGTGCGCAGACTGTGATCTGCTGCCTGATACAGCTGGATACAGCACTCAAGTATAAACACCTACTACAAACCAACAGCACGGACACTTGGCCACCTCCAGCAATTTAATCACTGTCAGTGTAAACATCCCTTTAGAAGGCAGCTGTCTATGCAGGCAGAGATATAACTGCTGACCTTTCTGTACTGACGCTAATATTTATGTAACCATATTTACTTGCAGACATTTGAAAATTCTGTTACAGAGATTTAAACATTAATGAATTGGATCAGACCATGTACAATCAAGTTACTGTTATCATTATGAGGAAAGACATGGATCCAGGCATGTCTGTCTCCTCCCCTAATAAAACAACCCATTGATCTCATTCCAGGGTTTTACTGTAAGCTATTGTTTAGCCACAGTTATATTACTGCAGAGCTGAGGTGCCAGGAAGTGCTTGGAACACATGCTGATAGATTGAAAGAGAAGGAAAGAGAGAGAGAGAGGAAGGAGAAAAAATGACATTGAACAGGAAGGTTTTGACTTTTAATCAGCACTAGATCTGATAATGACACAAAAATGCATTCATTAAATATGACTGAATTATTCACTTGCTCATGAAAGCACTGTTTTAACGCTGCAGGTCCAATTAATATTGAGTGGTGTTTCATAATGGAACATTCACCAACATAATCAGTTTGGACCAGAGCTCTGCACCAGTTAGAACTGAATTGAAAATGCATTTTAAATTCCAATTTGAATTTAGGTAGCAAAAAGAATGAAAATAATGTTTATTTCAATAGCTTGATTTGGTGCATTGAATGAGACCGATGCTGTTGACATCAAACATGCAGCAAAATCCAACTGATGAAATGGAAATATCCATGAATGCTAATATTGCACGAAACAATCAAATAAATAAATTAATTGGAATTGACTAAGAAACATTTTAGAATATCTCAATATATTCAATACACCCCTATGGCTCCAAAGAATGCACCAAATATAGTGTATCCAAAGGACAACACTAGAGACACAACCTAGCTATAACGTTTCCTTAATAAAACCTTTTACTGGCAACCTACTGTCTTCTGTTCCCACGCTTTATGTTTGTTAGCATTCCCTGCTGCTGTGTCTGTGGGTAGTAAGTCAGCCTCGGCCTGTCTTCTGTATGTGTGTGATGTATGTTACATGATTTGAGGTCGGGGTTTCCCTTCATCCAGGCGTTCATAGTTGTTTCTGTGTGTGTGGGCAGGAAATACAGATTGTGTAAGAAGCATTGATCCTATCTATGCTACAGGAGTTAATTCCACTATAGTTTCACTACCCAGAAGGTTTGGATCCCGAGGGACTCTGGATGAACAGTGCTTCATGAGTTTGGGGAATACTAATGACTAAAGGAGGTGTGGATTATAGTGGCTTCCAACTGCTTGAAGCCTTTGACCAGATGCTAATGTATGTTGAAGCATTTTGGAAAGCTGTTATGCTGCTTTAAGACATATTTGTCTGATCTACACCACTGGTTTGGACATACTTGCCTGAATTTTTTTTTTTTAAGATCTATCTATCTATCTATCTATCTATCTATCTATCTATCTATCTATCTATCTATCTATCTATCTATCTATGTTCATAAACCTTCAAACTTTAAGCCAACATTGTTTTTTTTTTGTTTTGTTTTTTTTTCTTTTGACAAGCTTTGCATTTCTATTTGCAGTAAGAAGTAATTATATGCAATTCTTTGAATGCCAGTTTATAGATGGATGTACCATTGGTGGCCCAGTAGTGCACAACACAGAGAAATCACCACAACACAATGCATAGAATTAATTTTGTTGTGTTGTGCTAATTTCAGTGTGTTGTGACTTTTTGCCATTATGTTGTGCTAATTTTGCTGTGTTGTGACTTGTTTCAATTGTGTTGCGGCTTGTTTCCGTTGTGTTATGCTAATTTTGTTGTGTTGCAGCTTCTTTCCATTGTGTTGTGGAGATTCCGTTGTGTTGTGCACTGATGAAAGCACTCTTTTAACGCTGCAGGTCCAAGCAATGTTGAGTGGTGTTTCATGATGGAACATCAACCGGCATAGTCAGTTTGGACCAGGGTTGTGCACCAGTTAGAATTGAATTGAAAATGCATTTTAAATTCCAATTTAAATTTAATTTTAATTTAGGTAGCAAAAAGAATGAAAATAATGTTTATTTCAATAGCTTTATTTGGTGCACTGAATGAGACCGATGTTGTTGACATCAAACAGGCAGCAAAATCCAACTGATGAAATGGAAATATCCTTGAATGCTAATACTGTATGGAACAATTAAATAAATATATTTGAATTGACTAAGAAAAAATTCAGAATATCTCAATATATTTTATACACCCCTTGTTTCCATTGTGTTGTGACTTTTTGCCATTGTGTTGTGCTCATTTTGTTTTGTGGCTTGTTTCAGTTGTGTGGTGCTAATTTTGTTGTGTTATGGCTTGTTTTCGTTGTGTTGCGGCTTGTTTCTGTTATGTGGTGTGTTCTATTTTATTTGTGTTGCAGCTTCTTTCCATTGTATTGTGGAGATTTCTTTGTGTTGTGCACTTCTGGACCACCGTACTGGGTCACCATAACTGACAGACAGATTTTCACATTCTTTCATCTATCTTCATCAGGTGCATCTTCTACTGAAGTTCCCTACATGTATGTAGGACATCCGTTTTGCTCATTATCTTGTCCAGTTAACTCATTATAATAAATAATTTCAAACATTCAAGCATAAAGCTTTTAGATTTTTAGGATCTTAAGATATTCTTTAATAATTAATGTTAAGTTTTAATTAATTTATTTATTTGGTTGTTCGTGCCATATTAGCATTCAAGGATATTTTATTTATATTTTATTATCATTTGGATTCTGACCCGTTTGATGTCACCACATCACTCTCATTCAATGAAAGTACTGAAATATCTTTTCCACAGTCAGAACCAAATGGACACTCGAGTCTGAATCACGGTTAACGCTTGCTTAATCGCACCTCCTTTTGAAGTTTGACTCTCTTCAGAGGACCAGACTAAAGATTGTGCGTCAAGGTTAAACAGCTTTTAAGTGAGGCTCCATTAAAGAGAAGTGCTTCAGGTGAATTCGGGAAAGGCGAACAGCATTTTAAAACTATTTTTAAAAAACTTAGTCAATAAAGCAAGCCTAGAGTTCTTTGTGTTTCTGTGAAAGTTGTCCAGGGCTAAGATGCTGGCGTCCAGCAATCACGGTGAAATGAAGCTTCCAGAAATATTTGTTGCTTGCAGGAGAGTTGTTGTTATCCTTCGCACTTAGCTCTTTGACTTAAGGCTAGACCCGAGGCAGACAGGACCTAGCAAAGAACTCAAGGCAGTCGCACGTTAAAAATAACGAAAAGGAGAGGCTGAAGTCAGACAAATAAATGCATCCGAAAGCCTGAGTTTGCTCGCAGTTGTGACCGAAATAGTATGTGTCAGCCATGAATTGTGTGGTGACAACTCAGCTTAGATTTGGAGCAGCTTTTCAAGATAAATTCCTAGTGGAGTTCAGACTAGTATGATCGCGAAAGGCTTTTTTTTTTTTGTAGCTCAGAGGTCAAAAGTTCAAACTTCTGCTTATATTTTTTTTCCTTATAAAGAATGTGTTGATGAGAGCGAGGGGGAAAAAAAAGGTGACTGAAAGATGGGGAATGGAAAAAGCACAGAAAAAATGGGATGAGGGTGGCAAGCGAAGATGATAAATTTGTCTGACGCATTTCTGCTAATCTTGTAATGCCTGTGGCTGACGGGCCGCCCGTCATATCCCTCCATGCATTGCTGTGGGGTCAGATAAGTGGTACACGTGAGGGCGATGACTGACAGCTCTGCCGGTGCTGCGGGGCACTTAAACAGGCTCCATTAACATACGCAGGCTTTGTTATCGCACAAATTCTCCTCTCAACTTGGAGAGCTCAGGGAGTGTGTGTGGACAGCTGATACCTGCTCTGGGGGGTGGGGGGTTAGGTTGAATTATTCTCAGCGCAATTACTGTTTTTAGTGGTGACAATGCAAAAGAGGTATATAGAGGTCATAGTGAGATATGAACAGAAATGTTTTTGCTTCATTTGGACATTTATGCATGGAAAATGTTCCAGGGTAATGTCCCTCACACAAATACTGTAGACATGTCATGGTACAAACAAACTCTCCTGCTCCGCCATAATGTTACTTTTTTTTGTAATACTCAGATACTTTTTAAGGGTTACTGTACATCACTGTACTCTAAAGTTTAGGGTTTAATGCCAAAACTAAAATCATTTACTGACCCTCATGTTGTTCAGAAAAGTTGTGTGAGGAACAGATGGATTGATATTAAAACTATCTGTAACACCTATAATTATTTTCATAATCTGACCAAAAAATACAAGATTCTATACTATTTTGCCTAAATAAATAAATAGTTTTTATCGCTACAAAATAATTTAAACATCACAACATACGCTATCGTTCAAAAGTTTGGCAACTTATTCTAAACTGTAACAATTTTTAAAAACACTACTATTTTATGTAATTTAAATGCCATTTATTCTTGTAATGACATTTCAGTCTTCAATATCTCATGATCCTTCAGATCCTTTTAATATGCTGATTTGCTGCTCAAGAACTTATTTCTTATTATTATCAATGTTGGAAACAGTAATATTTTTGTGGAAACTGTGACATTTTTTCAGTATACTTTGATGAATAGAAAATTCAAAATAACACTAGGTTTTTACTAAAAATATAAACCTTTTGTAAGATTATAAAGGTCTTTACTGTCACTTTTGATCAATCAAATGCATCCTAGCTTTATTAAAATGATTGTTTTATCATTAAAATATCCAATCAATCAATCACACACCCCAAACTTTTGAATGGTAGTTTGCATAATGTACATTAGAGAGAAAAAAAAAAAAAAAAAGTACATTAATTTTGAAATGTACTAAATACTATATTCATCAGAGTTATTAAATTATTAGTGTTTTTAAAGAGTGTTGATGCCAGAGGTATTCTAAATGTAAAAATAGGGGACATGAGCATGTGCAATTACTTATTAAATACAACTGGACACCAATAAAAAAAAAAATACTCAAATATCAGGCAATAATCAAAATGGTAGCCTACAGATATACTGTGCAACTTGTGAGCTATAACATTTAAATATTTCAGACACTTTGACAGAGAGGTAAGATGTTACAAAAACGGCACAAAATTTCCACAACAACCATATTCATATACAGTACCATGGCATTAACATGGCACCTCGTGGAATACCAAGGCAAAAAAAAAAAAAAAAAAAAAAAAACACATGACATTGGCACCGTTATAATTATATTACATCTAATTTTTCAGTTTTTCTCAAATGTCTTCTCACCTTTCCTTTCTCTCCACTTCTCTCCCACTCCTCCCTTTCTCTTCCTCCTCCCTCCATTCCCTGATGACTTATCGATCACTCTTTGTGGTTTTATCCGAAGTCTCTCAAAACTCCCGGCTCTGTCTGTCATGCAGCCTGCTGAGGGATTGTTTTGGAGGCCACCTCTCTGTAATTGAAAGCGTGGCCAGAAAGACGAATGGTCCCACTGGCAACTTCACTCTAGAGGAAAGCCGTGACCAGTTGTGTAAAAACAGTAACACAAACCATGTACCCGCCCTGGGGTTTCACAATACAAAGCTAATGCTAGCTCGCTATCACATGTCAAGGGGGGCACAGAGTGTCATGGGACAGCCTGACAGAAAACTCTGTCAAGTATGTTTTTTAAATCCCTCAGTGGAGCTTGATGGAGAAGGTTTTCATGTTTCTCAAAGTAGATATCCCATCTGCTGGGTAAATCGGAGCAGAGCCCTGTTGAAAAATCCAGCATATGCTGGTTAGGTATGTTTTGAAGCATGGCTGCTGGTTTAAGCTGGTCCTTAGCTGGTCATGAGTTGGTTTAAAGGGTTAGTTCACCTCAAAATGAAAATTATGTCATTAATTACTGACCCTCATGTCGTTCCAAACCCATAAGACCTTCATTCATCTTCGGAACACAAATTAAGACATTTTTGATTAAATCAGAGAGCTATCTGACCCTCCATAGACAGCAACGCAACTGAAATTTTCCCAGGTCCAGAAACGTAGTAAACATATCAGTAAAACAGTCCATGTGACATCAGTGGCTCAGCTTCAGTTTTGCGACGCTACGAGAGTACTTTTTTTTTCCGCAAAGAAAACAAAAATAACAATTTACTCAACAATTCTTCTCACCCGAGTTACGTCTTCTGCCATTTTGGAGAGTACCCAAGAACGTATTTGACGTAATCAGTGTTATTTACATTCGGGGGGAAAGCGCGCATTAACGTATAATCTGCGTAATAAGCGTTGTTTACGCTTAGGGGAAAGCATGCGTATGTATTGTGAAACTCTCTAAAATGGCGGAAGACATAACTCAGGGGAAAAGAATGGTTGAGTAAATTATTTTTGTTTTCTTTGCACAAAAAAAAAAGTTTTCTCGTGGCATCGCAAAACTGAAGTTGAGCCACTGATGTCACATGGACCTGTTTTACCGATGTATTTACTATGTTTCTGGACCTGGGAAAATTTCAGTTGCGTTGCTGTCTATGGAGGGTCAGATAGCGCTCCGATTTAATCAAAAATATCTTAATTTGTGTTCCGAAACAAACAAAGGTCTTACAGGTTTGGAACGACATGAGGGTGAGTAATTAATGACATAATTTTCATTTTGGGGTGAACTAACCCTTTAAGCTGGTCCTGAGCAGGAGCTAGTTGCTTTGGACCAACTTAGGACCAGCACATGACCAGCTAAGAACCAGCTTAAACCAGCTCATGACCAGCAAAGGACTGGCTTAAACCAGAAGCCATGCTTCAAAACATACCTAACTAGCATAATGCTGTTTTTTTTTTCAACAGGGAGGAAACACCAGTGCTGGGTTAGATTAGCAGTTAGCTCGTTACGTAGTAAAAACAATTGTCTTTCTGTCCTCCACTGCTATTTTTGAAAGAAATGATCTACTTTTCTACTTTTTCTCTTATCTAAGATGTTGTCTTGTTCACAGCATATGTGAGGTATTAAAGCATGGTCTTAATGCATTCTTGGTGACGTGCAGACTTTCATCCTCACCAGCCTGTGTTGTTCACAAACTCTAGCAGAAGCTTTTTCACCACTCACGTGGAACTAATTTTTAAGAGCAGAAAGTTGTCATGTTCTTTTTCTTTGCTGCTCTTTACTTCTGTTGTGCTTCAGTATTCTGTCAGGCATCTAGAGAAGCCTTGCCAGTTTTTGTATATCTGAAATCCTGACAGACTTGATCTGACATGAAATTCACATTCAGACAGCATCTGAATAAAGGGCATTTACCTCAGTAACCAATGTTTTTCTCAGTCACAGTACACACAAGGTGATATATGCAAGTAGATCTGTATCAACAACCTTTGCAAATCGAAAACATGCTAAACCAATCCCAACAATAACATCAACAAAAATTCCAATGACCAGTAATTTTTCCATCAACACTGAAAAAAAACAAACAAACTTCATGATGATGCACAATTATGCTGCATTCACGCCATGTCGTAATTACCATAATTCCGAGATGACAACAAGTGACATTTTACTCATAGCTTTCCATTTTCTTGGCCAAAATGAACCTGGCGGCAGTCACATGGTATAGCTGTCACTGGTCCAGGTTGTAACTCTCAGAACATTCCGAGTTTACAAGTTGTAATTATGAATTCAGGAGCTCGTGAGGACTTTGGTGCTGATAGTGTTGCCATAGAAATTCAGCTCGAGTAGAATGTCACGTGTTGTCATCTCGGAATTACGACATGGCGTGAACGCAGCTTTACATTAAAGTTCAGGTGTGGACCAATGATATTTCACTATTTGTGGGGCTACCGAGCAAACCCAGTGAAAACCAATCAGCAAACAAAACATGGTTGGTTAAAATCTCAGATGATATGTTGGTAAAAACTGATAACGCAAGAACAGGCTTGGCCTCAGATGCTTTCTTTCTTTATTTTTATTTTATTTTATTATTACTATTATTTTTTTATTTTGTTTATTTATTTGTTTTTATGTATTTATTTATTTATTTATTTATTTATTTATTTATTTAGCTAGCTAGCTAGCTAGCTTTTGCTTAAGTTATCCAGGTTTTCCAGGTATCAAATAAATGTTGATTGAGGTACATTCCTGAAAGTAAAATAGATATCTACAAATTTATTTATTATAAATGATGTGAAAAAATATACAATATTTAAACAATGTAATACCTGTAAAAAAATATATATATATATATACAAAAAATTAATTATTGCAATTATTTATATTTTATTTAATTTTTAGTGCTGTCAAACGATCGATTGCAATTAATCGCATCCAAAATAAAAGTTTTTGTTTACGTGTGTGTACTGTGCACATTTATTATGTATATATATATATATATAAATACACACACACACAGCATATATTTCGAAAATATTTACATGTATTTACGTGTATATATTTATATTCATATAATTTATATTATATATAAATATATTTAAAATATAAATAACATTTTTCTTAAATATATGCATGCATGTGTGTGTATTTATTTATATATATATATATATATATATATATATATATATATATATATATACACAGTACACACACACATATATTATGTAAACAAAAACTTTTATTTTGGATGTGATTAATCACGATTAATCGTTTGACAGCCCTATTAAATGATCGGCTAACATAGATGTCAAAATCGCAAGAAAAAATTATTGCTATTTTTATAAAAGGTTTTGGAAAAATTCATAAAAATAAACAATAATGTTATATTAAAATAAATAATAAATGGCGCATACACACACACACACACACACACAAAAAAAGGTTGGCAAGGCTATGTGAAATCTGAGCTATCCAGGGCAATAAGAGTTATCAGACCTTACTGTTTAGCCCTGATATCCCACTTTGTCTTCAGAGTTTAATCTCTTTTTTTTTTTTCCATGCCTGTCTATAACTTTAATATTATCTAATCTGTTTTAGTGATCCCACCACTAAGTGGCAAGTAAAAACAGAACAAGCTTTGGTTGGTTACTTTACGGTATGTCATTTTCTGCCAGTCAGCTCTTGGCCATAAGCTTATATTCAGTTTATATATTCAGCAGATGTGGCTTTATGAGACTAAACAAATCATGTTGATCAAAGAACACAACCTATTTTTGTCATTCAAAGTGCCCCTATTATGGATTTTTGAAAATTACATTTCATGCAGTGTGTAACACAGCTCCAAGTGAATGAAAACAACCATGCAAAGTTTAAATCTGAAAGTGCATCGCATATAAAGTTGTCTCTCAAAAGAAAGAGTTGACTCTGAATCATTGAAACGAGTCGTTTTTTGAACGAATCCCAAGCCATTTCATGTTGAGGTCAACATGAAACATTAGCATATTGCCTACCCACTTGTTGGTCTTTTCCCGTTGGTCTGAATGAAAATGCAAATTCATTCATTTGCCACTAGGTGCCGCTTTTAGAGCAGTAAAATTGTGGTTTCCCCAGTAAAGCCCAAAGTATGCTTTACTTTTTTTGCGCACCACCCAATTTTTGTAACCGCGCGTACTTTGTACGCTCAGGTTGCACATGCGCACTGAAGTTATTTTGCAGTAGTCAGGTTTTCTACATGGTGGCAACACTGTCCCGGGCCTTTGTTTCACAGTAGAAAACGAAACTAAAGAGACGGACAACGAAAACAAAATAGCGGAGACTGCAACAACAGACGCTCACACTGATAAGCACTTGTGAGCGAGAGGCTATGAGACAGCTCAGCTTTGGATTAAAAGAGTTAAAAAATATTTGTTATCAGTCATGACTAAACGGGGAAAAATAGAGCAGACACTGAACATGGATGAAGCTTTCTAGAGCGCATGTGTTGACCGTCCGCATTCGCACACAACTTCAAATGGAGTATACTTTGAAAGGCTACACGTTCGACTGTACGCATACACTAACGTAAGCGTACAAAACAAAGTAGCCTATACTTAGGGCTTAACGCTGTACACAAAGCAGCACTGCCCTCACAAACCGTTGCTTTAATTATCAGGCATTACAGGCATGATGAAATGAAAATGAGACAGATCGGACCAATCACTGCAGATTAGCGTCACGCAAAGGAGGGGTTTGGAAAATGAATCGTTGAGCGAATCGTCTGGAAGTCATTGAGCAAGTAAGGCAAAAATAAATGCATATTATAAGACAATGAAAGTGTTTTTTGACCTTGCATGCATGTCAACCCGTTATTGGGGACTCCCAAAACCAAAATATGAACCTTTCATAACCCATAATAGGGGCACTTTAAGCATCAAGAAAATAACATTATCTGTTTTATTTACTAGCTATTTTGAGTCCAGTGTGCATGATTGACAGAGAACAGACAAGAGCACACATTGTGTGCGTGCCTGTGTAAAAGCGAGCAAGAGAGAAAGAACCAGAGATTCTTGACAAGATAAATCATCAACAACCACATGAGCCATCTCTGCTCTAGCCCAGCCCTGCTGACGCTGAAGAAAAGCTAAGGTTGAGCTGTTTGCTGCAGCTCCTTCACCACAGAGTCATTTTACGGGAGCCTCTGAGGTGCGCCCATCTGTATTCATCTGTCTCCATTTTCATTGTGTTTCCTCATGTTGCGGTAGAGACGCTGATGCAAACTGTACCAAATGCCATCCATATCTCTGAGATTGCTGATGCTACACAAACCCACTTTACCCTGAAGTCCAGTGCTTTGTCATGAGTGACATACTGACAAAGAGAGGACTGTAGATAGCAAAAAAAGGTTATGTCACTACCTTTACCATGAACTCCAAGGTAGACAGGACAACATCGCAGTGGATGCAAGGTTTGCCAGGTAAGAAATTTATGGATGAAATGACTGCAGTATTCATCTTTCACAAACAGAACTTTGTGTCAGTTCACAGAACAGCACAAACTTTGGCTAAGAATTATTGCACAGAATATTTCCAAAACAGTGAATGATTAGGTAAACACAGCCAGGTGTATGTGTATGATGTTATTTCTCTATTTCTAATGCTCTCTCTCTTTCTCTTTTACTCAGACAAAAATGCTTTTCCCACTAGACTTTTCTCACGCCAGTTCATACCTCTGTAAAAGATAGTGAGAGCGCAGTCTAATTGAATTTTGTGTCAAGCGTCTTGGGTTCGGCCATCTCATTAGCCTGCAGTTACTCGATGTCCCAGGACATTAAGCCACAGCCTGGCGTACTGAAGAAAAAGACAAAAAAGTCACCTTGTGACTCCCCGAGACAGAAATATCCCACACATAATGCTTTTTCTTCTAAATAAGAGTCCCAAAGGGGTTACATACATTCTTTGGTAATTAGATATTAGTGAGCTTGTGGGCAGTTACGACTAAATTTAAAACATTTAAAGGGGTGATTTGACTTTTTTTTTTTTTTTTTTCTAGGCTTGATTGTGTTTATGGGGTGCAGTCTAACATATGTTCATGCTTAGTTTTTTAAAAAACGCATTATTTTTCACATAATATACCTTTATTCCACACCGCTATGTCCCTTCTCTGATAAACACCTCGATCATTTCCTGTTTTTATGAAGCCCCTCCCTCAGAAATACGCGAAGGGCTGAGATTGGTTAGAGTGCGCGTCTGAATGTCCCGCCCCTCGCCTCAGCGGCATGTGCTCCGGTTGTATTGTAAACAGTGGCGTCATCTATATTGCTTATCAGTTTGAGCCCGATTGAGACACAGAGGATATTAGTGAAGAGGATCGCACATGGTATGTTTGTTTGTTGTTGTCTCACACTTTTAGATACTCTGTTGTTTGTAAATGCTACTGCTTCTGTTAGCTTTTAATATATGGTTGTATCCTGATTAAAGCTTTAATACAGCACAGCAACCACACGCGCATCCATGTATAACGCTTCTCATAGCTATGTGAAAATAAGTGTATAATTGGAACAGTTTGTTGGAGCTGATCTGATGATCTGAATGAGAGAGAGAGCGAGAGAGAGAGAGAGAGATGCAGAGTGTGTGCAGAGCAGGGGACGCGAGGAACGTGATTAAGAACCGCTGCTTTAGAACATTGATTTTGAAACTTGTGAATCCATTAGAATCGTTAGAAGACAGAATTGCGATTCATATATGAATAGATTTTTACGTGCACCCCTAGTTTTCTCTTCCTCTTCTCTAAAGCAGCGCAGCATGGCCTCGCCCCCTATTGTTACATGTTTCCGGGGTTGGGGTTTATCTGGGTTCGTGACGTAACAGACCCGGGAAGTAACTCGTTGTAGTCCCTTACCAGCCGTTTTTGTAGGCATTAAACCAGAATTTTAAAAGCCGATATCTCCGTTTGCATTGAACTTTCAGCGCTACAACTTTGCAGATATTGTTTATGCTGAAACAGTAACATTACACACTAACTAATGTTAAAAAAGTGAAATCGCAATCAACCACCACATTTTAATTGTATAAAGGTATCAACTGTATAAACCATGAAATGGTTATTTTTGCTGCAAATTCTCAAAAACTCAAGAAGTCATAAAATATTTATTTTACAATAATTTAATACTAATTCAGAAATAAAAAAGACTTACATAAATAACCTAACACTGATACCAATAATAAATGAAGTTTATTTGCAAAAACAGATAACTGTTTTTTTTTTTTTTTCAAACATCATGTTTTTATTATGTTATGTTTTTATTGTTTTATTGTCTTAGCTGTATTTTGTAGTTATTTTTTAACTAATTAAAATAACCCAACTGCAGTTTGATTGAGATTAATTGGAATCCACAGTGAAAAAACATGATTTTTGAAAATTGTTAGAAACGGAGTTATCTGTTCTTGCAAATGAACTCTTCAAATATTTTAAAAGCACCAAATCAGCATATTAGAATGATTTCTGAAGGATCATGTGACACTGAAGACTGGAATAATGAAAATTGTGCTTTGCCGTCACAGGAATAAATTACAGTTTAAAATATATTAAAACATATTTTAAATGATAATGATATTCAAAATATATAATATATAATAATATAATAATTAAATTTTATAATAATTTAATTACAATTTTTATTCATTTTGACTAATATTTAAGAACAATAGGCTATGTTGTTCCCTCAACATAAGAAGTCATGGCCACAAGAAATGGATGTTCCCTCAATGTAGGATCTTCAGCCCACGACTTCACATCGCATGGCCACGACATAAGGATGTTGTTACCTCGATTAAAATGATCTCGTGGCCATGATATAATACTAATATCACGTTAATACAAGATATGTCGTGACCACAACATAATTAAGTTAACTTCTATCCATATTAGACAATGAAAGACTTCTATCCATATTAGACAATGAAAGGAAGAACGTGAGCGCTGTGTGTGCAGGTGCTTCCATAGTCTATAAAAGAACACATCGGCCAAACAGAAAAACATATCGGCCGATGCCAATATTTGAAGAATACCAAATATCTTCCAATATATTAGCCTTGGCAATAATGGTAATATGTTATACATATGGATTTGTTTAGTAAAAAATTGCATCTATATATATATGCAAACTTGTACATCTATACAACCACACAACATTTAAATTATTTATATTAACAAACAAATTGCACCATTTCTCAGAAACCATAAATAAGTTATTTACATTACTGCAACATCTCAAAATTAAATCACCTCCACCACACTCTTCAAAATAATGGTCCTTTATCAGCAACAGTAGTTCCATGAAGAACCTTTAACATCCATGGAACTTTTCCATTGCACAATAGGTTCACAGGTTCTTTATAATAGAAAAAGGTGTTTCAGATTAATAAAGTATTCTTCACATTAAGAAAAGGAAAATAGTTATTTTAAGCACTGTTCACTGAAAGGTTTTACAGAGAAACCAAAATGGTGGTTCTGTTGCATAACTATGAAACCCCCCTTTAGGAACCTATAATTTTCAGAGTATGTAATCAACAAAGCTGTGAGTGCAAGTAATAATAATAACTGTAATAGTAATAATAATCGCAGAGCGGATATAGTGTAATGTAAATTGTATAACAGAATACCAGTTGTACAGTGTATACCGTCATACCACCCCGTCTTATGTTTGCGGTTATTAACCCACGTTCTTGTGTTAGATCTTGGATACTCTGCTTGCAGTAAAATTCGAATTGATGGTTTGCATGGTCGTGTAAGAGGACTTCAGTATACGTTTACAGCCCATATGATTGCCTTTTAAGTGGCCCCAGAGCTCTACACACAGTCCGCTGTTTGTGTTAATAGGCGCCATTGCCCACCAGGAGTCGTAGCTGAAAGGCTCTAAATAAGTTATAATGCACATATGAATAAATAAAGAACAGTGCCAGTTTGAGATTGGTCATCAGAGACGATCCATTCCAGGTAAGCGCTGCAGTCAAAAGAGTTTTGATTATTTATTTAATTACATGTCCTGTTGCCCGCAGCAGAGGGAGAGGCCCGTGAGAAGCCACTTCCTGCTTTTCAACCCAGCAGGAAGAGTTGCATCGTGGGTCAGTTCCCATCGCGAGGGCTCTGGGGGACATGAAAAATGCATCAGCGGTAAGAAAAGAAGAAATCTGTGTGAGTGGAGGGGGAGATGAGGAAATGAGAAGATGTTAGAAATTATCCCTTGATGCTGTTTGTAAACACAGTTTTGCCATTTAGCTTGTGCACAACTTGCACAGAGGTGAACTCTTGGAAAGGCTGTTGAGCTGGACTGAAAGGGTACGTATAGCACAAACCGCAATCACTTCATTCTGTGCTAATAAGCATAAAGGCTGTGAAGAGACTGTGGCAATGTGCCAAAAGTCGACAGGCAGTTAATAATTCAGTAGAGCTCAATAAAGTTTTTTTTTTTTTTTTTTTTTTTTTTTTTTTTTTTTTTTTAATGATTTTGAATGAATTATTGAGGGAGCCATGTGCTAGGCTCCCCAGTAAGCAGACTTTCTTAACATTGGTGCAGTTTTGACCCCTTTTGCTGCAGGGCCCAGCGAGGGTCAGACCTCCCAGCGAGACCACTAGCATCAAGGTGCTTGATTGGCAGTTTCAATGAGTAACAGTTGTGTGACTTACAAGGCTGAGGCAGATTCAGTTTCATTTATCCCTAAAGTCGTCCCCGCGGTAATTTCTCTTTCCTTCATTTTGACGTCCCTGTCAGACTCGCACAGAGCTTCTTTTCAGTCTTGTTTTCTGCTCTGCGCCGACCAGATTGCAACTTCAATTTACTGTGGCTCCGTGAGCTATTCGGTCCTGACAGTAATGTGCCGGATGGAGCCAACTAATTTCAATTCAATCTACTGTTATAGGCGTTGCGCTTGTTCTCCCTCACCTTAGACAGTAGGATCTATTTACTCCATCAGTGGGATATGATCTGAAAACACACGCACACGTGCGCGCGCGATTCTACAACAACCTGTCACGTTTCTCACAATGCGCTCGCTCTCTGGGGGAGTGAATACATATTGATCTGACGGCAAACTCTTTACACCAAAGGGCCATTAGGGCGACACATTACTTCCTGAATGTCTCACTCTCCTTTTTTTCCCTCCTTTACTTACAGCTGAGCCCTGAGTAAGAGATCCATTGTGTGAATGACACACTCGTGCTGTTTTGACTGGAGCTGTCATTCATAGTGCTGTCTGTCTTCAGCGCTGCTGCTGTATGGAGTTGCACATAGCTCAGGTTACCAAGGACAGGGGGCAGAGATGCACCGCGATCCTCAAGGCTGAATGAAATGAATGACTGGCACTGGGCAGGAATGGACTGAATGCAGGAAGGAAGCTAATAGTGCAGAAAGCATTCACAGTTCAGAAAAAAACATGTCCTCTAAAAATATATATAGGAGACTGGGGATAGTTGTCACCGCAGAGAATATTCCTCCGGGTGGGTTTTTGTTAACCAGTTTTTGGCAGTTTTTGTAAAGGCACAAAACAAAATTAATAGGTGCAAAAAAGTTTTGGTTACAAAAGGCAATTACATTTTTCCAGATCATTGAGCATGAGGTGGATGTCAAATTAGGGACTAAAGCCTATAGGTTTTCATCAAATTTTTAACAGTAAAATTTCAACAGTTTTGAGTTTGGGTCACTTAAAAACTCCCATTTAGGTAAGCAACATGCACTAACAGTCTTCCCAAACTTGTAATGAGAAGCGCTTATAAACCGGCTGTCGTCAATAAAAGAGCTTTAACGGTTCCCTGCAGTTTCTGCCAAAATAAAGGCTTGATAGTTTAACTTTTGAAATCAAAGAAATGAAGTCAAGACATAAAATGTTAGAACTACAATTTTATACAGCTGTACTATATATTTTTTCTAGAATTCAATTTTTATTTAGTAGTGATAATAATAATAATAATAATAATAATAATAATAATAATAATAGCAACAATAATATATTACAGCCTATAATCCCAAACATGAAAAAAAAAAAATCACAATTTGATTTCTCCCCAAATAGCATAACTATAAATGTATGATATTTAACACATGTAATAACTTGAATGAACAATGAATTTAAAACACATGCGACCAATTTCCTTAACCTCACAAGTTTGAGCTAAAATTTTGCATTAAACACCTAAAGCTAAGTGTTCAACTTTGTGCTAGAGAATTGAATGATATCTGAAACTGCAGCTTATTGCGTGAATGTGGTATGCAATTTTTTTAAATGACTTACTTGGTTGCTATGGTGTTCCTGGTGGCACAAATCAGGGTCCACTTCCAAGTTTCCATGATGTTCCGACCCTATGGCTTGGGCTTTTAATGTGAACACCACACACATTTTCCTCCGAAAAAAAAAAAAAAAAATCTTGGCACTCATTCATGAAACGCAAGTAGAACGAATTTCTGTGTAAATCATTCATAAATCCATTAATCCATTCTTATGTAAATGGTTCACATGAACTGAATGTTACAATTTATGCAAGAAAGGTTTTACAAATGATTCACACAGAAATTTGTTCTGCTCGTGTTTCATGAACGAAACCCAAGGTTTTTATATAGAAATGCATTGGTTTTAAAAGTAATTAATTTGTTTTAACGTCAAGCCCAATGAACATGCATAGCTCTCTATTTCAATTCTCAGCTGCATCTATGGGATCCTTAACAAAGGAAGAAGCTCGATTAGCTATACAGATCTCGAGTGACATGAAAAGGTCTTTGCATACACTGGCAGCTGAAACACGCATGTGTGTGAATATGACATTTTTGATACATATTTTTCTCTTTTCTGATTGCAGATGTAGGGGTGGCTATGTTTAGACTTCTTAGAAAAAGAAATATCTATTTCCCCCACAGTTGGTTTCTTGAGCAGATGGCTTCATTTGCAGCACTGAAATAAGGGATATATTTAAATAAGGTAGTATGATTTTATTATAATCAGTGCTAATATTGTCAAGGCAAAGTGCTGGCCTGGAAAGAATCTTGTTTTCGTCTTTTCAGACAACAGATTTTCCTTGTTGTCCTTTGCAAGAACCGAACAGGGCAATAAGTGACTTAAATATCAAAGTAGCTCAAATTACAACTATCACAGCATGTAAAGAAGAAAGTGAAGAAGAAAAAGGAAGAAACACAACTGTGCTTCATCTCAGGCTGAATTGTTTCCCTGCCAGCTAAGAGTGTCAGTCTCCTAAGGTGAGAAGCTGGAGTGCAACAACACAAAACATCACAATGCCAAACGAATCCCACAGATCTACACCAAACACACACCCTCATTCCTCTTAAAGTAATATACCCTCCTTCATCTCAGCAGACACAAGCTCTCAAAGCTACAGCCAAATGTTCCATTAATCAGACTCTGTGAGTATGTTTCAGCAGCACTGACTAAAGGAAAACAAAAACAGGTTAACGTGCATGGCTAACTATGATTCTTTATATAAAGCCAAAGAAGTTGACTCTAAAAAGGATTCAGGTAAAACGTTAATGGCCAGGTTTATTAAACATGGCAAATTAGCATGAGAGCGCAATCCCATAAAAGTGCGGATGGGAGTAGAAAGTTCTGCAGGTGATCTACTGACAAAGAGCAAATTAAAGAACACAGACACAACATCTCCTTTCCATAATGATCAATGTAATCCACCAAAGACAACACAAATTAGCAAATATCACAACCGTGTCAAGTACAAAAGACTTTTTTTGGGTGCAAACACCAGTAAATAGATATACAACAACAGCATATTACGTTGGAACAACACAAGGGTGTGTAAATAATGACAATTTTCATAGTAAGAAACAACTCTATTTATAGTTTCTTTAGATTATTACTAGATGTGAGTAGAGAACATACTATATAAAAAAGTCTGGGTTTAAAGTCACAAGTTCACATGATGAATGCTAGAGAGACAAGAAAATAGGCTTTGCTTTTGACAGAAGGCTTTGAAGTCTATCTGCATCTCTGAAATTGCACATCGCAAATGTCAATCTACTGGACCAAGTGAAAAAAAAAAATAACATGAAAAACACTAATGGAGCCCTGAGAGCATCTCTGACAGATTCTGTAGAGCACCTGGGTCAAGGTCTGTTGCTATGATAATGCCTACAACCGCCCTCATGGGCAAACACCTGTTTGCTTTTGCTTCTGGGGATTGAGGGTAAATAATGAGACACTGAGTAGTGGTTTGGGTTTCAACAGAATGGAATACTAATTTCTAGAAGTGAATATGAATTTCTAGTACAATTATTCAAAAAATAAATACTTTAAAAAAATAAATTGCTGTAGTGTGTCAGTAGGAAATATCAGTTTACATTTCCAAACATTAATTTTGCCATTAATTGTAATAATCCAATGAGATTTTTGTTTGCACAAGGAGTCTGACAATAGAGATATGATCTCATCATCATCCAGTCTGTCTGGAATGACATGAAGAAACAGAACAAACTGAGACAGACTAAATCCAGAAGAACTGTGGAGAACAACGTCTCCAAGATGCTTCAAGAAACCTACCTGCAAAGCTACAATGCTGTTAAAAGTTTTAGGCACTTGTGTAAAAATGCTGTAAAACGAGGATGCTGTCAAAAATACAATGTCAAAAATAGATTTTCTTTATCAATTAACTTCTATTAACTAAATTAAATCAACATTTGTGTTCAAAGCAGATTTTGCCTTAGGTCAGAGGTCTCAAACTCAATTCCTGGAGGGCCACAGCTCTGCAGAGTTTAGCTCCAACCAGCTCCAACTCACACCTGTTTGGAAGTTACTTGGGCTGCATCCGAAAACTGAAAAATGCTGCCTTCGGAGGACACATTCCAAGGTAGGAAAGCATCAAGGCACGTCCGAATCCAAAGTTAGCTTCACTTCCTGTCTCATGAGATACCTTCATCTGATCGATTTTTGAAGGCAGCATAGATTTATCCTTCCCTGCCTTTGATATCCCACAATCCTGTGCGCTCCATTCCATGACGGTTGAGCTAAAAAATAAAGATGGCGTCTGAAAGTTGCGTTTGGTGGTTAGTTTGTGTAAATGTATTTTTCTGATTAACTTTGTGCACTTTTGATGTTATTTCTAGCAAGAAATTAGTATTGTAGTAGTTAAATATTTGTTTAGTTATCACCAAAACTTGTTCTATTTTGTTGTAGATCATTAAACCGTTACCCTGCCTTAGAAGTCTGTCCAAAATCAGTTTCGCGAGGTGCCTTCCTGCAAAAACTCTGCCTGCAAAGTCATTAGCTATGTTTCCATCCACCTATTTTTATGCGCATTTTGGACTATCGCATAAAATATTCGCTGGATGGAAACGCCAAGATGCGCATAAATTCTGAAAATGCGCATAAAAAAATTATGCGCTTCAACTGAGTAGGATAAACTTTTTATCCGATAAGAAAAAATGCGCATAAACTACGATGGAAACACATTTACCGAATAAATTCCTCCATGCGCATCAAAAAAGTCATGTGACTTTGCGCTATGAGACGGGATAACTTGACTAACCAGCTGACCGATCTCGTTCACAGCATCTATAAGTTGTTGTAGTCATTCTGAAAAGCCTGAGCAAAGTCTGTCATCAAAGTATTTCTGTATAATTGTCTTACACGACTGTGTTCCCAAACAGCTGGCATCCTCAGAACGCAGTGACAGCATTTATTGTGTTACGTCTGCTCTCTCTGAGGCGCAAGTAATTTATATCATATATGAAAATTATTATATTCAATGGCTTCTCCTATATTCTTAGTGATATTTAGTGCCACAGTTTACCAGGAAGTGACGATTTTGTTCTCTTTGACTCGTTGGATGGAAACGGTGCTTTATTCGCATATGTTTTATGCGATATTCCAGTTTTGCGCATAATTTAAATTCGAATCTTTGGATGGAAACATAGCTAATGCCTCATAAGGCAGCGAGGCAGCAAGTTTTCAGATGCAGCCTAGTAATCCTGAAGACCTTGATTAGCTGGATCAGGTGTGTTTGATTAGTGTTGGAGCTAAACTGTGCAGAGCTGTGGCCCTCCAGGAACTGAGTTTGAGACCACTGCCCTAGGTGCACTTGCACATAGTTTTTCAGGTAGCTTTGCAAGGAGGTCTCTTGAAGCATCTTGGAGATGTTGCCACAGTTCTTCTGGATTTAGTCTGTCTCAGTTTGTTCTGTTTCTTCATGTCATTACAGACAGACTGGATGATGATGAGATCAGATCTCTGTTGTCAGACTCCTTGTGCAAACAAAAATCTCACTGGATTATTACAATTTATGGCAAAATGAATGTTTGGTAATGTAAACTGATACGTATTTCCTACCAACACACTACAGCAAAAGATAGGAATGACTTACTTAAAGGGTTACTCCACCCCAAAATGAAAATTGTCATTAATCTCTTATCCCCATGTTGTTCCAAACCCGAAAAAGCTTTGTTCGTCTTCGGAACACAATTTAAGATATTTTGGATGAAAACCGGGAAGCTTGTGACTGTCTCATTGACTGCCAAACAATTTGCACTGTCAAGGCCCAGAAAAGTATGAAAGACTGTATGAAAGTATGAAGTATGAAAGTATGAAATCTGTGGTTCTTTTATGTGTGTCAGAATAGTCCATCTGCCATCAGTGGTTCAACCATAACATTATGAAGCTCCGAGAATACTTTTTGTACGCAAAAAAATAAAAATAAAAATAACGACTTTATTCAACAATTCGTCTCCTCTGCGTCAATGTAGCGCCGTTTTGGAGAATATCCACTGAACTCTGTGCGGCGCGGCTGACACAGAACAGCGTACACAGTTTGCTGTCATTCATTCAAAACTGCTAAAAAGTATACCATTTTAAGTTGTGATATTTGTATCTCCACTATTGCAATATTCAAGGGTTTTTTTTTTGTTTTTTTTTTAGATATTTTGAGATAAAAACAAATCTGTGGTTCTTTTATGTGTGTCACACCATAGGACAGGGGTGTCGAACTCAATTCCTGGAGGGCCGCAGCCCTGCAGAGTTTAGCTCCAACCCTAATTAAACACACCTGATCCAGCTAATCAAGTCCTTCAGACTCAATTGAAAACTACATGGTTTGTGTGTTGGAACTAAACTCTGCAGGGCTGCGGCCCTCCAGGAACTGAGTTTGACACCCCTGCCATAGGACATTAGGTCACACTGAAGGACAGAAATGGTAGCTATTAAATTATTTCTATTTTTAATTTTGAACATGTCAAAGGAGAAAGAAAGTTTAATTTTGATGCAAACAATTTCAACATGCATTTTAAACAAAACAAAAAAAATATTTTCATCAACAAAATTCTCTTAATCAATCAGATTGTCTTGTTGTCAAAGTTTGTCTTTGTCCAACAAGTCATGGGGAAAAAATGATGTTGATTATAATTTCATATTAAATAAATAGCACTATATGAAAATAGTAAATAGCACTAAATCATTCCTTCAATCACTCTTAATTAGTAACACATTTCAACAGCTAATAATATGTGCTGTGAATTAATTAAATAACTTCTTTCTTTTTTTTCTTTAATCTGAAGTTGTTTCATTTCATTTTCATTCACACATGAAAAACAACATGTAAAAGCCATAATGTCCATCGAGCAAAATGTAATGATTTTACAGAGATAAATTTATATATCAGCCACATAACAGTGAGTATGTGTGTGAGCATTTGTGTGATAATGTATTGCACACATGAAATACCACTTTGCTTTTTTTCCCTGCTGGGGCAGGACAATGTAATTGAAACCTTTATGAGAATGGAGGGACAGGCAGAGGAAAAGCCGGGGAATGGGGAGGGCTGGGTCACTGAATCCATAACTCAATTTAATGGAACTATGGACTTGTGGCTGCGGAAAGTAAAACCAGAACACACGTCTTTATTTTCATTTTCAATAATGGGCCGATGACGCAGCAAAACTGCAATCGATTTCATGGTCAGAGCTCTTGCTCTCTCTCCGTCTGTCTCTCTTCCCTGTCTCACAATCAAAGTACTGTACCAAAAGCACCGGTTCAGAACTACAAAGAACGCCTCTCTTATATATAAGAGAGTGCTTCAG
This sequence comes from Spinibarbus caldwelli, assembly GCA_039654775.1. Classification (NCBI taxonomy): domain Eukaryota; kingdom Metazoa; phylum Chordata; class Actinopteri; order Cypriniformes; family Cyprinidae; genus Spinibarbus; species Spinibarbus caldwelli. The sequence continues at coordinate 16,687,098 of CM077254.1, forward strand.
TCCTTTAAACTTAATCGCTTTTCTGCCATGAGCACCATGCTGTGTCATGTACTGCAGTGGACTGTACTAATAAAAGCAGGAAGTGAAGTTCTTGGACTGAATCAGTCTTTTGAATGTCGTCTGTAGGAGAAGCATGACCTCTGTTAAGTGCAGCATTGTGGAGTGACCATTTAGTTATTTAAAGCCAAAGTAAATGAAATATCACAAAAATTCCCAAAGAACTAACGCAAGCACCAATCATGTATGTGAAAAAGATTGAGGCAGGGGTTACTTTTATTCTGTCTGCAGACTTTGATCCAAAAGATCAACTGAATGGTCTTTCATATTATTAATTATGCTTATTTTTGCCCTTCATTAGAGAAATACTTGTTTTCATTTTCCTTTTAACAGGGTGCTACATCATTCATCAACCACAAGCTGCGTTCATGGTTTAAGTAAGAAAATATAATATTAAATATGTATTATGCCGATAATAATAATGTATTATTTTTCCTATAACTCATAACTTGTCTTTTTGAGGTGGGAATCCTTAGATAGAACTTTTGATTTGCGTTACTGATGCAATTCTTATTATTTTTATGCATGTAAAAATTGTCTTTTTCTGAAATCCTTGTGCAGTGTAAATATAAACATAATGCAAACATGCTACTGGGATTACAATGATATTTAAGTTGAAAGATAAATCATGAAACCTACGACAAGCAATTCATACTAGTGTTGTGGCTATAAAAAGTGTGTAATTTAAAATTTGTTTATTGTTTACTATTTACTATTTGTACATTTCTATATTTCTATAACTGCAATTAAAAAAAAAGGGAACCAAGAAACAAATCATATTATTTTTTTGTTGTTGCAATTGACATAATGCCATATATGCAAATAATAAGCTTAACTAGTGTTCAACCCACAACATTCCTTCTTAAGTATATCATTCTTGCCCTTTATCTAGTTCATCACGTGCACACTGACAGTGTCTCTTTGGAATAATGCAACGTCCTTTGTCAGCATGAGTAATGAATAAATGCCAGAATTTGTCTCATTAAAGATTCATTTGTGTCCCATTAGAACTGCATTTCTGTTTACACTTCATGTTAAACCCTGTGCTTCTTGTTTTCGTGCTGCTTTTATTGTTAAGAAAGTTAAAGTCATGGTTAATGGGGTACTTTGTTTTTAATGACAGCTTTCAAGGTTTCAGGTAAATTAATTAAACATTTTCAGATTTATATATTATAATTCCGGATGTTAGCTTATAAACTCTCCTATAAAAACTAACCTCCAAATACATATCAAAGAAAAAAAACAAAGTGTTCCATGTGACTTGTATATACGGAATTCTGGCATGAAACTCTAGTTGGCGCAGTCCAATAGGTCTAACTCATTCTGACCTAATGACATCATTATCACATGGCACAGCTTATTGGTTTTCTCCTGTATCAGTAGCCAATGAGCTCATTGCTCAATATTCAAATACCTGGCTTTTGTTTACAGTACCAGTTTGGCAGCGCACTTCAGAAACCCTCCACCTTCCCCAGTTCCACCTATACAGATCTGCTACGAGGTGATTCATGTGTGCTATATGGGGTTATTCATATGTGTTATATGTGCAGCAGCAGTATTTTCTACATGCTCACAGCAGCATGTTGTGGATGTGTTGGCAGTAGCAAGTCTCGGTACTTGCTCTGCCGCAGCAGCGTACTAGATCTATTCCGCCAAGACCAAATACATGTACATTACCATGCCAATCCTTCTGAGAGTTGTCATGACAGAAATACAGTTAGTTCCATATATATTTGGACACTGACACAATTAATTTCAAAATCATAATTTTGGCTCTGTATGCCACCAGAACAGAATTAAAAAATAAAACAATCAAGATGAAATTGAAGTGTGCAAACTTTAAGCTTTAATTCAAGGAGTTGAACAAAAATATAACATAAAATTTGTAGGAATTACAACCATTTTTATACACAGTCCCCCCATTTTCAGGGGTTCAAATGTAATTGGACAAATAAATATAATCATAAATATAACGTTCATGTTCATTTTTAATATTTTGTTGAATCCTTTGCATGCAATGAGTGCCTTAAGTCTGGAACTCATGGACATTACCAGAGACTGGGTTTCCTCCTTTGTGATGTTTTGCCAGGCCTTTACTGCAGCTGACTTCAGTTGTTGTTTGTTTGTGGTTCTTTCTGCCTTTAGTTTTGTCTTCAGCAAGTGAAATGCATGCTCAATCGGGCTGAAATCAGGAGATTGACTTGGCCGTTGCAGAATATTCCACTTTTTTACCTTCAAAAATTCCAGAGTTGCTTTTGTTGTATGTTTTGGGTCATCATCCATTTGTACTGAAGCGCCACCCAAACAACTTTGCTGCATTTGGCAGAATCTGGGCAGACAGTATATCCCTATACACTTCGAATTCATCCGGCTGCTTCTGTCCTCTGTCACGTCATCAATAAACGCCAGTAACCCAGTGCCACTGGAAGCCATGCATTTTCATGGCATCACACTGCTCCACCATGATTCACAGATGATGTTGTATGCTTTGGATCATGAGCTGTTCCAAGACTTCTCCATATTTTTTTTCTTCCCAGGTTGATCTTAATTTCAGCCGTCCAAAGAATGCTTTTCCAGAAGTGGTCTTGCTCCAATGTTTTTTGGCAAAGTCTAAAGCCTTTGAGTCAATTGTCCAATTACTAATGGTCCCTTGAAAAAGGGGGAGATACATATTAAAGTGCTGTAATTCCTTAATCTTTCCTCCCATTTTGATGAGAATACCCTCAAACTAAAGCTCAGTGTGTGCACTTTAAGCCCATATTAATTATATAACTGTAACTTGAATATGTTTTCGTCAGCAGCTAAAATAATAAAAATTGTGCCTGTGTCCAAGTATATATGAACTTAACTGTACTGTATATTCTATTGACTACATACTGTATATACTGCCAAAAAAGTCAGTAAGATTACAAATCTTTCTAATTTACATAATTTAAACCTGTGATGGCAAAGATTATTTTTTTGCATCATTACTCCAGTCTTCAGTGTCACATGATCCTTCATGTGCTCACATTTCTTATTTTTATCAATGGTGAAAATGCTGTTTAATATTTTTGTGGAAATGGTGATATATATATATATATATATATATATATATATATATATATATATATATATATATATATATATATATATATATATATATATATATATAAATTTTTTTTTTTTTTTTTTTTCAGGATTCATTGATGAATACAAAGTGTAAAGAACAGCATTTATTTGAAATAAAAATGTCTTTACTGTCACTTCTGATAAATTTGGTATATCTTCGTTGTTTTCATTTTTCTTTGAAAACATATTTTAAAAAACATCTCAATTTTTGTGTGGACAAACAGACAGACAGATGGTCATCACTTACATACAGGTGCATCTCAATAAATTAGAATGCCATGGAAAAGTTCATTTATTTCAGTAATTCAACTCAAATTGTGAAACTCGTGTATTAAATAAATTCAGTGCACACAGACTGAAGTAGTTTAAGTCTTTGGTTCTTTTAATTGTGATGATTTTGGCTCACATTTAACAAAAACCCACCAATTCACTATCTCAACAAATTAGAATACTTCATAAGACCAATAAAAAAAAAACATTTTTAGTGAATTGTTGGCCTTCTGGAAAGTATGTTCATTTATTCTATATGTACTCAATACTTGGTAGAGGCTCCTTTTGCTTTAATTACTGCCTCAATTCGGCGTGGCATGGAGGTGATCAGTTTGTGGCACTACTGAGGTGGTATGGAAGCCCAGGTTTCTTTGACAGTGGCCTTCAACTCATCTGCATTTTTTGGTCTCTTGTTTCTCATTTTCCTCTTGACAATACCCCATAGATTCTCTATGGGGTTCAGGTCTGGTGAATTTGCTGGCCAGTCAAGCACACCAACACCATGGTCATTTAACCAACTTTTGGTGCTTTTGGCAGTGTGGGCAGGTGCCAAATCCTGCTGGAAAATGAAATCAGCATCTTTAAAAAGCTGGTCAGCAGAAGGAAGCATGAAGTGCTCCAAAATTTCTTGGTAAACGGGTGCAGTGACTTTGGTTTTCAAAAAACACAATGGACCAACACCAGCAGATGACATTGCACCCCAAATCATCACAGACTGTGGAAACTTAACACTGGACTTCAAGCAACTTGGGCTATGATCTTCTCCACCCTTCCTCCAGACTCCAGGACCTTGGTTTCCAAATGAAATACAAAACTTGCTCTCATCTGAAAAGAGAACTTTGGACCACTGGGCAACAGTCCAGTTCTTCTCCTTAGCCCAGGTAAGATGCCTCTGACGTTGTCTGTGGTTCAGGAGTGGCTTAACAAGAGGAATACTTGTTCCTACGACAATTGTTGCCAAATTCAAATGGCTCTTGATGCCTTCACCCCAGCCTCAGTCCATTCCTTGTGAAGTTCACCCAAAATTCTTGAATCGACTTTTGCTTGACAATCCTCATAAGGCTACGGTTCTCTCAGCTGGTTGTGCATCTTTTTCTTCCACACTTTTTCCTTCCACTCAACTTTCTGTTAACATGCTTGGATACAGCACTCTGTGAACAGCCAGCTTCTTTGGCAATGAATGTTTGTGGCTTACCCTCCTTGAGAATGATTGTCTTCTGGACAACTGTCAGATCAGCAGTCTTCCCCATGATTGTGTAGCCTAGTGAACCAAACTGAGAGACCATTTTGAAGGCTCAGGAAACCTTTGCAGGTGTTTTGAGTTGAATAGCTGATTGGCATGTCACCATATTCTAATTTGTTGAGATAGTGAATTGGTGGGTTTTTGTTAAATGTGAGCCAAAAGACTTAAACTACTTCAGTCTATGTCCATTCAATTTATTTAATACACGAGTTTCACAATTTGAGTTGAATTACTGAAATAAATGAACTTTTCCTATATCTCTCATCTTCACTACTATCTCATTACTATTCTTATAAATGTTGGTGAGTTAACATTTTGCACACAAAAGTACATATGAGCACAGGCCATGCAGCTGAATGAAAACCAAACATCCATTCATTCTAAAAGGACATTCTCCATCTCTTCGCTTTAAAACAGCCTGTGGTCTAAAGCAAAGTAAAGGAGAACAACAGCTTTTCTTAAATGTCCTTGGTGCCATTTAAAGATAATGGAAATTGTGTGCTGTGAAGTACGCCAGGTTTCTCTGTGGTAATTCCTCTTTGCATTATGGGTTGAGGACTCGGCACTTACCCGCCCTACTGCTCTGATCATTATTCATGGCCGTTGAAAGCACACTCACACACAAACACCCTGAACGCAACTCCTCTCTGGAGGTGGGGAGGTGCAACAGAAGAGAGTCTGCCAGAGATCCATAGAGTGCCACTATCAAAAGAGAGACAGACAAACAGACAGACTGTGTGTGGGGGTTTATCTGTGGGTATGCATGTGTGGTTGTTGTGCTTCAGTGACCACTAGCTGCTTTCTAGTGTTTTGTTGAAGGAATAGTTCAGCTAAAACAGAAAAATCTGTCATTATTTTCTCACTACCTCCACAAACCAGCATGCTGTTATTTTTCCAGAAATGGAGAATTTTCATGCATCTCTTGTCTATATTACATCAGCTCACTGTTCCTAAAAGAGCCAAAAAAAACCACCATAAAAACTATAAAAGTAGATCACAAGACTGCTTCTTCTAAAGCCATATGGTAAGACTGTGAGGACGTTGGGAGGCTAGTAAATACAGAATTGTCTACAAATTGTATGCACTCTTTATTTGCTTCACATATTTTTATTAAAAAAAAATTAAAAAAAAAAAAAAAAGATTAAGTTGTAAATAAGAAAATACTGTTTCAGTCTTTCTACTTCAAATTTTCATGCTTATTTCAATGTGTTACTTCCCGTTTCTTTGTATTTGTGAAACTTACTAGCAATTTCTGAGTTATTTTTTTTTCACCACCAATTTCTATTTATTTTTTTCAGTGATGTTAACATAATAAATTATATATATATATATATATATATATATATATATATATATATATATATAAATAACTAATCAAAATAAAATAAACAAACAAAGAAATTCATAAATTAATATGTCAATGTCATTTAGGAATAGCCTTTTTTGTCTCCTGGGCAGTAATGTCTATATATCAATACCTCCATTTGTATTTGCAACATCATTCTTGTTCTTTATATTTATCATCATCTTTTTTCCTGTTGGTTTCCTTTGTGTACTAAGGTGTTGTATTTCATTTTGTGTGTGTGTTTTTTGTTTTTTGTTTTTTTTTAAAGAAAATTTTTGGTCCACCAAATCTCTTCCCCTATCTGGACCAATGGTGTTTTGGCATCAGTTTTAAATCTGGAACCATGTGTCATCATGCAGTTGTTTAATCTAAGATCTGTGTAAATAGCTTTCACAATGGGGAAGATTGTGAGTAATTGGTAATCTTGGTTTGTTACTCACACAATGCTGGCTTCAGAAGACCTGGGGGCTGTTTCATAAAATTAGTTTACCAAATAAGCCAGGATTATTTCAGTTATTCTGACTTATTGTCACTTGATTTGGTTTCTGAAAGCAAAATTACCATAGCTTAATGGGAAATCAGGAGCCCTCCTTGGGCTTAACGGGGATTCAGGAGCCCTCCCTGGGTTTAACTGGGGATCCGCAGCTCTAACATGACTCTGGTCAGTGGCTGGAGCCTGCACTGGACTCTGGTCAGGGGCTATAGCCGATACTGGAGCGAATTCTGGGGCTGGAGCCAACATTGGAGCGAACTCCAGGGCTAAAGCCGACACTGGCGCTAACTCCGGGGCTGGAGCCAACACTGGAGCTAACTCTGGGGCTGGAGCCGACACTGGAGCTAACTCCGGGGCTGGAGCCGACACTGGACGAACAACTGCGACGTGACGTGACTCTGGACGAACAGCTGAGATGTGACGTGACTCTGGACGAACAGCTGAGACGTGATGTGACTCTAGACGAACAGCTGGGACGTGACTCATGAACGGCCGGCAGACTTGAATGAGCAGCTCGTTCACTCACGTAAGCCTCGCCCACTCCTGACAGCAAAACGGATATATTTGCATGACTTTCTAACATTTACAAATGAAAAATATACCTGTGACGTATGTAACCATAGTTCCCTGAGTAGGGAACAAGACACTGCGTCCTCTAGAGGTCGCTTTGGGGAATGGCGTCAGCGTGACCCGTGTCTGAAGCATACATACAAAAACCATAACATGTTGGCCGGCGACAGCCTATGACATTACTACCGGTGCGACCATAGTATACAGAGGCGCTGGGAGAATATGTCATCCACTTCTTCATCTAAAGCTTGCATCCGAAGCATGGCACAAAGCCTAGAGGACGCAGTGTCTCATTCCCTACTCATTTCGACATTCCCTTTCGAAAGAACTTTGAACTGCATCCTCTAGGGGTCACTTTGGGTAACGGAATACCCATGCCACCATGCTGAGGGGAGTGCATGCCAGCACAAAGGCGAGCACTAAGTACCAACTCTACCAAGCTAAGGGAGTTGCCCCTGGGACGGTTTGATGGCTGTCAGTGACATTATCCCCTTCGGCCAAAGGCCTGAGCTGCATACCCCAAAAAAACTTACCTGTTAGGGGCCAGGTCTCCCGGACCCAGGGTAGAGCTCGAAGGCTTGAAATCAGAAGAAGAGATTCCTTTAAGCGGATATGGCCAAGCACCTAGGATAGTAACTAGGTCTTGGCCTGTCACCCAGGGGCTACCGCTTGCTCTGCATGAGCTCACTGAGGGAACTGTCTCAACAGACCCTTAGTAGCAACACCCTGTTCAAGTCAGTATCATTGGAATACATAGGTAGAGTCAGGCCCAAGGTGAAACCGGGACCTGACCAACTCAAAGAAAGGGCACGAAGCCACAGCGTGTAACCCCTACCATACAGGATTTTCGAAAGAATGCAAAATGCTTGATGTGCATCCTTACCACAGCGTGGATTTCAGAAAGTGCACAGAGACTTAGCGTGCTCACTTACCATAACATGGATTTTTTTTTAAAACACTGTTACTAAGGGGTCATAGAGGCTGTTACTGGACAAGCCTAGAGACCCTATATGACTGTGGCACTCTGAGGGAGCAGTCCATAGCATACACAGAGCGCACATAGATGGAAATGGCGCGTCTCATAGAACAATCCGTCATATGAGGGGTCACCAACTCATCATCATGGTCACAAGCCTGGTCTGGCTAACAGTAACTTACATAGCTGAAGGAGCATAGCACCCAGCTCTCAGCTGAGAGGGGGAGACAAATGCTCGACCTTCAGTGTGCTTATAGATAACTCTGAAGGGCAAGCATACTGCAAGTTTAACCATTAATGCAGGATATCAGGAGGGCAGAGGAAGGGGCCTAAGACCCTGATGTTGCTGGTTCAAGGAGCTCTGGAAAGTGAATAACTCAGTCCTCAATGTGAGGGGGGAGCTCAGAACCCTCAGAGGGGGGTAGCGTGTTCATAGTTGACCCTTCTGGAATGAGGGGAGCACTGCTAAAGCCCACCATGAGAACAGCCCAAGGGGAGTGGCTTTAGGAAGGGCCCGACCCCTTACGAGGCTACTCAATAGAACTCATGGAGCGGGGAATTCAACTCCACCAGAGGGGAGGGAATTCGGATGCTCGGAAGGGAGCAGCATGCCCATAGATGACCCTCTACAGTGAGGGGAGCGATGCTAGCTTAACAAAGACAGCTCACCAGGGAGGCAGGAGAGGGCCATAACAACCTGGCACGACTGTTGACCAGAGCTCCGGAGAGTGGAGGCCCAACTGTCGAATCTGAGAGGGACTCAGAAGTAAGCCCATACAGAGAAATAAGCAACTCAACAGGGAGGCAGAGAGAGGCGTAACAATCTGAGGTTGCTTCTAAATAGAGCTCCAAGGCATAGAGGACCCAGTAGGGGGGACACCTCAGGCGCCTGACTGAGGGCAACGCTCAAGCCAACCCTAAGGGTGAGGGGAGTATTGCTAGGCTCAGCCCACTCTGACAACTCATCAAGGAGAAAGCAAGTGGCAAGTTGTTTGATGATGCTGTCACGGAGCTCAATACACTCAATAGAAGTGAGTGATCAATGGCCCAGGGGCAGGTTCCTAACTCCCGAGTAGAGAGGAGGATGACCTGATCTGCCCAGGAGTGGGGAGCTCATAACAGACCCTCCCGCAGTGAAGAGAGCACTGCCACACCCTGAGATGGACTGACCGAAAGGGGGGCCTCAGAAATGGGATCCAGCTTAAAAGGGGATTAGACATTTCAGTAGAGATGAGTCTAACAACTCCGTATGGCTGCATAGCGAGCAGCAGCGCCCCCGGCCCTCGGGCTGAGGTAGGTCACCGGGAGCGAAAAAAGGTCTTAAGGCTAACCCTCACAGAGAGGGGAGCAATATCTAGCTTCACCAGAAGAAGACGCTAGATAAACGGCCAGTGCTGCCCTATGGGGGACCATCCAGCCCTGTGCTTTCTATCCCCCCAGATCACATATGGAAAGCTGTTGCTTCTTAGAGCCAGAGCACTCAGGCAGGGTTCCCGCAGAAACACCTCTCACTCATGCCTCAGGGAAAACAGTGTACTCAAGCCCACTCCACAGAGGGGCGATACACTGGTTCACCATAAGGGAAGTGTGATACAACTGGTGAACTGCAGAGTGGAGTAAAGCCGCTCAACGCCTCAGCAAGAGGAGGTTCACTCAGAGAATGCATGATGATTGAGTGGATAGCCTAAAACAGGAAGCCCCTCGGGGCAAGACAAGGGTAGGTTGGGGCAGCCTCTCAAAGCAAGTACCCAGCCAGCATGTCCAGGAGAAGGATAGGAAGGACCCGCAGGTCCTGGGATTGCAGTGTTGTACTGGGGACCTGATGACCAAGGAGGCTCCCACAGAAGCCTAAGGATTTGGTCACATGATCCAGAAGGCATGATCCTCAGACCGGGACGGGCCAGGACCCCTGAGTTGTTTGGTCTCAGACCTGGACCTTCATGGAATGAAGGTTTTGAAGCCTGCTGAGCGCGCCTTCGCCTCCCTAAACTTCTTGACCACCGTCTCGACAGAGGTACCGAAAAGTTCAGAAGGCGAGACTGGAGCATCTAGGAGAAAGCCCTTCTCTTTCTTCTCGATATCTGCCAGGTTCACCCACAGATGTCTCTCCATTACCACCATGGCCGCCATAGACCTGCCCATAGCAGTGGCGGCCTGCTTATTGGCACGGAGAGCCAGATCCGTGGTGCGGCGCAACTCTGCTACCTCATCAGGGGAAAGGCCCTCACCCTTATCTAGGTGTTTCAGCAGATCAGCCTGGTACGCCTGAAGCACCGTCATAGTGTGCAACGAAGTGACAGCCTGACCTGCTGCTGCGTATGCCCTGCCATTTATACGAGATGTATCCTGAAGGGGCTTAGATGGTAAGGAGGGAGCCTTGAGAGAGGATGTTTCGCCCACAGAGAGATAGCTAGCTAGCGTTTCTTCTATAGGGGGCATCCTCTCATAACCGCTTTCACGCATCCCCTCAATGTTGGCATAACTAGTATGCTGAATCCTATGGATGCGAGAGGAAAACAGCTTCTTCCATTCCTTCTCAATCTCCATATGGAGATCAGGAAGAAATGGAAGGCTCACTTGAGCTGGGGGGCTATGGTCAGAGAGATAGACGACCCCGCGGCGCCACCCTCTTGGCCCGCTTCCACGGCAAGTCAAGCCTCGCTGTGGCACGTTGCATAACCTCCAGCAACTCATCACACACAGGGCAGGAGGATTGAGAGGGCTCAGTCTCAACTTCTTCGCCCTCAGACATCTCCTGCTCTTCTTGGGCAGAACCCAGCAGAGCACTAGCCGCTGGATCAGATGATGTCAGGGAAATTGCATCATCATCATCATCATCCAGCAGCTCGCCCTCGTTCGCGGCCGATGAGCGCGAGAGGGAAAGCTCCTTCTCTAACTCATCGGCCAGATTCGCCTGCGATCCCCACGAGCTCAGTCTCCTCCGTGCCTCGGCAGCGGCGGGTCCTGAACCGTGGGGAGCAGACAGCTGTCCCTTCTTCCTCGAAAAGAGAGACAGACGAGAGTGGAGCTTTTTCATTGAAAAATGCTCGCAATGGACACAGATTGCCCCCTCGAGGACATCGCGTGCGTGCTCTTCACCCAAACAAAAGACATAAAGATCATGAGTGTGATCAGGTGTAAAATAGGGAGGACACGGATCCACACACCTCTTAAACGTCTTGCTAGTGCTCGCCATGATAAGAGTAGGAAAATCATTCTTACCACCAGAATGCACGCTTCAAACAAACCAGTCACTGAAGACAAAGAAGAGGATGATGTATTCTCCCGGCTTCCCTTTATACTATGGTCGCGCCGGTAGTGACATCATAGGCTGTCGCTAGCCAAGATTGTTGTGGTTTTTGTATGTATACTTCAGACACGGGTCACGCTGATGGCGTTTCCGAAAGCGAGCCCTAGAGGACGCAGTTCGAAGTTCCCTCGAAAGGGAACACAATGTTTCAAATGCATTAAACAGCACAAATATTCGCTGTTTGCCATGGTGGATCGATTTGATCCATGATTGACATTAAGGGCTGCTTAAGAATAAGCGTGCACATCAAATTATCCTGACTCATTGAACCTGGATCGAATTAGTGAGATTGTGTGAACTTAAATTGTCATTTGTGAAACCGCTTTTAAACCCGATTGATTTGTTAGGTTATTTCAAGTCAGGTTTTGGACTTTAATCCCCGCATTTCTTAGTGTCTTTTATGAAACAGCCCCCTGGAATATAGTATAGTCATTTAGACCACTGTCACGCCCATGGACTGTCTTTGTTTTTGTTTTTTCTCCCCATTTTTTCCCTCTTGTCTGATTGTATCATTTGATTCACCTGTGTTAAGTTTAGTATTTAAAGTGTTGTCTGCCCTTGATTCCCTTGCCTGGTGTTAACGTCAGTTTGTACGTCTGAGTTGTGCTATGTTAGTGTTCCTGCCTGCTGTTTGAGTTTATCCCACGTCTCCTCGCAGTACCAGACCCTGACAACCACTATATTTTCTTCATTTTTTTTTTTTTCTGAGCTTGAACTATAATTGAACTGTCAATAAATGGGAAAAATAGCATCAAAATAATGAAAAGTAAGTAAAAGCATTACATTTTTACAACAGAAAAACAGAAAATTTGCTGGTATGTTCTTATGAGGCAAAAAGCTGGAAACCTGCTTCATTAACAGGTTTGACTCACTATATTGTTGTAGCTGAGGACATACTGTATCACGGCAACGTTCACACATGCTATAATGGATATCAATAAATGCGCAGAAAAAATAGTAGCTCATATGGGAGATCTCTGTACATTTGGCATCTCTAGAAAAAGGCATTTCAAAGTCTTTTCAGCATGTGCTTTTAGAGTATGTCTCTAATTGGTCTCACAGCGTGATAGATCACCATGTAAGTGGGTGTCCTGCAAAAAGCGGCTACCCATAATTCAAACATCTCCTCCCAAAACCCTTGTTCTTTCATCTTTAATTTTCATTTCCTTGGCACACTGCTCTCTCCATATGGCCGATCCCTATCAAAAGTGTGAAAGCATCAGAGAATTCTTAATTGGGCTTTAATGTCTGGTAGTAATTAAAAATGAGAGGAACAAAATATAATGGACACTCACAGAGTGGTTGTCATCCTCATCAGAGAGCTTGATTAAAATCTGATATGTCTTAAACATATTAAGTCTAATGAAAGAAAATAGTGGATTGGATTTTCCCCTACTGTCCGCACTTTAAAATGCATTAATCAGTAATTCAGCCACAATGACTCGATTCTTATGACCCTCATAAAAGTTTTAAAGAGATTGCATGGGATGACAGTGTCGCACATCTGTTGAAATTGGACAATGGATCCATTTCAAACTCTACTGCGTCCGAGTGGAAGGCAAACGACTACTGAGCTTCTTTTTTTTTTTTTTTTTGTCAACTCAGGCTCATTGTCAACTCAGGCTCATTGGAAATACGTGCCTCTGAATACATTTCTGCAAAACTGGAAAGAAAATAAATAAATAAATAAATAAAACTATCTATACATACAAATCGCTGCAGTTTCCAGTTGAAATAAACACTACAGGCAGCAAAACTCCAACAACTTTTATTCCTTTTCACACAAAGTATGATTTGCAGGTCCACAGTTTCGATTAATAAAGCCTAATTTTTGCACAATTACTTGAGGAATATCATGTTATGAATTCAAAACAATTTTAACATGCTGCAACATTTGAAAACTGAAACTTTTGAATGTTAGCTTCACATATCCAGCTTCATATGTATGGGTTTTTATATTTAGTAGGTTTGTTCGGTAGCTCATGCATATGAAGTTCAACTTAAGAGGTAAAGAGCTCAGGTACGAATCCCGTGACATTACGGTTCCACAAAACTGTTCAAACCTGCATATAAGGAGGTTCAAATGGCACAGTTGCATCAGCAAATCCATTTTTATACCAGTTTTGCATTTGTTAACACTATCGGGTAGGCTTAGGGTTGGGTTTGGTGTTGGGGATATTATCAACACACATTAAATTTTAGGGACACTCACCGCATATTTGAATTATGAACCACCGCAACACGTACCTGAAGCAACATCATAAAAATACAACAATTCGTGCCTGCATCAATGTAACAAAAACGTGCCAGGGTCATGTATTGAACCCGCGTTTTAGCGCCACTTACTGGACATTTCACTTTAAAACTGCCTCGAAACGTGCAGTAAGGTATGTAATAACGGTGTTGCGGAAATGTATTTAGAGGTGCGTATTTCCAGTCAGCTTTGGTTGTTTTTTGTCCAGTTAAATGCAAGTTGCAATGAATTCTCAGCAAAATGGCCAGTCAAAATTGTAAATTTCAGATGACAGATGCCAAAAACAGCTTCTTGGATCACATCCACAAGCAATAAAACACATAAGCGTAAATTAACCACAATAACAACTCAGAGACAGCTGTGAGACTCAAGTATCTAAGTAACGGATGGGCTATCAGATGATTGGGGAATTTGGGAGCGCTATGAAAAGACGCAAATGGCCACACTTTGTCGCTCTCATCCCATCATCACCATCTATTCTGTAGCGAAACAATCGTAGTCCACCCACAGACACCTGTCACCGTTGTTAAAAAGGAGTAGAATTTTGGCTCCGAAAGATGCATGGGAGGAATATTATGATAAAGTACAAGAGAGAGTTGAGTCATGCTTTTGAAAGCCGACTGACAATCTGCTGTGTGCAACTGTTAAAACAGAGAAGAAATTTGGCTTTGCAATTAACTAGAGGCTTTTCTATGTGTCGTGAGAGGTTAGGTCATGTTTCTGAGTGAGGGAAGGGAGTCATGAGACAGACAGAGAAATTAAAGAGCGCTTTGAGCTTGGAGACAAATTGGCCGTTAACTTGATACGGGCTGTAAAATTTGGTTTCCGAGCAGCCGGACCTTGTAGCCTGAGAGTCGCCGTAGCGACAGAGGAATTGTGCTAATGACTCGGAGTGTTCCAGTAAATGTTATTGGTTAGACGCCCGAGCCATCGGTCTCTTCCCAGTCCAGTGAGCACACATTGTTATTAATCTCTCTCTCACTCTCTTGCACGCACACGCAAATGGATGACAGTCGATAGAATGGAAAGTTTAAAAGACCAAAGACTTCAAGTCTCACATTCATCACTCTGGCCTGCAAACACACACACTCTCGCTCGTCTCAACTTCTCTGAAGCTCGCTAAAACTGGAATTATCCGTGCTGCAACAGTGATAATGCATGACTATGGGTTTGTTCTGAAACCTAGAGCTGCCTTGCAGCCTACATGTTGTGTGTTCTACTGTAACTCAAATAGCACATCACGATTTTGGAACACTCTCCATGTACAATCAGTATCAATTAATCAAATATTTTGTCTTTGATTTTAAATAAACTAGAGCAAAGATTTTCTAATTTCCTTTTTTTTTTTTTCCAGCTGTGCACCTTTGACTTAAAATAAGTACCCCCTCAGATTTTAAAATACCCGTATTATGCAATTAGTATGGTTCCTAATAGGTGTACATGCATGCAAGGTCAAACAACGCTTTAGTTTTCTCAAAATACGCATTTAGTATCACCCCATTTTCCAGCGATTCTCAAACGATTTGTTTTGAAGCAGTTCTAAGATTCAATCTCTCTAAACCCTTCTTTTTTGTGAGCCTACTTTGCTCTGATTGGTCAGATGGCCCAGTCTGTTGTGATTGGTCTACCACGTACAGCACGTGTCGGAAATGAAACACCATTGTCATTCACCCTGTACACAAGTATACACATTTTAAAGTCTCTAAATGCATCTTACAGGTCTTACCTTCAGTGCAACTGCCACATCTCAAAATTTAATCAACAGCCGATGCATAGAACCAAATCCCGTCCTACACTTTTTTCTCAATAATCCTTTACAGCTGGATTTATGTCACAGCAGAAGGTCTGTCTCTACATCTGTTTCTTTGCATTTTTATTGATTTCATTAGTTTTTCCCAAAAGATATTTTCCAAGATCTCAAATGACAACAAATATATTTAATTTTTTAATCATGAATATCATCAGTTTCTTAGGATTAATCCATTTGGCTTAACAGACCTTGGCAAAAGATCAAGATATGTAATAATGGGGGGCACTGACACTATGTAAACATGGTCAAGATGATCTGCTGATGTTCAAACCAAGCATCAGAAAAGGGAAGAAACGTGATTTAAGTGACTTTGAACAAGGCATGGTTGTTGGTGCCAGATGGGCTATGAGTATTTCAGAAACTGCTGATCTACTAGGATTTTCACACATGACCATCTAGGGTTTACAGAGAATGGTGAGCAGCAGTTCTGCACATGAAAAATGCCTTGTTGATACCAGAGGTCAGAGAAGAATGGCCAGACTCGTTCAAGTTTATAGAAGGTAACAGTAACTCAAATAGCCACTCATTATAACCGAATTATACAGAAGAGCATCTCTGAAGACACAACACATTAAACTTTTAAGCAGATGGGCTATAGCAGCAGAAGACCACACTGCGTGCTACTTCTGTCAGCCAAGAACAGGAAACTGAGGCTGCATTTTGCACAGGCTCACCAACATTCTGACGAGTCTGGATTTCTGCTGCAACATTCTGATGGTAGGTTCAGAATCTGGCATAAACAACATGAAAGCATGGATCCATACTGCACTGTATCAACGGTGTGTGGGATATTATCTTGGCACACTTTGGGCCCCTTACTACCAACTGAGCATTGTTTAAACGCTAAAGACTGCATGAGTATTGTTGTTGGCCACAGTGTACCCATCTTGTGATGGCTACTTCCAGCAAGATAACTTACAATTTTACAAAGCTCAAATCATCTCAAACTGGTTTCTTCACCATACTCAAATGGCCTCCACAGTCACCAAATTTCAATCCAGTAGAGCACCTTTGAGTTGTGGTGGAACAAGAGATTCACATCATGGCTGTCTTGTCAATATGGACCAAAATCTCAGAGGAAAGTTTCTAGCACCTTGTTGAATCTATGCAATCTAGAATTAAAACAGTTCTTAAGGCAAAGGGTATACAACTCGGCACTAGCAGCTCAACAAGACCATTCTAATAAGGATGGGAATTGTGTTAGTTAATGTCAAGAACTAGTTTAGCAGTAGCTGATTCCTAAAACCGACACATGGTTTGATTTCGTCCATCGTCCTGGTGAAATGTGCTTAGCTCAGCACAGTGTATTCTGGAACTGCCTGTTAAAAGCACATGCAGATATTGACTCAGTTTGGGAAGGTACAATAAGGTAGAGCAGCTCACTAGGTTTTGCAACAGAGATTACCATTAGTATAACAAAGGAAATTATTTCAATGTAATCAGTTTTCACAACAATAAATCACCATAACGGCTATAAAATATATTTATGTCAACACTGATTAAATGGTCTGATATTATTTTACGTCTAAATTGAGTTGTTGCACATGATCCATGTGTGGAGTCTGAATAAAATTGCAATAACCGCGACCCTCGTTACGAATTCTCCCATTCCACCCACCTTTCTGCAGTCAAAACATGATGTAGATAACCATGTGTGTGTGTGGCCGCTATTCAGGTAAAGCAGCAGGGAGGTATGTTTAATACATGAAATGCACAGTTGGACACCTACTTGTCCAAATGAATACTTCAAATTATACAATATAATCCTCCTCTCACAATTTCAATTTCTCTTTCCCTCCACTCCATCACGCCCACACATAAACTCGAGCATACAAAATACGTTGTAGTTTTATACTTGTGTACACGTTGTTGCATCATTTTCCCCACTAAATTCCCCAATGGGATTACTCAGACTGGAATTACCTGATCTTAAGAGCAGAAGCTGGCCTTTTTTCCAATTACATCTTGAGAGCATACCTGTGTGCAATAAAAAGTAAAAAATCCCCTTCAATAATACCCTGTTGGCACTCTCCATTTGTGTAAAAAGAAGGTGAAAAGAGGGGAGAGAAAATTCTCCATCTAAATTCTGAGGGCTGGACTCCTTCAGGGTAAGTGCTTCTCGCCAGTGTCACATAAAACATGTTGGAAAGAGAGAAAGGCTTTGATGAGAATCTCCTCCAAACAGATGGCAGTGATGGAGAGATGTAAGAAAGTAAGAAATATGTAGAATTATGTAGAATTTAAAAAAAAATGCAAAAGATGTAAATCATTTGTTCCATGGGAAGATAGTAAGACGCATTCATTTATTTCATATGCCAGAAAACAAACATTATAAACATAGCAAAAACAAACATTTTCCAAACAAAATTCCTAAATTGTAAATAAATAAAATGGCAACTGCGAATAAACAACAATTTCACTGGTAACACTTTAATATAGGGACCACTTCTCACTATTAACTAGTTGTTTATTAGCATGTCTATTATTAACATATTGTCTGTTTATTAGTACTGTACTTATAAAGCACATTCTACATCCCTAATCCTACCCAATACCTAAACTTAATAACTACCTTACTAACTATGAATAAGCAGCAAATTAGGAGTTTATTGAGGCAAATGTTGTAGGTAATGGTTTGTTAATGTCGAGAATTGGACCTTAAAATAAAGTGTGACCATTTCACCAATAAAATTTAAAAGTTTGAGGACGGTAAGATTTTTTCAAATTTTTGAAAAAAATAAAAATAATAATAAAAAAGTATTTTATGCTCACCGCATGTGCATTTATGTAATAAAAAAATAGCAGTACAGTTTTAAATAATTGGTTAACTATTTGAATATTTTTAAAATGTAATTTATTCTTTCTTTAATTTATTCTATTCTTTGATGAATAGAAAGTTCAAAAGAACAACATTTATACATTATAAACACCTTTACTGTCACGTCTGATCAATTTACTGCATCTTTACTAAATAAAATTATTCCTGAATAATTCCTGAATTATTACTGAATGAAATTCATTCATTTCCCTATATATTATTGACGCTTGCACAGTAGTGCATCATCTGCCATAAACACAATCAGTCAAAAGCTAGAGAACTGCCTCCATTTTAAGGTAACATACGCACACTCCCCATTACTGCCTGTGGTGGGTTTCAAATCAATTCTGTTTCAGTTAGGATGGAGTTTTAGACAGTTGTAGCCTATGTAAGCAGTGGACTGGAGTGCAACCCACTAGATTTTGGAACTGTTAAATCATGTCCGCAGCTTTTCAATGCTGTCATCACTACCATCACTCTCCATTAATACAGACTGACAGAAAAAGTCTTTTTATCAAAAGATGCAGATGTTGTCAAACTAGTCTTTGATAGTTAAACCACATGCCTACCCAGTGGTTTTTATTTATTTTTATTTTGGATCAAAATCTCTCGCATGATTCCTCGCTCTCGCACATGCCCGGCAGGAAATAAATCACATGCCTCTCATGTCTGTCAAGATCACACGCAGGCCTAAGGCACTGATTAAAGCTCGACACCAAGGTTCTGAATCTGACCGCCTTGTGTTGTGGGTTCTGGATGGTGGTGATGGGGGGTAATGTCATACTGCCCTGACAGGTTAGGCTGTTTATAGGAGCCTCATTTAGATTCCACCTCTAGAGGCAATGCAGCTCTGCTTGTCTGGTCCTGACTGACAGGTAAGTTCTTGTGGTGGCTGCCTGCCCGTGGAGCAAAGGGCAGCGTGATAGAAACAAAACAGTCTGCTAAGGTGGAAATTTCCTCTAATGAGTGCTTAACCTTGATGACATGAGGTCATATAAATATAGCCTTAGGCCTAAATACATGAGGTTGACAGCAAGACTGCTCCATATTATCATGCACCAGTATAGTGGCATTGAAGATTCTATTCCTTGCTTTAAAAAAAAAAAAATATATATATATATATATATATATATATATATATATATATATATATATATATATTTTTTTTTTTTGGATTGAACCTTGAACAGGCTACAAAACATGATCATCATTTAGTAGAAATGAAAAATTCCTTTCCATGTTTGATTACATTTTTTAGTAGAGAAAAGTTGGTGGTGCATAAAGTGAAGTCATAAAGTGAAGTAGAAGTCAGAGGAAATGAGTAATGAGCAGGAAATGTTCTTGAAAAAGAACAAATGGAAGAATAAACAATACTGCAAACTGTGAAGGCTATATATATATATATATATATATATATATATATATATATATATATATATATATAAAACTCATAACAAAGCCTGAGGCATCTTATCATCTGACTTTTTTTTCTCCCTACTAATTCTGTCTTATCATCATCTTAAAATTTAGCAGTGCTGCAAGAGCCATATTCCAGTAAACAGGGAAGGAGAAGAACTTGCTTACAGATGGTCATATCTAAACACTTAAACTGATCAAATGTTTTATGTTTGGCTCTGGCAACCCAGAATGACCCTCATTATTGGTTTTGGTTCTGCTTTTACAGTTAAAAGCCGATATTATGTATCAAATTGTTTTATAAAATGACAAACATAATGAGGACTTCCCAGAAGTTCAGTCTATTTTCAAATGATGAGCCAGCAAAATGCATGCCGCACTGACTCCAGGTGCCTTGTGATTCAAGCTTATAATTAAAGTAAATAATGAAGCTAAAGACTCATTCTTAATGAAATTGAAGAAATTGAGGATGCCTGGAAAAGTAATTGATTAAAATATCAAGTAAAACAGTGATCGATCAAGCTATTGATGAATCACTTGTTAGGAAGCCTTGTCAAAGATACAGAACCTCATCAGGTTTTGTCGAAAAAGGCCCAGGTTCCATTGATTAAGCATTATTAAAGGAACGCATGCTCTTGTATTGACTGCCTATTAAATGCATATCAGCAAGCAGTGAGTATGACAAATGATCAGGGTGTTTAGGGACTTCATTATTCATAAGCCATTCCAGGAAGATGCTGTAACAATGTAAATAATGCTCCCCTTTCCCTCACCGAACCCCTTGGGATGTGATCTAACAGAGGAAAGTGTAGTGGAAATGATGAGGAACTCTGTGTTTCAGTAGGAAGTAGGTGTCTAAATCCCTTCTATCAATCGCTGAGGCTTAAAGAGACAATCTGGAAATGCTGATCCCAGCAATTAGTGCTGTTTAATCACATGTGGGTGGAATCACATTAAACATTCATATTATGAGAGTGCTGATATTTTGATGTACCACCAGCTGCCGAATGGAAATAAAAACGTGTCACACATGGTGCAAAAATGATCATGCTGGACCATCTTTTCAAATTGACATGACAGCTCCACCAAAAATTCTTAAAGCAAAACTTCACCCAAAAATTTTAAAATTTTGTCTTCAAAAAGATATTTGCAACCATATCCAACTAAATGTGGCTGCTGGCCTCAAAATGACCTTTATGTACAAAAAGACCTCAAATTACATAAGGGCAATTCCATGCAAAAGTCATCAAGTTTTTACCAAAAGAATAAAACCCTGTTTAACTTGTGCATTTAGGTCTGTATTTTACTGCAGTAACTTTCTTTAATATAAATTTGAAGGAAATCGCTATGTTTATCCACCACATATGAGGGGTGCACCTAAAGTAAAATTACATTTTCATTCGACTGTATTTCATGTTTTCAAATGAGAGATCAAAGATTGCCCGTTTTTTTAATTTATGTCAACAGTAAGTATTTTGTAGAAAGATTGAGGTCTGTCTGAAAAGTAAATAAACTCACTTTGTCTAAACAGTGATGATTTTTGGATTTATAAGGGCTAGATTTATGATATCAGGGCGCTTCAGCACTGTGTCACGTCCGTAACATTTTATAGATTAAGTTTATATCATATAGTAATTATTAATGCAATTAACTTTAAACTTTCTGTACTAAGCCAACTTATGGCCATGCTAATTATGATCAACAACTCATCTCTATTCTTTGCTCTCATCAACCATATAATGCGTTACGAACGTGACTGTTACGGACATGACCATTACTGACGCTTCATATCTTATGCATACCGACACGCATGTTTACCACATTGCTGATGACCAGGGGCGGATTATCCAATGGGCGTTATAGGCACAGGTCCAGGGGCCCATGCACACTTGGGGCCCAAGCGAGGGGAAGAAAAAAAAAAAAAGTTTGCAGTGTCTTTACATTGTGCAAATATCGCGCTTGTTGGCAAACGCTTACTGTAGCTCTGGCCACCAATGTCTGGTTGACACTCAATATTTAAAAAAGACGCATTTAACTTCAAGGCTTCAGTGGTGTAGGCAGCAGAGCGTTTGACCCACAGAACTACCTTTTGATGCGATCGACCCGGGTTCGAGTCTGCCACTCAATGGGCCTCATTCTTGAAACACGAGCAGAACGAATTTTTGTGTAAATCGTTCAAAAAGCCGTTCTGACATAAACTTTCGAATTCATGAAAATGTTTGTATTTTCAAAATGTTAGTTGGTACGAAAGAAATGTACAACTGCTCATGTGTTAATGGTGCATAAAACGTTCTGTGTTCTTTTTGTTTTATCCACCACATTGTACTTGACTAACTAGGGCCCAGGTCAGGAAGCAGACAAACTGGCTAAACCGACCATCTGCTAGCCACCTCACGCCACAGAAGTCAGTTAATTCTCAGCACATAGAGACTCCTTCACCTAGATATCACACTATAGAGACTGTGTCTGTTCCCCGTACTAGAAAATACAGAAAACGTCCAAACCAAAGAAATAGTAACAATTTAATTGATGTTCAACAAATAAAAAATGTTTACAATACAGAGAAACAATTGATAAAACTTGGCTTACTGAATATCAGGTCCCTTTCTACAAAAGCACTATTTGTAAATGATTTGATCAATGATCATAACCTAGATTTGCTCTGTTTGACAGAAACATGGCTAAAATCAGATAAATACATTACTTTAAATGAGTCTACCCCCCAAGATTACTGCTATAAAAATGAGCCACGTCCAAAAGGCAAAGGGGGAGGTGTTGCTACAATTTATAGCAATATTCTCAGTATTTCTCAGAGGGCAGGCTTTAAGTATAACTCGTTTGAAGTTATGGTGCTGCGTATAACATTATCTAGAGAAACACGTGTTAGTGATAAATCCACTGTAATGTTTGTACTGGCTACTGTGTACAGGCCACCAGGGCACTATACAGACTTTATTAAAGAATTTGATGATTTTCTATTGGAGTTAGTGCTGGCTGCAGATAAAGTCTTAATCGTTGGTGATTTTAATATCCACGTTGATAATGAAAAAGATGCATTAGGATCAGCATTCATAGACATCCTGAACTCTATTGGGGTTAGATAACATGTTTCAGGACCTACTCATTGTCGAAATCATACTCTAGATTTAATACTGTCACATGGAATTTATGTTAGTGGTGTTGAAATTCTGCAGCAAAGCGATGATATCTCAGTTCATTATCTAGTCTTGTGTAAACTACATATAGCTAAAACTGTAAATTCTACTCCTTGTTACAAGTATGGTAGAACCATCACTTCTACCACAAAAGACTGCTTTGTAAGTAATCTTCCTAATTTATCTCAATTCCTCAGCATATCCAACAGCACAGAAAAACTTGATGATGTAACAGAAACTATAGACTCTCTCTTTTCTAGCACTTTGGATACAGTTGCTCCTTTACGCTTAAAGAAGATCAAAGAAAACAGTCTGACTCTGTGGTATAATGAGCACACTTGCACCTTTGAAAATGGAGCGCAGCTGGAGGAAAACAAAACTAGAGGTATTTCGTATAGCTTGGCGGGAAAGTACCCTATCCTACAGAAAAGCATTAAAAACTGCTAGATCTGATTACTTTTCGTCTCTTCTAGAGGAAAACAAACATAACCCCCGGTATTTATTCAATACAGTCACTAAATTAATGAAAAATAAAGCATCAACAGGTGTTGGCATTTCCCAAGAGCACAGCTGTAATGACTTTATGAACTACTTTACTTCCAAGATGGATACTATCAGAGATAAAATTGTAACCATGCAGCCGTCAGCTACAGTATCGCATCAGATAGTGCACTATAGATCCCCTGAGGAACAATTCCACTCATTCTCTATTATAGGAGAGGAAGAATTGTATAAACTTGTTAAATCATCTAAACCAACAACATGTACGTATGTTAGACCCTATTCCATCTAAACTACTAAAAGATCTGCTTCCAGAAGTCATAGATCCTCTTTTGGCTATTATTAATTCATCATTGTCATTAGGATATGTCCCCAAAACCTTCAAATTGGCTGTTATTAAGCCTCTCATTAAAAAAAAAAACACAACTTGACCCCAAAGATCTAGTTAATTACAGACCAATCTCAAATCTCCCTTTTCTGTCAAAGATACTAGAAAAGGTAGTATCCTCACAATTATATTCCTTTTTAGAGAAAAATGATATCTGTGAGGAATTCCAGTCAGGATTTAGACCGTATCATAGTACTGAGACTGCTCTCATTAGAGTTACAAATGACCTGCTTCTATCATCTGATCGTGGTTGTATCTCTTTATTAGTTCTACTGGATTTTAGCGCTGCGTTCGACATTATCGACCACAACATTCTTTTGAATAGACTAGAAAACTTTGTTGGCATTAGTGGAAATGCCCTAGCATGGTTCAAATTGTACTTATCTGACCTCCATCAGTTCGTAGCAGTAAATGAAGAGGTATCATATCAATCACAATTGCAGTATGGAGTACCTCAAGGCTCAGTACTAGGGCCGTTACTTTTCACGCTTTACATGTTACCCTTGGGAGATATTATCAGGAGACATGGTGTTAGCTTTCACTGTTATGCTGATGATAATCAGCTCTATATTTCTTCACAGCCCGGTGAAACACACCAAATTGAGAAACTAACAGAATGCATAGTCGATATAAAAAACTGGATGACGAGTAATTTCTTACTGCTAAATTCTGAAAAAACAGAGGTGTTAATTATCGGACCTAAAAACCCCACATGTAATAACCTAGAACACTATCTAACACTTGATGGCTGCTCTGTCAATTCTTCTTCATCATTTAGGTGTGCTGTTTGATAGCAATCTTTCATTTGAAAGCCATGTTTTTAGTATCTGTAAAACTGCGTTTTTCCATCTCAAAAACATATCTAAATTGAGACCTATGCTCTCAACGTCAAATGCAGAAATGCTAATTCATGCGTTTATGACCTCAAGGTTAGACTATTCTAATGCTTTACTGGGTGGTTGTTCTGCACGCTTGATCAATAAACTACAGTTGGTCCAAAATGCAGCAGCTAGAGTCCTTACTAGAACCAGGAAGTATGACCATATTAGCCCGGTTCTGTCAACACTGCACTGGCTCCCTATCAAACATCGGATAGATTTTAAAATCTTGTTAATTACTTATAAAGCCCTGAATGGCTTAGCTCCTCGATACTTGAGCGAGCTCTTATCACACTATAGTCTTCCACGTCCGCTGCGTTCTCAAAACTCTGGCCATTTGATAATACCTAGAATATCAAAATCAACTGCGGGCGGCAGATCCTTTTCCTATTTAGCGCCCAAACTCTGGAACAATCTACCTAACACTGTTCGGGAGGCAGACACACTCTGTCAGTTTAAATCTAGATTAAAGACACATTTCTTTAGCCTGGCTTACACATAACACACTAATACACTTCTATTATTCAAATCCATTAAAGGATTGTTAGGCTGCATTAATTAGATCATCCGGAACCGGGAACACTCCTCATAACACACGATGTACTCGTTATATCATAAGAAGAATGGCATCTACGCTAATATTTGTCTGTTTCTTTCTTATTCTGTTTCTCAGTCCGTGTCCGGATCAGATGGTGGATCGGCGCCGGGAGATGATGTCTGCGGCCCTGATCGTCGGCGGAGGCCGGACACCTGGATGAGCCCCGGGAACATATCCCCAGTGAAGACCTCGACTTAAATACAATAAAAATAAAAATAAAACAAAATAACTAAAAATATAATAAAATACCTAACTACATAATACTATTATTGTTAGAAATTGCAAAAATATAAAAATAGAAATATAATACATTTATACATTAAAATTTAATTAAAACAATAAGTAAAAAAAAAAAAAAATTAACAATAATATCCTGGCCAGAGGAGAACTGGCCCCCCGACTGAGCCTGGTTTCTCCCAAGGTTTTTTTTTATTTTTCTCCATTGTGTCACAGAGGGAGTTTTGGTTCCTTGCCGCTGTCGCCTCTGGCTTGCTCAGTTGGGGACACTTAATTTCTAATGATTATCATCAATTTGATTTCATAGATACTATTTAAACTAAACTGAGCTAGACAATGACATCTCTGAATTCAATAATGAAATGCCTTTAACTGAAAATTGAGTGTTTAATCTTATTATTATACATTACTGACACTCTATCCTCCAATTTGATACTGTTAAGTGCTTTGACACAATCTGTATTGTTAAAAGCGCTATATAAATAAAGGTGACTTGACGACTTCTTTTTGGCAAACTGATGACACTGCGTTTTGATGCACTACGATCATATTTTATAAGTTCATTTGCTCTGTTTTATTTTTCTTTTTTTTTCTTTTTTCTTTTTTTATTTTTGATTTCTTTTTTTTGTTGTTGTTTTTTTTGGAGCTGAGACAAAGACTATAGAAATAGTTGATAACTGTTCAACTTTGGGTAAAACGCAGCGCTCGTCACTGTCACTTAAGCCGTCCAATCAATGGAGGAGGGGCGGGACAAATGCAGCACCGACCAACCATCCTACTTGTGCAACAACTGAACAACAATTTTGGAGAAGTCAGTATTACTGGTTAGTGCATTTTTATATTCAGTAATATTCTTAAAAATGAGATACGAGTAATACGTTACTGCCGTGGATCTTCCACATCATAGCAACCAAATCGTCAGCTGGAAAAACGCTGTGCCGCCAAAGCGTTCTCAAGCGCCACCAGCTGGCCGTTTTCAGAAGAGCACCTGGCAAAAATGCTTTGATGGACACGTTCATTTGAATGCTTACTGTTATGGCCTATTAGTCTTTTTGTGTGTGTGTGTGTGTGTGTGTGTGTGTGTGTGCGTGCATTTATGAAATCTACTGGAGCCAAACCTGAGAAAGGAGTCCAGAATATTCCACAGCGTTCCTGGACACGTGACTTACATAGTTATCATTCATAGGCTGGGATTGTGTTGTGAATGAGCGTGCACGCGCGCCCTGTTTATGAATGATTGGAATGCATTCACATACACGTTTAACTATCAAATCTGATGTTTACGAAGCGTTTGT
The DNA here is from genome assembly GCA_039654775.1 of Spinibarbus caldwelli. Lineage (NCBI taxonomy): Eukaryota > Metazoa > Chordata > Actinopteri > Cypriniformes > Cyprinidae > Spinibarbus > Spinibarbus caldwelli. Next base: position 16,713,823 of record CM077254.1, read on the forward strand.
GAATCTGGAGGAGAGATTTCGGGAAGGTCTGTTTTACGGGCAGATTGCTTTGAATTTACTCACATATTTACGCAAGTTTCATGAATGGGTCCCTATGTTATTATTGCATCCTGTTAATGTACAAACATACTGAGGTGCAAATACTATCTGCCAATATAAAGTACAGATAGCATAATTACTATACTTCTGGCAAAGATTGCTGCTGGTCCAGGAAAATCGTGTGATGTAAATCATGATAGAGGATGCGATCATAGGCTGTAACCTGTCAGTGTAATTCCAGTATAAGCTAGAGGTGTTTCCAACAAATAGTAACCCATAATTTAAAACATTGATTGTGCACGTGGGGTTGTGAGGTTGTGGGGGTGGGGGCCGACAAGACATTGTGCCCAGGGGCCTCTGAATTCCTAATCCGGCCCTGCTGATGACTGATAGCATACTGTGTAGGTCTATACTGCTGTGATCAGTTTCAAGCTTTCCAAATCTTAACATTTTAGAAATGCACAGACGGACTGAAGGACAAATCGCCAAAACTTTTTCAAATGTCATAATGTTCATTGTCTATATTAAAACAAGTTTATGACTGCGAGAATTTAATCTTGATCAACAATATCACAAAAGCGGCATCGGCCCGTTATTAGATCATTTTAAAACGTGAAACAGCCTTCAATTTGCCGGTTATAACTACATCCAGTTTATGTATGTATTTATTAATTAATTAATTTATTTAATTTTAATGCGGATCCCTCACTCTATAGCGTTAACCTAATATAAATGTGCTCTAGGCTATTATTCATGTTTGTGCGGAAAAGAATTAATGCTCAAGCATGGCAGGGAGGCGCCCGCACGATCACTTGCATTTATTTCCTTATAATGAAACAACTTAAAATTGGTGTGCCTTACATACATGAGAAGCATATCTTAAGAAAGCTTGTCTAGTTTTAAACGAACCAATTCAAAACGAAATCAAATAGGCTACTCCCTGATTATGTAATCTGTGAATGCATTTCTCTCTAAAGGCGCGTCCAGTGGAGATTTTCATGAGTGAATTTCATCTTTGCAGTCGACAAGGATTTAGAAAACATTAGTTTATTAAAAATTAATTAAAATTACTAATTTTTTTTCACAACCATTAGGCTACTTTTGCCTGTGCTTCGTGGCAAACTTTATGCGTGTACTTGAGCGCGGAATATGCTCATGATGGAGTATTAGCCCATCAATTTAATGTCAATTGACAATGTCAATTTAATATAAACGTGTGATTAGTTGAATAATGGCTTAAATGAACGACTACTAGTAACTGGAAACATCTTTAGTGGGTTCAGTCCTATTAAATACCCTCTATCTCTGTTAAAGATTTTAAAGCATTTTATATGTATTTCCATAGTCGTGTAAATTCCGTTTTCAGAACTGTTTCGTCCGTATGATTTTTCCTCTGAAACACAAAAACGAAAATTGATATTTTATGCTTTGTGAATTGCCAAACCTTATCCATTTGGTAGCTATATTTGCTTCTGGTTTGTCCATTGTAAATCTATTGTAGTCTACGGACTATTATTGATTCATATGCATACGGGCGCGCATGTTTGCCTCGTTGCTGATGACTGATAAAGGTCTACTGCTGTGACAGCCTTACAATATCATAACATTTTAGAAATGCATTCATTCTAATCACATTTTAGAAATCGCATTCTCAGCTATAGCTTAGCGGAGATAGCCTATTGCACAGGCGGACTATATGACAGCTCGCCAATTTTAAATGTCGTTCATTGTAAATATTATCTTGTTTAAGCATTTTATGTGTTTCAAATAACCCTTGTCGCTATCTGCTCTGATGCATGCATATTTTTGTCTAAATATATATATATATATATATATATATTTTTCTTGTTTGGTTTAATTTCGTGCCATTGCATAGTAAAATAATTCACTTTGTTATGCAGATGCAATAACATAATGAAACAACTTAAAATCAAATCGAAACTGACTTTATGTAAATTCATAATAACAACAAAACGTTAATTGTGCTTTTGTAAAATAATGAAAACAAACAGACGCCTCTGTCTCTGTGAACTGGAGCGCATCTCCAAAAAGAACCAAAACTCAGCATGTGTGTCTCACATAGAGAAATATATCTATAGAAAGCTTGAAATGTCTACTATTAAACGAACCCATTAAAACTAAATTAAATACTCCCTGATTATGTATGAAGGTTGCATTTCTCTCTAAAGGCGCGTCCAGTAGGCCACTGTGGAGATGAGAGTCAGCACTGTGAATTTCATCTTGCAGCCGACAAGAAAACATTAGTTTCTTAATAAACAATTAAAATGTCTCCTTTTTCTATACATTAATAATCATTAGGTTACTTTTTCCTGTGCTTTCTGGCAAACTTTATAGGCTACTTGTTCTTGAGCGAGGAATATTTTGATGCTCATTATATGGATTAGTAGGCCTGTTGATGTAGGCCTAATATAAATGTGCAATTAGTTGAATAGTCTAATGGCTTAAACCAACGACTAGTTAACTAGAAAAATCTTTAGTGGGGGGCACCAGTATTAAACACCCACTAGACGTCTCTGTTAAAGTTTTTAAAGCATTTTTATAGGCGTATTCATAGTCGGATAAATTCCGCTTTCGGACTCGTCACGTCCTTAACGGAGAGATGTCACGTCCGTAAAGCCGGGCATACACTGTGCGATTTTCATCCGATTTTGAGCCGAATTCTGACTCGTGCGACTCTTTTTTGAGTCGGGCTGAATTTTAGCTTTGTCGTGCGTCGTTTGTCGTCCAGTGTACAGGGGGAAACGAGAAGCGATTAGCCTCTCCCGACAGGCAATCGGACGGTCGGAAGAATTTCTGACATGTCAGAAATTTTGGTCGCCCCTCATGGGGGTATCGCACAGTTGAAGCAGAGCTACGAACCGACTGCCCTAAACTCAGTGCTTTTTCCCTCACTGCGCCTGCGCAAAAACAGAACTTTAACTATTTAAACTTTATTGCAGCAAAAAAGAAAACTAGAAGAGGGATCTTTAGATAAAATAATAGTATTATCACGGAAAATGTGAATTATTGTCCATCATTTTGCAATCAGTGATAAAGACAATCACGACGCAAAATTATAAATATTTCAGTTTTAAACCATGAAGGCGAGCCAGTGCATACCACAAACAATTTGCAAACTGCATGAGTGTAATGCCCGTGAAGAAGTTTTCAAATCCAGTCAGCCTTCACTCCTAAAAGGAGCTAATGAAAAAATTATTTAACTTCAAATTCTTATTAGTAGACATCTAATAAATAGCCCCAAGCACTTTTTTTTTTTTAATTTATGTTTTATATAAAACTCTACCGTACGGTTGAGCTGTCAGTCCATGGTAAATCTCGATTTAAATTCAGAGAACTATTTCAGGAGTTATTTTCCAATAATAAACATTCCTTTAACTTTATTAGTATCTTGGATACATTTCATAACCTTCAGGGTCCACAAAGATAAAAAATTATATTTAAGCGTCTGTATAATAGGCCTACTATATATAGCCGTGTGGCAATATATATGCTATATGATGTCTTTTACAGACATATCAACCGTACGGTCACACATGATTTTGGATAATTATGGTAAATAAACATTTTTGCATTTTTCATATATTTTGCTATATTTCTGTTCTTTACCCCCTACCCTATTTACAACAACATTATGGTTTCATTCCTATTTCCTTGATTGCTTGTTTGACCCTATTATCTGATGACTGACCAGCACCGTTCTCCCTTCAGTGTGACTGACTGAAGTCTGTAAACTGCTGCTGTCACTTGAAAACTGGAAATACCCAAACCCCCCATGGCAACAGCAGACACAGAGATGGGGCAGTACAGCTGTGGAAAGATTGCTCTCTCATCTCTTCCTTTTGATAGATTTATTCTCTATCAAAGTAAGCTCAACCGCACGGTAGCGATATCAGTTAATGGGTTAAGCTACAAAAAGTGAAAGTAAAAACTGACCGAGCTTTCGGCATCTGTCGCTGCATTAACGGGACATAGGCTATTCTCTCAGAGACGAAAGACATATTGGGTGGGTATTGTCTTAATTTATTTTCTGAAAGAAAAAAAAAATGAAAAAAAAAAAACATCTTATGGTTGATATACTTAGTGAAAAAAACAAAAAAAAAACAACAACAACAGAATTGAAGTGTTTCGTGTTAAACAAGTTGTTTTTGGAATTTCCTTGTCTGTAATAAAGGTTTTATTTTCATTGACTGATTATTCATTAAGCTGTTAATTCAGTGTTCGGAGTCCGGACATCTGCTAGACGGTTGAGAATTTTAATTATAGGCCTATTCATTGTGGAATATATCTAAATGTTTTTAATAATTTTCAGTGAGGAGTAATCTATCTTTTATATCCGCGCCACAATTGTGCGGTTAATGCATTATGAAATTAACCCCATCTGAGGGTTGTCCCCCCTAAAATATGATTAAAAATCACGCTGTGTATTGTAAATAATGTTTTATACTTAAAATAATTGTTTAAATAGTAAAACAACACAAACGCAAAAAAAAAAAAAAAAAATGCGTTTTAAATTTAGAAACATTTTGAGTCTCCCCCTCCCTTGCCTCACAGGGATTTGGTTCAAATGCTTTCCTCTTTTATATCACGCACAAGTCCGGTTTGAAAGAACAAAGTCTCAATAGTTGTGGAATTCCAGTAAGGAAGGCTATCAGTTGGCTATTTTATTCATTTAAACATCGGATGATGTGATTATTTTCTCTTTGCGAGAGCAGCGTGTTTCTGAGAGCGCGCGTCCGGTTTTGTGCGAGAGCAAAGAAAATCCGCGTGCGAGGGAGTAGACTCGCGATTTATACAGTATTAATGTGCTTTCGCGCTACAATAAATGCGCTCTCGACATTAGTCATTAAAATAACGACTTAGTCTCCCTGCTACACTAATAGTTGTAGCTTTCCTCTATGTATAAATATCCTTGCAAATACTATTTTAGTTGTATTATTTGTGTCCCCTTCAAAAACTGCTCTTGAGAAATTTAATGTACAGGTGCATCTCGATAAATTAGAATGTCGTAGAAAAGTTCATTTATTTCAGTAATTCAACTCAAATTGTGAAACTCGTGTATTAAATAAATTCAATGCACACAGACTGAAGTAGTTTAAGTCTTTGGTTATTTTAATTGTGATGATTTTGGCTCACATTTAACAAAAACCCACCAATTCACTATCTCAACAAATTAGAATATGGTGACATGCCAATCAGTTAATCAACTCAAAACACCTGTAAAGGTTTCCTGAGCCTTCAAAATGGTCTCACAGTTTGGTTCACTAGGCTACACAATCATGGGGAAGACTGCTGATCTGAGAGTTGTCCAGAAGACAATCACTGACTACGTTTACATGGACATCAGTAATCTAATTATTTACCTTATTCTGAATAAGACAATATTATGATTAAGGTGTTTACATGAGTTGCTTTTAGAATAATCTTTTCATGTTCCCGTTTTACATGTTATAGTACATAGATCGATTAATGGCACGTCATTACATCACCACGCGACGCCAACCGACGTCCCCTCCAGAATTTCACTTATAAACATATAGTTTGTCTTCGTGATGATGCCATATACAGTTTTGGGTGTTTCATTTTTAATTTTATGAAAGCTTCAAGTGCAGTTAATTATTTGTACGTGCATACAGACGACTGCGGTGTTGAAGCTCTTTTATTTGCCGTCAAATGGTTGATCACTGCCGTGTGTGTATCCTGTCGCAAAATGCTGCGAAAAGTCCAACATGATGGTAATAATTTTATTAAGGTGTTTACATGTCTGTACTGCACTTCAGTAATGCGACTAAAATAGGAACACTCCACATGGCTTAATTCGATTTGTGTTTACTTCGATTATGACTTTAGCCGGATTAAGGTAATCAAAAAGCTCTGTTTACATGGTACATTCTTAATCAGAGTATTGTCTTAATCGTATTAAAATCGGAGTATTGTTGTCCATGTAAACATACTCACTGACACCCTTCACAAGGAGGGCAAGCCACAAACATTCATTGACAAAGAAGCTGGCTGTTCACAGAGTGCTGTATCCAAGCATGTTAACAGAAAGTTGAGTGGAAGAAAAAGATGTACAACCAACCGAGAGAACCGCAGCCTTATGAGGATTGTCAAGCAAAATCGATTCAAGAATTTGGGTGAACTTCACAAGGAATGGACTGAGGCTGGGGTCAAGGCATCAAGAACCACCACACACAGACCTGTCAAGGAATTTGGCTACAGTTTTCGTATTCCTCTTGTTAAGCCACTCCTGAACCACAGACAACGTCAGAGGCATCTTACCTGGGCTAAGGAGAAGAAGAACTGAACTGTTGCCCAGTGGTCCAAAGTCATCTTTTCAGATGAGAGCAAGTTTTGTATTTCATTTGGAAACCAAGGTCCTAGAGTCTGGAAGAAGGGTGGAGAAGCTCATAGCTCAAGTTGCTTGAAGTCCAGTGTTAAGTTTCCACAGTCTGTGATGATTTGGGGTGCAATGTCATCTGCTGGTGTTGGTCCATTGTGTTTATTGAAAACCAAAGTCACAGTCACAAAAATGCAGATGAGCTGAAGGCCACTGTCAAAGAAACCTGGGCTTCCATACCACCTCAGCAGTGCCACAAACTGATCACCTCCATGCCACGCCGAATTGAGGCAGTAATTAAAGCAAAAGGAGCCCCTACCAAGTATTGAGTACATTTACAGTAAATGAACATACTTTCCAGAAGGCCAACAATTCACTAAAAATGTTTTTTTTTTTGTTTTTTTTATTTATTTTTTTATTGATCTTATGAAGTATTCTGATTTGTTGAGATTGGTGGGTTTTTTGTTAAATGTGAGTCAAAATCATCACAATTAAAAGAACCAAAGGCTTAAACTACTTCAGTCTGTGTGCATTGAATTTATTTAATACACGAGTTTCACAATTTGAGTTGAATTACTGAAATAAATGAACTTTTCCACGACATTCTAATTTATTGAGATGTACCCATGCGTATTCATACTTTCATTACGGATAATCGACATTGTGGTTGGTTGGCGGCTGCCTTTCTCTTTCTCAATGTTCTCCTTCTGTAATCCCGTGCTTGATTGGCGTGTTGATGTCCTTGTGCGATTGGATTTTACCACAACAACTTGAAGGTACTGTATGTAGAATTACCGCTGTTGCTGCATATTCTTTTATGTGGTAAATGATTTTATGGTATTTTTTAGGAAGAATAGTCTGAGTTGGGACCCATTGTGTTTAAAAAAATACTTTTATTGGTTATACTTTATTTTGATAGTCCACTTTAGGCATTCTACTAACTATACGTAACTTTGTAACGACATGTCAACTACATGTCAACTAATTCTCATTAATTTGCAACTACATGTCTACTAACTCTCAGCAGGGTAGGGTTAGGGTTAGAAGAATGAGTATAACATACTTGGAAAGTTTCTCATAGTCAGTATGTTGTATGTTGTGGGCCCATCAAAATAAAGTGTTAGAAGATATTAAGCAGACAGCCTACTAATACTCTAATAACTGCTAGTTGACATGTAGTTGCAAAGTTACTTACTGTTAGTAGAATGTCTAAAGTGGACTATTGAAATAAAGTGTTACCTTTTTATTCACTAACCATCCATGCATAAACCTTATTTTCTCAGAAATACAAATTTGTACATACATGCTGATGACCTGTTATTGTAGCCCAAATTGTGCTGAATACAGTGTAATCAGACTTTACCCATAAATATGTTTATAAGAAACTGAAAAAAAAGCACAAATGTCAGGGCATGTCAGAATTTCTCCAGGGCCCCAAAACCTCTTCAGACCCCAAAGGATTAATGAAGCATGTGAGGCAACAGTGACGCTGCTGCTTTGTCGGCATTTGTTTTTCCTGTATTCGCATTGCTTATCTGGTTTCTGTGTTAAAACTGCTCTCCAGTGTGTATTTTGTTTTAGTTGATCTTGTATTGTTAAATTTGTTCAAATTGTGTTAATTTTGTCTTGTGTTTGTTTTCTTGTATTGGCCTACTTGTTTTGCTTAAGCTCGGTAGTGTATTAACTTGTCATAATTATTTTGCTTTGTGCAATTTTTGTTGTTGTTGTTGTTCTTGTTTCTGTTTACTTTGTATTTGCTTGCTCTCAGTGCGCGTTTGCTTTTTATGCATTTTGCTTTGTTTAAATTTTAGTTTGTATTTGCTTTTTTTTTGCATTGCTTGTTTTTTTACTTGCTTCTAGTTGTATTTGTTTATATTTGTTTTGTTTGTATTTGCTTTGTTCATATGAAGATGTGTGAGTATCTACCTTCATTTGGTGCTAGAATCTTAGCTTCACAGTAGGTGATTTGTGTTTACAACCTTTCCTGGTTTCATAACTAAATATATTTTGGTTCTTAGTATTTCATTGTTTAGTTGTAAGGACTAGTGTTATTATTATTATTATTATTATTATTATTATTATTATTATTATTATTATTATTATTATTATTATTATTATTTTGCTCTGCTTACTTGTAAACTATTTTAGTTAACTTTGTTTCTTGTTGCAGGAGCTGAGGCTTCACAAGTTGACCCTTGTGTGTGGTGGTGGGACTCTGTGTGTGTGTGTGTTTGTGTGTGTGTGTGTGTGTGTGTGTGTGTGTGACTTTACTTTACACGCGTGTGGTGTGTGACCAGTACACTGGGACTGGGTGGTAAATTTTTTATGATATAGGAGCCTTGTGCCCATTAACACGCTTACCTGCCATTGGTTCTTCATGCTTGTTTCACTGTCAGTTAATGATTTTAAAATTAGTGCTTGATTGTTAAAATAAAGTTTTGTAATTTGCTATCCACGTATAAGGCCCTCCTTTTTCAAACCATGCTTCTGTGTGTCTTTTGTTGGTGATCAGTCCATAAGTACTAATATTTCCCTATTGACAGGATGGCCTAGTCAGTTGTTTCTCCTTTCCAGCCATACCCCTTGCTACAAATGCATGACATACTGTGATATCATGAGGCTGTCTGATCATTCTGGGAGTCTCATCCCTGATGGTGTGAACTGCAAATTGCGAACTGGAACAGAACTGCCTGAGTAGAGATGAAAGAACACCATTGCAAGTGGCTGCCAAGTGCCAAGCAATGTCAAAATACCTTTCAGAGATGACTTCAATGCTTTCTCCTGTCCTCCATCATACCTACAACAGATGCAGCCATGTGAATAAATGCTACAACAGATCTTATAAATCTCTGAATATTTGCCTCCTGGATTTCCTGGAGACTATAGTGGCTAAGTGACTTGCTCAAGGCCAAATAAGGATAAAGGCATGACATGGGATTTTTAAAAGTGATTCTCACCTTGCTGAAAAATCTCCAGGGGATTTCATTCCCAAGTACATTTCCTGACCTGCAGAACACCATGAGAGCTGCACAGCAGAGCATGTGTCTGGCATAGTGTATCATGCAAGAGACAGCAGTGGTATGTGAAAGGTCTTGAGCCGTTAGCTCAACTTCTATGACATGAATGATTGCACAAAAGCCCGCCTTTTCTTCCTCGCTTCGCTTTGATGTCAAAAGTGTTGCTTTTCTCTCTTTTTTTCAACATTCTGTCCTTGTTTGCTTCAGGTATGTCTATCTGTCTCAGTTTTTCAGTCTCTTTCTCCTTCTATTCTCTGCCTATCTCATCTCTCTAGACACCGTGCTAATGAGCCCAGCTGTGTGTGAACATCAGCGAACCATTTATGGGAGCTTACGAGACTTTTGCAGGAAAAGTTGTGTTCGGCTATAATTCAAATGATTTAAACCATCTCTCAAAAGCACTCAGCACTCATTCCCACCTTTCATCACATCCCCCACCCCCTCTATCACTTCATCCTGCTATCGCCGGCTGTCGATCATTGGTTTTTCTTTCTTCCTCTCTGATGGAGCTTCTACTCAGCGTCATCCTAATCTGTAAATCTCATCGGAGATATTTGAAACTGTTGGTAGACTTTGAAAACCCCATTTACGAGAACTTCAAACCATCATGGGCAGATGAAAATCTAATAAAAATGAAAAATGTATATTAAGACGGAACCACTAATCATTTCATCAGCATGTTCCAGACTCCGTATGTTCAAAGAAAATGGTAGATATCTCTCTCTCCATCTTTCATTTGATACCAAGTCTGAAAGTCTCCATTTGGCTGGAGCAAACTGAATATTCTTTTCTATACATTTGATAATTTACTTCAAAAATTAAAATCATAAGGTCAAAGTAACTAAAATGGACCCTGAATAGATGCAAATGTTTCGTATCTCAGACTGAATAAGTTCCCATCCCTTTAAAAAGCACATAACAGGACAGGTGTTTTCATTACGCTTGTTACTTTTCATTATGTTACGGCTGGAGATCGCATGGGGTAATGGAAATTTTGGGCGATATTCACGGTTGTCCTTGAACACAACTTTCTTTTCAAGCTGTTTTCACCTGTTTGAAGAGCAAACAGGTGCTTCCTGACAAACAAAGGGAGAAGGATGTCTGTATAAAGATGAGGTTCACGCCTGTGCTGAAAGCTCAGACAGGCAGATGGGTAATTTGTGTCTTGCAAGAGCATAGATGTGAAGTTATTCTCTTTGATTCTCTCTCGCAGCGGTCGGTGCATCAGTAGAAATGTGGTGAATCCGTGCAACCTTAATGCATAAATCTTTAGAGGAGATCAAATGCTGAACAAAATAAACAAATGTTTTACAGCTGCTGGTATACTTACATGCTTAATTTACAAAAAAGGGAAAAGGGAAGGCTTGAGTCAATAAAAAAATAAGTTTATCAGTAACTTTGAGACGGAATGTGAGTCATTCATAGACATAAAACATGCAAGATATCTCCAGTCTCCAGTGTGGAGGTCAGTCTGAATATCAAGGATGCACCTGTGTTTTTCTTGCCAGATCGGGGTTTGTGTGAAAGCTGATCTCCAGTCAGTTGTGGTCGACCATTGCAGTATTGGCTTCTCGTCTGACATTTGTTCTCAGATCAGATTAGTGAGGAAAAGCGTCCTCCCCTAGGAACTAATGGGGTTTTTATCTCTGCGGTAAGGTATGTGAGGCTCTCTCCACTATCAAAGGCAACTAACTTGTTATATGACCTATTGCTATGTAATACACATACCCACTTTCAGATACGAAAAGTAGTACCCTGAAAAGTGCTCTTTTCATGAACAAACTCGCATAAATGTCTCACTACTGTCTGATTAGGCTCAAAGATTCTCATCCATTGTCCTTGCTGTTGTAACCATGGTTACATTTTCTACAAGTGTTGACTGTTCTGTTTCGCCCCCTGAATCAAACAAACTACAAGAACTACAGTACTAGATCCTGTATGCTCATTTTCTTGAGGGTCACTCAAAAAAGAAATGAATGTTGTCCTTTACTTGTTCCAAACCCTTAACCTACTTCCTTCTATAGAGTGAAACAGAAAAAATATATATAAATATATATGAATATTTTTGTCTGATTCTCACAAATTGTGCTCATTTGTTTCTCATGGAAGAAAGTAATGGCTCATACTGGTTTGGAACTGTAAATAATGTACGTATTGAGCAGCTGATCTACACCTGAATATTGCCAAATAATTTCCTGCTATTAATATTAAAAAGGAACAATATGAAATTAAAAGCACATGTATTATTATCTGCTTTCAAATGTGAGAAATTATTCAGTTTGAGATATGAACCTTTTCCCTTGTTTCAGGATCCATATCTCACCGTCACTGTTTGCATGTGTGATGTCTGTGCAATTCACACTGTCAACACACACAATTAAAGATATCTTCAACATTACATACAAGTTTTCAAACAATGCTCCATTATAACCCTCTTTATTTCTCCAGTTCCCTGTGTGCTCTTTCATTTTTAGCATCTTTTGTTCCCTCTTTTGTCGAAGTTCTGTGGTCGGTCTCATTGCATTTGTCATTGATACAGCAATGTTTGATATTGATCAACAAAAGCTCAAAAGCCACAAAGAAACAGATGTACGGAAAGATTCCCAAAGCAGCCACACAAGCACAACCATGAACTGTAGCTCTAAGGTATTCATGAAAGCACAAATCCTAATGTTTGTTCATGCCACCGCAACATGGTTTTTCTGCATTACTCCAAAAACTGCAACACAAATACTTTAACCTGTTTAAATAATGGATAAAATGAAGCCTAGATGCATCAAACTACCAAAACAGATCAATCATGCTGCCTCACTTCAGAGAGTGTTAAGTGCCTGGAGATGAAGGCAGTATCAACAGTTGCATTTATTGGTATTGATGAACCAATAAAAATACTTCTAACACATTTCTGACATGTTCATCACAACAGGGTTCAAAGGAGTCTTTTTGAGTCGATCACCTGAGCTGTAAAAATATCATGTGACTCTGGAGTTGTAGAAAAATCATTTAATGACAATGCTATTTGACACTAAAAGAACATGTCAGGTACTGGTAAAACAACAGCTGTTCTATTTTTATTTTATTTATTTACTTATTTATTTATTTGAAAGAACTCATTTTATGAAGGGTCGCTTTACATTGATAACATGACAATAAAGACTTTTGTATCTATTTCAAATAAATGCTGTTCTTCAGAAGTGTCTAGTCAAAGAATCCTGAAAAAAAAAGAAAAAAAAATATCACAGTTTACACTAAAATATTAAGCAGCACAACTGTTTTTTGTTGATAATAATAAGATTTTTTATTTGAGCACCATATCAGAATGACTTTTGAAAGATCATGTGACAATAAAGACGAGAAAATTGAGCTTTGCTCAATTATTTATATTTTAATTATTTATAGCTTTTTGCTCATAAATTATATTTTAAAATATATTCAAATAGAAAACAGTTTTTTATTGTAATAATATTTCATAATATTACTGTTTTATGATATTTTTGATTAAATAAATGCAGTATAAGGGTCTTCTTTAAATAAAAAAATAAATCGAACTTGAAATCAAATCGATATGCAAACCTATAGAAAATGATGCTACCGTAAAAAGTCTGGGAGGGTTTGACATGGTAATGTACATGACAATGTTAATGTGTTTGGTCTTGGCAGAATAGATCTGCTACGTTGCTCCTGGTGCTGCTGCTGTGGCAGAGCAAGTACTGAGACTTACTACTGCCAATACATCCACAACATATTGCTGTGAGCGCGTAAGAAATACTACTGTTGCACATAACATATATGAAATAACCCCCATATAGCATACATCAATCACCCCGTAGCAGATCTATGCAGGTGAAGCTGGGGAAGGTGGAGGGCTTCTGAAGCGTGCTGCAATTACTACAGCAAGCACAAGTATTTGAATGTTGAGCAGTAAGATCATTGTCTGCTGATACAAAAAGAGCCAATCAGCTGAGCCATGTGATAATGGTGTCATTATGTCAGACTGAATTTGACCTATCGGACTGGGCCATCTATAGTTTCATGCCAGAACATTGGATGTAGAGATTTCTTGGATTGTTGTTTGCCTGTACTTATTAAAACATGCTTATTTGATGTTCTAATGAATTTCTAAAACTATTCTGTCTAATTAATCTCAAGATCAAAGCCACTAAGCTTTGGTACTGACATGAAGAGTTTGATGTACTGTACTAAGTTATGATTGCTGCAGAACTGCATCACTGGAAAGGGAAAGAACAGGACTGATACTCATGGTTAAAGAGAACATAGACTCTCTTGTTCTGCTTTGGTTCTCTAAATCAGGGCCAAAGCCCTTGGGGGATAGAGGGCAGCATGTCCTCTGGCCCCTCTGGATAAAGTATATAAAGTTTTATCTCTTACCTGTCTTTCAAAAACTCCAAACTGCCTGGCAGAAATCCAATTAGCACTCTTAAGGCATAAGAGGCAGAAAGGGCTCACCTAATCACAGTGGAGATGCTGTCTAACAGATGGCATTATGGGATGTGGGGAGAACTGGGGGGATTTGTCAGTGTGCTGCTTGTTTTGCTCCTGGCTGATTCCAAAGGTAGTACTTTCAGGAAGCTGATGTACTGTGAGTGATGGAAAGGAAGAGAGGATGAGAAGGAGAGAAAGAGAAAGAGAAGAACTATTCATGCTGAAGTATAAAGCATAAAACCCCAGAAATCTACTGGATTAAATCTTGGGTAGTAATGAGTATGAACTTATGAGTTAAGTTCAACTGGTGTATCACACTATGAAACAATGGTTTAAAATTTAATTTCTGGGTTTAGATGTTCTGGGTTGTTTCACTCTGTTTTAAAGATCAACCTAGACCACATTTACGCTGTAAAGCCTAATTCTTAGATTTAATATTTTATATGTATATTAAAGTTTTAGTGTGTTTTCACATATAGTGCAATTTAAAGTCTGCATCTATTGTTCCCTACTGTGATGTATATCCAAGTGAAGTGGCTTCTCGAATGAGGCAAAAAAAAAAAAAAAAAAAAATTAGAGCAGGACTGTATGTGTCCTTTTACTGCCATGGACAGAAGAAAGTGCAACGGGTCATACAGTTTTTTTACTTGCCAACTTAATTTTGTTTTGTAAATATAAACAAATTTTGATTTTGATGGCTACAACACACTCCAAAAAAGTTGGGACAGAGGCATGTTTAACACTGTGTGAATTCACCTTTCCTTTTAATTACACATTTTAATCATCTGGGAATTATGGATGCTAATTTCTAAAGTTTTGCAAGCAAGATTTTTGCCCAGTCTCGCTTGATAAGACTTCAGCTTCTCAACAGTTCATAGTCATTGTTGTCTGATTTTCCTTTTCATGATGGGCCATATATTTTCAATAGGAAACAGATCTGCTCATATCCAGTCACATCCACATGTGTCTACGGAACCACGCTGTTGTAGCACATGCAGAATGAGACCCGGTATTGTCTTGATCTAATAACCACGAACTTCCCATGAAAGATGTCATCTTGATGGCAGGATATGTCTCTGTACAATCCCAATATATGCCTCCATGTCAATTGTACCTTTGCACATATCCCAGTCACCCATGCCGTTTGCACTGATGCACCCCCATACCATGACAGACATTTGCTTTTGCATCTGTCGCTGATGAAAATCTGGAAGGTCCCTTTGGTCTTTGGGACTGAGAACTCAACGTCCTTTTTACCCAGAAACAGGTTGAAATGTAGACCCATCTGACCACAGCACACATTTTCACTGTCATTTTGACTATCTAAGATGAGCTCTGGCCTAGAGAACCCCACGGCATCACTGCACAGAACTGATGTATAGCTTTCTCCTAGAGTTTCAGAGATTCAAGAGAACAGAGATTCAAATTGCATTTATTGATGCAGCGGCAGACTGTGTTAAGTGACAACGGTTTTCCGAAGTACTCCTGAGCCCATGTGGTTATATTTAACACCACAGCATGACCGTTTCTTATGCAATGCCATCTGAAGGCTCAAAGGTCATGCACATTCATCTGAGGTTTCCTGCCTTGCCCTATACAGACAGAGATTTCTCTGGATTTCCTGAATCTTTTCACAATATTATGTATGGTAGTTAGTGAAAGACCTCAGTTCTTTGCGATTTTGCATTGAGAAATTTGATTTTTGACTTGTTTGACACTTCTCTCATGAAATTTGGCACAAAGTGATCCAGCTTTGCTTGCAAAGACAGAGATGCTCCTTTTATACCCAAACATGATACCCACACCTATTACCAATTCACCTGCTTACTGTGAACTATTTCAAAACAGTTTAATTTGGATATTCTATAACCTTTTCACTTTTATTTTGCTTCTGTCCCAACTTTTTTTGGAGTGTGTTGCAGGCAACAAAATCAAGTTTTTATTTACAAAAATAGTTTTAAGTTGGTCAATTAAAACTTTTGCAATCTTTTCTTTGTACTTTTGTCAATTAAATAAAAGTTAAAGAGAATTAACAAATTACAGATTCTCAATTTTATTCCATTTTATAAAACGTCCCAACTTTTCTGGAATTGGGGTTGTATGCTAGGCCTTGTCCACCACTCATCAAAGACCTTCTGCACCAAACAATACTTCTGCAAAGATCAACCGAAGTATCAACAAACTGCATCAGGACTCTCGTTCAAATAGATGAGACATACATATATCATACGTAGGGCCAGTTTTACTAAACGGGGCAAATTAGCGCAATAGCGTAATTCCAAAACAGCGCCGATGGGCATGAAAATTTCGGCGGGGGATTTACTAACATCAGGCAAATTAAAGAACACAGACGCAGCATCTCATTTGCAGATTGACCGACACAATATACCAAGCACAGCGCAAATTAGCATAGTCGCAAATAAAGAATAAAGAAATGAATAAGCCACAGTAGATTGAAAAGGACCGGAGGCCAAAAAATATAGGGTTGCAAGAAGTTTTGATAGACCTGGTATTGCATGACTCCTAGTTGAGGGTTCCAAGTCGTCTTTTATTTCCTGAAGTAAATTAAAAATAACATGGCTTGCCAAACAATATGTTCGCATAATGTGTTCTTCTGGCATTCCAAATAAATTAATACATGTGGAAAAAAATCCTCTCCCTTCTACCACATGCTCTCTGTTCTCTGTGCCTTCTCCTAGCAACAATAATTGCAGCCATTTCAGGCAAACAGTTTAAGACATGCTTTTCTGGGGCGTTAATGGCGCAAATACCAGTAATTTGACGAGTGCAAACTTAGTAAATCTCGTTGTGCGATTCATTTGAATACTCTCCTCCCATAATTTTTGCGTCTGAAAGGGAAACTCCTACAAATGCATATTTAATAAGGTCAGGCACAAAAATAACTGTCCACGCATTTTCAGCGCTAATTCTTCACTGCGCGTCTTTAGTAAAACCTGACAGTACAATTTTAACGCCAAAAGACGGTTTGCACTGGCGCAAGCGTATAGTAAAACTTGCCCTTAGTCTTATTAATTCAAATATTAATCTAATTATTTTTACAAAGGTGAGTTTCTACTAAGAGACTAATGTTTCATCAGCACCGACAGCCTCGTGGGCAGCACGTCGACATACAGCACTGTTGCGCTTTGGGCGTCCTGAGTTCGATTCCTGGCTCGTGGACATTTCCTGATCCTGTCTTCTATCTGTCTCTCCCACTTTGCTTCCTGTCCTATCAAATTGAAGGCAAAAACTCCAAAAATAAGTCTTAAAAAAAGAAACTAATGTTTCCTTCATCCTGAGGATCTGCTGCATATCAAATATTTCCATAACTTTGTTTTTATTCTTTTCTCCTTCAGCTTTAACCCTCGTCCTATATACCAAACTGTGTGTGTGTGTGTGTAGTTTTGTGAAGTTAACAATCTGCTTTGTATCTATTCGATAGATACAGTACATAGATAGATAGATAGATAGATAGAGCATGTCCTCATGTCTTTCCTGCATCTTAGAAACATTCTAGGAGGTCAATGAAACATCATAATACAGCAGCAGTCAGTGAGTTGTTTCTCCTTTTAAAGATGAACACAAAAATGAGTAGTCGTAACATTGACAAAAATTATCATGAATAAGAGAAGAATCAGATATGAGTGTTTAGACATAGCAGGTCAAAAGTCAAGATATCAGATACATATCGGATTTAGAACCATTTCTGAAAACGGTCCAAATCGGATGCAAAAAATATATAATTTCATATGTAACAATATCCACGCAAGATATTGGTGAGGAGCAAAAAAATCACAATTGATTTATCTTGTAAAATGCTGATCAACACATGAAAAATAAATAAATAAATAAAGGAAGGAAGAAAGAAATTCAGTATTTCACTTCATTAGCTTGTGTACTACTTCAGGTGGTACTTGATTAAAAATATTGTTTTATGATAACTTGCTTTGCGATATTCCTTATTTCTAAATAAAAACTATAAGCTGCTGCAAAATCAATTAATGTAAATGGTTAAGCTAGTTCCCAGCAGGCACCAGACGTCTGTGTAACGTCAGGTTGACGTTGGACATGACGTCGGACAGACGTTGCATTTTGGTTGAAAATGAAAATCGGGTTGATGTCAATATTTGACGTCAATTTAACGTTGACTTAACGTTGGATTTTGGTTGCACAACCTAAAAACAACAAAATCTCAACGTCAGCTGACGTCAGTATTGGACGTCAATTTAACATTGACATTAGACGTTGAATTTACGTTGAATTTTGGTCACCCGGCTTCGCAACCAAAATTTAACCAAATATCAACGTCTTATGACGTTGTGTGCCTGTTTTGTGCCTGCTGGGTTAGTGCTGGTCTAGATCATCAATAATCATAACAATGCTGTTGACCAAAAGTTTGTGGGAAAGTTTACCGGTTAAGCTAGTTAAAAACCTTTGAAGTGGCACCTACAACATGCATCGTTCAAAACTCATATCCAAGTCTTTTCAACACTGCAGTGTTCACTCTTGATCATCTGCCACATTAGCATCCGTGTATATATCTGCCATTTTCTTTGCCTGACTCCATTAGCGATGGCTGTATATCTTTGACTCCATATTGACTTTCTTTCATCTTCTGGAGGAAACTCTATAGCTGTAGATTACAGACTGACCCTAAGGCTCCCTGCTCAAGAAGAGAGAGAGAAACGTACGCCAACTAAAGGTATAAGACACACACACACATAGAAAAGTCTATGGCAGGACGAGAAAATGCTGTCATGTTTCTTATAGTCTGAAAGTGTCTAAAACATTCAGCCAACACATGTTCCCTCACACACTCAACACCGTCTCTTTCTCGCTCACACACACACACACACAATTATACACGTATGTATGATCTCCCAAGAATGAGTAAGTCCATGCTCTCTGGAGATGAGCGGTTTATCGGCTTATCACTGCTGACTGACGCAGCTCTCGTTCCTTTTTTCTGTCTCCTTATATTCCAGCACACTCACACGGACTTATTGTCCTTCCTTTGAAAGACAAGCCTCCTCCAAACATCTGTTTCACAGAGAGCATTGCAGGTGAGCTAAATCCACGTCTCCACCATCATTAAGAAAACACACACCCTGAAGAGACCAAAAGGAGGGAGGATTTACACCATGGGATCATTTTCTGTGTCTGAATGCAAAATCGTGATGTGTGTGTGAAGATTTATCGTCTCATTTGGCACTACCTGGGCTCCATGTCCAGACACCCGATACCACACACAGCTCAGCCGGGCAGGTAGAAGAGGAAGTGGAATGGATCGATACACTTGTTAAAGATTGCAGATAATGAAAATATGGAAAAAATATATTCTCGGCCATCAATTTTTGATGAGAAGAAAGGCCATGGATGCAAAAAGACCCAAAAGACGCAAATGTAGAAATAGTATACTGGATAAATAATTGAATGAGTATCCTCATTGATTTGTCAGTCTTATTTATTTTTCATTGTCTTCAACTCTTTTTTAAAGGCTAAAATCTAAAACAATGGATCTGAAGGTCATAGCTGTGCATCATGTGTTTGCATTCAATTATATTTTAGCTTTGTAAAGCAAGCTGTCAACAGCATTAAAGGGATAGCTCACACTAAAATGAAAATTCTGTCATCATTTACTAACTTTTATGCGGAACACAAATGAAGATGATGCATTGAAAAATGCATCAGTGTTTTTTATCCATACAATGAAAGTCAGTGGGGTTCAGAACAACACTGAAACACACTGACTATCATCATTCTTCAGAATATTTTCTTCTGTGTTTTGAAGCCTGAATACAAATTGGAAGAAGTAAAAAGCTACAGTTAGGGTATAAACAAACTACACTATGGTCATACAACTTAGGTATCATCCTCATTAATCAACGGACAACTCTTTTAATCCTTATTTATAATCTACAAGTTGAAAGTTTATAATAGTGAACAAAACAAAGCTGTAAAAGCGGACTTAAGTTTACCTGCTCACGTTATGATGTTCTCAACAATCTCTGTATTCTTATTTAGTCACTTGTTAGCAACCTTTTTTTTTTACAAGACAAAAAAATAATAATTGCAATTGGGGTAATACTGATGTAATTTCTGTTGTTGGATGAAACCTGAAAATATCTTTAGCTTCTTTTAATCATAGTCCTTTTTTCAGGCATTGAACCAAAATCCAATTAAAAAAAAAAAAAAAAAAAAAAAAAAAAACATTGACTTTGGGAAGTTTAAAAATGCTAACTTGTTTCCAGGTTTAGGAATCAACACTATAAATAAACACTCTAAAAAATAAGTTTTTTGCCATATGATCCATTTTGGGTTTCCCATGAACCTCTCATTTAACATTACTTTAAAATCACATTTTTTGGGGCAACGGCTATTTGGGGCAGCGGCTATTTGCACTAAGGGAAAATAGCATATTTTCTTAGCAATAAATGGTATTCACACTAAGTGCAAATAGCTAGATTCTATTTACATTATGTTAAAAAAGCAGGATTTTCTGCTATTTATACTACTTATTGCAAATAGTGGCAATTATCTGCATCTCAGTATTGTAGTACATTATAAAAAAGTATGCAATAATAATGTATTGAGTGTAAATTATAATTTTAATTTAAATTATTAAATGGATGCCACCTTATTGTGACAATAAAGCCCTCCTTACTTTTTGACTTACTGATTTTGACTTATGAACTTTTTGATTATTTCCTTCATTTTTATTGAAAATAAATGCCCTTCCGATGTGATGTTAGTTTTGAAAAGGGAGAAAAAAAGTTTGGCCAAAGGTGAATTCAAACTCGGGTTGATTGTGTCAAACAGCATGCACTTTACCATCGATGCCACCAGAACTGATGTGCGACAAGTGTTTTTTGTAGTGTTGACTAGCTCAATCACACGTTGGTGGGTGGTGTTAGTGTAAATAGCCTCTGCCAGCAAGTCAGGCTGTTTGCACTTAGTATAAATAGACACTTGTTTTTTTTTTTGTTTGTTTTGTTTTTTTTTTAGTTTGAATAACTAATCTGAATAAAAAAATTCCCCCATTAAGATCTTTTGTGTTATGGAAAGGTTCCATGAATGGTAAAGGTTCTTCATGGAACCATAGATGCCAACAAAGCACCTTTATTTCTAATAGTGTAGTTTTGGAGCAACGTGAGGGTGAGTCAATGAAGACAGAATTTTCATTTTTGGGTGAGCTATCCCTTCAAAACTGTTGAGATGAGGAATAAAAAATGCCCATTGATCTTGCGTTTCATATTTCAGTGCATTCTTTGGCAATTATAAGTGCATTTCTAAGCTAGCAAGCATTCTGTATTGTCTAGTTACTCCTGAGACATTTTGCAGAGGTAGTTTAATGGTTTGTGCAAGACTGGCTAATTTACTTGAGTCTAGTTCTACAGTTGCTTGAATAAGATTCAAACAAAATACTTCAGAAATCAGATCTCATCATTGTACTATAAATGTTTGCTTGTAGATCTCCATGGGAACTGCATAGGAAATATGTCATTAGAATGCACCTGTTTTGCAGGCTTTCATTAGCTCAAGTTTAGTTTCAAACGCTAAGGGAGTTTAATAATATGCAGACCAGACGATGCTCTGCACGAAGGCGTGAAGGAGACACGTTGAGACTTGCATGGAGGCGTTGAAAATGTCTGCTGCTCCGTCAAGATAACCTTTACATCAAACAGAGTAACAGCTGAAACTCCCAGAAAGAGAGAATTTAGTATTCTACAGAATTTAAATATATGCAGAAACATATCCTACACATTGCAAGGAGGTGGAATGAATATATAATGTGGAATAAAGCAGGTGGAATAAAACAGATAGTCACTAATAGTTAATTAATATCATAAAGACAGTACTTATTTCCCTCTTTAAAGTTAAGCTCACACAACACACTTCGTAACACTGCAGCATCCCTCCAAATACAATATATGCTCATAATCAATTACAAAGTTTCTCAAGCTGACTGAAGGTGAAAAGAATCAAGCAGTGTTTGGAAGAGCTTCACACTGCTTCTATAAAATGAGGTCTATAATATTTGGGGAAAGCTATTCATCAATGGAAGTTCATGATCTTAAATGTGCCATCTTTTCCTCATCATGAGCTGTCATGTGACTCTCTCTCTCTGGAGCAGAGGAACATTTACATCATGGCATCACTGACACTACAAGAGCATTCAAAGTCCCAAGCCTTTTACTAGCCGCTATCCTGAGCTGTGAGGTCAAAGACAGCAGAAAAATGTAGAAAATGTCCAAGTCAGTTTCACCCAAGGAACAACTTCTTCTTAAATTATTTATAAGATCTTGTCAGAATATTACAAAAGCACATTAACTTGCACCATTGAGCATTGCCACAAAAAGCACAATGATGCAGAGTACAAGTTACAGATGTTCAAAATCAGTATAACATCTGCTATAATATAAAGGAACTTTTGAAAAGCTATCAATTCACAAAAATCCTATTTAGAACTATATAGTATAGTTTAAAAATCTACTAGAAGGCACTCAATTGTATTAGGTTCATCAGCCAAACATTGACCTTTTTTCTTTTAAAGCAGCCAGCAATATATCAAGACCATAGTTTAAGAGACAGTGTGTAACAATCTAGTGCTTGCCATCACACACTATCAGTAATAAATATGTGTGTTTATATGAGTATATATAGATATTATATTTTCTGCCCTACTTTCATCACTCTACCATATCTAAAAATATATTTTTGCACTTTATTCAATATATTATACTTTCTCCTTAACTTCTAACTGTATTATGTAAGTACTTAAATGCTGTAGAAATATTGCAGTACTCTACACTTATTGTGTGCCTCAGTGTTTTAAAAGGTCTGGTTGGAGTAAACGATTAACTAAACACTAAAACATCACAATTCCACTTAAAATTGGTTGATTCATTCAATTAATTAAACTCCAACCTTGACTGTAAAGTGTTTAGTTTTACATTACAAGCCTACTGAAATGCAATGCATAGATATAAGCTAGAGTTCAGACATTTTTATTTAAAAGAGCTATTTTCTATGTTAATATTTTAAAATGTAACTTTTTCCTGTGAATGCAAAGATGAGTTTTCAGCATCATTACTCCAATATTTAGTGTCACATGATCCATCAGAAATCATTCTAGTATGCTGATCCGGTGCTTAAGTAACATTTCTTATTAACGCTGAACATTGTGCTGCTTAATATTTCTGTAACATTTATATATTTTCAGGATTCTTTTAAAGTTAAAAATACCAGCATTTATTTGAAATAGTCAAATAAAAGTAATAGAACACATGAATAAGACGATAGAACAGAGATCGTGTAAATCATCACTTGCCTTATCACATCAAGCCTTCTGAAAATTAACCGGAGAGGTGGAGGGTGGCAGAGTTCTTGCTTTTCCTCATCAGTGGAAACGATTCCCATGTCCGCCATTGAGTGAAGGGCAGTGGAGATGAGAAGGCAGATTATGCTAAAAAATAAAGGAGAGGAGAGATTGTTTGCAGCTTAAAGGGTACGCTTCATTTCTCTTCATTTACTCTGAATTACCCCAGAGTCCCTCGGGAGACTTGTCTTGCCCGGTGCCCTTCAGTTCATTCTACAGAGCCTTGAGAAGTTCACACTTACTTTACCTTATAGGAATCTGAAAACCCGCTGCGGACAGAGGTTATGTAAAGTTAAATGAATTCCATCTCCACACCAGCCAGGGTTAGGGTTATCTACCTGTGGTAGATAATAGAGGGATCGTGAGGGTGAATATGGTGGTTCAAATACACATTATTTGAACTAGCAATCATTGTAAACACCACAATTTTGCTGCATGAAATTACTCATACATTTTGTTTCATTACCAGAAATATAATTGCATTTTTTAGCTAAATTATTCTTGAATATTGTTCCACCCAGTTCTAATATTTGTCTAAAATATATAACTTCCTCGTGGCTTATTTACAGAACACCTATATCTTTTTTTTTCCTCCAGTCAAGTCAGAAGTGCTGCCATCAACTGTGTGACATCTTAAATGCATCTCTTTGATCTGATGTGCCTTTGATCTCCTCTCTGCTTTCTTCTTTGAATTGTAGGATATTCACTTTTGATTAGACACAATACACGAGTTTTATCAAGAGTGCATATGGATTGAAAGGTCAGACAGTGGCATATTTATAGACTAAGTCATTGTAATTCAATGCTTACCTGTTCATACACTCTTCTAAAGATACTGCCACCGCAAACTGTCAGCCAAACCAAACTTCTTCATTAGCAGATCCTACTGTGTTCTTCATCTAATCTTGAATCTTCAGTTCACGCTCAAAAATCAGTACTGATGTAGTCAGACTATGAGCAGTTTATGTGTCAGATGGTTAGTGAAAACGAGTGGTCTGTGGGTGTAACTATATCCAACTGGTGAAAAGTGGTCAGTTTAAAAAGCAATATAAACAAAAGATAGACATATAATAAAGACATGAAACGGGCCTTTCATGTGTCATCAGATTTTATCTACTTCATTTCCCCACTTCTGTTTCTGCAATATTGAAGTGAATTGAACTCCAGCATGGAGTGGATGTCTCATGGCATTTCTCCCACACAGCCAAATCGCCCTCTACTCAAGCTCCACAGCGGGAGTTCAGTAGGTCAGACCTGTTTTAATGAGACACACAGACAGCATGCGTGAGAAAAAGAAAGCCAGAGACAGTGTATTAGAAAGTCGTGTTCACATCCTTGCTGCTCTTTACTCTGGAAAGGATCAAACAAACATGTCCTTCAGATATTTACTCAGTCTGAAGCTCATGTTTTCTCATCACACACACACACAGAGTTCTCCCTTGGCGTACCAATATGTCATGGTGATTTCAATTCACTCTCTGACATGAAGGAACTCTCAATATCACCCCAAAGATCTGTTAGCACCTGCTCAACACCCGCCGAACAAAGTAGACTATCATGATCTGAACAATAAAAATGACTTGTATCATGGATATATGAACATTGGATTACAAGTCAAATGTTTATAATGACTTGTTTTATTGTTTTTGGGGGAAAATAACTTATGCTCACCAAGGTTGCATTTATTTGATCAAAAACACAGTCAAATATTGTGAGATATTATTGCAATTAAAAAAATTGCTTTCTATTGTAATATATATACAAACATTTATTATTGTGATGGCATATAGATGATTTAAACCAGTTCATTTAGGGTGAGTTCAATAAAATTCTGACAAATAGGTTTTATGATTGATTGCCCTTTAAATATCAGGAGACAATCATATATAACAGTCATTAATAATTGTCACAAGGGTCTTTGCCACTATGAAAATGTTTTGACTTGCCTGACATCCTTGTGGATGCAATCCAGCTTCAGATGCATCTGATCTCAGCAAACACAAGGAAAATCCACCAATAAATGAGAATGCTCTTCTTAGACATAGGCCATAAATAATATAAATTGCATACACAGTTGTATTAATCATGGCCTAACTGAATTTTAATGTTTTTTGCTTAAAATAAATTCAGCCACAAGATAAGACTTGAGTCCACAACATAAGATTGCCGTTATCTCGACAAAATGTTGTTGTGGCTTCAAAATACCATGACGTATCACTCACATTCAGTAAAACTAACTAAACAGAACTTGTTCTTTCCTGGACACTATAGTCCTCTGCCATTGAAATCTGCAGGACTGTAGCTCTCCAGGAGCAGGGTTGGAGGTCCCTGCACCACAGCATGTCATACAGGTATCACTATTTTATCAATTTTGCATTTTTGGACATCCTAGTACTTTGAAGTTGTTCTTTTTGCAATTTATATAGTGGGGAACTACGTGCATTCGGACACAGTGAAAGAAGATAATGCTTTTATCTGGGTTTCCTTAGGAGGCACGCTACCTAAATCCACATTAGGCACGCTTTTTTATGAAAGATGTTTTCAAAATTTGACGTCCCAAATTATAATGATTGTGAGGGTTCACTTTCCTAAAATATAAAATATGCTATCATATGTCATCAGGTCTATTTATGTATAAAGGTGAGAATCATAAATGAAAAATAACATTTAGAGTAAAATAATTGTAATTAATCACCAGTCTGTATAAAGTAGATTTAAATGCCAAAAGGTCCAACGCTTTTCGTTTTTTTCTCTAAACTTTTCCACAAATTTCCTATAGTCCTCTTAAGACTCATTGTTTTGAAAAACTCTGATTTAGGTTAACTAACCTAATAAGAAAGAAAGAAAGAAAGACATGCTCAGCTAGATAGTATCTTTCCTTTGTGGAGCTCTCCGTGGTCCTGAAATCGAGAGCGCGCCACTTGTATCCTCAAGCACATAGTATTCAAAAAACGAGTGACTGAGATCAGCACTGACCCAGAGAGAGAGAGAGAGAGAGAGAGAGAGAGAGAGAGAGAGAGAGAGAGAGAGAGAGAGAGAGAGAGAGAGAGAGAGAGAGAGAGAGAGTTGGATCAGTCCTTCAGAGGGATCTGAGGAAACGGCGGGAGGCGCGCGCACATTCGTGGTTGCACCTCATTGTGGCGGGAATCCAGGTGCTACCTTCACGAGACTTAAGGCTTTTTTCCCTAACGGTTTTAACGGTCGGAGGTACCTCAGAAGTGTGGAGCAGAGTACTTTTCCCAATATGAGATTCCACAACGGCATTGGAATTCTTCTCCTCACGACGTTAAGCGCGTTAACTTCGGTTTTATCGGCGAGTAACTGTAAGTTCATTGATTTATTCTGTCAAATACAACTGTGAAACAATATGTCGTTGTATTAAACCTAATCTAATCACGTACAAAGATGAGAGACCTGAAGAAATCCAGTCAGGCTGCTCACTGAATTAAAAAGCAGCTTGTAAGCAGCCTATACGAAAATTGCAGTGTCGTTTAATTATTAAGTATTAATGAATTAACATTCATTGTGTCTGTTATGTATTATGATTATGAGTTTTGTATAGCATTAGATAACTTCTCTAAATCCATTGTGGCTTTTTGAAGTGACTCGACATAGTTTGGAATGACGATTTTAATGCCTTCACTGAAATTTGCAGTTAAAAGACCCATCTTCTTATAATTTTATACACAAAAATATATGCTAACTTTAAATATGGGGTGTGTTTAAGGCCATATATGTTATCACAACTGGTTTATGCTCACACAGAAATGTCGTGAACCCTCTGGAGAGTTAAGAGTCGGTTATTCAATAAAGATACAGAAATTATCACGTCAAAAGAGAAAAGAAAGAAAGCTACTCTTTTGACAACAAAAACAGAAATATAGTCGTCTTTCATCTTTGATCTCTCTCTCGCGCGCGCGCGCACATATACACCAAGGCGTGCGCGAGCAGAAAGGCACTTCTTGAAAAGTCACGCGCTGAGTTTCTCGCTCTCATTTACCATTTCATTTCATATGTTTGGAAGCAAATACGAGAGATGGGAGGAGTACTACGGGGGAAATCACATACACTAGGGAAAACTAGCAAATTTCCCATTCTAGGAAAATCGCTTAAAAACGTACAAACAATGTCTTCATTAAGATGTAAAAATGTAGAGAAGTGTGTATGTGAGTGTAAGGACAAAAATATTATTAGCTCAGTAAACAATAGAATAGCAGGTGTATAGAAGGCTTGGAAAATTCCCATTATATCAGGGGGTAAAACTGGTAAATCTATATTACAAGATGCGCGAGCACAGGTTTTGCTATACCTGTGAGGGTTTGTTTGTTTGTTTGTTATAGAAACCTGTCAAAACTAACTGGATAATTTTTTGATTTTCCTCACTCGGAAAGGCAAACATCTTTTGGTTTAAACCTGCTAATATCCATAGGTTTGATTGAGGGTTAGGCTTGGGTTAGTGTTTAGGTTTAACAAATATCTTAACCTCCATATGAAAACCACTATGGAGTCAAAGAGACTCATAGTCTATGAGTCCTCACTAATATACAGTAGGGAAACCAACACACGTTTTGGGGTACACTGAAAGACCGTTGAAGGTGCTGTAGAGCATTAAGTGTGTTTGATTAGTGTGTGAGTGTTTTGAAGGTTGCAGTAGCCTGGAAATTTGAGAGAGAGAGTTTTAGAGTGCACTAATGCAGAGATTTTCAAACTTTCTTCATTCCAAGTACCACCAATTATTTTGATTGTGGGGCTGCTCTCTTAAGCTTCTGGAAATATTGTAATGAACAGGCCCATTTATAGTGTGTAAGGCAAGATATTTTTAGCAAAATTAAATGGGTTATAAATTGTCATTTTACCATGTGTGTGTGTGCATATATATTTATATATATATATATATATATATATATATATATATATATATATATGCTACCGTATCTTTGATATATATATATATATATATATATATATATATATATCAATCAAAGATACTGTAGTGTATTGTTAGATGTATAGGGGTTGGATAAAATAATGTGAACAATGTGAACCCCATTATTAGGGTTAGTATTATTTGTTTAGGCTACAGTTAAAATATATATGGTTCAAAGTTTTACTTGCCCAGCCAAAATTTTAACTTGCCCTGCCACAATATATTAGATAGTTCTTTTAATTGTTTTTGAAGCATGTTATCTTGTACTCTCTCTATGTGCATGCTGTGCGGACTGTAAACAGTGCGCAAGTGCTGAATTAAATTATTTTGCAACTTTATGCACTTGAATGGTTTAAAATTGCTTGAATGTTTAAATTGGCAAGGCTTAAAAAAAGGATGAAAATTTATCAACTTTAATGCGAACTCAGTCCTTATTGTTGAGCCCTGATATAACAATATGTTGCACAAGTTGTGTTTAGCAGGGTTGAGGTAAAATGGGTGATTTGTCAGACTTCCAAAAACGGTAAATTATGGGAGTCAGTTCAGCAGGAGCATCTGTAACCTTAGCAGCCCAACTTTTTAGCGTTTTAAGAACAACAGTCTTTACGATTATGTGTACACAAAGTTTGGCAAGGCTTCATTAGCGAAGAAGAATGGTGGGCGAAAACTGAAAGTGAATGATAGGATCCGGGAAGGATTCTGTCCAAACAACAGAACTGCTGCTACAAAGTGACAGCAAACCTCAGTATCTACCACGAAAATGACCACAGAGAACTTCAGAATGCTACCATCTATGAAAGAGCTGCAACTGCTAAAACTTTAATCACAGACAGCAATGCTAAAATGGAGAAAATATGTCACGATCATAAAACCTGGACAGTTGGAGCACCAAAATGAACTTTGTTCATCTGACTTGAATATTATCAAACCATTGTGAGCAGTTTTGGAGAGAGGAATGAGAAGCTGATTCCCTTCTTCAACAACTAACAGATGTTCTGACAGAAGACACTGGACACTGGAGACTATTCAGAAGTTGTATGAATATATTATAAGAAGGTTGGAAGCTGTATCAATGGCAAATGCTGGTAGAATACCTTAATAAGAAGTATTTCCTATTTTGCAGTTGTTCACATTATTCTGTCCAACCCCTGTATTTCAAATTTATTTGTGTTGCGCTTTCACAATAAATTTGGTTCCAAACCAATTTTTAATAGAATATTGCCATAGAATGCTGCAAAACTGCTAAGCGATCAAGCTAAAGGCAACACAAATAAGAACCACAGTACTTTTAAAGTCAAGTGTACAAGTGTGATTGGTGTAGTGTTTAGTGTGCAGTAAGAGTAGTGCGTGAGAGTGATGAGGTTGTGAGTGTTTTGTTGGAGGAATGTGGAAGGCTGCTGTCTGTGAGCAATCAGTACCGCCCATGTCAGGCAGAGGTGCTGCAGCTTCTGAAAGACAGAGAAGTGGCGTTTAACTCACTCCCCGCTGAGAACAAAAGCCCTCTGCGGTTTTCAATCTGTCTCTCACAGACTTCAGCGCCCACGAACAGGTGTGTGAGTGATTGAACTCGTGGACCCTTGCCAGGAGAAAATAACTTTCCTTTAAATAAGTTACGCTTTGGAAAAAGTGCTCTGAAATAGACAGTTACTGTGAGATCAGGGCTATATGAAGAATCAGACAAACCCCTAGAGAAAACGTAGTTGATTAAACTGGGAGAATGCTTTTAACAAAACTTTAGACTCAAAATGGCAGGCAGAAATGGCTTTTAGTCGTTTTTACACCCTTTCAGCTTTCGGTAAATGAAGCAGCAATTATATATATAAGCACTTTCACTTTGTAATGTGACAACGTCATTCTGGCATCATACCACAGAAAAGCAAATTGCAGTCAGTTGTATGGCAGTGTGGTTTCTTAGGCATTTGCTAGGGGTTTACATGTATTTCAGGCACATGTGTGTTATCATTACACTGGTAGAGCAGCAGAATTGTTTATTTGCCTGCACAGAATGTGCTTCCATATTGTACACACACACTTCTTTAAGAAACAGAAAACATGCTTACATAGGCTTCCAGCTGTTGATGTAGATTAAGGAATTTAGGCAGTCAAGTCTGCCTGAATTATGCTCTGTCTGTGTGCTTCTGAGTCATGTGTTTACAGTCTTTTACGTGTGTCTTGTGGGTGTTTATTTATGGAGCCGTTTTCAGTTGGTTTTCACCACATTCATGAAATGCTGGAGGGACGTCTTGCTACATTTAAAATCAGTTTTGGGCGTCACTCCAAATACTGAAGCTAGATTTTAAATCATGCAGCTTTTCAGCAGTGAAACTATTTTATTGATTAGTAGCGGGGCAGAGCTGACAAACTCTACAGCATTACATTTTTCTGACAGCATTCAAGCGATCAAGTCGTGTTTTTCTCTCAGCTGTTTAGAATTGGACCAGACTTTTTTATTAAGTAAGAAAACAAGAAAAAAAATTTGTAGTTTATTAGAATTGTATTCATAAAATGAATTGTGAATACAACCCCAGCGATGCCTGATTCATGAACCACTCTTTTGAGTCAGGTCTTTTCAGAAAAAAACGTCATTTGGACAGTTCACTCATGCACTGAATCATTTGGAGTGGTTTCTCACTCAGTAAAACTTGAACGTAATATATATGAGCATAAAGTGATGAACATGCACACAGACACAGGCAGCTGTGAATCCAGAACAGAGGTTATACTCACCTAATCCTCCATAAGGTATTCAATTAAAAAATGGCTTTCACCCTTAATTCCAGGGCCTAAATTTTATCCTCCAGCAGACCCAGCTCTATGTGCTGGTGTGCAGGAGTGCCTAGCTATGAAAAGCTCCAGAACAGGCATTCAACTTAAGTCAGAGCAGAGCTGACGAATTAATATAGGCACAATCTCTATGTACTTTAAGTTAAGCATGAATGTTAAATGTGAATTAAATGAACCACACAAATCCAAAGCAGGTTTGAAATGGCAGCAGCAGACGGGTATAAATAATCACAAAATGCCCTGTGTAAGAATTCATTTGTTTGTGAGTGGCACTGATGTCTGAAATAATCAAAATTCAGCTTGCCAAGAGATCAGTGTGATTGTTTTCTGCTGACCCTAAAGCGGCGGGTTCAGTCAGTGTCGTCTACAGGATGGCCCAGACATTGCTCAAATCCACAAGAAATTACTGTAAAACTCAGGATGCATTTCATGTCAGAAAAATTTAATGCAATGACTTTAATTTGACTGTATCCTCACTGACCTCATCTTTACATTGTTTATTTCTTGTGAAAAGTTTTAGTATTATCAATCATTCATTATGTTTTAGCCTAATTGGGAGGTGTTACAAATACATTGAGACATGACAAGTAACACATGAAAATTTAAAAGTATAAAGACTGAAATTACTTTTTCTTGTAAAACATACTCTAATAAATAAAAAAATAGTTATTTACTACTTTGAAAAATAATTACAGATTAATAAGACTAATCTTGAGATTGCATACTTCTGAACAATATCTGCACTAGTTATCATCACTAGTGCAAACTCATCTCACGTTAGGACAGTATGCATCATTAAAAATGTGTAGAGCTCAGTCTCCAGATATTAAGATTTAAGCATACATCACACAGTATGTAAGGCAGGCATGCTAAGTAGGGCTCACTCCCGCTTGATGGCTGGATTACCTCTTGATTTCAGAGGAAGTAGCTCAGCCCAGAAACCACAGCTGACAGGCTTGCCTCATTCTGTTAAAATGTCAGGATTACTCAAAGTTATGCCTCTATATTTTCTGAAACTTTGACGCTCAATAATGCACTAATGGATAAGAGAGAGGGCGGCCGAAAATTAAATTTGTATAATTAGATCATCAGGTAAACATGCATTTGAAGGTGAAAACAATTTGTGTGTGCATGCATTTCATGGCCTACATTTTGTGAATAGAGTCAGCATAAACAGCTCACTATTTGCTCATTATAAGTTGGCAGTGTATACATACTACATGTTGTTTATTTTCACCAAACACCTAAGACAAGTACAAGAATCCTGAGTTTTCTAAATAAACTCCATTACCTTCACAGTCACTTAAATTGCTCTTCACTGTCAGTAACGTCAGAGCTGCATATAGTCTGGGTTGTCCTAATAGCCACAGAGTGTTTGTAAACTTTTAAAGGATCAGTAAACAAGGTTCTGCATTAAGAGATGTGTTTGGTGTCATATACTGTCTCAGGGAATTGCTCATGTTAATTGTTATTCAGTGGGTGGATTCTTGAAGGTTGTTAGATGCTCTTATGTAATTTCTTCTTTTTTTTTTTTTTTTAAAAAAAGGTTACATCACCGCTTCTGTTTTAGAATGTTCACTCTGTTTTGATGCATCTCAGGGATTCTCTCTCTCTCTCTCTCTCTGTAACATGCTTTCTAATTTAGCAAATTGCTGGGCCTGTGCAGTTCTTAATTATATTAGGTAAATAAAATGTTTGATTTTAAGGACATTTTGTTTACCTTTGTAGAAAAAAAAAAAAAAAAAAAAAAGAAATATTTTAATGTCCTTTGAAGTTTGGTTCTTGGCAGAAAATATCACTGCCCTAGACCCTTTATCAGGGTTTGACATGAAAAAAAGGGAAGAAGAAAAAAACTTGTAATAAATAATGCAAATAAGGTGTAATAAATTCAGCAAATAAGGTTTTTTTTTGTTTGTTTTTTTTCCCTTAATAAAGGCATACAAGGAGATGTAAGCAGAATAATTTAATTTAGAATACAACAAGAATATTATTTCTGCTTCAAACTGAATTTAATAATTCTCTAATTATTTATACACCTACTTTAAACTTTAAAAACTGTGTAATCTTCTAATCTTAGTATATTCTTCCTATGTGACGGGAAGCCCAGACAGAAGTTACACAGTAAATAGTTATTTTTCAAGGTTTTAAATAAATAAAAGATTTATGGAGTATGTTTTACAAAAAAAAAAAAAAAAAAAATATATATATATATATATATATATATATATATATCCTACTTGAGTTTTTCTACAAAATTTCATGTTTAATTCAATGTGTTGCTTGCCATTTCTTTGTAATTGTTTGTGACATTTACTAGCCATTTCTAAATTAAAATTTTCTTCACTAAATTTACACTAAATGCCAGATACAGTTACCAAAATACCAATAATAACAAACCCGAAATACACAAGGACTCATATTTTGAAATGTCGACGCTTTACTATTGCTGGCTGCTCATTCAGAAAGATGAGGGAGATAAAATAAGCACTCTTACAACCTTCTACATCATACTGTATGACAATGTAAATGCTATGAAGTAAACCTTGTCATAATTCATCAACTGTAGATCATGAGCAATCTATTTGCATACATATTCATTGATTGCAAACTGCCCTGAATCTGGAAGCTCTTAGAACAAACAACAGCATTCGCCGTACTCTTGCCTTCCTGGCCACATGGTTGTTCGTTGCCATAGCCAAGTTGATTTCTTAGACTTTTTAGGCACGTGCATGGACTTTTTTTTATCCTCAAATGTGCTCCTATAAATGCCTTTTAAAGTTCACACACATCTATTTTTGGTCCCAAATGCTAGTGAAACACTTGAACTTTTGAGCCCTGCTGAGCTGCATGAGGTTTAGATATGAGAATATCATCCTATAGTCTCTTTTCTGCTTTCAGTCTATCTTTGTACTTATCTTAGAGAAACATGATAGATGAGTTATTCTAAGGATCCGGTCGGGTGGGGGAGTTTGGCGAAAGAGCCCTCCTAGTCACACACAAATATCGAGAGGACCCTCCCACTCACACACAAATGAAGATCAAAGAAGGCAGGCAGGGATTTACTGAGATTAAAGCAAAGTGAAGGACAAACAAAATCCTCCCGAGTTTTGATGAGGGGAAATTAAGGCCACGGCTCAGCATCGGATGAATATAAACAAATAGAGCGCCTGCCAAATGACACATCTCAGGAAAAAAAAATAATAATAATGCACATGCAAATAATGTTTTTAGCTTTTAACAATGATGTCATTAAATAAATAATTAACTATTATGTTAAAATCAAATAAAAAAGCTGCCATTATACCATTAGGTTATATCATGAACTGTCATGTGCGACATGCTTAATTCCATGTAAAACTTCTTTTTAACAGCATTTTTCAAATTTGATTATAATTCTTATGCATTTTTATTGACATTAATTGAGAGACCACATGAAATATTTGTCCTTTTAAAAATCCATTTGTCTCACTGCAGGACCATTAGATTAAACTAATGAGACATTAAAAGTGTTAAAATCTTGAAATCTTTCATGGACCTTTGCCCAAAACCCTCTAGCCATTTTTTGGAAAGAGATTTCAGATTCCTTTCCTGTGGTTCGAAAATCAAAAAATTATATCATACATCAGATAACTAAAGCTCAAGGGCCAAACTGAGTTATTTGTCAGGCAATCTTATCAAACCTCCTATTTACACTGCAAGTACTGCTGTCATTCTGCTGGGAGATGATTTAAACAATGCCTGGCGGAAACACTGAGGAAACCCGTTAATCTGCCATTAATCTCCCACCTTAATCAGCGCTATCGTGGCGGCCCATCAGATGGGTGATCGATCCCGCTAGCTATAAATAGCTTAGAGCAGTGCAGGCTAAACAACTCTCTGATGTGATGTACGTTCATTAGACCTGGATGCTCGGGGTGTTTAGCACATCCTGTCCTCTCAGTGATGATCATAATCATTTCCTCTCTTTTTAATCTTTTACTCTATCCAGCCTTGTTTACAGTTGTTAAAAGCTGTCCCATGATTCCTCTACACAGGGGTCGGCAGCCTTTTTTACATGAAGTGCCATGCCAACCTCTGAATTAATTGTATTTTATAATATAGACTGTAATACAATATGCAGTTGACCCAAAAAGTATAGGTACACTTTTGTACACCATTAAACCATTGCAAAAAATGACTAAATATTATTTAAGTTTTTCACAAAACTTCTCTGAGCCATTTTTTGCTGTTGATTTTGACTGACTGCTTCCAAAGGGATTTTTAATGAATGCATAAAATCAACTATGAATATGTTCGTCTCTTTTTTGACAACCAAAAATTAAGCAATTTAAAGCCATTTTTTATCATTTGAAACTTCTTGATGGGAAATGTTTTGTTTAAAACGTGGGACCACTGTAATAATGCAATGCTGTATAGAAGTATTATTGTTTTATTTTAATTTTTATTTTTTGTGCAAAAAAAAAACAAAACAAAAAAACACGTCAAAACCATAGACTGAAGTGCATCATTGCTGCTGCACTGCTGTGGGTGTGAGTAGGACTGTGCAGCTCCTGTAGAGTGTTCCAGTTATAGTACAGTGCAGATCATTTTCTGGTTTGCACTGTCTGTAGGTTGCGCAAGTAAATGGAATGGATCTCTGTGCTGTTCAGTGGGCCGTGCAAGTACACAGATCTGCTCTCCAGTGATTCGCGCTGCACGATTCAAATGAGTAGTGCAGTTTCGTCCCACTTTTGGTGCATTTGGATTCCCAAACAGCTTTATAACTCAATAAAACTGTCTGTGTGATTACAAAGAAGGGTTGCTGAAAGATTCGTGCAGATATGATTGACTTCAGCATTTCTAAAATAAACAACAAAATAAAATTATATGCATAATATTCTTCTCGCTCCTCTCTTATTGCCTGCATGCCAATGATTACACCTCCGTGTTCCAATGGCGTCAAACAAGCTTTCCCAAGTTCCTTTGCCTATCCTTTCTTCGTACTCGTTTCTGCACAGCCTTATTACCAGCATTCCCTTAAATTTTTCCTCTCGTTTCTCTCTGCCATTCCCGCTCTCTTTCTCTCTTTTCTATGTCCCTGTGACCACATGATTAAAGTACTCCTGCCCATGTCACAGTGAGGCAGCACAGTAATAATGTCTGACCTTTTGAACAATGACCATGTGAATGCACTCTCAGGCAGGTCAGATTGAAGAGTCCTTCAGAGACACGGACCTGCCTGAAACGTCACTGGCTCAGCCCCACCTTTCTTAGGCCAAAAATTCCACATAATGTCTGTCATTCAGCTACTGCAACATGCTGCTGCTCAAGGGTTATTTCGTGTTGGAAAAATATAATTATGTCCCTGTTGCTAGGCAAACACTTTACTGGCTCTGTGGTCTCTGTCATCGTTATGTTCGGATGTGAGTGTGTCTGCGTGTGTGTATGGCCAAAAGGGAGTGAGAACGATTTGAAATTGTGGTGATGTGGTGATTTTTAAAAAATTCTGAAAGGTCAATGAGATGCTCCTGCTGTAGATGAAGAGGCTTGAAGAGAGGTGCTTTTGTTGTTTTAACTATGGAGGGCCATAAACCATTTTTTATCAAAGATAAAAGCACACATTTTGATTGGCTAGGGGTCCAGTTGAGGGTACTTATGAAATCACCAGCAAAGGTGGACTTACAACATTGTTTTTGAAGAATAATATTTCATTGTTCTTTTCAGTATAAGTAGTTAATTGCATGAATTAACATCACATAGATCAATCCATTGAATGACCGTTGAGGATATTTATAAGTAAAATGGGTTATCATTATTTGGCCTGTTCCTGGACATCTGCCGTCCTGCAAAGTTCAGCTCCAACCCCAGTCAAATACACTTGAATCAGCTAAATAAGATCTTCAAAACACATTAATAATTACAGCCAGTTGTGTTGGAGAAAGGCTGGAACTGAACTCTACAGGATATAAGATCTCCAGAAATGAGACTGGGCACCTCTGAGCTAATCTTTAAGAGAATTCAGTTCTTAAAAGATGTGATGAAACTGAAGTAGCAACAGATCTTTTCTTCTGTATTCACAAGAGAGAAGTTTGTTGTTTCACTGAAAGATCAAGTCATTATGTTTTGATTAAGAGTTACAGGGTCACATTTTTTAAAAAATGAAACATTTGCTTAGAAGAATTGTTCCGAATAAGATCAATAACATGTACTTAGAAAATAGATTTTACGCGAGCCAATGGCAGATCCTGCCCACGTTTGCTCTGAAGTTATCTGTCAATACAGTGCCTATGAATAGGTTTGTGTTGATATAATGGTACAAAAAATAGATTGTGTTTTTTGTTTTGTTTTTGTTTGTTTTTTTTCTGCTGGGTTTATATGTGCTCTAATAGCTGTAATTGATAGCTTTCTTGGAAGAAAATTATTGACAGGAATATTCATGGTGATTAGTCAATTCTAAAAACTGCAAGGAAACAGTACTCATTAATACCTCTGTGGAGATATCAGCCATGTTTTGAAATCTAAAGCCAATTATTTAGTTTTAAATGGGTTGCTTGAATGAGATTAATGTAAAATTAAAAATATATATGGCTGGATCTGTAAAATATGTATAGAATTTCAACACAAATTCACTCTCTCAGCTTTTGTAGTGATTGTCAGTCTCTCTCAAAATGGGTCAACAAGCAACTGAAGAAAGCTAGCAGGATCAGTTTCTCAGTGTATCATGTCCTATTCTTAGCCCTTGTTTGTTTGTTGCTTCCACGTGTAATGTTTCTAAATCTTGAGTGGGATTATTAGTGTGAATATGTCCATCCCTAGCCTGTGCTTATGGTAATTAAACATTAGTCAAATTTTGTGTGCCCTTATCATCCGTAACATCTTTGGGTCTAGACACTCCATTGGGAAATTAACTTTATTTAATGAAAAAATCCTGTTAGAAATATCGCTGGAGTCAACAAGACCTCCAGTGTGTTTATAATCCTGACAGTGACTGTTTATTAATTTTCCCACGCAGAAAGGGCTTGATTACTTTCAGGACATGCAGAAGTTCAGACATATGCACTTCAGTGAAATTTATAAGGTCCTTCTTGTGAATTCAGACATGAAATATTTTGTTGTACCCATCAAATGATGTCATACCCTTGAGGGTGTCACATAAACGTCAGGTATATCATTTGTAATCCCTGAGGTTGTATTTTCAGTGCAAACAAATCAATCTCAGATGAACTTTGCAGAACATTAAGTAGGACATTTCATCACTTTCTTCTGTGAACTTTCTTAAAATGCTGCTTATTACAGTAGGAGTAAATCTGAGGGGGCTGCTGTGTGTCATTTGCTTAGCTGAGAGTGAAAGGACGATGCTGCAGCTGTTCTCTCTGATGCAGCGGAGAGCACTGCTGACTCAGATTATAGCTCCCTTATGGTGACAATAACGCATGTGAGCCCCTTCACAATGGTGAGACTTCTCTCTTTTCTCATTAAGTTGAAGAGAATGTGGGAGTGTGTATGTGTGAGATGGAGAGCGAGGAGGAGGGAAAACAGAAATTGAAGAGTGGGTGAACAGAAAGATGGGCGAGATTGAGGAGGAGAGAACAAAAGAGATGGAGAAATGGCCATAGGGAGCGTCAAAATGGGGAGTTGACAATTCAATGTCAAATGAGTGATTGTCAGGCAAAATGTTGCCACAAATGCAAAGGCCCTCTAAATAAGGATATATTTTTACCCTGGTCCATGGAGAGCGCTGCAAAGTGCTTACGCCGCTGAAACAGGAGAGAGCTTTAAAATGCTCCCTGGACACAACTAATGGCTCCCTAACCTGCTGTTCATTGTTTTGTTATTCTGACGATACATGCATATTTTGGAGGCTCGAGACTAATGTGTTTAGGCTGTCGAGCTGCGGTTCATTAGAGTTCTTTTGATCTGTGTGTTTCCATGGAAAAGGCCATTGAAGGATGCAAGAAAAGTAAATTACGCCATGTTATTTACCTTTAAGATACAATAGTCTTACATCTGGTGCAGTCTCACGTGACCTTCATGGCATTTAGTCTTTGTCCGTATAAAAGCAGTTGTGTGCTCGATGGTTGGTTGCATGGTTATCTGTATAATGTCTTTACATGGGTGATATATGAAAAGCAGTTTGTGATTGGTTGTACATTCCTTGCTTTACAACTGACGGCCATAGAAATGCTTTTTCAGTCTCTTTCATCCAAACTGAAAAGGGCCTTGACCTTTAGCAAATGGGTATTCTTGCCAACCACACTGAGTAAAAAAAAAAAAAAAAAAAAAAAGTCAAAAGACTCAAATTACCACTGCTGTAATAAACTGACAAGATTTGAATGAACTGTCTGATTCAGCAGGTACTGTCACATAATGTACTGATTTCAAAAATTCTCACATTTGAACCTCCCTTTTCCCAGCTTTGGTTTTGAATCCTATTATGAAACTCAAGATCTTGAAGGAGGATAAAATTCCCGACAATGCAGACATTTTCAAACATGAAACATTGACATTAATTCTTTAAAAACAGACTGAGGTCAGTGACAGACTGGCACTCACAATGCAAGAGGATGAAAGGCAGGCTACATGTGACAGCTTGCAAGACTCAAAACTTTAATTAACTCTCACAAACTGGCCGT
This sequence comes from Spinibarbus caldwelli, assembly GCA_039654775.1. Classification (NCBI taxonomy): domain Eukaryota; kingdom Metazoa; phylum Chordata; class Actinopteri; order Cypriniformes; family Cyprinidae; genus Spinibarbus; species Spinibarbus caldwelli. Next base: position 16,753,382 of record CM077254.1, read on the forward strand.
CTTTGCAGAGAGCAGATGTCTTTACATTACACCCTGCAATATGAGACTCCGCCACTGCAATTAAAGGAGAGTTAAAGTTGTTTTTGTTTCAGATTTGAACCCCATTAATGAGCTGAAATTATCTATTTGGTAAACTGTATCCGGCAAAACAAACAAACAAAAAAAAAACAAACAAACAAAAAAACAATATTTATTGCATGCAATAAGATCATTTAATATAATCATATTGTAAAATAAAAATCATGTAATAATATTTATATAAGACTGAATAAACACTGCAAGGCTGCAATTAAATGGTTGCATTTTGTGATCAGTTTTCTTGCCAGTGCGACTAAATTTTATTAGAAGTCACACTGGTGTGATCACCACATTGTCCATCTGATAAGATCTGCCATTTCTGTTGCATCTGAGAAACATCAAACGAAATGAAAGAGGAACAAAACCACACTATTCGTTTGAGCTGTGCTGCATGGACCATTTATCAGCTCAATGCAATATGCGCAATTAGGAAAAGTCACAAAGTCTCAAGAAAATCAAAAAGTTCTTCAAATTGTGATGTAATTACACAATAAGCAAGTAAAGAGCACTCCTTTTATAATCACTGAAGCTGTCAGTCAGTTCAATATGATATAGTATAGAGTAGAATATTTAAAAATTTTCCCTATAAAAATAGGTTTTTGCTTAATACTTTTAAAAGTTATTCTTATTAGCTCTTTTGTATTTCAAATGAACAACTAAAGGTTTTTGGTTGTAATGCAAGTTTTCATTATATTTTTATCCAGATTACTGTGAAGAGCCACTGGTGACGACACTGCCCCCATCTTCCTTCCAGAACTCATCAAAATTCTCTGACGGAAGGTCACCACACTATGCTAAACTCAACAGAAGAGAAGGTATGTGCTCCTGTCTCGTTATTCTCCTGCCCTGTTTGTACCAAATAACATCCACAGTTGTCTGAGTTTACGTGACTAGAGAATTAAGCAGAAGGGAAATTTGTCCTTGTCAGAAGAAAGTGTTGACATAAAGCTTTTTTATGAATACCTAACCTAATACGATTTAACTTCCACAAACACTGCAAAAAAGTATTAGAAGACTTTATACTTTCGTTGAAGGGAATGTAACAGTCTGCTGGTGTCCATGAGCATGTGAAAAGCTCTGGTGAGTAGCTGTGCCTGAAGCAACATTTTTAGATTTTAAAAGTCTTTTCTCAAGTGTGACAAGACATAGACAAACATAAATCGCTAATGACAATATGCAACAACCATTCAAAATGTAAATTCGGACTCGGAGGAAGGTAAAGGAATTTTAAAAAGTTTAGAAGTTTTAGTAATCAAATGTCATTTGTCAAGGGACTTTTTTCTCCTTTAATGCTTGGTGTCAGTTAATATTCAAATCCATGTTTACAAATTCTCATTCAGTGTTTGCTGATTTCCATCCAAAAGCTTTTCCAGGGCTGCCAAAGGCATTGTAATCCTAAACAGATTAAAAAAATCAGTGGCACCTCATTGTTACGCAGCCCTGGTCATTTTTATGAAGATGTTGTCTAACATAAATTAAAAGGAAAATGTACTCAAAATGAATATTTTGTCACTATTTGCTCACCCTCATGTCGTTCCAAAATTGTATGACCTTTTCTTTCTACTGTGGATCATAAAAGATGATATTTTGAAAGATTTTTTTTTATTCATTTTTTATTAATTTATTTTTCCATACAGTGCAAGTCAATTTTGTCCAAAACCTTTTTGTTACAATACCAACATTCTTCAAAATGTATTTTGTGTTTCACAGAAGAAAGAAAGCCAAACAGGTTTGGAATGTGAGTAAATTATGACATTATTATTATTATTATTATTATTATTATTGGTTGAATCTGTTTAAATCAGAAATGCCAGTAAATGCATGTTTCCTGAACAACAGCAGCCCCAGAAACCATCAGGAATCAAATCCAGAAGGAATATAATGGATGCTCTTGATTTGCTTAATGATCCTAAAACACTCACCGTTGAACTATTGTGCCAGACTGAGATTTGGCAAAGCACGGGGTATAACAAGAGGACTGTATAAATTATGACTAAGCAAACGTGTTGTGGTTTTTACTTCAGGGAGGTGGAGAGCAGTTTGATTAATGCAACCTTACAATCAGCAGCTGATTACAGTCTGTAGAAGCACTTGAGAAAACTCCCCAGCCAATTAAGCAGTTAAGCATAGACATGTCATAAATACCAGCTTATGCCGAGGCCCTCTGAGAGCTTTGTTTTGTGCACTGTAAGATGCTTGAACTTATGGCCCAAACACACTGCAAAAATGTCCTTATGATGCTTGGTGGCAATCACAAATGATCACACTACCAAACTCTGTAGTGGATTCGTAACATTTGGATCAATGGTGTCTTCCAGCGGTAATAAGTGGGGCTATGATATGTCGGCTTGTCCCTGTAGCCCCCAAGGCGTTTCTTTTTCTCGTCATGCCTTTTGCTTAGTAACAGCAGGAGGTTTCCTTTTGCTCTGAGACACAGACAGGCAGTTCGTTCCCAGTCACTGCCTGCCTGATCCAAACGTGTACAGACACCAAATGTTGTTATCGTTTGATCTACCCATCTATTCATTATCTGCGTCTGATGGTCATTGGAATACAGGATCTGTAAGTTGTAATTTATGTCTGCGCTTATTATTTGTGTCAGTTTGTAAATTATTTAATAAATTAAATAAATTGCTCAGGCTAAAAATACATTTTCTGGATGCACATGCTGTATAAGAATGTTTTATCTTCCTCCTCATGGAGCCTGCACTGGAATGTAATGAGCTCGGAGTGTTCATCCTGACCTTTTGCGAAAATCTTTACAGATGATATGTACCCAGTCACTGAACAGCACTGATGAAGCATTTATTATCTGACCATCTTGTTCTGACTTGCCCCGAGGCAACCCTGTCACACCTGACCTTGAGGGTTTCCTTTTTCCACCCCAGTTTGATGTCCTCTCGAAAAGTAGCTTTAACTTGAGCTAGGAGTGTGTGTGATATCGACCAAAAAAAAAAAAAACATCTCTCTATATTTTCTGTGATTTTGCCGATAACTAGATGATATTTCATGAACTTTTCCCTTATGAGGCAATATTTTTACCTTTATAATGCCAATTGTTAGAAAATTACAGATGTATGCATTGTATTTCAATATCCTAATCATTCCCTAAAGTAATAAGACACTGTTAGCAGGTAAATGAAATCTGTATCAATTTAAATCCATCTTTGCATTGCACAAGTGGCAGTTCAGAGTTGCTTACAAGCATTTATACTGCTTTTACAATTGCATAAGTAATGCTATGAGGTTGTTTTTTTATAGATTTTTTTAATGAAACGATGATTATGAAATGAATTTGTAAAATTATTTTATGTTTTCTAAGGTGCATTTATAATCCTAGTATGGTTTTTCCATCAGAAACAGTCATAATTGTTACGGAGCCGACGAGACGTGAAACGTGCGGATCCATATGCAAAGCTTTTATTCAGGTTCGTGGTCACAAAACAAGCAAGGTTCATGCAATGGCAAACGGGTACAACACAGGCAAGACAAAGAGTAATCCTTGGGCAAGCGTGGGTCTTCGATCGGCAAACAGTATCCAACAGGGCAAGGCAGAGAGATAATCCAGGTACACAGAAATAATCCAGGCAGGGGCAAACAGAGTCCAAACGGCAAGGCAAAGGGTAAATCCAGTAAAAACAGGCAAGGCAAGACTAAGACTAGACTATGAAAACTAGAAACTAAACTAGAAACTGGCTCAGTATCGTAGCTAACACTAGAAGAGTGATAAACGCAGAACAATACTGGAACTAAGACAGGGAAAACGAGACAGGCTCTATATCGCAGCTAACACTAGAGTGATAAATGCAGAACAATACTCGGCGATCTGAACAAGGAAGTCCATGGTTTATGTAGGGTGTGTGATTGTGTGATAGGTCTCAGGTGTGAGCGTGTGATGGCTGCTGGGAAATGTAGTCCAGAGTGACATGTAACAGTCTGTGCAATGTGAGAGTCAATATGATGGAAGGGCAACCTCTGGTGGCTATCGGGCAGGAAGGCCACAGACCGGATTCGTGACAATAATTTAGATATAAATCATTTTTACCCTCAGATTTATTTAGTAACGAAGCACCACTATGTGTTGCTCAGAGGCACAGTGGTTTCATTTGGAAATTTTTGTTTGCCAATGTAAAGCGAAAACAGACAATACTGAAATTATTGTGTCTAAATTGTAAATCAAAATGTTAACTTATAGATTTTATGACATATGACATTTCACAGTCGTGCTGATATTTGTGAAAAACAGCACTTTTGCTGGTGTGATTATTACATAACTATATCATTTGATATAAACATAAGACAGAACTGAAAATGGCCCTGTATATATTGAATTCCATTGGAATTCTAACAGTACTAAAATAGGTTACATCACGCAGTGGAAGCTTACATGTCGTTAAAACAATAATTATGAAATTATTGTAGAAAAAAAAACATATTGCACACCCATAACTTGAGCCTATTTCTTCGGCAGATTCAAAGGCTACAGTTTCTGAGGATGATCTGCATTCGTTCCAGAAATTATTTTAGAAACCAAAAGCAAATTTTGCATTAGAAAATGTGGGCAGTGTTCTTTATTGTTGTTCCAAGGTACATGTCATTTCTTTGCTATCATGCGACCTGCAGAAATCAAACGCAGCTCCTTTAATGTACCACTTGCTCGATTTATAGATTGTCTTGTCTGCCAGCATAATCCTTCCTGCAGGTACCATTTACTGAATTCTGGCGAAATAAAAAGAAAAGGAGGTGAGTACTCAGTACATCTGCGCGGGTGGACAAATATTTCCAAGAATTCTGTGAAGTTGTTGTTGTTGTGTGTGTGTGTGTGTGTGTGTGTGTGTGTGTGTGTGTGTGTGTGAGTGTCTCCTTTCTGAACAATCGATGCAGGAAAAACTACAATAAGACATACAAGTGTAGAAATACGCTGTGTAATTTCCAAATTGCCTTTTTTAACCGCTGTAATATTATACTGCACTGAGGTCTGTCTGCTGTCCTCCAGGGATGGACTGGCGTTTTCTATCTCAAAAAGAGAGAGGCTGAGCCACAAAACTGCTGGAACAAATTTAATTCATTTTTTTTCCTCTGACCACTAAGCTTCAGTCCTGTCAGCATGATGAACAAGAATATGAAATCTTAGTGAGTGCTTGAATTGTGGGGAGAATTCTGTTTCATTCCTCAGTATTTTTTAAGGCACTGGCTCTTAATCTGTGCCTTTAGGTGGTGGGGGATGGTCTCCAAATGGAGAAGACCAACAACCTTGGCTACAGCTGGACCTACGGGACAGGTTGAAGGTCACATCCATTGCTACCCAGGGTCGGTGGGGCAGTTCTGACTGGGTCACTCGCTACCAGCTGCAGTACAGTGACTCTGGACGAACCTGGAGACCATATAGACAAGAGGACGTGATATGGGTGAGTCTAGCTAATTTCCAGAACATATGCATTTTGAGTATGCCTAGATATTATTAAGCGTTGTTTGAATTATAGGACACAAATAATAAAGAGTGAGAAATAAAATCATAGCTACCATGACTGACAGATAAATCCTCAGACACACACATAAACACTGCTGTAAGAGGGCCTGTAACAACTCTAAAATGTCCAAATGGCACTACAGAGAATGCTATTAATGGTTGCATTTTATATATGAAAACTGAAAACCGTTTTAGTACACTCAGTGCCAACCTGCAGGGCATCAAAAGTCACTGCTGAGACTGGGTCAGGTCCTTTGTATGTTTGTACAGTGATGTTACTACGGAGCCCCTCACATGACATGCAAGAAAAAATAAATAAATCTTGCGCACGATTTACTATTTCGTTCCTCGATGTACTAAAACCTGCACACAATTACTATTTAGTTCCTCGATTTGCTAAATCGTGCGCACGATTTACTAATTCGTTCCCTCGATTTATAAATTGTATGCACGATTTAGCAAATCGAGGGAAGAATTAGTAAATCGTGTTCACAATTTATAAATCGAGGGAACGAAATAGTAAATCGTGCACACAATTTAGCCTACTATTTTTTTTTCCTGCATGTCATGCATGCTCCGTATGTTACAGATTAGGAAGAAACAAAAAATGCTGGACTCTGAGAAGAGACCATATATAGGATATCCTTTGTATCCAAAGCTACAGAAAGTGTATTCTCTGATTTAGTATTATTTATATACCATTATAGTATTTATTATTATATTGAATAAGCTTTTATTTTATATATTCATTTTTCATTTTAAATTTAGTTTAGGTTTTAGTAACACTGTGATCTTTGCTACTAAGGAGTTCATGGGTCACCTGCAAATTTTTTTAAATTTTTGATAGATTCTTTTACTCCGTTTGACTGTCAAATATTCCAGCCTGGATTTTGATTCAAATAACAAGGATCTAAATGCTGCATGTGGCATTGATGCAAGATGCAATGAAGCATGAGGCATTATGATGAACTACGTTCGGTGATGGAATTTTGTTTGGAATATGTTGATAAATTATTCTCCATGTCTGAGATCAATAAAACACACTTCGGGTCACTTAAGACCTGTCAGTGCATGCGGCACATACAAATGATTCATTAGACTATGTTAATTAATCCTGCAGTTCTCTAGTGGCTTGTTTCGGTGAAAAGATTTTCCTCTCTTCAACACAGAGAAGAAATGTAAATGGACTTGTTCTCTTATTTTGAGTACATTTAGTTGTCATTCAGACTCAAATGTAAAGTGCAGTGTTAAATTTTCCAGAAATGTCAATCAATCTTGTGTTTTTGTTTATTCCCATGAGGTTAAAGTTGCATAAAAATGACCAAATCCTAATAAACTAATTAGAGGGAGTATTAATTATGAATGTATTCTTAAACATCCAGAGTCCACTGTGACAATACTGGTGACACAGGGACTTGAGCATTAATTATCTTGAAGGACATCTTGCTAATTTGCTTAATTATTTTAGATTATTAATTAATAAGATGAATATTGCCCACTGGGATGACTTCATAGTAATTTGAGCAGGAAGAAACCCTATTGTGCGACAAGCAACCCTGTAGAGATACATGTGCATGTGATACTTATGTCAGTGACTTCTAAGATAAATAAAAGAGTTGGCTGACAAAAATTCGGCATAGAAATATATATTTAAAAAATCTATCTATTCAGCCTCCAGTCTAACAATCAGGTTTCTTTTCACCTTGAAATATCAAGTCTGTCACCAACAGAGATGGTGTGAGTTTTGGTGTAGCCAAAAGGATATATGTGAAAGGTGAAGCTGAGCTTCTCCTTGCTGTTGGGCACACACTGGCAGTAGGACCTTGAATTTTGCTTGTTTACAGAGGAGCAAACCATCTCACAGAGGTGCCAGTCTGTGCCAAGGTGAGTTGCCATGCCAGCTGGAGCAGATGCCAATGAGTCAGACAGCCAGACAGACAGAATCCGATGCCATCTGTTTAACGCCAGAATACAGTCACACACTTTGCCTAAACTGAAACACGCTGCCCATTAGACAAGGGTCTCTTCATCATTACCGCCCACTAGATACTATCCATTAATCATGGTAAACATATGAGTTTCCATCGGTTTAAATCCAAATGGTATGATTCTGCTGTTTACGTGATATTTATGAAGCCATTCTCACTGTGCGTTTGTGTATTAACGGTTTTGGATTGGTAATATGTCTGCATATGGATAGACAGGAAGTATATAAAAAATCATATATAGGCACTCTAGGGTTGAGGCTAATGGATGGAAGAGAACAGGAAAATACAGTGGTGATTCTGCAAAGAGACAAATTTGTCATGATTCAGTCAGCCTTTCAGAAGGACTGCTGAACTTTTCCATTTCCAGTTTTTTTTGAATCATGGACTTTTTGTGGAACAGATAACCCTCTCTCTCTCTTTCCCACCATCTGTGTGAGAGCTTTCTGGGGCCTGGAGTACAGCTGAGGTTTTATTCCTGCTGGCACGAAGCGTTTTATTCTCACCACAGCATGAAGGTGGTGCGCTTTGACAATTAAATCCTACATTAGCCACCATCCCCTCCATCTGCCTCCCTCCTTTTTTACACCATCTGTACTGCACCTTTTGCACCTTTCCTTTGTTTTAATCTATATCTGTACCTTGACGTTTGCCTCCTGTGTGCATGTGAGAGAGAAGAAAGAAAGTGGAGAACTAAGGGCATTGGATTTCATTCTCTAATCAGTTTAATACTTGCTAACTTGCATGTGGGTCAAAGACAAAAAGGGTTTAAGCAAAAAAACAATAAGTGTAATACTGCTTTAAATTGTTGTTGTTTTTCCCCCCAAAAATTAAAAACTTTTCTGTTTAATTTAATTGCAATTTTGTTTTTGTTTTTCTGAGCAAAAAATAAATATCATATATTTTTCCCTGATTTACAGAAAACGCCCACTACAATGTCATTCAGTGTAACAATCTTGTCAGGCATATTTACAACAAAAATCAATTTATGACTAATTACTTTCGCCCCAAATACTAATTAGTTGTAATTTTACATTTTTAAAATTTGCCACTATCCTAGGTTTTGCCCGTTTGTCAGTAAGAATTTTTTACTCATTTAAAACACAATAAAATTTAATATGCTCCCTTATTCTTTTATATATTTTAATATGTACAAGTCAGAATAAGCATGTTGTTTGAATGTTTACATAAATATTGTGTTACACTGAATGACAATGTAACTGTAACAGTCATGTCTGTTGTGTCTTGTGTGTTTCTCCCTCCATGCCCTTATTTGGTCCTTCCTGTTCCTGTTCTCATCTAGTTTGATTGTTAATGATTTCTTTCAGGTGTATGTGTGTAATTATCGTGTGTATTTAGTTCCTGCCTGTTCCGTTCATTTTCGACTGGTCTACTTGTTACCCCTGGTGTCTCTGTCTGTGCCAGCCCTGCCTTGTCTTGCCTCATCTGTCCTGGATTTAATTAAAGACTGTATTTTGAGTTTACCCTCGTCTCCTCGTTTCCCTCATGTGTGTGCACCGTGACAGAAGACCAGACCTAACCGAACAGTAAGCGGCGCTCCTTCACCGGTTTATTCTCCATTTTTAGAAGTCTTTTAGTTTGTTCCTGTTTTGTGTTCCCCCGCGGCATGGAAGTCGCCGCTCGTCCTCCCGCTCTAGCCCACGGATGAGCGTGGGAGTTCGGCGGGATTGCCGCGAGTGCCGCGAGTCCACTGGCTACTCGCCGTCCAGTCCCCAGTCAATCCTGTACGCCACCGTCCGCGGCTCTCTCAAGACCACAGTCCGTGGCAAAATCACCGCCACCGCCCGCGGCGCCCTCAAGCCCGCCGTTCGCGGGGAAATCAATGCCGCCATCAGCGGTTCACTCATTCACGCTGCCGTCCGCCGCTTTCTCAAGCCTGCCGGCCGCTGCTGGAACCAGTTCCCCAGTCACGGCCAGGAGTGCCATTCCCAGCCTGACCACGAGTCCAGTGATGGCTCCAGCCCCTGACCAGAGTCCAGTGCAGGCTCCAGCCCCTGACCAGAGTCAAGCCTACCAGCTGCAGCTTCCTCAAGCCTGCCAGCCCCGCCGTTGATTGTCAAGCCAGCAGGCCGCTGGCATTCTCAAGCCAGCCTGTCGCCACAATTTATTGACAAGCCAGCCGGCCGCCGCCGTTTATTGACAAGCCTCGGACTAGTGTTTAGCCCACGGAGGGCTCCTGTTCCTGATTTTAGCCCACAGAGGGCTCCTGTTCCCGAGTTTAGCCCACGGAGGGCTCCTGTTCCCGAGTTTAGCCCACGGAGTGCTCCAGTTCCTGTGTTTAGCCCATGGAGGGCTCCAGTTCCTGTGTTTAGCCCACGGAGGGCTCATGTTCCTGTGTTTAGCCCCGTAAGTTCCCCCAAGGAATTTTGGGGGTGGGGGGTACAAGGGGTTCCGACTGTAGTGGCTCGACCACTAAGACCACCTGCCATGGCCTCCAGAGCTCCCAGCTCCACCATGGCCTCCAGGGCTCCCAGCTCCGCCATGGCCTCTAGAGCTCCCAGCTCCGCCATGGCCTCCTGAGATCCCTGCACCACCATGGCCTCCTGTGCTCCCTGCACCACTATGGCCTCCTGTGCTCCCTGCACCGCCATGGCCTCCTGAGATCCCTGATCCGCCATGGCACCCGTTCCTGTCTGTTCCATCCTGGAGGCCCCCCCGTCCTGTCATCCTGTCTGTGTCTGTCCTGAGGGGCCTCCAGAGCGCCCCCCATCCCCCCCCCCCCCCACCCCCCCCACCCCGGTGGTACTGTTATGGCGTGGGTCGTGCCTTCCGGGAGGGGGGAGTGATGTCACAGTCATGTCTGTCGTGTCTTGTGTGTTTCCCCCTCCATGCCCTTATTTGGTCCTTCCTGTTCTCGTCTAGTTTGATTGTTAATGATTTCTTTCAGGTGTGTGTGTTTAATTATCGTGTGTATTTAGTTCCTGCCTGTTCTGTTCATTTTCGTCTGGTCTACTTGTTACCCCCGGTGTCTCTGTCTGTTCCAGCCCTCCCTTGTCTTGCCTTGTCTGTCCTGGATTTAATTAAAATTGTATTTTGAGTTTACCCTCGTCTCATCATTTCCCTCGTGTGTGTGCACCATGACAAAAACATTATTTCAACCAAATTGTGACATTTTATTCTCCAAAATCTTATTTGAAACCTTAAAAGTAGACACTTTACTTACATTTAATGTGCTTTCTATGGACATAAAATCACTTTTGTAAATTTATTTTGATGTGGACATCTTAACGTCTTTGACCCATGTACAGAAAAGATGCTCAAGCATTTCTTCCAAAACAGGTGTGTATACAGTTTATTCCTACTTCCTACCCTCACTCTAATATTAAATAAGCTGCTTTATTCTGAGTGAGGAAGTGCATATCTGTAGTTAGTAATTAGCATATAACAAGTCAAACTATGTAAGGGTTTTTTTTTACAGAAAGGATGCATTAAACTGATAAAAGGCGACAACAAATACACGTATAATATTACAAATAATAATAATGTATTTCAAATGCTTAACTGAAAAAAAAAAAAATATTACAATTACCACAAAACTATTCAGCAGCACAACTGTTTTCATCACTGATAATAAGTAATGTTTCTAGAGAACCAAATTGGAATAATTTCCAAAACGATCGTGTGACTGCTGAAAATTCATCTTTGTCATAACAGGAATAGATTACTGTCATGATCTGCACAAAGACACGAAGATTGGGGATCCAAATACAGTTTATTAGGGTAATCCAAAGCCATAAACCATACACAGGCATGAGGTAGTGATGGGTGGTTTCGAAGCACTGCTTTGTGAAACTTTGAAACTTTTGTTAAGCAATTGTTTCGAAACAGTGGTTCGGAGTGCATATCAAACTGCCAAAGTCATGTGATTTCAGTAAATGAGGCTTCATTTTATCATAACTGTTTCGAAACATTTCGAAATTGCAATGGTTTGCCGTTTGGGGGCGATCTCTGTAAACCCGTGAATCATGCAAGTTCATTGAGCTCGCCTCCCAGTGGCGAATCATTGAACCAGCTTCTATGGTTTTTACCTGATCTCGGATCAGTATCATCAAATTGTAAACATTTTTAATGAGACTGTAGCATTTGGACTAATCAGACACACATTTATTCATTATATTTAATGAATAAACCAGCAAATCCTTTCACTGTGAAGGTCTATGGACCCTTCCCCCCGAAAGAGCACCCTAAATGGCTCAGTTACCAGGGCAACCATCTGATAAAACTGTTTTATTGCTCAAAAGTATGTGAGGTGTGACGTGCCGTAAGAACGGACCCTTCTGAAACCCACGCAGTGCTCATACAAACAAAACTTTCCTCCTTGTCACTAATAGACAAACCTTTCTACGGATAAACATGCATCCCAGGACATTGTGTGTATGATTTTAACTATCTTGTATAGTGTCTCTTGCATTGTATTTTGTTTTATGCATGCTTTATGAGTGAAGTACTAGTTAATGTAACCCCACCTATATCGTGTCTCCCACCAAATTAATGCTCATTTGATGACGCACACTTTGGTGTACACCACCTCCTCATAGAATGCCATGTGTGTTTGTAATTTAATCAAAGTATAGACTGCCAGAGACATTCGAACCATGCTCTCAGACAAAGGGTCATAAAACCCCCAATATTTCCAGCCTCCTGCTTGGAAATTCAGCCTTTCTCTTTGGTCAAGCCCATCCTGAAAGGCGTGACTCTTCCCCAGTGTTCGAACTATACCGTGGATTTTGGGGGAGCCCACTTGTTTTTGTTGTGTGTGTGTGGGGGGGGGTAATGCATAACAGCTAACAGAAAGATGCTTGACAGTGTATGCACTACTTGCTTGCACTATATAGGATAAATCACTATACAGGATTTACCCTATTATACTTTATCGACACGAATTGATAGGTGAAACAACAAACAGCCACCCACAAATAGTCTATAAACAAAGCATCAGGCTGTCTTTGAGTTCACACGAACAACTGTTAAAGTTACTCGTCAGGCTACAGAAGAATACCATAAGTCCTCCGTTCAGTTAGGCCTAAGACATCGAGAGTCACGCAGACCTATAACAACCCAGCCACAACACATAATTGCGAATAACATGCCTTACCTTAACACAGAATCGACCACAGAGGCCTGAATGGATTTAAAGGACTCCGCGCGCAGATCAATGGCCTCCAACGTTTATACTTTTTCTATGAATCTTTTGAGTTAACGTACTAAAGATGAGTGGAATTTGCACCGCAGCGCCCCCACACCTTGATGCTCATGACAAGAATAGCAAGTATAGTTATCTTTATTGAAGCGAATTAGGTTTAAATCGCCGTCATGCAAGAATGAATATTTTTGCAATTTTACACATGATGATCACATTACACAAAACTGAAATTGCACGTCAAAATAACACATTGTCAATATTTTTTGAGACCCCCCAAAATTTCACAAATCATGTTTTCAGGGGAGCCCATGTCTTATTAAGGGGAGCCGAGCTCCCCCTAGCTCCCCCGTAGTTCGCATCCTGCTCTTCCCTGACTTTAAAGGGCTCACGCACAGGTCCACCCCTCTCTTCTGCTAAATCTTCCGATTTCTGCCCGTGTGGTTGGACTCACAGAGAGCCAGTGCAGGCGCACCCAGCAGACCCCAACATATAAAACAGTGTGCGATCTCCCTAGCATTCATCGTCTCACTTACCCTTCCCATGTACCATGTATGTGTGATTTGTGTGTGTGTGTTTATATATGTGCTTGTTTAGACTAGTTATGTGTTTGTGATTTAGTTAATAAAACTTTGTGCACAATACATATGAGTATTTGTTTCTGATTCCCTGCTTACAACAGTTTAAAGATTTTGATCTTGTTACATGTTCTGAGTAGTACTGTACCTTAAAAAGGGTATTTCTCTTACCCTGGAAATTAAGATTTCTTTGAATTAATAAATAATCAATACTGTGCGTTCGCTAGACGACCTGGTCAATTGATTGTACTGTAAATTCTGCTTTATCAAGCTAATTCTATTAACTTATCCAAATATTATAATTAATTATAAAGAGTTATGATTAATTATTAATATTCCCCCTTTGAGCTAATTTACTACAAGACATTTGTGTAATTAAAATGATGAGAAGTAGCTAATAGTCTCTTACTGGTCTCTACATACAAGCTCTCCATAAAACAACAAAACAAGCCCTGCAAATTAATATAAAATATTTTTAAAACCACATATTATACAGACACTTCATATTTAATGGTATTTTATTATTGCATTTAATGTTTATACTTTCAATAAAACATTCACAAGGGGCTTTTAAAAGCTGTTTTTATGTGTGTTTTAGCCTGAGTTTTTGTTGCATTTACACACTTTTGATCAGCAGGCATCACTAGAGTGTGGTGTTTCGAGCGCTTCGAAAAAGTGAATCATTTTGCAAAGCAATTGGTTCAATTTATTTGAAGCTTCGAAAAGGTTTGTTTCTCCCTTCACTAGCATGAGGTCATACACAGGGTAGTCAGTCCAAAGGGTAGCAAACAGGGAAGAAAACCAAGAAAAAACAGGAAACCAGGCAAAATCCAACCAAGACACAGGAACCAGGATGTGCAGACTCAGAGAAGCAGTGTGACCACAACCAAGACTAAGCAATGAATGAGTGAAAATCCAGGCTTTAAATAGGGTGAGACTGATGAGGTAACAAGACACAGGTGAATGCAAACAGTGATCAAGAGTCCAGGCAAAGGATTGCGAGGAATGTTGTTTTGAGGGAGTGACAACAGTGTGAGGTGGAGTGACCTCTAGAGGAGCTCATGGGCACTCCAGCCGGCGATTGTAACAATTACATTTTATAATATATTAAAATAGATTAATACATTGTTTTAACCCTCTGGGGTCAGGTTCTTGATGACTGTGAAAAGAACTAAAAATACTCTATCATTTTTGATTGTACAGATAAAAATAAGGTATCTTTTGAAACTGCAAAGGGTCTACTTTTATTTGTGTATAGTCATAATAACAACAATGTGCTTTTGTAAAATAAAGAAAATAAACAAGATGCATTCTCTGCCGTCTCGGTCTCTGTCAGCTCTCTGCACAGACACATAAATAAAACAACCTGAATACTCGCCTCAAAGACTCGAGAAATATATGTATAGAAAGCTTGAAATGTCTACATTTAAATGAAGTAAGTCATGTCCAAAACAAATATTCTCTTTTAAAATAATCGGTATGAAACCAACGCAATGTCCAGTTTTTCCCGTCTCATTAGGCCCTATCATACACCCGGCGCAAGTGTTTTTGCTAGTTTCAGCCCGGCACAGTTATCATGTTCATGTCCTGCGCCATGTTGTTTAAATTGCAAAACTAATATTTTACAGTATTACTGTTTTTGCTGTAGTTTTGTTTTTAAAAAAAAATGCAGCTTAGTGAGCATGAGACATCTTCCAAAAGCATAAAACCTTACTGACCCATTAACATTTGAACATTAGTGTACTTTCCTGTGCATCCATTTAAAAAGCAATTGAAACACAATAAACACTAATGAATTTTTATGCAGAATTTATTCTAGTCCATGTTATGATGCACATTCCTTTTGTTACGCTGAAATAAGTATGACTTACTGTAGAGTAATTTAGTTAT
The DNA here is from genome assembly GCA_039654775.1 of Spinibarbus caldwelli. Lineage (NCBI taxonomy): Eukaryota > Metazoa > Chordata > Actinopteri > Cypriniformes > Cyprinidae > Spinibarbus > Spinibarbus caldwelli. The sequence continues at coordinate 16,768,544 of CM077254.1, forward strand.
TTAAATTCTAATCATAGAATATTTAAATAACAAATCCATGTTTACAAGGCCACCGGGATTCTTGCACACATTCTGTTCTAAATTTAGAATAAATTTAAGTTCATACTTATTTATGAATCATTATTTCGCTATGAAAATGTTAGCATGCAAATACATACACACGGTTGGTAAACGAGACCCATTGTGTTCGTTCTTAATGGCAGAATGTGGAAAACTCTCAAGGACTGTGTGTGTGTGTACCTGTTTTTCTTTTCAGGTGGGGATTTAAACCTGAATACACACAGACTCATGGGGACTCGTGTCACAGTGGGGACCTAAATTGAGGTCCCCACGGGTAAAGAAGCTTATAAATCACACAGAATGAAGTTTTTTTGAAAATCTAAAAATGCAAAAAGTCTCCTGTGAGGGCTAAGTTTTGGTGCAGGGTTGGTGTAGGGCAATAGAATATACGGTCTGTACAGTAGAAAAACCATTACGCCTATGGAAGTCCCCACAAGGATAGCGAAACGTGTGTGTGTGTGTGTGTGTGTGTGTGTGTGTGCGTTTTTGTGACAAATGAGGACATAAATTTGTATAATGACACAGGTATGACATAGGTATTACAAGGAGAAGGTGACTTTTCAGGACATTACCTCATGTCCCCACTTTTCAAAACGCTTATAAATCACACAGAATGGAGTGTATTGAAAATCTGAAATAGCACAAAGTTTCCTGTGAGGGCTAAGTTTAGGTGTAGGGTAGATGTAGGGCAATAGCACATACAGTTTGTACAGTATAAAAACCATTACGCCTATGGGATGTCCCCACTTTTCACAAAAACAAACGTACGTGTGTGTGTGTGTGTGTGTGTGTGTGTGTGTGTGTGTGTTAGAGCACACTGCTGATACCTTTGCCACTGCTGTAGTGTCAGTGTAATGAGGCATGACATGAAGCAGCATGACAATACAGGAAGCCACATCCACTCTATATCTATATTCAGTATCCTCCTCACTCCTTAAGTGCACACACAAAGACATACGCACTACATGAGACAACGGCCGAGATATTACACTCCAGCTTCTCCCTGCTCTAATGGTCATGTTCAGGCAAGAGAGACTGAAGTGACTGTTTGATGGTCATATCTTGTGCACAGCAGCATCCAGGAGAAGTAAACACCACTCTGCCTGGTGCACTGTATGTTTGGGCACGCAAGATAAAATGTTTCAGTCCGATGCGGAGGCAATACCTGATATGTTCCAGTCCAATATTGTTGAACACAATTTACCGCCTCATTGTCCCGGTGCATGCAGACCTAATTTGGTTGTTTTTTTCTGGCAAGGTGACACTACATATGTTTGCAGGCTGATGTGAACAGCTTCAGATACAACTGCAGCCCTTTGTCTCATAAATGCTATCAAATGTGTGAATTTTGGCTTACATTCTTTGTTTTCTCTCAAATTTATGGGTAGATCAGGAATGGGCAATTCTGGTACTGGAGCATCAATGTCCTGCAGAGTTTAGTTCTGTCCCTAATCAAACACACCTGTCTTCAAGTCTTCAGAAATATTTCAATTGTAGACAGGTTTGTTTGATTAGTGATTAATTATTCCCTATATTGGGGTGTTCAGCATCTCAGATCGCAAGCTGATTTCCATGTTATGTTTCCCACTTGTCGTAATGATGTTGTAATGATGAATGCCCAACTCAGAGGTACAAGTTTCCCAGGGGCTCTGCAAGGCAGCATAAACTCTGCAGGACAGTGGCCCTCCAGGACCAGAATTGGCCATTCCTGGAATAGATGTGCAACTGTTGTAGTTGAGCAAGATGCAAACAATGAGGAACTTATCAGATTTATGCAGATATGTTTTATGTGATTATTTTTTGTTTGTTTTTAAGCCTGTTAACTGCAGACACTTATCCAAATGAGAATAATACAAGCATATGCTATTAATCTAGGACAAATTAACTGCTATCTGATTGTTAGCTACAGAGGAACAATAAGAGAAAAGGAACAAGACAAATGAAGATTCATGCCAGCAGACAGCTACTTTAATCACAGACAATACAATGAATGGGGATACGGTAGTACTAAGGGATTTTCTCTAAAAGTGTAGGTAGATCTCTAGATGTACTTGCAAGAACTTGCAGTTGTGTCTTCCTGTATGACAACAAGACAAATGTTTGATTTTTGTATATAGATTTGAATTGCTTTGTATTTCCCATCGATGTCCCTTTAAAAAGTGCAGCTGTGAGAGAGATTACTGGTGGGCGAATTTTCACTTGTCTAAATAGAACATGTTTAGTTTGAATCAGCTTCTCTGTGGGGTACAGAGATGGAATATTTAAAATGGATTGGCTGTTCAATAAGGGATAGCAGTACAGTGTTAGCATTGGATTGCCCGCTGATGGAGGCATACAGGTAGATGTTTAAATAGACTCTCCAGAAAAGAACAAAGCAGCAGTGAAGGGGTCTAGTTTTAAGGAAGTTTCTTTGAAACATTCCTTGAAGCTACAAGCTCAAGCTTACATTCACTCAAATTGACATTTTTGAGGAAAAAATGCGGTTAGTGAAACTATCAAATTATATGTTTAATTATTAATTAATTTTTAATTGTTTATTAGAAAACTACACTGTAAAAAATAAACTGTTGAGAAAACTTAAAAAAAATAAGGCAACTTGATGCAGTAAGACTTTTGAGTTTTCTCAACAATAGTTTGTTCTGCTCATTAAAGATACTTTGTTGAACCAATGTATATTTTTTGTTCATGCAATGCTGATTGTCATATTTTGCTAATAGAAAAATTCTTGTCACAACAACTGAAACAACAATAACTGTCGTTGATGTAATTTATTGTTTTCTGTTTCTTGGAAGAAAAAATAATGTTTAAAAAGTCACCACATTATTGAATTTATGCTTGCTTGCAAATTACAAACATTAATGGATAAGTTAATCTAATAAGTAGACATAGACAACATTGTCTTTATTTATAAGACAACTTACAAGACTAAGATATCCAGAAAATGGACATAAGTGGTTGAACATACTCTAGGCCTCAAAACTAGACACACTAACCTCAAGAACGGTGACAATTAACAAATGTTAAAAAGATGAGTTCTTTACATCACAGTATAACAAATAACTAACAATAATGATAAAACAACAAAAAAGTTTAAATGAAATCAGCAAACAGCAAAACAATAATCCTATAACAGTAACCGCATAATTTATTCATGCTGCAATGCATGCTGGGAACTTACAAAGCCTTAACATTTCAATAATATGAAATAATATTCTTTGTTCAGACAACTGTGTTTGACTAGTTGGGACAACATTTGGGGTAATTTGTTGGTCTGACAAGGGTTTTTATGTAGCTTCAAGAAAATAGCATTTTTTTAGTATTTGAGACTCAAAATGTTTCATAAACTGGAAAATGTGCAGTTGCATTTTTTTACAGTGTATGATGTATATATATGCATACAGTACAGTACAGTACATTTATTAAAATATAATGGAAACATCTTCATTTGACTAATTATTAAATTATTTTGTCAAATTATTAAACTACTATTACATTATTGCTTTATATATGTCCAAAAATGATTAGTTTAATACAGTAGGTCCATTATGCATTAGTCAGCCACTACACACAAGTTCTGGTTCACACACACTGACAGACAAACTAACCAGGATCTCATAGGTTTTTTGTCTTGCACCTCAGACCTTATTTTTAACTGATATCATTATACCAGAAAATGGTTCCACCAGAAAGGATTTTAACTGTAGTCTTAATGGTTTATATTGGAGTTATTTGGACTAAATTGCAGGCTAATCATAAAACATAGTGGAGAAAGTTAAAGCAGGGGGGCATAAAAGACGCAATTTATTTCCTGCTGAATGATTATGTGATGATTTATGACTAGTTGATGTGGCTCCTGCTCCGTGGGGTTGTGCATTATTTAGAAATACATCAAATGAAAAAGATTTGCTAGTTCATTATTAGAAGAAATGATCTGTGTAAAACTGATTCCCTGAGGAATACAGAGGTCACCTTGTTGTCATTTTGTATAAAATGCAAAACCTGTAATTTTTAAAATGTCAAATGAATAGAAAATTACAACTGAGGATTGCTAAAACTCCAGTGATCTCTATAATTTAACACTCTTGAATTCTTTTAATGTCGCGTTTTGGAGTTGGTGGTTTCAGAGCCCAAAGACCTGATGTTGGCAGATCCAGTTGTCAAGATGGACAGAAGGCACTCTGCAGAGCTATTGTTTGGATTACTGTAGTGCCTCCCATTGACTCTAGTTGTCTTTTCTTTGGTTTGGGCTTATTGCGACATCTCTGAAATTGATTTCCTCGGCTCCTCTCCTCTGCTGCTTTGTGTTCACGTGATCCACCAGGTGTAAAGCCCCAGACTTGCACAAACCCAAACATGTGTACACATTCACACAAAATCAATATATTTCATTTCAGAACTCTCTCTTATCTGTTCTTCTGTGCTTGGATTGGTAAAGAAGATTAACCTACACCTTTTCACTAAAATAATACTATTGCAAAATCGTGTGGCAAATATGAAAGTCCCTTATCTTGTACCATAAAGATCGGCTGTCAGTTTCCTATTAAAGCAATACTTGACATCCAGGATGAGCTTCTGAGTAATACTTTACTTGAATAATGCACATTTTCTCAGAGAATAAATATGAGTACAGTGTTGAAAGAAATAAATTAATTTTCATCAAGTGTCTGCAATCTCTAAATCCATAATTTAAGTAGAATCTGTGGTGATATTAAAATAATAAGGGATGTAATTATTGATATTTTCCAACTGTGAACTGATAATGTTTTTTTTTTTTTTTTTTTTTTTTTTTTTTTTTTTTTCCCTCACAATTAAAACAAGCATTTGAGGTTGGATTGAAAATTTAATCTGCAGCAGCATGAAATGTCAGAGCAGCTATGTTGTGTTTTGTGCTTTAACAGTGATCTCCAAAGCTTTTCATAATGTTTCTTTTTCATTAAGCACTTTGATGCCTTTGCTCTGCAAACTTCCCACTTTTTATCCTTCATAATAAGATTTTGTTGTCCATTTAAAATCAATGGCAATGACTGGGAGGAGCTTTAGCTTAAGCCGCTAACAGCAGCTAATGTGGCAAGGAGGATTCATCATGTTGTGACAGATTTTATTAAACCACTCTAAAAAGGTCAATCAGTTCAGAAACTTGTTTATAGATATTTTCTCCCGGCCATTCTGGTATACTGATCTGTCTCTGTCTGGATCCAAAGTTGTTTTAGGTGTGGTCCAACATGTCTTTGTATTTCCACAGAGCTGGAGGTGACCATTGAAAATATTGATTATGTTGAGCTCAAGCTGCTAAAGGCTTAATCAGATCATCTTACTGTTGTGAAGAATCTTAGCAGAAAGGGCTTTGGCTGCGATATGTTTCTTTTATCTTTTCCTCTCTTTTTTTATATTTAAAGGACTAGACTTTTTTTTAAGTATTCAAATGCTAAATAAAGTATGACTCGACTAGGATTATGCACAAAAACGATATAAATCAGAATAAGCCAAATGGGAATTTATAGCTCAAAAATGCACCGTCTTCTCAAGTTTAATACCTCTGCTTTCATACAAGGGTCGATAGCTCAAAGTTAATTGACCTTCTTCTTGAACTTTAGAAATGACACAAAATGTCAGATGTACCTTTTAAATGCAAAATAATAATGATTATAATTTAAAAATCGATACCTGCCGTCTGTGTATTGACTCTGTATCGGGATGAAAGAGCGTCACAGTGTTATACTATATTGATTAGCTTCCCCCCACTTTAGTTCAGAGCATTCAAATAGCACCACATTGGCCAAATAAAGAAACAAGGAAGTTGCTAGAGAACAATTCTGTTAGAATCCATATAAAAGTACATGGTAGACAATATTTTGCAATTTTAAGTTTAACTTGGAGAGTCTTAGGTTGATATATTCTTTGCATTCCTTGCATTTTCAGGTGAATATAAAACACTCTGGGAGATACTGATATGCAGAAGACCTGGAATGTGTATGGCTGGCCTATATTTTGCACTTTTCATGTTTTATGATAGATTGAAAACAATTTGCGGAGCAGCTTATGTAATAATGTAATACAAATTTAAAGGGTTTGTTTGAGTTTTCTTTTGTACCTCCTATAACACACAAGGCTTGATTAATTTAAAGTTAAACTTATTTTATACAAAGGAACTTCACTTTGTTTGCATGTTAAACAAAGTACCATCTTCTTTTTTAATAGCTTTATTCAAAGCTTAAGAATTTAATTTAAATTTCAATAAGTGATATTTACAGTGTGTTGCTTAGTCCTCTCTGCTTTGTGTATCTCACTAATGAACGTCTTTGAGAAGCTATTGTACCTGTCTTCGTCTCTACCTACGCTAAATGAACACATAAAACTAAGCCTATTGTTCAGTATGAGGATTAAACACCTAGTCCTTCATCCTTGAGTTGAGAAGGTGAATCACTTGAAAATTAAGTTTTCCTGTCGTCACCCACTGGGATGTTGGGGGATGTTCAAAAAGCATTGTATTATTCCCTTCTTCTCTGAATAAAACATACATAGAGCATTGTTGAATTATGGATAGAATTTTTTTGTTGCACTGTTTTTTCATGGTTTGTCTCCCAAGTAAATTTCTGAGCTCAAAAGAGATGATGCTATGGAAGTTGTTGCGTAAATATCTGAAGGTATGTCAAAATTGGCTATCCACAATAAACCAATTTGTAGGTCATTCAGACATGATCTTCCGGCATCCAAAATTATATTAAAGTGAGTAAGAGAGTATGGCTATTTCCAGAGAGTGCTGAGAGTTTCTGTAAAGGTGAAATTTTAAAATTTTTCCTTTGAAGAAAAACCAAGGCTAGAAATTCACTGTAAGGTTTAACGAAACTAAACATAATTCTAATGATTAACATTTGATGATCAGCTGACTCCCTTCACCTTTCTGGCAGAATTGTGGTATTATTTTTATTTCTGTATTTTAATCATTAAAAGTAGACCATTGAACAGGCCAGTTCATATGTTCATTTTCACCGCACCTCAGTCATGCTGGAAACTTGTCAGCCATTAGTCAGAGGTTTATTCATCCTCACAGTCTGTGAGCAAGGGCTTAAAATTCACTTGGCAAACATTCCAGTCACTCTCTCCCACAGAAAAAAGAGAGAGATCTTTCTCTCTATATAAGTTTTCTCATACTTTCCCATTGTTTCATCACACCCTTGATCTTTCATTAACTTTAATGATGCAGACAAGATGAAGGAAATGAGTTTATTCTGGTTTGTATGCTGTCAGCATGCGTTAGCTCGGTGAAAGACAAACAGACTGGCCGCCATCTTCCAAAAATAATTTGGCAACTTCCCCCTTACAAGCTCGGAGAGTGATTTATTTTCAAGGATCCTTTAATAAAAATGACAAAACAAAACAGCCCAGCAGAGATGAATCAGCACACAGATGAAAGACTTGAGAAGGTCAGAACTCATCAGAAAATCATTTAGTCTCATTTCATCATCGCTGGGGAGCAAAGAACCAAACTCAGAGCGGATAATTTGTGCTAATATGATGTTTGCAGTGTACAAAGTATTATATGCTAAATGGTGTCTGCAGGGCCTGGTTAGCATGGCAGCTGTTTTGTTGAAGAGTCTTTAATAAAGTGTCGCTGAACTACTGTATTCTGAAAACAGCAATTTGTTTTACTCTACTGTTTGACCAGCATTTTGGTGAACAGCTTTGTTTGTCTGGATGGAATGTAATGGAAATGTATTCTAGTCTTTTATGCAGAAGTAAATTAATACTTTTATTAATCAAGAATGTATTAAATTGATCAAAAGTGACAGTAAAAGACATTTATAATGTTACAACTTTCTATTCATCAAAGAATCCTGAAAACAAATGTGTCACTGTTTCCACAAAAATATGAAGCAGTGCAACTGTTTTCGACATTGATGATATTAATAAATGTTTCTTGAGCAGCAAATCAGCAAATTAGAATGATTTCTGAAGGACCATGTGATGCTGAAGTCTGTAGTAATAGTAGCTTTCAAAAAAAATTAAAAAGTATCTCCAAACTCAAACTATTAAGAACTGCCTTACCAATCACTATACATGTGTGTTTGTGTGTGTCTGTGTGTATATTTACAGACATTTACAGGAAACAGTGACACAGACACAGTGGTCCAACACAAACTCCCTCACTCAATCAGAACTCGATATATGCGTCTTCTGCCCCTTGAGGAAAGCCCCAAAGGAGGAATGGGTCTACGGCTAGAAGTCTATGGCTGCACATACAGTGAGTGATACCTTACATGAACTGAGATGAGAGTTAATGATATTCTTCTATCCCATACCCCTAAACCTCACCATCAAATAAAACTTTATTTATTTAGCCCTTTCCCTATTAAGTGTTTTTTAATAAAAAAGTAATTTACTATCATTTCCACAATGCAGGTAAAACCTGGTGCACACACACCAGAAGAAGCATAAGAAGCATATCAAAAATGCCATTTCGTTGTCCATTAGTTTCTATTAGCATATTATATATCATATTTAAGATCTGAAGTGAGCTGCATTCAGGCATTCAGCGCAGCTTCATTTTCAAATCAACAGGAAGTATCAGAGCACACAGATCTTGAAAGGTCAGAGAAAGTGCAGAGAGCAGAGGGTCTTCTCACATTCTCTTTGATCTCCTTTTGCTGTCCTCCTCAGAGTCTGACGTGGCCGATTTCGACGGTCGCAGTGCCTTACTCTACCGGTTCAACCAGAAGTCCACCAGCACAGTGAAAGATGTGATTTCCCTAAGATTCCGGAGCCATCAGGCAGAAGGGGTTCTGGTTCACGGAGAGGGACAGAGAGGAGATTTCCTCACTCTGGAGCTTCAGAGAGGAAGACTCATTTTGCATCTCAATTTGGGTGAGAGAAAGAGAAGGGCAGGACACAATTCAGATTGACCTTCTATCATTTTATTCACACTCATGCACAGGTGTCTCGATAGATCAGAAAGTGAAATTAGAGATTAGAGGGGGCAGTCGTGGCCTAATGGATAGAGATTCAGACTTGTAACCCATAGGTCGTGGGTTCGAGTCTCAAGGTCCGGCAGAGATTGTAGGTGGGGGGAGTGAATATTCAGCGCTCTCTCCACAATACCACAATTGAGGTGAGACCCTTGAGCAATGCACCGAACCACCAACTGCTCCCCGGGAAAATGGCTACCCACTGCTCTGTGTGTGTGTGCATTTGGATGGGTTAAATGCAGAGCACAAATTCTGAGTATGGGTCACCATACTTGGCCACACATCACGTCCTCCTTAAAGAAAAGGACCTGAGATGTAGTGAGTTTAGATGTGTGCCTGAATTCTTTGCTTTTAAAGGGATAGTTCACCCAAAAATGAAAATTCTCTCATTAATTACTCACTCTCATGTCATTCCAGATCCGTAAGACCTCCGTTCATCTTCAGAACACAAATTAAGATATTTTTGATGAAATCTGAGAGCTTTCTGTTGAACATCAGTCTCTCTTGTTTCCTGTATATTCTGGTTCAAATATGTAAGGCTGGGCAAAAAATTGGAAGTCATCCTCTCTGTCAAAATCTCCAGACATGTTTACGAAGACTGTTTTATGTACAGCATGCATCTTCCTCTGCTTGTAAACAAGGTGCAGTGCATCCGGGTTCTGGTTCAGAACGCCGGCTCCTGCGTCAGCAGCTCCACACGCATGCGTCGTGATACTCTCATGAATGCACGTTGAAGACTGACACGGAAGAGAAGAGATTGTTGAATGAAGTCATTGTTTTTGTTTTCTTTGCGCACAAAGAGTATTCTTGTAGCTTCATAAAATTACAGTTGACTGATGTCACATGGACTATTTTAACGATGTCCTTACTGCCTTTCTGGGCCTTGAACGTGTCAGTTACATCAATGTCTATGCAGGGTCAGAAAGCTCTCGGATTTCATCAAAAATATCTTAATTTGTGTTTTGAAGATGAATGAAGGTGTTACGGGTTTGGAATGACATGAGGGTGAGTATTAATGACAGAAAATAAATTTTTGGGTGAACTACCACTTTACGGTCCTAAGTCTATTGTTCCTATTCTGTCTTTTGCTGTAACTGTACAGATGATGCCAAGCCTCAGTCTAGTGGTCGCTCATCTTCAGTGATGTTAGGAAGTCTGCTGGACGACCACCACTGGCACTCTGTTCAAATTGAGCGCTTTAACAAACACGTCAACTTCACTGTGGATGGACACACGCAACACTTTCGCAGTCCTGGACAGGAGGACACACTGGAGATAGACTATGAGGTGAGAGCTGAGTGTAAATTATAATAAATCTGAATATAATTAATTATTTTGATTCTGTAATTTATGTTATTTATACATAAAATACTGAAAATATGATGACAGGCTATCCTTAATACACAATGGACACTGACACAGCTAAATATTTAAAAAGAACTTCTTGTCATAACAGAACAAGACAATAAGAAGAAAAGAATAAGATCTATTGCTGTGACATGCATAAAGATATCCTGTTCCCTTGTTATCTGAAACCATGTTTCAAAACATTTTATTCAGTCACTGTCACTGCAAACTTATGAAAACCTGAAACAAAGTACCATAGAGAACAAAGTCAGAGTTTCCAGGAACTTCAACAAACACACGCAGACCCTTTGAAACACACTACCATTCAAAAGTTTGGGTTTGATAAGATTTATTGTTATGTTTTTGAAAAAAGTCTCCTATGCTTAAAAATACAGTAATATTGAGAAACATTATTACAATTTAAAATGACCGTTTCTGTTTTAATATATTAAAAAGTAATTTATTCCAGTGATGGGAAAGCTGAATTTTCTAGCATCATTACTCCAGTCATCAGTGTCACATGATTCTTCAGAAATCATTCCAGTATTCTGATTCACTGCTTAAGAAACATTTCTTCTTATTATAAATGCTGGAAACAGCTGTGCTAATTAATATTTTTGTGGAAACCATAATGCATATTTTTAGGATTATTTTATTAATAGAAAGTTGAATGCAACAGCATTCATTTGAAATAGAAAACTGAATTTCGTAGCATTATATTTATACTGTTACTTTTGATTAGTTTAAAGCAGTATTATTTTTTATCAAAAAATAATTGATATCAGCCCAAGGGCTTAAGTGTTTGTTTGTTTGTTTGTTTGTTTGTTTCTCATTTTCTTCCTTGTTTATTTTTGGTTACCCATTTTTCTGTCCTTTTCACCTTCAGTTCTTCATTTCTTTAACCTCCACCCTATCTTCTATCCCTCAATTTTTTTCTTTTGTGTGTATAAGTATTTCAAACATGAGAGCACACATCCCCTGTTTTTTGTATTTTTTTACTCATTCCCACTTAAATGATTAATGGGTTCAATACTGAATGAAAATTGATACCATTTATTATAGATTAACCTCGTTACAAGCAGCTGAAATATTTACCACTTCCCTCGCTCTCTATTTTTTTCTCTCTTGTTTTTTAAAGAGCTTCCAATCTTGACAAGGGCAGCAGAGTATATAATTTTCTCATGGAGATTGTGAGTGCCTGCTTGGTACGTTGTAGCATTACTATCAGGTTGCAGCACTCAAAATAACAAGCACCTACACCTCTATCAAAGCCCAAATAGATATATGCTCTGAAAATGCAGCAATCAACTTATTGATTTTATTAAAACCCGGGTAAAACAGGCCCCACAAAATAGCCTTTGGAGCTGTTCTTTGCTATTCTTTTTTTTTTTTTTTTTTTTTTTTTTTTTGGTATTATTGTTTGTTACTGATCTCTGGGATATGTGGTTGTTTTGTGTGTGTGTGTGTGTGTGTGTGTGTGTGTTTCTGTGTGTGCGTGTGTTTCTGTGTTTGTGTGTGTTTCTGTGTTTGTGTGTCCTTATTCAAGCTCAGTTTCGGAGGAATCCCTTTGCCTGGTAAACCTGGGACGTTTCTCCATGAAAATTTCCACGGCTGCATAGAAAACCTCAACTACAATGGTGTCAGTGTTATAGACATGGCAAAAAGACGGAAGCCACAGATCTATACAGTGGTAAGTATGAACTTTTACAAGTGCTTTTGTAACTGTAAATATTGCTTTACAACATGCCCATCAATTGTGAGAATCAAATGGCACCTAGTGAGTTTGAAGGCCATCAAATCTCACTCTCTGTCGAGCTTGTGACCTGAAATCTCTCATTCATTTCACAAAGTAATGTGAGACCACAAAAGCATTTTTGCCTTAAAAAGCATGAAACATAACTTTCTTCACACAACAAGCCTTTGTATCTAAAGCAATTTACAACAGTGTCACACGGCAAATTATAGTAGCTCTGTGTGTATCTGAAGTGTGTTTCTGCAGTTGTGTGAAGTTGTGTGCAACGCACCATAAAAGAGCTCTCTTTCCCTAATTAACAAGCTGTGAAGTCTCTTCTCTTGTCCATTTCTCTCTCGCTCTCTCCGGGTGGTCTAATACACTTATCACAGAAGGAAAAGAAGAGCAGTGCCACATTGTGATCTTCATTTTGTCTTTCCCTCCCTCTTGTCAGAGGCATTTTAAGATAAAGATCTTACATCTTATTACACTACAGTACATGCAAAGATTGAGACGTTCCACACGTCACTGACTAAATAATGTTCATGCAGTGCTATAACTATTTATTATTTATACATTAAATTGTTGTAGAACAATATAATTTAGTGCTGTAGGATATTATAATTATGATTATTAATTGTGAATAACAGGCTGTAGATTGTAGTTTACCCTTTCAAAACAAAAGAACTTCAACTTCACGAAGGTCATCAAAACAATAGTTAAATAAAAACAGCGCTACCTCATTCATGCACACAATTTCCTTTAATGTTGTAAATAGGAAACCTTCATCAAAAATTTGATGATTTTACAAAATGAAGGTTCCCTTGGGTCCTGAAACTCTTAAATTCAGTTTGATAAAATTTAAGGTCATAAAAAAGTACTAAATATCTTAAATGGTACAACAAAAGTCTTAATTATAATTTTAAGAGGTGATTATGTGATTATCAAACTTCAGAAAACTTCAGTTCTTTTTAATACTGCATTATGCATAAAATATGTTGTTGTTTTCTGGATATTACTGATATTTTGTTGCACAATGAATTTTCATGTGTCTTGCATTTTTTTCAGTGTAAACTATTGGAGCTTTTTTTCTTTTGGCTGGAAAAAACCTCCATTATCTCCTTCAATATATATATTTATATATTAATATCAGCACAATAATCTGTTTATTGCCTTTCTTTAAACACATTATTGTTATATGAGAAAAATACAATATTGATCGACCTTTAATTTGCATGTGTTGATATATAACTACCTAAACCAACTTCAATGTATATGTATATATTGAATAAATCACAATTTGTGCCTGTTTAATTAAGTAAAGGAATCTAAGATTGAATCTGATTATTTATTTTGAGATTTTTTGGGGTTTGCTCTGTATGGACATACAGTATTAATGTTATTTGTGCAGGTCTTAAAAAGTCTTAAATTTGATTTTAAAAACCAGTTTGTTTGGTCCAAGGCTTTAAACTCCTTACTGAATAATTTTTTGGCTTGTCTATGATAAATTTTCTTAGAGAGCCTCCGGAAGAACACTTAAACTGTTTGCTAAGGGAAAAGATAAATGTTTTTTTTATTTATTTATTTTATTTATTTATTTTTTTATTTGTGCTTTTAACTCTTCTACCAGCACACATCTATTGCTTCAGTAATTCACTTACTATGCAACATTTGCCCATGCCCACGTGCATTAATATTATTTAATCCTCCCTTTTCCCTTTCTTCCACTAACGTTTCAGTTCTCCTCTCCACATTCTCATCCTTTTGTTTCATCTTCTTCCCTCCCTCTTCCTTACTAAGGGCAATGTGACGTTCTCATGCTCTGAGTCTTCCTCAGTCGCTGTGACATTCCTCAGTTCCACGGGCAGCTTCCTGATGCTCCCCGCAGATTACAGTATGGAGAGTCTCTCTGTACGACTGCAGTTCCGCACTTGGAATCAGGAAGGGCTGCTGTTCTCAATCCCACTCTCTCGTGTTCCGGATACCATTAACCTGCTTCTGCAGCTCAGCCAGGCTAGGCTGCACCTCTTGCTCTCTGGAGGGCCACAAAACTCTGCTCAGGTTTTCAGCGGTAAATTGTATATAGGTCTTTATGATTCCCATGCTGTGGAATCCAGTCATAAAATTGGAATTTACTGTATAATGTGGAATGTCATAGAATTTGGAAAAAATTTCAGTGAATAAAGCAAAGATAGGGCTGTATAGTGAAACAAAACACAATATGGACTAGTGTCTGTGAATATTAAAGCGCAAAATGATTACTGAAATATGTAGTCTGCATGTTCTGTGTGTCTCAAACACACGTGATGCTCATGATGATTTCAGTGTCTGTTGTCTCTCTATATGAGGACATGAAGACATCAACTTCATCTGAGAGTCACTTCACCAGATTTACACCATTTAATTTGATAAAACTATTGTCAGATATAAGCAGAAACTTAAAGGTCATGGCAATCTGTCAAAAAAGTTTGATTTAACTTGAAGAAATTGTGACAAATATATTACTATTGTACAGAAAGTAGATCATAATATAATACTAGCAATAATACTAATAGTTGATTATTAATAAAACTGTATTTAAAGAATTTTAAAAAATGGAATTTGGGGAAAAAATTAAACAAAATTAATTGTGGTGTTTGTGTAGAAGCAATCATTAATTAGTGGATACATTTTTGAAATTGTATCCTAAATAATTGTAGATGCACATGATTAAGTGATTCATTCGCCCCAGCATTCATTCTGAGGACTACATTGTTATTCTTCCACTGTGTTTCAGGTCAGAATTTGAGTGATGGACAGTGGCACTCCATAGCCATCGAGGTCAAGAGTCAGAAGGTGTCTTTAACAGTCAACAACCAGAAGCCTGTCACAATGGAAATCAGTGGGCTAATTCAGAACATGCAAAGAACAGCCATCTTCATTGGAGGTATAGCATCAGAAATTGAATTAGCTAGTTTATCCTGATTCTGAGAAAGGGTTGTTGGCTATATTCAAATGCTGAGATAGTAGCTTATCTTGGCTGCAGACAAAAAAGTGCCTATTACCCAAAACATTTTCCTGAATGCAAGGGACAATTTTCTTCTACCTTATTAACTCTAACCTCCATCAACTGAACGTTCCTCATATTCCTGAAAAAAATACAGGCTTGGCAAGCTGAGCGCGTTCTTAGGGTCCTTTCAGTTCACATGCATAGCTGTTATTCCCAAATCTCCTGCTTTTTTCTTGAAGGTTTTTTTTTTTTCTATTTAGTTCATTCAGGCAGCTCAAACCACATTCAATTGCTGTAGAGGATAAATGCAGTTTCTTTAAAGCTGTTATTGAAATCTTGGACTCAAACTTTCAATGTCTTAACTAAGACCTCTAAATCTCTCGTTTTGCTTACTTCAGGGACAATGCAGTCCTGCTGAGATTTTATAAGCTGCTTTCCATGAATTTCTCAGAACAGAGATTTTTCTTTGTGCAACTTGGTATTAGTTGTGGATGTTGTTTTTGATTTGAAAGACAGTAAGTTGGGATTTTCTATTGTTTTAGGCTGCCCTTTATTCCAGAGCGATTTCAACTGCGAAAACCCCAACAGAGGATATCAAGGCTGCCTTCGTCTCCTTTTCATAAACAACCATCAAGTCAATTTCCTACAGATTCAGCAGGAAAGCCTGAGCAACTTTAGCCAGATTAGCTTTGATGTCTGCAACATACAAGACAGGTCAGTATTCCCCACTGATTTTCTTGTGTTCACAAAGTTTTCTTACCTAGGTTTTTTTGTGTTTGTTTGTTTGTTTTTGTTTTTTGTTTTTTGTTTGTTTGTTTTTTTTGTGATTCACTCTGCATGACTTCCAATACTGTATGCACTAGCGTAGCCAGAAATGTTGGTGGCTACGCTAGTGGGTGGGCCTACATAAAACTGGGTGGGCCAAGTGTGTACCTGCATGAAAACGGCATGTCAAATTGCCAACAAAAAATACAGCACGAAGGTTCATTACACAGTACTTCTAAAGCATGCATTAACATTAGTAATTTGTTATGTTAATGTTCATTTCAAAATTTACTAATAGGACATTATTAAAATTAAAAGTTGTATCTGTTAGCATTTGCCTGAGCTAAGCTTAACAAAGATGAATAAAAATGGTAACAAATGTATTGCTAATGTTAGTTAATGCATTAACTAACGTTAACTAAAGGAAGTTTATTGTAAAGCATTACCTCATTCTGAAACAACGGGGCTTCGCAGATGATTTCATAATCAAGCGTCTCTGTCAGTTCATGCACATTGAGGACCACAGAAATGTGCGCAGCTGCAAATTATGCAGTTTGTTGTGGTGACCAGGATCTAGCACAACGTTTATGTGTTTCTTTCCACAAAGGACACATCTGTTTAGCGGATCAAACACTGTACCTATGCTAATATGATGCTTCAAACACGCTTGGTTCAGAAGTTTCCGATCGATAAATCCAGCACCCGCAGGTGGTCTGTCGGATTTCATCTGTAGACGGTCCGGATAGACTTGTACTTTTTAAAGAATTGATCTGATTTATGTTTGGTTCACTAGGCTATTTTCAAATTTAACTTCACAAATGCGCTCATTTTACTATTATATCCTTACGTCGTAAACATAACATTGTGGGTGGGACTAACGGAAACAGACGAATCATCATTTTGACAAGCACGAAGAGGGAAAACTAAGAAAGGACCTGTAATTGACCATGAAAACAAGCGTTTAATATTTTTAATAAATATATAAAGTTACAGTGAAATAAGACGTTTATTATCATAGTTTAATAAATTACATCTTTTGAAAAATTACCAACTTCTCATTAGCTACGCTACTGACTGTATGTAGTGATCAAATATGTAATTTTGCTTATAACCAGGACTTTTTCATTCTTATTTTGGAGGAAAATCTATGGAATTCTTTGGAATGTGTATAGAATAGAAATGGGTTAAACAAAACTCAAAGCTCAAATAAAGTGATACACTCTTATTCTTAGCTTGAAGTATAATCAAATTTAGTCCAAATATGTAATAATCAAACTTGCAAAGAGCAGGGGATGTGTGGAACCTTGTGAATGATGACTGTTCCAATTCTCTGGATCCCATGTGAGCCGACTCATAACCTATTTGCATAGTTTCAGTTTTTTATCTACATTTGTCAGGTGACAGTGAAATATCTTAAACCACTTATACTCAGAAAAGAGTATGCTCAATAAGTTGCATGATTTGAGTGTTTTTTTTTTGTTTGTTTGTTTGTTTGTTTGTTTTGTTTTTTGTTTGTTTTTTTCATGTCTGTAGCACAAACATGCAGGATAAGCCACATACAGTAATAAAATGTTGGGATGAGTGTGAGCGATAATATTAGTTATTAAGCAATAGTTCATTCACCATTGTTTAAAAACAGAAATGATCACTGCAGTTGAACATGTTCATCCCAACAGATGTTTACCCAATCTGTGCGAACATGGTGGTCAATGCATCCAGTCATGGGACCAATTTTACTGTGACTGTTCTGGAAGAGGATACACAGGAGCCACCTGCCACAACTGTGAGTTATGCAAAGCCCCAAAACAGCCCATGCCTGCATGATTACTCAGATATCAGCTAGTTTTTATTTATTTATTTATTTATTTATTTATTTTTGATAATAATTAAAATAAATTATATATATATATATATATATATATATATATATATATATATATATATATATATATGTGTGTGTGTGTGTGTGTGTGTGTGTGTGTATATATAATAATGAAAATAATACGTTGTCAAAGTTTTATATGTGCTAAAATTAATTTAAAAAAAAAAAAATTGTGCCTAGAAATTGCCATCTACAGCTGCCAACATTGTGTAGGAGTAAGTACCCTACTAAATTTTACAGTCAGATCTTAAATTAACTTCAACTTCAATTAATTTGTTATTATGTTTCAGCAAAGTTGATGAGGTCCATCTTTCCCCATATTGTTTTTATTATTAATATAAACTGTATTTATTATTTAAAACAAATCTTATTGGATTAGTCCAGTGCTGCTTACTTTTTATCTTTAAATCATTAAGATTAATTAGAGTGTGCATAATGCATCACTTGACAGCTGCAAGTCTATGTGTCATGTAACGATGATTTGAAACTGCGCACTTACCAATTTAACCATTTCATTTTGACATCTGTGTCTATGAAAGTATTTAGAGTAATTATTTTTGGCAGATATATTTTTACGGTTCCTTGCTGTAATCAAATTTGTTGGATCAATATGTTCTAATCTGCCGCCACATGCACCGTTTTATCATACGCTCATGATTGTACATGTTTTCTGGAGGAGAGAGAGGCACGACAAAGCCATCTGTTAGACTTATTGCTTTAAAAGAGTGAGAAATATGATATTTCCTTTTTACAAGTCCTGCTGTTTGATTCACCGTCAGCAAAACAACACATGCAGCAAATTACCTCACTCTACCACATAGAGGACTTCTCTGTCATGACGAACGGGTCCCAAGTAAACAATAATTACCTCTGTTTGCTAAATGAACTGTTTGAAATGGTTATGCCATTGTTAGGAATATTAATTTAATATAAATGAAAGAAGACTTGTTTGCATGTCAACACTTTTTATGTGTGACTGATTTTACAGATATCTACTATTAATGGCATTCAAGCAGAGTGCTCTGTCTGAAGGATACTGTTGGATAGCAAACGTTGACGTGTAATTTATCTTATATGATTACGCTTTAAACTTTAAGGCAAGAAAACAATGTTCTTGATCTTACTTTTGTGTTTACCTCCTCCTACATGTTCAGTATCCCTGTGCCAAGCATGCAGATGTGCCAAAATGCAAGCGTTCTGTAATTAAGCACAGCATAAAAACAGCAGCAGATTTATTTCTATGATTCATCATTTTCAGCAATATATGAGCGATCCTGCGAGGCCTTCAGGAAAACAGGAAGCCAGTCAAGTGTGTTTACAATCAACCTTGATGGGAGCGGACCTCTAGAGCACACTCAAGTCAACTGCACCGTGGCAGGTGACTGACCCAAATATGCACACTCAGCTTTGCACATTTCTAGACGTATTATACACTGATATTCATCATCTTTCACATTATTGAATGCTCAAGCTCAAAGCTCAGCACTTCTCATTTACAAACCTGATTCAGTGCATGGACAGGTGTGACCTCAGCATGTGTGGGGGACTGCCTGGAGAAATCACACATCTCATTAAGTGAGTTCAGCATCTCATGTGGCTGTCTAGTTCAGCAGGTTGGATCAGGGCTGGCCAACCTTCCTCTCAGGGAGTCTCCGGTGAGGCAGATTTTTTGCTCAGGCACCACACAAACATCCCTGATTCAGCTAGACTGGATCCAGTGATGTAGATGATGAGTGTTACCAAGACACTCACGGTTTTGTGTGATATCCCAAGACTGTAGGGGAATAATTTGTGTCTACTGATAGCGCTGTTTATTTACATTGATGTATGATGCATTATTAGTTTTCCGTCACTTAATCATAATTTAGCAGTGACTCCTGATTGCTAGACAATGCACACTTGAGTGGTTTGGAGGAGGTTAGTGAGAGATGCAGGTTTTTGATTGATAATAACAAAGAGAATAGAAGGGCTGCACAAGTTTAATGAATTTGCCCTATACAGTATGTGCACTTTTTTTGTAGTAACTTTACAGTGTAATAAATAAATAAATAGTAGTTTCATGTATTACAGAATTAAAAGAATTTATTTCAGTAAGTTATATAATGTTAATTATGCCAATATACCACCTTACGTTTCACTCATGGACAACTTACATGCAAATAAAACACATAAACAGTTAATAAGCAACAATAAATTTCAAAGCCCACATCCAGATCTTTACAACCATTAGGAAATACATAGAAATATCAGCAGTATGCCTGCCTAAAAAGATTTTTACCTTAAAATGTTATGTTGTGAATACCATAATAATACAAGTGGCACAATAATAAGCCACATGATGAATTTGGAGTACATTGTAATTGGCCTGTCCATAAAACATGCCCAGTACTCATATTTAGACATGCACAGGGTCATACACACATATGAGAGAAAAAAATAATAATAATGAAATAAACATTAACTAAAAGACCCTAATGTACACTACTGATAACATAAAAAGAAAGAAACAAAACTATTTTAATAAAATATAATCATATGATGAATCTGAGTACATTGTAATTGGCCTGTAAAACATGCCCAGTACTTATATATAGACATGCAGGGTCATACACACATATGAGAGAAAAAAATAATAATAATGAAATAAACATTAACTAAAAGACCCTAATGTACTGATAACATGAAAAGGAAGAAACAAAACAATTTAAATAAAATAGAATCATATGTGATGTGTCATACACACTTTTAGTGAGAATTATATGGTAATTCACAGGTTTTAATCGGAAAAACAATACATTTGACAGTATTTAACCAAAAAATTAAACTGGTAGTTGAAAGGTAATTTACAGTTAACCAGTTAACAGGTTTTTACTGTAGCATTTTACATTCTTCTTCTATAAAAATTAAGTATTTTTTTGGAATTGACATCTAGAGATGAGCTCTTTATAATCGGTTTTGATATGGCAAGATATAGCTTTTTATAGCACCTTACCAAGACATGTAGGGACAAGCAGATGCATCCTCTATTGCCGGGAACAATGCGTTTTCTCACATCTCTTGTCAGGTTTCATCACCAATTTCACCAACCTTGGTTTTTGGCCTCTGACATTACTCTCTGCTGCATCAGATGCTGAACTGATCTGTCTCTGAGATAAGACTGTAATACATTATATCATCATGCAGAGAAATTCAAGCCCCATTATGTCAGCAGCAGGTGAAGGAAGAAAAAAGTCAAGGAGCATGTCTGCCTGCAGAGACTGGCAGCGCGTACTAGCTGCGACTGATAACTTCATCTTTCTTAGTTTCATAGGCAGCGGGTTTTGGCTCTGAGATTATTGGAGCTGCAAGCTGAGCGGAGAAAAGTAAGCACCGGGAAACTGTCATACGCTGTGACCACCTGCTGCATGTTGGCGTGACTAAGCTGGCTGTATTTTACAAAGTTAGCTTTTATTGAGCTTTAGCCAGATTGCAAAGTTAGCTTTGTCACGGTGAATGCATTAAAAGATCCAAAGTCCCAATACAAATAGACCTTTTCTCTGAGGCGATGCCAACAAGCACCGGCAAGAAAATCGTTTGAAACTGACCTCAATTACAAGAGCTATTAGCCATGCTAATTCTGCAAGACACGGCAAACCGGCACCTTTGGACATCACATGCAGCAATTTAAATTTGCATAGGCAAAGGTACTAGCATAGACTACCATACTCTCATCATTTCACACTCTCCTGAATGAGTGACCTTCTGTTCTCTGCTTAATATTCATCAGGTATTTGCATATGACTCCATCACTCCGTTAATCTCTCATTTTCATTCACGAGCACATACGGTCGATTGAGTGCAGACTTGAGAGGGTTGATACACGATCCAAGTCAATGGGGATTTCAGTGTGTGTGTGTGTGTGTGTTTCTTGCACAGAAGATAAAGTTTGGACCGTAGTGGGGCACGATCACATGAGGCCCATCGACATTCGAGGATCCACTCCACGCAGCCCTTTCGTTCTCCTCTTCAACTACACCATCTCACCGTACCATCTCCGCTCGCTCGTGACCTCCTCGGAGCACTGCCAACAGGAAGTGAGATATCGTTGCAGGAAGTCTCGGCTTTTTGACACCTGGGGTTGGTCTTGCTTTATTACTCTAGTCTATCTTATTGTTTTCATGTACTGTAATGCTAAAATGTTGCCTTTCTTATGAATTGTGTGATTTATGTTATCTCAGGAATTCTAATCCTCTAAATTCGGCTAATATGTTCCAAAAGAACAAAAAAGTACCTCACAGCTAAATGATTCACAACAGCAGGTTATTATCACAGATATTAAAGGGGCTCAAGTGTGACATGACGACGATGCACGGTGAATGATGATGTTCACTTAAAAAGCGGTTAGAATGTAATTCTTGTCATGCAGGGATGGTTATGGGACGTGATGAGAGCATTTGAATTGCAAAGGCATGCATAAAGCCTTAAAAAAGATTATACACTGGTACGCTAAATTATTCCATATGTTTTTTCTCACACTGCTTTAATACTTTCGACTTTGCAGGGTTGATATGCTTAGGCTTTTAACTGAGTTGGAGTTAACTTATCCTCAAACACTCGGCTCGTACTTTGGATTCATTTCGAATCAACGGAATGAGATCCAGTGAACCCTTTGAGCAAAAGATCAACCTTTGATCAAACATCGCTCAAATGGTGAACCTCCAGCACTAGACATCTTGCATATCTGATTGCCATTTGTCATTGGCTAAGCTTTTGGCCAGATCTCTGCACCGCTGTGATAGCAGATGTCTGGTCATGCATATTGTAGCAATACTATAACGGCTACTTGACTGACAGGAGTCTCAGAGCCCATTACTGACCAGCAGGGGCAGGAGACCAGATGTTATCATGCATGACTAAATTACATTAGACTCCAAACAGTGTTGTCATTATTTGCATAATTATTTATTGCCAGATAAGTACAAATATTCTTATCCTTGGGGCATTTTGTCCATTTTCAGATGGAACTCCTCTGTCATGGTGGCTGGATAGAGACGGAGTGAAAAGAACATATTGGGGAGGATTTCTGCCTGGGGTCCAGCAGTGCTCTTGTAGTTTGGATGGCAACTGCAGGGACATGAATTATTTCTGCAACTGTGATGCAGACCAAGACACCTGGTAAATCTTAATTTCACAGTGAATCACAGTTGCCAGTTCTGTGTAACAAAACGAACCCAATGGCCAGTAAAAAATAGTCCAATGACCCTAACCCATATATCAAAAAATACATAATTTCCAGTCACTTTTATGTTATGTACTATGTAATAAACAGTTTGTTTTATTATAAAGAACCTCACAAAGGCTTCCTCTATAAGTACCCATCTCTCAGAAAACATAACATCTAGCACAGTTTTTCCCGCACACATGGCACTGAATGAGCAGTTTTCTCTACTTTATAAGGTAATTGGATTGTTATTTTTCATGGAACGAAAGAAATCTGAGGCAGATTGTAGAGATTTTGTCAATTAAATTGCTGTATAGGAAGTGCACTTTAACACCCTTCATTAGTTTTTTCTGTTAAAGTGTCCAAGACGCAGCAGAAAAAGCTTAATACTCGCCATAGGGCAAGTATTACCGTTTTTTAAGCAACAAGTGAGGCACACTCACTCCTCGGAGGGCAATCTTCTACCTCAGAGAGAGATTAAAAAGACTTTCTCCTAGCCTTTCGCTCATTACCTCATCTCTTGCACATTCTCTCATTCTCTTTCTCCTCCTGCAGGGCAAATGATACTGGTGTGCTGTCTTACAAAGACCATTTACCCCTTAGTGAGATCGCCATTGGAGACACAAACCGGACAAACTCGCAGGCCGAGCTCCAGATTGGACCACTGCGTTGCTATGGCGACCGTGGGTGTTTTGTTTACCAAATTTAAAAGGGGAATGGGGGGTAATATGGCTCTCTACTGAATATATTTTCATATTTCAAAATGCAGAAGAGATGGACCTTTTTTATCGAATTCAGTGCACAATTTGTTTTTCAACACACTTTGTGCTTTCTTGCCTGTCCCTCTGCTGCAGGATTTTTCTGGAACTCTGCATCTTTTTACCAGGAGTCATCCTATCTGCATTTCCCCACCCTGCAAGCTGAACTGAGTGTTGATATTTCACTCTTTTTCAAAACTAGTGCTCTCTCAGGAGTCTTCTTGGAAAATCTTGGTGTCAGAGACTTTATAAGGCTGGAACTGAGTTGTGAGTGCTTGTTTAAATATTACTTGCAAAAAATGACTGTTTTTATTCTTTTTTTTTTCAAGAAAATATCTAAATTATAAATATAAATGTAACTGTAGCAAAATTGCATAAGAAAAATAACAGTTTTATATAGAAAAAAAAATACCTTTATTTGTCATTTTAATTGGAAGGCAAGAGAGAAACAAATTACATGATAGTTCATTTTAAGGATAATATATTGGGTGCGTCTGACCTGAAAATAAGGGTTTCAGCGTGTTTGTTGTGAAGAAGTGCTCAGAGGCCCTTTCAAGAAGTACATTCAGTGAACTTTCAATGAACTTCATTGTAATACTTTTGTTTAAACCACACAGTGTGATTTTTTTTTTTTACTTTCTTTCTCAGCTCCATATACAGTGAACTTCACTTTCGACCTAGGGGATGGACCAATTATCCTTACTGTTCAGTCACCTGTAGCTTTGAATGATCGTCAGTGGCATTATATTCGTGCTGAACGAAATGTGAAAGAAGCTTCTCTACAGGTTGACTCCCTGCCACCGAAGCTATATGAAGCACCATCTGAGAGACCTTACCGCCTTCAGCTCAGCAGTCAACTCTTTGTGGGTGCGCAGACATGTAATCAAGCTAATGTAACTAATAATGAAAAAATAATACTGAGTGTACTTTAGCTTGAGCTAAGAATACCTCTGGGAACAGAGAAAATTGAGATAATTTAAATGGAAGGAATCTGTGGTCATATTTATAAGTTAGGAACCATGGTGTTGATAAATGTTACAGGGTTGAAGATCAGTGCAAAAATATTATCAGTGCAAGCATTTCACTCACAATTTTGCAACTACAAATAGATGTGTGCAAACTGTAAAATGTATTTAGAAGCATGTGTGCAAATAAATAGTATTAAATTTCGTTTTATCAAATTTAAGGTCATAAAAAGTCATGCATTTCTTAAACTGTATAACAAATTAATTATTATAGAGGTCTTAAATTTGGGGATGGAAAAACAAGAATCGCATTACGGCCTGATGTGATTTTTAAACTTTCAATTCATTTGTCTCTGAATTAATTAAATGAATGCAAGCACTGCGTGTTTCAAAGTAAAAATGTGGCATGTTCTTGTGGGCGTTCTGTGGGCTTGCAAGTGCAGTAAGTGAATTCCGCACATTTACACCCAGCTATTGCTTATGATCATTTGTTCATGAATTATGACAAAGTTTTAACTTTGGTTTTTTATATGCAATATGTTCTAGATTCTTTTAAGATGCATGTTTTATCTTCCTCATTTGTTTGAGTGAGCAGCTGGAAGTAGTAAAGACCTTTTAAAATAAGTCCCAATGTATTTTGGGCCTGTGTATAATCAAAAGTCCCGTATTGCACAATAAACAGCATCTGGCATTTAGATCAACATTTAAAATATAAATAATTACATAATTATTTAATAAATACAGTCTGAAGCCAAAATATTTAAAAACCTAGTGTACTTTTTGTATTCAAATAAATAATTTGTAAATGGCTACTTATATCTCTTAATTATGAAAAAACTATTTATTTTATACATATTCATTGTGTCCATAAAGTTTTGTGTTAAGCCCTCACACAACACCACATTATTTGCAGTCAGTGCGTTTTATGACAAGAACAATGCTTTTCAGTAAACTTATCTCTAAAAACATTGTCAGGAAATGTTAAATGCTGTCACTCCCTTAAATACAATGTCACAAAAAGCTGATCGTCCTTTTGAGAATACACAGAACACGCAGAGAAAAAGACAAATATAGCATTTACAAAACCTGTATAGAATATGAAGGCATGATAATTTAATGCCATACAAGCAGGTAAAACTGTAACCTATAAACAGGGGTGCACATAAGTGGTATGCAGGTCCACATGCGTGACCAAAATTAAAAATGCGCAGTGTAAATAAGTTCTGACAGTGCATTTGCATACCGACATGGTTAACAGCTGTTCATGCACAATTACCATTTTAGATCGACAAACTGTACTATATAAGATTTCTATAAAAAATAAAAAATAAAAGCAAAAATCTAGGCTATCCACTGCCGTATTAAAAGCACAGTGCAAAACTGTGACATTTTATTCATTGCCGCTCTAAAATCAGCAGCGCTAAACCCGTAAGCGCATATATACTGCCTGCTGATTTTAAGTTTGAAAATGATGAAAATTCATATAAAAAAAGAAGAAGCAGTAAATATTAGCATTTTATTTTTAAGTTTACTATAAAATAATTGTATTTGTATTTAATACTCCCTTTTAATTTTAAATCGTTTTATCACACTTTATTATTTAGTTTATTGTTTTATTTAAAAAACGAAATAAATAAAGTGCAATAATATAATCACTATTACTATTTTTTATAGTTATATTTAATGGGTCACGCTATATGCAGTGTGAGGACCAAACCAAATCTCCAGGTTCTCTTATGAGAACCAGGCTGAAAAAATTATGTGCACCCCTGCCTATAAAACCTATTAATGTGTAGTGACGAATAGGAACATGTAAATTGATATTAAAGTATGGTTATATATTAATCAAATATATATATATATTTTTTGTTTTGTTTTGTTTTGTTTACACACTTAACAGAGTATTTGATAGAGAACAATCAAATAATAATATTAAATTCAGTAGCTGGGACACACACAAAGCACATAAATGGAACTGTTTTTTTCTGAGAATGACACTATTATGGACTTCAAAAGCCTTGGCTTTCTAATTTGCCTATGATAATTAATCATTATACTTTCCCCATTAGGAGGAACCGCTTCTAGGCAGAGGGGCTTTCTGGGCTGCTTACGTGCCCTCACCATTAACGGGGTTACCCTTGACCTGTATGAACGTGCAAAGACCACCCCAGGGGTGAATTCTGGCTGTCCGGGTCACTGCACCAGCGACAGCGTCTGCCATAACGGAGGGAGATGTGTGGAAGAGAGGAGCAGTTACACCTGCGACTGCACGCAGACAGCCTTCGACGGGCCACACTGCAGAACAGGTGAGGTTACGATGGCCTCCGGGCGAGCTTGCTTTCATTGGTCTTGTTGCACCAGTCAAACAGAGCTGAATGAAACAGGCACTCTGGACTTAAGCACGCCTCAGACGCTTGTAGCTTTCAAACGCCGTAGTGTTGCCATTCCTGATGGCGGAAGTGTTTTTATTGGATTTACACTGTAAAATCACACAATTAGATCAAAGCCTACAGAGAGAAATTAAATCAGAACTCTATAGGAGTTGATTTAATATCTGTTTAATTCAAGGCTTGCGGTGAGCTGTTGGATGTGGCATGAGTCTCACAATAGGAGACGTTTGTACCAAAAATGTATACAACAGGAATGAAAGTCAATCCACTATATACTCTACTGAAATTTCTCAGTTTCATCTGTTTTAGACAACTTTTCGTTTTCTATTAGATCAGGAGGGTCGGCCGCCAGTGGGTGACAACATGCCCTTGATGGCGTATTCACCTTGAATTCCTTGAGGCTGGGCTGACAGGCCTTGGCAGAAAAGCTTTAACTGACAAATGGAATTTAATTACAGCGGCCATTCGTCTGCCTCATACCCATCCAGCAGGCTGTCAGTCAGATTAGTGATGTAATGGCTTTGTTTCTTTACAATGCAATGTCACGACGGGTCCGCTCAAGCCACGGCTGTTTACTGCTAACTAGAATAGATGACCAGAAAATGAGAAGAGACAGACAGAATCAGTAGGACACCTCTCTGCCACAGTCTCAGCTGTGGTTGGGGAGGAAACAATGATAATGTTGTTGTTTTTTATAGCTCTAATAATGACAGATGAGACATAGAGTTCATTGCTTTTGCACGCAATCTGAATTTGCATAGAGATGATGATGATGTTCTCAGTGAAGTTCACCAGGGACTGCTTTGTCTCTCTGTGTCCATCACAGCTCTAGCAGCTTCCTTCGAAAGTGGATCTTCAGTCCTGTACACTCTCCAGGAGGCATTTTCCGGAATACTGAATGAGGAGGCCAGAAGATCACCGGCCGGTTTCCATGATGCTGAAGTTACCAAATCTCAAGAGAAAGTGTCGTTTGGGTTCTTGACGCATAATGTGCCAGCCTTGATCCTGACAGCGCACACTGTGGACCAGCACTATATGGCTGTTATGCTAACATCAAACGGTACCAAGTCATACATTACTCTAAACCTTGGGGAATAGTCATAATTTGCTCATCCAGTTACAAACCTATATCAAGCTCCAGAAAGGACAATATTATTTCTTTGTTTGTTTGTTTGTTCCTTTGTTTAGCTTAGTCATTATCTTATTTCATTGAGTAGAAAAGAACATCCACAATACTACAGGTTAAAAGTCATGCAGGTTTGGAGGGACATGAGAATGAGTAATGTGTGTGTGTGTGTGTGTGTGTGTGTGTGTGTGTGTGTGTACTGTTATATATGGTTTACGAGGACACAAATGTGTATAATGACATGGGTACTACAACGTAAACATAGTTTATGAGGACACTTCCTGTGTCCCCATAAAACAAAAGGCTTAAAAAACATACTAGACATACTAAAAAGTTTTATGAAATTCAAAAATTGCCAGTAGTTTCCTGTAAAGGGTAGGTTCAGGTGTAGGGTTGGTGTAGGGCAATAGAAAATACGGTTTGTACAGTATAAAAACCATTACGCCTATGGAGAGTCCCCATAAACCACAAATTCAAGTATGTGTGTGTGTGTGTGTGTTCGCGCAGTGGCGTTCTGAAATGAACAATGAACATTTTTTTTTTTTTAAATCAAATGCAAATTTATATCTCAGCCACATTTTCTCGTTTAAATAAACATTACTTACACTATCAGAAAAAAAGTGAATTCTATTTTACATTTTTACATTAACAATGTAATCAATATTCTATTTATTAAAGCGAAGTATGAATCTCATCAAGTTGGTGTTTTTAAGCATTTTACATTTATTCCAAAATAACAACTCAAGGCAGTAACCATTTAAAAATATATATTTTATTTGTTAACTTATATTCGGCTTTTCTTTTTAATAGTTAACTTTTAACTATTTTAGAATTTTTCAGGTCATCAGTCATCACAGCTCAGTAAATATTGGTACAGATGCGAAGATTTACTTTAAAACTCACCAAGTTGTCATGTTTTCAGGCCATTTTAAGTCTTATTTTGACGTAACAAAGTGGTTATATCTAAGTGTGTTATATCCTGTGTTACTTGCTTTTTTAAATTCCCATTTTCCCATTAACGCCATTATTTCATTCAGACTGATTCACGAACGCACACAAACACAAGAGTCGGGATTTATCGCATGAACCAATCACAGCCGAACATAACCAGTCATATTCAATCATTTCCCCCAGTCATTCTCAATTACCCCACCCCAAACTCATGGCATTTGATCAAAAATGCAATAAAGCCCATAGTATTGTTACATGTTAATTTAAAATAATTAATTTCTATATTGAAATAGAAAATTAAAATTTTCTATTTCAATATATTTTAGTCATTATTTCAGTCTTCAATGCCGCATGATTCTTCAGAAATCTTTCTAATATGCTGATTTGATCAAGCATTTCTTATCATTATCAACATGCTGCTTAATTTTTTTTCCAGAATTTCTTGATTAATAGAACAGAATATACTTAAAAAAAAAATATCTTTTGTAATTCTATAAATGTCTTTACTTTCACTCTTGATTAAAATAATGGAACCCTGGCGAATAAAAGTTTTAATTTCTTAAAAAAAAATTCTCACCCCAAACTTCTAAATGGCAATATATGCAATATATGTCTTCCTTTGAGCTCTAAAAATGAAATTATAGCTACAGAGCAGTGAAAATACATCAGAGCTGTTCCCTTAATGCTAAAAGAAATCAAGGAAACAATTTTTTTTTTTTTTTTTTGGCTTTTTTCTTCAATTTCACACCCTGTACCTTTCTTGTTGGCATATACTGTTTCAACCTGGCACCTCAATATGCTTGAAAATCACACATGTCCATTAAAGCGCATCATATGCACATATGCTCTATTTCTCTCTGTGTAACACCCACACCCTTTACCTAAAGAGCACAAGGCATCTAAATGGAAGGCTCTTGCAACCATTGACTCATCACCATTTACAGCACTCTTTCACACCTATTTTTTCCCAGTTAGTGGAAAAGAATTTGTCACCATCTCATCAAGAAAACACATGGCTGGTTAACATGTCTTGCACAGCAGATACCAAAACAGATCAATCTTTGTCATGGAAGGATAAAAAAGAGAGAAAGGTGATAAAAAGAAAGAAGCACTGAGGAGAGGAGCAGGAAATACAGAATAGAAGGAAAGTATTTTTAAGGAAAGCCAGGAAGCAAGCAAATTCTATAAAAAATAATTAATTACCAAATTTTTTGTCAATTTAAATTGACAGAGAATAGTATCATTATTCAGCTCAAGTCAGTTCAATGTTGATTCAGTTCAGCTCAATAACAGAGGACAATATAGTGTCATTATTCAGCTCAACTCAGTTCAAGTTTCGTTCTCATATGATAGAGTCAGTGCAGTCAAACTAATATTATTACTGAATATTAATTGTCTTTTAAACCCTAACTGAGAAAAAGGAGGGCTAGTAGATGGAGTTAATCATGTTACACCTACAAGGGAAATAATAATTCACATGAGAACTTTTCAAGTGCAGAGGTGATTTCGACGACTTGCTTGGTCCTGTTATCCCAAATGACTGTTAAACATGTTCAAGCATTCATAAATCACAAATTGTTAATTGCAGTGAAATGACAGAACACTTAATTAATGTACAAAGAGTCTGTTTTATTGTCTATTTTGGGAACTATTAGTTTGCAGGTGCACTCAGTCGCTCGATCTAAAATGAAACTATTTCTGGGAGCTTTTTTGAAGAAGTGAAATAAGTCTCTTATGTTCATCAAGACTTTATGTGGCATTTATTTGATCAAAAATACAGTGAAACAGTAATATTGTGAAATATTATCACAATTTAAAATAACTGTTTTTTATATTATTTTAATTTATTTTAAAATGTAATTTATTCCTGTTATGCATTCTTGTGAATTTTCAGCATCATTACTCCAATCTTCAGTGTCACATGATCCTTCAGAAATCATTCTAATGATTTCTAATTTCATTTCTTACCATTATTAATGTTTAAAATAATGGTGCTGCTTAATTTTTTTTTATTATTATTTTTTTTTTTTTTTTGGAATATTTAGTGAAACTGATAAATTTTCAGGATTTTTTATATTTGATTAAAATACTGTAAAATATTTCATATTTAATGTCAAGTCACATTAATGCATACAGTGCTGTATACAGATTGTTTCAAAGCACTTTCACAGTAATAAAGAGGAAAATAAGAGTTGATGTTGCTAAATTACTTATGAAATAAGTTCAATTCAGCTATAAGCAGCTCTACAGAACCCAACTACAGTGTCATTATTCAGCTCAAGACATTTCAACGCTGATTCAATTTAACTTAGTGAAGATGTTGCAAAGTTCATCAATTATGAAACAAATTCCATTCAGCTATAAAGCAGCTACACAGAAGACAGTAGTGTCATTATCCAGCTCAATTCAGTTCAATTTGTGTTCTCATGAAAGTCTCAGTGCAGTCAAATCACTGATATTACTGAATATTAATTGTCTTTTAAACCCCAACTGAGCAAGCTATAGGCGACAATGACTAAGAACCAAAACTCCATCAGGTGTCCTTGCTGGATAAAAATATTAATTTCTTATTTAACAAAAAAAAAAAAAAAAAAAAAAACCTTACCCCAAATTTTAGAACATTAAGTTCTCATCTTACATTTATAAAAGGTGCTTCACTTCTTATATGTAAAACTTTTATTGAATAAAAATGAGTTTTAATGAGTGCACTTTTAAGTGTAAATGGATTTATTATATGACTTTCTGGAATAGTTGATTCTAATCAGTCAATTGCAGCATTCTCTGGTCATATATTTTTATATTATTACGTTTACATTTAGTCATTTAGCAGACACTTTTATCCAAAGCGACTTACAAATGAGAACAACAGAAGCAATTGTAACCAACAAAGGAGCAATGTTTTTTAATATAATAAATAAAAAGAAAACAAGTAGATAGAATACAAAAAGAATAGAGAATGCTAGTGTTAGAGGGCCATTTTTTAATAAATAAAAAATAAATTAAAAAAAAAACAACTAGATAGAATAGAAAAAGAATAAAGAACGCTAGTTTTAGAGGGCCATTTTTTATAACAATAAAAAAAAGTCAAAAGAATAGAAAAAGAATACAGAATGCTAGTGTTAGAGGGTCATTTTTTAATAAATAAAAAATAAATAAAAAGAAAACAAGTAGATAGAATAGAAAAAGAATAGAGAACGCTAGTGTTAGAGGGCCATTCTTTAATTTAAAAAAAGAAAAGTCAAAAGAATAGAAAAAGAATAGAGAATGCTAGTGTTAGATGGTAATTTTTTTTAATAAATAAAATAATAAATAAAAAGAAAACAAGTAGATAGAATAGAAAAAGAATAGAGAACGCTAGTGTAAGAGGGCCATTTTTTAATAAAAAAAGAAAATTCAAAAGAATAGAAAAAGAATAGAGAATGCTAGTGTTAGAGGGTCATTCTTTATAATAAAAAAAGAAAACAAGTAGATAGAATAGAAAAAGAATAGAGAATGCTAGTGTTAGAGGGTCATTCTTTATAATAAAAAAAAGAATACAAGTAGATAGAATAGAAAAAGAATAGAGAACGCTAGTGTTAGAGGGCCATTTTTTAATTAAAAAAAAAAGAAAATTCAAAAGAATAGAAAAAGAATAGAGAACGCTAGTGTTAGAGGGACATTTTTTCATAAATAAAAAAAGAAAATTCAAAAGAATAGAAAAAGAATAGAGAATGCTAGTGTTAGAGGGTCATTCTTTATAATAAATAAAAAGAAAACAAATAGATAGAATAGAAAAAGAATAGAGAACGCTAGTGTTAGAGGGCCATTTTTAATAAAAAAAAAAGAATAGAAAAAGAATAGAAAAAGAATAGAGAATGCTATTGTTAGAGGGTCATTCTTTATAATAAATAAAAAAAAACAGATAGAATAGAAAAAGAATAGAGAATGCTAGTGTTAGAGGGTCATTCTTTATAATAAATAAAAAAAACAAACAGATAGAATAGAAAAAGAATAGAGAACGCTAGTGTTAGAGGTACATTTTTTAATAAAAAAAAGAAAATTCAAAAGAATAGAAAAAGAATAGAGAATGCTAGTGTTAGAGGGTCATTCTTTATAATAAATAAAAAGAAAACAAGTAGATAGAACAGAAAAAGAATAGAGAATGCTAGTGTTAGAGGGACATTTTTTAATAAAAAAAAGAAAATTCAAAAGAATAGAAAAAGAATAGAGAATGCTTGTGTTAGAGGGTCATTCTTTATAATAAATAAAAAGAAAACAAATAGATAGAACAGAAAAAGAATAGAGAACGCCTGTGTTAGAGAGGGTCTTTTTTAATAATTAAAAAGAAAACAAGTCAAAAGAATAGAAAAATAATAGAAAACGCTAGTATTAGAGGGTCATTAAAAAAAGAAAACAAGTAGAATAGAAAAAGAATAGCGAACGCTAGTGTCTTTTTTTATATTTATCAATTTTATCTTATGATCACTAAACATGATCAAACATTGTCCTATGCAGACAATTTCCTGCAAATTTATTCTAGTGCATATTTCTTGTATCAACATACCATCATTTATTCTTACTTAACTGAATGATTTCAACTCAATATTTCTTGTCCATTCATTTATTTCTTTGGTTAGTAGCCATGAAAAAGATTGTAATTATCACAAACCCCATCACGGTGATACAAAAATACTTTACACTGAGGTCTTGAACACCCTGTTTGGAGTTTGTATTGCAACCCATTACTCTGTAAATTTAAAACGTTATTTCTCCTTGTCATGTTACACCTCTGCATTTATTGTATCGAACAAATACCTTATGACTTTAAGTCAATAGCTTTTACTCTGATTTCCCAGGCAGCCTGCAAATACGATACTTGTTGGACAAAGAAAAACAAACAGAAACGTTCAGCCCAGTGTCATCCAGTCTAGCAGACGGACGGTTCCACTGGGTCAAAATCAATCGAAAGGGACAGGAGCTTTTTGTCCAGGTGAGTCTTTGTCTCCATTGCAACAAGTTTTAACACAGTGGCCCATATCTGATCTCTAAAGGGGTGATACTTGACCTCCAATACTCGACTCTCTACAGGAATGAGAACGGATGACTTTGTCTGATAACTTATCTGAAGTTTTAAAGATCTTGTAACATATAAATGATATTTCTAAAAGCATGTCATAGCGACCTGAGATGTTTGAGTTTTTTTTTTTTTTTTTTACCTGTGACCGATTCAAGTCTATTACTGGTATCAATCTTACCAAGTTATCTGCCATTATCTGTCCCGTTCCAGATTGACAACACAATAACCCAGCAGTACAGCCTGTCTCCTGGCTCTGCTCTCAGCCCAGCGAGGTCAGTGGTTCTGGGGAGAATCCAAGGTGAGTTTCTGACAGGCTTTTGAAGAGGACTCCATTTCTTCGCACATTTCTATTTCACTGATGTGGCGTGAGGTGTTTGAATCCAGGCAGGTTAGGACAGGATGGGTGGTTGTCTGGGTAGGGAGGCACACTTTTGACAGCGCCGTCACAGGTGAGTTGCCAAGTCAAAGCCAAATGGAATGTCTCAGTGTTGCCTAGGAGACTGTTTCTTTTTACCTCATACCCAATAAGGAGAGTCTGAAAGTGACATGAACCCCAGTGCTTTGATAGAGGCGAGTGAACATTTAATACAAATTAGCAATAAAGCACTCTACAACAAGCTGCTTTTAGACTCATTAGTCATTACAGACACAAAATAGAAAAGGAACCGGCACTGAATGTGCTGATTTATTCTGTTTTAGAAAGGCTTTGTAGACATTAAAAAAGGGGCTTTAGTAATATAATAATGAAGCTTGTTAAAAAGGTTATTAAGCAGATTAGAGGTTACTTGTGTGATTCTGCAGTTGGCTCTTTTTAAAATTAAAGCTGTGGAGTGGTTACATAAACAGTTTAACAGCTGACTTTGAATTCATTTAAAGGTGAACTGCATAATTACTCTCAAATTACTCCCCTCGTCTCCCATTAGTCAGACAAACAGCTAATTTCACTCCAAACTCATGCCATTTGTTGAACCAAAGTCACTAACAGAGCGTGTTTTGGTTACTCTTTTCTCAGAAGTGTAAACATAGAAATGGTTTATTTATACAGTAGATTACGTTCAAATTTTGTTCTTATAGAAATTAATACTTTTATT
This sequence comes from Spinibarbus caldwelli, assembly GCA_039654775.1. Taxonomy (NCBI): domain Eukaryota; kingdom Metazoa; phylum Chordata; class Actinopteri; order Cypriniformes; family Cyprinidae; genus Spinibarbus; species Spinibarbus caldwelli. The sequence continues at coordinate 16,803,819 of CM077254.1, forward strand.
CAGCAAGATTGCATTAAATTGATCAAAAGTGACAGTAAAGACTTTTTTTCTTTTTTTTAAATCATAAAATCTTAAAAAATCAGTTTCTGAAGGATCATGTGACAGAAAACTTGAGTAATGGATGCTTAAAATTCAACTTTGCCATTATAGAAATAAATTGTATTTTAACGTAAATATTACACACATCACATTTACGTTCAGTTGCTCAATTCTATTTCCTGTTTCAGGTATTGACATTACTGATAAGGAACTGGTTCAGGCTGGATTGAGAGGGTTTATTGGCTGCTTGTCCTCCGTGCAGTTTAATCAGGCTACCCCTCTGAAGGCAGCCCTGCAAAACAGCCAAAGCCCGTTAGTTACTGTTATCGGCCGCCTGGAAGCATCAAGTTGTGGGACGATATCCAGCTCGAACACTTTGAGCGATACACACACACGGTCAGGTAAATGATCCTTTTTAATAGTTTCCACACTGCAGTGAGACTCAAAAATGACAATGTTTTTCAGCCTCCTGAAAAGAATAACAAAAGCCAGTTCTTTGTTTTTCTCTCGCTCTCGTTCTCTGCTTGCAGATGACTCAGCAAAAACAGACCGAGGCAAAGATCCACTTAAAAAGGCTGATAAAAATGACTTGGCACTAATCGGAGGTATAGATCCCCATGATACTGTGCTCTGGGAAAAACTTTTCAAAATAATACTCAGATCTGACAAGTAATAAACCATCCTTAGAAATGAAACTGTACAGCCTCATTCATCTTTAGTTATATCAGAAGTTTTATTTCATGCTGTTCTCATTTGTTCCACTGCAGCACTGCATTGTAGAGCGATCAAGATACATTTATGAAGCCACACCACTGCATTCAAAGTAGTGAACCAGTGTAATTTATTAATATTTAGCATGTTTTCATTTTTCTTTGTTTATCTGATGAACAGGAGTAGTGGCTGCAGTGGTGTTCATCACCCTCTGTGCGCTGGCCTTCATCATCCGCTTTCTGTATCGTCACCGACGGTCTCCAGCGCCCCCCGTAATCACCGGAAAGATGCACCGACCCAGCATGGAGCATCCTCCGTACCGGGCTCCACTGGACCTGCACAAACCCAACCACGACAGCAAAGAATACTACATCTGACCTCGCCATCTCGTGTCTGGCCTTTAATCGAACAGCCTGTTGCCAGTGTACATGCTAACAACCCCACCGCACTGTATTATCTACACTGCAAGCTGAGCAGCCAATCAGAGGCCAACAATGACCCAACAGGCACAAGAAATTACAACAGAGACATTTTGTTTGTTTGCTTATTTTCTACGAAGAGAGTCAAGCTTACGTGAAAGTGAGCGTGCGCCGGCGTCCTGGATGATGACAGCTGTATATTGTTATTTTACGGGCATAATAATAGGTTTTACATGCACAGCACACACACTTTCCAAGCAAGCAGCACAGCAGGAGGACTGAAGTATCACTCTGAATTGTCTTTATCCAGTGTGCCTGCTCAAACCTGTCTGTCTCAGAGCCTGCATATAGAGCGGGCTTAAGCTAATGGACTGAAACCCCAGCGGAGAGGGTTCTGAGAGAATGGTTTTGTGGCAGAGCGGCAGACCTTCCCAGATGTTGTTTTTAAAGGATCGATCATCGATCAACATGTCCAAAAAAAAACAAAAGATTAAAGACGTCCGCATCCGACAACCCCGCATTTGATGTCAAAACTATTGACTGGTGCAAGGAGCCGCTAAAGGCTGGGATTAACCATCAAAGGACTATAAGAATATATCAGCGGCGGCTGAGGGATATGGAATATGAGTCATTTGTGTGTATCCCAATTCTCATGGGCCGGGTAGATTGAGGCAGTTTAATTCTCTTTCCCACCGTAATCGAGCTGGTCTCGCAACTGAGCATACCCAGCATGCCCCAGGAATGAAATCTCGTCCTTATTGAAGTGCATTATATCTCCTGACTAGAAAAAAAACAATACACACACACACACACACACAAAAAAAAAAAAAAAAAAACACTTGCTTTCTATTGAGAATGAATTCTATGGCTGTTTTTTTTTGTTTGTTTTTTTTTCTATATGACTACTGTAAATGAATGGTGTACATACATTTCATAATTATATTTAATAAATGGAGCTTTCTAGGAGCTTATGAGTGCAGATGACCTATTGAAATGGTTTTGGTATATTTATGCAGAAATGAAAGTATGGCAATGTATTGAATATTGTGCTTAGGCTCAACAGTAGGGATTGTTTCTGCTTGATTGTTTCAGGCCAAAATTTTCACATAAAATTATAAACTTCACATTTTTTTTCCATTTAAATTGAGAATTTTATATTTTATATTGTATTTTTAATATAATTTGTATAATTACAGGTTTGCAAAGCATAAAGATGCATGTATACTATCGTTCAAAAGTTTGGTGTCCGTAAAAATTTTAAAAATATTTTTCAAGAAGTCTCTTTCATCAATCAAAAATGCAATACAAACAATATTGTGAAATATTATTACAATTTACAATGTTAATTTTAAATTTAAATTAATTTAAAAAGTCATTTACTCAAAGCAGTGTCACATGATCCGTCAGAAATCATTCTAATATGCTGATTTGATGCTCAAGAAACATTTCTTCTTATTATCAATGTTGAAAACAGTTGTTGCTTGATATTTTGTGGGGGGTGTCAGGATACATTTGAAATATATAATATATATATATATATATATATATATATATATATATATTGTAACTTTACTGTCAATTTTGATCAAAAATTGCTTAATAAATATGTCCATGTTCAAAAAATGTTACAGATATAGCATTAACAAATACGTAGCATGTGACACTTCTGTCACAAAAATCTCTCATAATGGCCCCAGGCCACCAGACTATCCATACTGTTGAGCCCTAGTGGATTGCCATACTACTCTTATTATTTCTGCAGTGCATATAGTATGATTCTGTGCATAGTGTTCTATTTTTCTGTTTCCATGTAATACAACCTTGCGAAATGTGCAGTATTCAACAGAACACATTGCACTGGGTACTCTATTCTACAATGCAGTCTGTTTGACCTTCTATTTCCTGTGTGTCAAATGAACTCGTAGTATTATAAGCCAAGATGGAGAAGAAAAAAGAGAGAGCGAATCGATTGCGAGCCCTTAGGATACAGTGGTAATGAAACAACTATAATGAAACAGCTTCTCTTGGCCATCTGCTGTAACAGGTAGGCTGTAGACAAAGCCAAACAACACATTTCAAGGTGGGATGCACCTGATTGTCTGACAATCACAATGATCGCACTTTCAAAACAAGCCCTCTGTTATAGGCGGCTTCACAGTATGTGAACGCACTTGACTGAAGTTAGACTACCAGTCAAAGTGTGGACGGGATTCCTCATGATCTTAAAAACTTTGAATTTGCTGGCTTGCAGTATGTGTTGCTTTGTAGGACTATATTGTTGTTCCAGCCGTGAAGTCGCAGAAATAGAAGCTGCTATTAAATTGAAACTCTGCGTGTCGCTATTGCGGCAGGTTAGGACAAAACTCTGATTAATATGGAAAAGATAGCCTATGTTTCATCGCGTGTCATGGTGTCACGTCGCGTTTAGTTAGGACTCGGTGTAATATTCTGATTTGCTGCTCAAGAAACATATCTTATTATTATCAATGTTGAAAACCATTGTGCTGCTTAATATTTTGGGCTGTCCTTTAAGGCTATCGACACTAACCCGTTGAATTTTCTATTAAAAAAATTCACGGAGCAATGCAATGTTTTAAACATTGATAATAAGAAGAACCATTATTATTAAAATATTTCCTTTTTACTGTATTTTTTCATCAAATAAATACAGCCTTGATAAGCACAAGAGACTACAAAAACATTTTAAAAAATTAATTGCTAACTTTTGACAGGGTACTGTAAAATATAAGTTGTGACTGTTTAACATTTGTGGCCAGTACATAATTTAACATTTGTATTTTTAATGGTTTTTTTTTACATTAAAATGTAGAAAATTGTATTACAAAAAAGATAAGACTACAAATGCGCTACACAGGCTAATGTTTCACATGACTAACTTGTTCTGCTATTTTCTCTGAGCCAGTTAAAAGGAAAACTGTGTGTGTGGAGAAAAAAAAAAAAAAAAAAACCTATGAAGATTGAATTATCGATGAGCCTAAATTCAATTCGCCCCCAATTTGAGTGGATATCTGGAGAAAAAAAATGAGTGGATATCTGGGGTTTTCAGATGCATTTTTAATCAACACCTCAAGACTTAAAGCAAGAAGAAAGGAAGAAAAAGATAGTGAAAGGGAGATAAAAAGAAATAAATTGCTCTTTCTGCTCTGCATGGATATTTGGCTTGAAAAGAAGCTGAAAGATGAATTTCTACGAGAGTTAAACTATAATAGTTCAATTGTGTGTCATATTCATTTTTAATGCATTCACAGATGCATTGTGCCAAAAGTACATTTGCTATTATAGGTGAGGTGGATGAAAGCTTTAGGCGGTGCAATATAAGTCCCAGTCTGTTGATTGAATATGTTTGAACCACCCAATTACTATAAAATACAATTATAGTTCGCATTGATTTTAATTGGATGCACAGTGGACAGTCGAACACCAGGAGCGGAGACTAAATCACTGCTGGTGACTAAATCTCTTTTATTTAATGTCTTGATTAAACCCATCACCCTCCGCACTTAAAAAAAGCAAAACAATTTTGATACCGTCGATCAGCCTCTGGGGAGTCCAGCAAAGCCAATTAACCTTGGCTGCCATTTACTTTGGGATGAGATCTGAGGGAACTCTAACCCAGTGTGTCATCTGCTATCTGCTACGTGATCTCATGGGGAAGCTGGCATAAACCTCGTAATTAATTTTTCTGGAACTGGCAGCATTTTTAAAAATTCAGCTGGACCAGTGGACTTGGGGGTGGCTGGTATGAGTTCTGGCCAAAGGTCGTGAAGCTCAGGAACTTTAAGCGTACTTGTGTGTTTTTAACAAGATTAATTGGAGTTGGCAGCTTCATCTGCATTGGCTTGAACGAGTGGTCCAAGTGAAGTTTTAATGCCATTGCAAGATAATATCACTCACGACATACGCGATGAAGAAAGTCTAGTGCAAACTCCAGAAATTGGATAATGCCTATATATATCTGCAAAGAGAAAACCGAGGGGGAAATAGCATTGTATTTAGCTTTAATTATTTATTTATTTGTTTGTTTGTTTGTTTGTTTGTTTGTTTGTTTGTTTGTTTGTTTGGTAGGTTGGTTGGTTTGTTTGTTTATATATATATATATATATATATATATATATATATATATATATGTGTGTGTATATATATATATATATATATATATATATATATATATATATATATATATACATTACAAATATTTGTCTACTTAGTTGGCCACCCACTGGTTTTGCACAATCTGAAGCTGAATTAAGAATACTAACTGAGGTGATAGATACAGAAATGTATATATTTTAAAATGTTTGTTGTCAGTAAGTATTCATTCATTCATTCATTCATTCATTCATGCTGATTGAGGTAGTAGACAGGACACAGAAATGTAATTATAAATTTATAAATACAAATGGAATATATAGTTCAAAATGTTTGTTGCCAGTAAGATTTTTATTTTATTTTATTTTATTTTATTTTATTTTATTTTATTTTATTTTATTTTATACTGATTGAGATATGAGAGATTTAATTCTCACTGAGATAAAAGACATGAATTTATATACAGTGTAGTATTATAATATATAATATATAGGTCAAATTTTGAATTGTAAATGTATTATTTATTTATTTTCCAAATTTTGGGGTCACTAAGATTATTTATTTATATTTATTTATTTAATATTTTGTTTTATACTTTTTTAAAATGCCAAATATTTTTATTAAGCATGGACACATTAAATTAAAAGTGAGTTTACAATATTTCTTGAGCAGCAGATCAGCATGTTAAAATGATTTCTGAAGGATCATATGACACTGAAGACTGGAGTAATGATGCTAATATTTCAGTTTTGCATCACAGGAATAAATTACATTTTTAAATATCTTAAAATAGAAAACAATATTTTTCATCGTCATGAAAATTTTCCCAGTCTGTTCTGATGCAGCATTGGTGGGCACAAGAAATTTCGAACAGTATTTATTTTATTATTTTTATTTATTTATTGTAAAAATTATGTTGGACTATCACTTGCATTACTGCGTCTGCATTAATTAACTGAATGTGTGTCAACAAATCACTTTCCCTTGGTACCAGTCACATGTGCAGTTGTCTGAACACATGACAGTGTTTTGTATTCTCAAGGCTGCTAGTAAATCTCAAATTGCAGCAATATTACCTGAGCCTCCGCACACTTCAATTTGCAAACTTGGCAGGGTATGGGAAATGAGGCTCCACTGTAGCGCAGAGGGGTACAGTCACACCTGTTCACACACACACATACACACAGACTTTACATCTGGCGGCCATCGCTTTTTTCTGCCTGCTACGAGAGTCATTGATTACTCAAGCAGGATAATTGTGTAAATGTACTGCAAAATTGCCTCTGCCCATGCAGTTGAGTTACTGGAGCTTGGATTCTTTTTTTTTTTTTTTTTTAAATGTTGTTGCTGACAAGCTACAGGCTCGGTGCTCAGCACGTCTCTGAAACGGCTGGATGTGCCGGGCAACATCTTTTCCCATCAGGCATTCCCGCTGATCGGCCCCGCAGGCGTACACAGATGAACCCATCCGCGATGTGTTTTCTCCCGCCTCTGCTGCGCTGGGAAGCATATTTATCATACACGTTTGTTAGAGCTTAGAGTTTAGGGTGTAAATATTCATGATCTACAGTATCAGACTGTTGCCTGAGAGCAATGCACCATCAGGGAGGTCAAATGGATTCTGCTGTATGTGGAGTTTGCTGTTTATTTGTGCCAAGCAGCATTGTGAGAATTGTTCTGGGTTCAAGTTAAGCTCAATCGGCAACATTTGTTGCACATTTTCCATTAAAACCGAAAATAACTTCTACTCATCCTTTAGTTTATTTTTAATTTTTTTGTTTGTTTGTTTGTTTGTTTGTTTGTTTGTTTTTTAAAGGCAAATGTCATGATTAAAAGAAGGTGCTTACAGTGCAGCATCTGGAAAGTTGCAATGCCAGCATACAGTATTAATCCCATTTCTGATAAAGATCTTACATTAAAGGAATATTTAAGCCAAGAATGAGAATTTGCTGAAAATGTGCTCACCCTCAGGCCATCTGAGATGTAGACGAGTTTGTTTTCTTATTTGGAATTTTTTTGAGAAATTTAGCATTACATCACTTGTTCACCAATGGATCCTCTGCAGTGAATGGGTGCCGTCAGAACAAGTGATGTAAAGCATCCAAACAGTTCTAGTGAGTGTGGAACTACACAATGGCTTGGAGAAATTTTGGCCACAACTCTGCTTCAACTCAGTGACGTGAACTTTTCAGGTTGTCCCTTGACATATCTTTTGTGCTAAAATCAGGAATATAACTTGGCCTTTCCAAACATTACATTTCTTCTGCTTTAACCGCTCAGTGTTAGACTTGTGTTTAGGGTTGCAGGTTCTACTTTCTGTTCACAGAATGAACCTTGACATTCTTCTGTAGAATTTTCTATAAAGCAGAATTTCTTTTGACTAAAGCATGATGAACTTCTGTTAACCTACACTACCGTTCAAAAGTTTAGAGTCACAAAGATATTTCTTGTTTTCTTCTTCTTTTTAGAAATAAATAAATAAATTGTCTTCAGCAAGGACACATTACAGTTATCAAAAGTGATAAATTTTTTTCAAATTGCAAATTACATTTATTTCATTTATTGAAACACCTAACTCAACATTTACCTCTTTAAATTAACTGATCATTTAGAAATTAGAAAATTATGTTTGTTCTTCTGCTGCTTCAAAACAACAATGTAGCAAACTCTCCTCATGCGTGTGTGCGTGCGTGCGTGTGCGCGTGTGCATGTGTGTGTGTGTGTGTGTGTGTGTGTGTGTGTGTGTGTGTGTGTTGAAAAACTGGATTTAATTTACACAAGGTTAGTGAATGATTATATCACTCACTGCATGTTAACGTGCAATATTTAAGTCTTGTGGCTTTATTAAGAGTATTTTAATTTTAATTTACAATACATAGCAAAATGAGAGTTGATCAATAGATTTTAGGCTTGATTTCGTATAGGTTTATAATTTATTGTAGCATGTGCTACTAGAGTGTTTATCACTCACTAAAAACCTGAAAGGATGACAAGCTTCTATCTTGTACTACACTTAAAAGGCACAAGCAGCAAATATACACGTTCATGAAGACATGAATGTCCAAAACGTCAAGAGAGTATGTGCTTTTAGCATAAACGTCAGATCAAATAGCTCGATTTAAATGAAATGTCCTGCTTCAATAAAAGAGAAGAAGTGCTTCCTTTGGTTAGATGGTTTCCTCAAAAAAAACAGAGGCAAGTGCATTTTTCTGACCTGTCACATGCTGCTCACGCTAGTAAAGAAGAGATCAGTGAACAGGATGAGGCTCAGTGCTCTTAGAGGTGGAAAAATGTGTACTTCAAAGTCCATTGAACAAAGCTATCAGTGAGGGGTCTAATAGTGCTTTCGCACAAAGCAGCATTTCCAGACGCTCCTCAGCTGGAAGTGTTCCCAGAATGCATTGCCAGCCTCATGCTCTGTTTAAAAAAGTCCCAGTAATAGAAAATGTATTGACTGCCATGACAATTACAGGTGTGTCAAAAGTATTTACAGTCATTTGGTGCAATTTTCATAAGCAAGTGGAAACTCTAATCTCACAACAAATCATCAAAAACGCACTTTTTTCATTCACAGTGCTTGCTTTTCAATGGTGTATGATTTAAACTGAATAATCTTAATGGTTAATCAGTGAATCATTTGGTAAATCCACACATTTCTATAGATGTAGATGCTGTAGAACTGCATGGTTTGCTATTTGAAAATGTGAAAACAATGTTGAATGCTAAAACAAATGTTGAAAACAGTGTGCTGCTAAATATATATGTAGAAACCAACTGTTTTTTTTTCTTTAATGACTAGAGAGTTAAAAAGAACAGCATTTATTTGAAAAATAAATATTTAATTTAGCTATAATTTAAAATTTTAAATGTCCTTGATGGAAAAAAAAATCTTAATATTTTTAAAAAAAGATTAAAAAACAGTATGTACAGTTAATAGTCTACATTAATTTAATATTGCAGTATTTTAAATGGATTGTTCACCAAAAAATGAAAATTTTGTCATTAATTATTCACCCTCATGTCGTTCTGAACCTGTAAGATCTTCATTCATCTTCAGAACACTAATTAAGATAGAAGAGCTAGAATTAAAATAGAATTAACAAGAGCTTTCTGACCCTCCATAGACAGCAAGGGTCCTACCAAGTTAAAGGCACAGAAAGGTATTAAGAACTTTGACAAAATAGTCCATGTGACACATCAGTGTTTCAGCCACAATTTTATGAAGCTATGAGAATACTTTTTGTGTGCAAAAATACTAAATAACGACTTTATTCAACAATTCTTCTCCCCCGAGTCACCCTGACATCCTACGTCATCCGCCCGGAACTGCTTGCACGTACGACAGTTAAGAGAAAACTGTTTCTAACATTTTATATATGGATATTTTTCTTATAAAAATGCATCGATACTCTACAGGAGGCCTTTATGCCTCCCCATCCCCCCCAGAGCCATGTGTGGCCCTGTTTATTATAGATAGAGGTGCTTTATTGCACTTCTTTTGGACTGTTGAACGAAAACACCCACCCACTGCCATTATAAAGCTTGAAAGAGCCAGGACATTTTTAATATAACTCCGAGTGGATTTGTCTGAGAGAAGAAAGTCATATAAACCGAGGACGCCTTGAGGGTGAGTAAATCATGGGCTAATTTTTATTTTTGGGTGAACTCACCCTTTAAAGGGGTCAAATGATGCGATTTCAAGTTTTCCTTTCTCTTTGGAGTGTTACAAGCTGTCCGTGCATATATATAAGATCTGTAAAGTTGCAAAGAGAAAAGTCTCAAACCCAAAGAGATATTCTTTATAAAAGTTAAGACTCATCCACGCCTTCCTAAAACGCCTCATTTAAACATGCCCCCACAAATCTACGTCACTGTGTTGGAAGATTTGAATAACACTGTCCAAATGTTTACCCAAAGAAAGAAGGTGTAACTTTTATTCTCGCTGTAGTATTGTTGTCGCTGTGTGTTTCCAGATATGGTAAGGGGCATAAAATTTCCGTCACACGCTTGAGGTATTCAGCAATCACAAAGAAATGGATAGCTGGCCAATCAGAGCACACCTCCGTTTTCAGAAGGATGAGCTTTGTAAAAATCGACATGTTTCAGAAAGGCAGGGTGGAGAGGAGCAACAATGTAAGGTATATGGAAAATAATGTGTTTTTTAACCCTTAAACCATTGCATTACACCAAATACACAAAATAATATTATTTTTTGCATCGTTTTATGACCCCTTTCAATTGTGTTCTGAAGATTAATGAAGGTCTTACGGGTTTAGAACAACATGAGGGTGAATAATTAACAGAATAACAAATAATAACAACAGAATTTTCATGCTTGGGTGAACTATCCCTTTTATATTATAACTCAATAGAATGTGGAAGGTTTTTAGTCAGAGAGGATTGACACATGAAGTAAAAAGTTTTTGATGTAGCCTAGTGGAACACAAACTTCTGCTTATATTAATACTTGCTATGCTACAAAAATAAAAGTGCTACTTAGATTTTGATCACTCTGTTCCCTTGATCAAAAAGTCATGAAAATATAATGACTGGGGTGCAGAGAGAATTGTCTGAGAGATGTAGCACAGGGACTCATATTAGAGACATTTATGCATTTACATTTATTCATCAAGCAGACGCTTTTATCCATGTGACGAGAACAGACAGTTCCTTCAGGAAATTTAGAAGATGAAGGTATATGCAAGGCTGTGGGCTTGAATTATTATTATTATTTTTTTTTTATTATTATTATTTTTTTTCATTTGCACTGTTTGAGCTATGGACATGAATGATACCTCACATTGCGTGGAGAGGTGTGCTCTGAATAAAAAAAAAATGTATTTTTTACTTACATAAGAACAATAAAAGAAGTGATAAATTGCATAGACTTACATAGAAAGAAGGAGCTGGGAAAGTAATAATTACTACTCAAGGTTAATACTTGGAATTGCTCAAAATCAGCCACTTAAGCTTTGATGGGGTCCCCGCATCTCTGTAAACTGCTGATTGGGAGTCTCTAAGGCTTGTATTTGACATAATGGGTTTCTGGGAATTTAGGCCATTTCAAAAGCGTGGTTATGCCTCTGGGGAAATAAAATCGATATACAATTAAAGTATTTCAGGAAATGGAAACTCCATTAAAGTGTACTTTGAACCTGAAACTGCAGCACTGATATTTTTAAATGACCAGTAACATATAGTTTTGGCAGGCTGTTTTATGTATGTCAGACCTCTCGTTCTGGTTAACACCATCACCAGCAGTGAGTTTAGTTACTGTAATAGAATGTATTAAGAGAAAACAATATTTATTTTATTTCATTTCATATATTTTATTAGCATTTGTTTGCTTGCTTGCTTGCTTGTTTGATAGTCTCAGACAGAGTTGGGTAGTATCTGATTACATGAAATCTGTGATTAGATTCCAAAAATCAAGTACTTGTAATTAGAGCATATTACATTTTAAAATGTTCATAACCAGATTACAGTTATTTTTTAATGAATGACATGATCACATATTATTCACACAATGTAAATCATTCATAATTTGAGTCTCCCTAATTCTTCTTGTTTTTTTTTTTTTTGTTTGTTTGTTTGTTTGTTTTTTTCACTTTAAAACTCCTACTGTATCATGCCATTTAGCTTTTTCACAATATAGAATGGCCATTTTAATGCCATCTAAATAAATTTGCAAACCATACTTCTGAATTTGAGTGAAAAAAAGCACCTCTCAAGCAATTAGAACGTGTATGAAACAAATAATTATGCAAGTTTCTAAACACCAGTGATGTATAGCTGTGAAACTGTGTCTTCATCATTGATTCTGGAAATCTGTAATATTTCAAACCTGCTGGGTGTGTAATGTCATATTTATTAATGTTTGTTCAATGCAAGTATTCCCAAACGTTTTTGTCACCCAAACCCCTTTGACATGAAATACTTACTTGAAAAATCTATGAGGAAGCTACATTTCAGTAATGTAACAACACATTTGCACATATTAGCCTTTTTATTACCAATGCCCAGTTTGGGAAACACTGGTGTAATGTAATTTTTAATACATTTTATCAAAAAATGGAATATATTTTCTTTCTCTTTACTTTTTTTTTAAACGGTATGGTACGTTTAATGGTAATTGTAAACCAAGTTAGATAAAAAAGTAATCTAAAACAGTCAGAACACATTATCTAAAATGAGTAACTTACTATGTTGCTAACTACAGTTTTCATCATGTAATATGTAATCAGTAATGGACTACAATTTGTAAGTAATTTACCCAGATCTTGTCCCAGCAGGTGACTTTAAAGTCATTTAATTATATTGTACCAAGACTAAACGTAGGATTTGTTTGTTTGCTCGATGTTTTGGAGCTTGATAGTCCTAGGCATCAATTACTTTTACATATGAAAAAGTTTAGGCATAACATTCTTTAAAACTATATGTTCCAAAGAAGACAGAAAGTCATACAGGATTTAAACAATATGAGAAAAAGAAAATAATTATAGAATTTTCATTTATGGTGAACCACTTTACTTTTTTATTGAAGGTAATATTCTTTTTTTACACATTATTGTCCCTTTAAATTTGCAATAGAAACAGATGATTGTCATATAAGAGCTATTTAATGAACATCCAGTCATTTACTGCCAATTCAGTTTAAATACTTTTTTTTTTTAATTCTATGTGCTTTGTGTGAGTGTGTACGTGTGTAGCATGAAGACAAACCCACACTCCACTACCTGAAATGGCACACCACATAATCAGTCTGTAACCTCTCATCATGACACCATTAAAGCTTCAATCAACATTTTCAAATAACCCTCAACCTTTTCCATCAAACACACACTCTGTAGACTATTATGCTACTGCAGCAGATGCTTTTCGTACAAATGAACATTCACTAATTTCAGAGAAATTCTTTGTTAAGCAAGGAGCAATGGCTATGGAGCAAGACTGGTGCTTTATTTAATCTTCAGTTCATAGGTTTTACTGATTTGGGAATGGACATGAAACATTTGTGTGATCAGCCCGAATCTATAGCCATTACACAACTTCCACATCAGGTAATGTGCAAATTTACGAGAAGAAACATAGCAAAACATGCTTAACCTATAGAAAGAGCAAACTGAATTTGTATTTACATTTTAAGTTTTTATAAACACTCACCAAAGCAACTTTGGTCAGAAAAAAGTAGTAATTAAATCACATTATTAATGCCAGTTCCCTGGACAGATAGCTGAGTTCACATAATTAAGCAAAGACACAAATGCCAAGAATTCAAGGGTCTTTTAATTATATTACTTTCAAACAGAGTAACTGAAAGTAGCAGCGTAACTAACCTAACTCTATTTTAGTTTAGCTACATAATTTAGTGTAGTTTATAGTTTTCAAGCTTTCCCAACACTGTCCGTGACCAAAGTAAATCAGCCCAAAAGAGTTAGAAACTATAGTCTGCCTCGACCCAGATTATGTTTGATCATGCTCATTTCCCAAAATAGCTTAATTATAATAGAGAACAAGAAAGTCAACAGTTATGTAGTTTCTAGACCATTTGATGATGATCACATCCTGAGCAAATGGTGACCAGTTGTAGAATGAGAATGGGTGTGGGACACTGAGAACCATCTCAGACAACTAGGTGTGAGAACTTCATTAACATACAGACCACAGCTGTTGCAACAGGAGCAACTTCATTTACAGTAAGGGTAGTAAACTGTAAGTGTATAAAAGGTTTGAGTTTAGGATGTTCTGGGTTCATTCCCACTCCAAGGTTGAACCCAAGGTACTACATGTACTTTGTCACTGCTATGCTGCAATAAACATCTTCATCAAGATCTTCAACGTCCTCATCACCTTTTCTTACAGAGTCTTTAAATAATCAATAACAAGAAGCAAAGTCATTTGAAGTGCACTAAAGTGTGTTAACAAAAATTAGATGTGTTGATTATAAGACAGAGAGAGAGAGAGAGAGAGAGAGAGAGAGAGAGAGAGAGAGAGAGAGAGAGAGGAAAAAAAAGGAATTAAGAAGTAGCTGTGTTAGTTTAGGCCAAGAGTTAAAATACTTTTGAAGAGATATTTGCTTTAGTAAAAAGAAGCACATCTATTAAAATATCCAGCTAATTAGCAGGAAATTACGTGACAGCGCAAAGGCAATATGGGGATTTGTTCAGAGCTGGTAAAACTATAGTGTGGTAAGTTTTCAGACTTCGCTCTAATGAGGATATTTGCAAATCTCCTTCTTATGAATTTTTAGTCTCGTTAACAACCTTACAAGTTGAGAATTATGGGAATTTTCTCTTCAAGAAATAGTAAAGTGCTCCTTGTTTCACCCATTGGCTAAATGTAGCTCTTAAATGTAGTTTAACTAAAAAGTCAGTTTATAATATATTACTGCTAGCACAAATTCTCACTGACCTAAAGAGCCCAAGGGGCACATAACACACACACATTTGTTTTTCTGTCATGGTGGGGACTTTTTATTAAAGGGACAGTTCACCCCAAAAAAATGAAATTTACTGACTCTCAGACCATTCAAGATGTAGATGAGTTTGTTTCTTCTTCAGAATAGATCACTTGCTCACCTCTTGGATCGCCAGAATAACAGTTCAAACAGCTGATACAAACATCAGAATAATCCAAAAGCAATCCACACAACAGTCCATCAGTTAATGTCTGGTGAAGTGAAAAGCTGTGCGTCTGTTAAAGTCCATTATTGTGATGTTTTTATCAGCTGTTTCATTCTGATGACACCCATTCACTGCATATGGCTTTTATTTTTTAGAAACCATTTTCCTCATGGGGTCTGTTGGCGTGTCCCCTCAATGTAGATAATTTCAGGTTTTACTATTCTTTGGGGGACATTCTTTCCCCAAAATGTAGGCAAAACCACATGCTCTTGCACATTATTTTGGCAGTGCTCTCTGCAAAATTAATTTAAAATGATCAAAGCAGCCAAACACACACACAAAAAAGCCAAATTTCCTGGTTTGGTGTAAACATAGCTCTTTGTTACACAGCATTTGGTTGAGGAAAATGTGTTCTGTTGGGAGCAGGCCAGAGGGGAAAGAGATCTAATTTGGTATTCTCGTCGATTCCCCTGTATATTTGTCTGGAACAATCAGGTGATTACGGCAGCGGAGTTGGATAGCAAATCAATGGCATGCCTTTCCCTGTTGTTTCTCTCGCTCTTTCTCGCCATCTCATCAGGAAGGCCAGATTCAGTTCAGACACACAGAACATGCAATGCAATATGCTAAAGGTTAACAGAGCACAGGTCAGCCTTAATCAGATCGCTTGAAAATGTCAGCAGAGGGCAGAATCCTTAAAACTGCATGAGCGCATTAAAGGAATAGCTCACCCAAAAATGACAATCATGTAATTTTCTCATCCAGTGTATTGTTTTCACAAAAAAAGAGATCTATTAGAAATATCTGTTAGAAATGTGTAAGCATTCATCTTTTTGTGTATGTGAAGAACAGAAGCTCAGTTCTCCCAAAAAAAGGAAATTCTGTCATGATTTACTCAACCTCAAGCTGTTCCAGACCTGTAGGAATTTCTTTCAGCTATTGAACACAATAGAAGATATTTTGAAGAATGTTGCTGACCAAACTGTTGAATGTAGCCATTGAACTGTATGGAAAAAAATAAATAAATATGACAGCTACCAATGGCTAATGATGACAGAATTTAAATTTTTAGGTGAACTATCCCTTTATTGTTTGATGTCAATGGCAAGACACCAACAGAACCAATGACGTTTGATCTATATTTGAACTATACTGATATCGGTTTATAAAATCATGAAATTTATCTTTTACTCATTTTCAATATACTCATTCTGCTGCTCAATCTGCTGCCTCTCATGAATCTTTAATGGCACGACAGTTGAGAATGTGAGTTTGCATTCTGTAACAAATGTCATGTACTAAAAACACAGTTTACCACAAAATAATGGTAAGAAATTTTTTATTTATTTTTTTCGGCCAAGTGCAAAAACAATGATACAACCCAATAAGTGTTATTCGATTCACTACCAAATGGCTCCAATGAGTTGATTTGTTTTTGTGAATCAAAAATATACATCAGCACCAGTGTAGACCGATTCCCTAAAATAAATAACTTCGTTTTGTTGAATCAAAAACATGTAGTGCCACCACTGCAGCCGAATACTGAAAAATATGCATCTTATGAGCCGGTTCTTTTTAGTAAATAGTTTAATAAAAGATGAGTCACAAGTTTGAATCAGTCTAAAACACTGTCATGTGTAATTCACAGCATTAGCAGATCATGTCTTTCATAAGCAACATGGACAGCAGGCTATAACTGAAATATGAACCTACAGTAAATGAATTGAAATGGAGAATCGAATTGATAGCTTCTGAATCAAATCTGTTATAGCCATGTAGAAAAGTTCTTGTTCATGTATATGTATGGGCTATTCATTTTTCATTAAAATATTTTCTGCAAATTGTGTCTTATGTCAAGTAGATGTGTTTGAATGGACTTTGATTTTAAAAAAACCTGAAGGTCTGTATGCTCATCTTCATTTTTCACTTCACAGCTCTAAGCTAACGCCCGTTAATATACCAAGACATTACGTAAATGGCAGACTAGAGATGTTTAATAACTTCATCTAAATACAGCGAGGCAGGGAGTCTTCAATCAGGAGGCCGGCGATGACATTTAAACAGGCACCTGAGCAAATTAAACCCGGAGAAGGTTAAGCTCTGTTAACACCATCGCAATGTCAAAAAATCCTGCATAAAGTTACTTTCCCATGCCTCTTTTATTTGAGGTGGGATTCAGTGTGATGGCTCACAAAGCCAGGAGAGCTCTCATACTGTGCTCTGTCTGAAACGAATTATCTGCTTTTAGCTTACAAGAATTTGTAGACAGAGAGTACAGCGAGAGAAATGGGATACTGTCAGTGTGACCCCTTGGGGAGGGTTGTGAATTTGGTGCACAGTCGTCCCTTTATGTTCCTCGGAAGGCCTAGATGCAATGAAGACTTTACTTTATAGGCGTTTTTGACAAGGTAATGGTGCAGCAAAGTTATCCCATTCTAGATGGAGCAAAGTTATAGGTTGTTTTAGGTGGAGCACTGCTGTCAGATCTTTAAGCAACCCGTTCACATGTGAAATTTATAACTCTGGGTTATCATTTTTAACCCCAGGTTATCTTGTTCCATGTACATTTTAGGCAGTTGGCAGATGGTTTTCAAGCTATTTTTTCCAGTATGTGCATTCCCTGAAACAGAACCTTAGTTGAGCTACTGGAATGTTTCACACTGTTCATACAGTACTGGATGGTTATTAATCCCTGGGGTGGTCAGGTTTTGAGATTAAATACTGCACATTTGAAAAGCATGAGTTAGCATTCTTATTTGCATTTTTAATTGACAATATTTATAACTTTAATAGGACAAATACAGAATACAAGAAGCACACAATCTGTATAACTCCATCTGTGTAAATGTTGCCACATAAATCCACTGTGGTTGTCTTGTGAAACAAAGACAAAATGAAAGGAAATGAAGAGTTGTATGACACTTTATTTATTGCAGAGGAGCATGTTTTATTTATATATTTATTTATTGCAAATAAGTAGTAGCATTACACTTATATTTATTTACTTATTGCAGAAAAGCATGTTTGTCACATACGTTCCTGTAGCTTAAATAGTAGCGCATGAACCGATGAACCGAAAAATGAATGCAGTGTATGTTGCTTTGGTTAAAAGCATCTTACAAAAGCATAATGTTAAATTTAAACATTCATGCTCTGCACACTGTATACATTGAAAAGGGCTTTATAACCCATTAATTAAATGTCACCATCCTTCTCGCAACAGCCTTGTAATTGTGAAATGTTGCATAACCCTCTCTGGCTTAAAATCTGGGGTTAAAAAAAAGATGTTAAGATTCACTAGAATAACCAAAATTAATTGAGACATCCTTCACTAGAATCAGCTGAGACATTCATTTTTACCTCCATGCTCAGACATTTCCATTTCCATGAGATTTCAATGCAGTGTCTTTTTAAATGACAAACAACTAGTTGATCTTTACCTCCCAGATGACGTCCTGGTATAAGAAACTGCTTGTTGAAAATTGGGAAGAAAAAGACAAATATATTTAGGCAATACAATCTCATTCGTGTCCACAAAACAGATGCTTTAGCATTATGTTACTAGGAACTTCCTCAGACCAAATTTCCTCAAAACTGAGCAAAACTTGCTGTCACACTGATGAATGATGCAATTAAACATTGGCATCTCAAACTCACAACATCTAATTCACCCCCCACATTTCACAAGTTCATTACATGCTGTAGATTTAATGCCATTCTTAACTAAGATATCCGTGAAAGCATTTCCTTTCTGCCGTGTTCCTAAATCGTAAGAAAATGAGCCCGAAAAATCAATAGGTAAAGTAATTTCACTTTAGTGACTTCCAATCAAACACCAACCCAAACAAAAACACTCAAGCACACTTTTTTTCCCCGATGCACAAGCCATGATATCACTTGTCTCCTGAATAAAACATGCGTCCCATTTAGATTCACTTGGCTTCATCTTGGGGAGAGAGAGAGAGAGAGAGATCTGGCCTGATGGGACGTAGAAAAGAAGCAACGTCTAGAAATAGTGTTGGCACAAAGAATCGACTTATTCGTGGATAATTATGTCAATTATACAACTCTGAAATCCCGCTTCCTCTTTACCTCAATAGCTTGCGATGAAGATGTCTGGTTGCATTTGAAAATCTCCACTTGAGAAAGTAAGTAAACCAGAAACCAGCAGCTCAGAGCACCTGCCATGATGGTACTCCTCTCAATATGCTAATTAAGGAGACAAAAAGTAGAAGATTTGACAAGGACAAGATGTCGAGAACACTTCTCAGTCACATATGCTGGAGTATATATAGAAGAGACGCCATTAATGCGAGCCCACACATCCTGGCTGAACTTCCCCAGACGTTTGCCTCTCTAAACTTTAGTGAACAGAAAAGCAACTTTGATATCGGTCGTGTTTATATCGGATGAATGGGCTACCATAATTTTCCTCGCCGGATCAATAATATTAATCAAAAAAATGAACTGGGCTATATTTGGACAAACAGAAACCCGATAAGCACGGCTGCACCTGCATTTCCGCACACAGATCCCTGGCTCTCTGCTTGTCGCTTTCCTTTATCCACCCGGAAGGTTTTCTGTGTGTGACACATATTGACGTTTTCCATGCATACTGTCACCATGATAGATTTTCAGTCCTTTGCCATAACTCCCTGCAGTCCTGAGCCTCACTGTTTCCATCAGTCCATCTCTCTTTTCAGCCTTCTTTCTTTCTCCTACACACACAGATTGATCCAACACGTGCAGGAGTACCAAGCGTCTACGCTAGTCAATCAATGTGTCCTATCGTTGAATAACAAAGTCTAGCAAGTACGACTATTCCCACTCAGCATGAATAATTAAAGACGGCTACTCTCATGGACACAGGCTCTATATTTTCTTTTCTTATACTTCATTCGCACTAGAATCGGCCTCTGGGCACAGCATGATTTTTACACACCGCGATCAACAAACCAAATGCACTGCGGGCTCCACAACAAATATCTGGTTTGATGTAAATCCTTAATTAGCAGACACTATACACTTCTGGCTTCCAGCTAGCCATATTACAGCCTATATTTCAAAAATGTAGTTAAGATATTTTTTTTTATTTTTTTTTTTTATGGTGCTTTCATAAAGGCACAACATAATCAATGAACAGGGAGAGTAAAGTCTATTCGGCCGAGTGTGTCTGGATAAAAATTAAAGATGTTTATTAAAAGGCTGCTCAGTGAAGAGAAACAGTGCTATTCAATGTAACCACATATTCATGATTGAGGAGGACCAAATGTAATTACATATTTTATTATGCTATAATATATAATAAAACATTATATTATATATAGTGTGTGTGTGTGTGTTGTGCGAGGGACCTCATCCTAAAATTTAAAAGGCATCTATAGTTTCTTTGATAAAGACTCAATAAATATTATAAATGTCTAAATATTATTTGAAAAAAAAAGTTTCTATTAGGTTATTACATTATTTTCTACTCACAGCACTGTACTGTAATGTACACTGTACTAATGTATTATTTATTTACTCATTTATTTTCTTATTTTAATCAGATGTTTTCTTTTATATATTTATTCTTTTATATTTATTTATCTGTTTATTTTTATGAATAATTAAATTTTAGGGTAAAATAGGGACAAAGTGGATTTACTTTTAAATTGTAGCATATTTAGATATGAGTTTAGCATGTGCAGGATGATGATGCATCGGAAGTAAACAGAACAATTTTAATTCAGTTGTTATAGCACAAAATGTAAAATTTTAAAAGAGGGGTAAGAAGCCCCCTAGATAACTTTTATAGACTGTAAAGGACTTTATGACAGCAGCCTATAGGTAGCCTATATAGGCCTATTTTGAAGGTAAGGTAAAACTATTCTATGACTTTTATACACCAATATTTAATTGCCCAGATTTTAATTGAAGACATGTGATCAGCAACACTGTGAATGCAAATCTATCTATCTATCTATCTATCTATCTATCTGTCTGTCTGTCTGTCTGTCCACTAACAAACAACACTGAAATCTAAATAGAAATACTGAGGAGGAGAACAATATCTGCGGAGGTTACAGCCCTGCCGTGAAGATTATCTCTGAGGAAACTAACTAGTCAGATCCACCCTCTTCAATTGCTCTCTTTGAGAACTTTTTGAATGCGTCTCATTGTTCTTTGTCATTTCCTTCTCTCGTTTCATTTGAAAAGACTCCATAGAGGAAGATATGCTCGCAGGGAAATTACGAATTGCTGCAGCCCTCCAGAGCACAGAAATTAGCGCGGCTGAATGTAAATTACTGCCATTGTAAATGATGACAGAGGCGAGGCGACACTCAGATAATATTTTTCTGCTTTTCTCACTTCTGCAGTTGAGCCTCAATAATGGAATCAGAGGTATTGTTTCATTTGTACGTAGAAGCACAGCTGTAGAGGGTAAAACAGCGGTTCAGTGAGACTGGGTTGTTTATTCAGTTCAATCCACTTAATATGCGTTGCATCTCTTTTCTTTTTTCAAAATCTTTTGAGTGAAACAATTCAGCCATGCACTTCAACTCTAGAGAGAAAACTAGAGAAGGGAGAGAAAGTATTGAAGAGGTTACAGTAGGATTGAGGTACTCTTCCAAACGAAATGCAGCTTTCTTTGAAGACTTCAGCTATATTAAGATTCTGGTCAGTGTAGCAGCGCCACCTGGTGACATTTTCCAAAGAAGCGTCACCTCTAACAATATGACTTTCTTTCCAATGTTGATACAAAATATGATATCGGCCTGTACTTAACACTGTATTGGTCCCTTATTTCATGCAGTTCAGATAACTTAGAATACTGCATGTGAGTATATAGACTATTTTTATGGTACTTTATGATGTTTGCCCAAATTACAATTTTACTATTGTGCCTTTGAATTTATTGGAGTGAAAGTTGGGTCATCAATATACAGGTGCATCTCAATAAATTAGAATGTCATGGAAAAGTTCATTTATTTCACTAACTCAACTCAAATTGTGAAACTCGTGTATTAAATAAATTCAGTGCACACAGACTGAAGTAGTTTAAGTCTTTGGTTCTTTTAATTGTGATGATTTTGGCTCGCATTTAACAAAAACCCACCAATTCACTATCTCAACAAATTAGAATATGGTGACATGCCAATCAGCTAATCAACTCAAAACACCTGCAGAAATAGTGCATACTTTATTAATATATTTTGATATTTCATACAGAACATAGTGAGATTTATTATTTAAAAGCTGCCAACAAGCATATTAATACATATTTTGCCAAAAACGCATCATTCAGTGAATGCAGACTTTGATGAATTCATAAAGTAGTTTTGCAATGGCTTTAAAAATTACTGTTAAGTAATTAAAATGAAATGCCTGACTGTAATAATTAAAAAAAAAAAAAAAATCTTTCTAAAAATATAATGATGTGAATTAATATAAGAAATGTAGTGAAGTTAAAAGTTTCCTTTTTAAAATGTCTTTTATACTTAAAAATAGATTATGAAATCAAAGACAGTCAAATCATGTTTAAGTTCAGTCAATTGTTACAAAAATCATAAGTAATCGCTGTAGATAATACACAAGGCACAAGTTCATTATATTTGGAGAGTATAAAAGGCAGGCATGTCTTTTATACTCAATGTCATGTCAAAAAAAGTTTGGTTTAGAGCTTGTTGTGTTGCTCCAGGCTCATTACATCATGCATTAGCTTCTGATCCCCTGTCTGACAGAAAAATATAAGGCTTGAGCATACAATAAATATCAAATACATCTCTCAGATCAATACATCAAAGCTGGGCCCACGGTCAGGACACAGAAAGGGGTTTGTTCAGCCTTGAGAAAAAGCTCTGTGGCATTGCATATGAAGCAACAGAAGTCACAAACGTGCTGAATAATCACTCTGAAAGTGTTAATACAACTAGTATTATCTTTATAAACATGCAAGTACATATATCAATAAGCAATATAAAAGTATCTGTTTGGTTTTGGTTGCAGAGTGTTAAGACACAAGAACATCTGTTGGTGTGAGACCAAAGAAAATCCGCTGGCTACTTTCTGCCATGGAAAAACAAATTTTAAGCACTTAAGACACACTTCTATGACTAAGCCAAGATCATTTGCGGTCCAGATTTAGTTTGGTCTCTGTTCGTACTTTAAGCACCATCCTTGACCATCCTTTGACTCCCCCTGTGGGCGAGGAGATCTACTTGCGGCCCACGGTCTCCGCCAGCTTCTTAAGTCTCTTCTTCAGCTCCAGAGGAAACTTCTCGTAACATTTCTTACACACCGGCTTCATGTCAAATTCCACAAACTTGTTCCTAAAACACAAATTTTGCTTTTAGGAGTGTGATTTTTAACACATTCAGGCCAGAAACAATCTACATGTATGCGTCCCATTCCGACTAAAACTATCAAAAATTATTTTTAATAATAAAATAAAGCCGAAATAAAATAAATAGTTGAAAATGTTTTAAAAAAAATTATAAAATTAGAAACATTTCTCTGGAAGCTAACTGTAATCAAATAAATTTAAGTTGAAGTACTAAAATTACTCAAACTAAAATAAAATTAAAATAAAATACAACTAAATATAAATATTAAAAAAAATAAAATTGACAAAAGTACAAAAGAAAATTACTAAAACTAAAATGATCACTGAAAATATTAAAAGCCAGTTTAAAATATTAAATGCTATAATAAAAAACTATAATAAATAATATAATAAAATATTTTATTAATACTTTAATAAACATTTTGAAGGCAATGTCATGCATTAATTAGGTCTATGAGTTATCAAAAAAAATGGGGGGGGAAACATCAATAAAATATTAAAAATATGATAATGCTGAACTGACAAATAAATACTGGAAAACAGAGATGCATCTATATTACAATTCTTGCTGATAACAATAACCATATTATTATTTTGATGTTATGGCCGATAAAATAAAAAAGTATATAAAAAAGTATATTCATTTTAAACAATATTATTAAATTACTAGTGTTTTCTAAGAGTAAGTGAGCATTAGATGATGGTAAAGGTACATTTACCCTCTAAAATGGGTGGGGAAAATTGACGGAAAAAAAACAGGGAAAATAAGCATGCATAATTAAATATCCAATAATAATAAAAAATACAGGGAAAAGTTGCTGAAAAAGATAGAAAAAAATAAAGCGATGGTGAGGCTAAGGACACTAACCAATGATAATGAACGAGTGAAGCAGATGAGCATGACAGAAAGGAGAGAAAAGGGTTACAGACAGACAGCGATGACTTTCTTTCGCCGTTCGCGAGAGTCACGTTCACGTTTCGCCAAACGGCGCTTCAGCTCTTCCGGCAGGCGTTCGTAACAGTGTTTACACACCGGCTTCAGGTCCACCTCCACAAACCTGTCCCTGCAGGGCCACCGTCAGGGACAATGAGGGAGGAAAGAGGAGAAACAAGCGAAAAGGTGGGGAAATTGGATGGAAGATTGGAAGAGGAATGGGTTTGAAGTGGAAAAGAGAAAGAGAAATGGAATGTGGTAGCATTTTGAGAGCGAAGGAGAATCGAATGGGACAGAAGTAGAGAATAAAAGAGTTAGCAGGAGAGAAAGGTTAGTAATGATCCAAAGAAGTACATCACAGCAGCCGAGAGAGCCAATTTAAAGGCACTTCTGCACAAATTTAAACACAGCAACCGAACAATCGCTAAGAGAAAAAGGAAAGAGGACAGATTGTGATATAGGATGAGTACGTGTGTGTAAAATCACTTACTTGAGGGTGAGCTTGGTGTTACAGGTCGAGCACGAGAAGCAATTCACACACCAAGCCTTATTCAGAGCCGACACCACTGAGAGAAAACACAAAAACAACTCAAAACAGCAGCACCCCTAGTCATAACAACTGCACATCAAAGCATTATTTTTTGTAATTATTATATATTGAAGCTTTAAAGGTTGGGAACTACACCGTGTGCCGAATTATTAGGCAAGTTGATATTCTGGTCATATTTTTATTTCAAGAACATTTTACCAATTCCAAACCACATCAATCTTAATAACTACTACTGACTTTGTATTTAACCATTTATAAGTGATATATAATTGTCCATGAAGGCTGGAAGTCAAAAACTCCTAATATTCAGGTGTGCCGAATTATTAGGCAGGTTTTCTTTTACAGATAAAATGAGCCAAAAAAAAAAAAGATTTAACTCAGACTAAAAGTCAAAAATTATTAGTTATTAAGATTGATGTGATTTGGAATTGGTAAAATGTTCTTGGAAAAAAATATGATCAGAATATCAACTTGCCTAATAATTCGGCACACGGTGTAAATGTCAATATCATGTTCAAGTAAAGAGCAATTTACCATCTCCTTCGATCACACGGTTGCAATGATAACAAACATCCCCAAAGAGCTGCACAACAGACAGAACAGATGCTTTAGTCTCACATTAAAAAGTTTCATTATCCACAACACAGCCTTTTCAGATCAAAAGGGGCTTTGAAAGAAGAGCCAGGCATGTGTTACCTGGTTGTAGTGAGTCTCGCAGTAAGCAAGTCCTTTTCTCTCGTAATGACGGTGTCCCAGGAAAGGCTTCTCGCACTTGGCACAGACAAAATGCTGTAGAGACACACAAACACACAAGCTGTGAGCATGCCCTTCAAATATACACTACCATTCAAAAGTTTTGATTGATTTTGAAAAAAAGTCTCTTATGTTCACTAAAGGTGCATTTATTTAAGTACAGTGAGACAGCAGTATTGTAAAATATTATTACAATTTAAAATAAGTGTTTTCCACTGTAATATATTTTAGAATGTAATTTATTCCTGTGATGCAAAGCTGAATTTTTAGGATCATTACTCCAGTCTTTAGTGTCACATGATCCATTAGAAATCATTCTAATGTGCTGATTTGCTCAAGAAATACTTCTTATAATCATCATTGGTGAAAACAGATGACTGCTTAATATTTTTTTGTGAAAACTGTGAGACTTTTTTCAGGATGCTTTGAACAAAGTTAAAAAGAACAGCATTCATTTGAAAAATTATAAATGCCTTTACTGTCACCTTTGATCAGTTTAGTGCATCCTTATTGAATAAAAAAAGTTAATTTCTTTAAAAGCCATATCGTCCAGTCAACACAGAAAAAAAGACTGGTATTATATTGTCTTATTTTGTAATAATGAAAAAAAAATACTTAATTATACGCAGGACTGTCACAATAACAACATTTCAGGAGTCAATAAAGCAATAAGCCCCTAAAAGCGTGGTTTACAGCGAATTTACTCCGCTTCGCGTCGTGCCTAAAATCCCCTTAGCTGTTATAAATTCACTGTAAACCACGGCTTCACTGGGCTTATTGCTTTTATAAAACGGTTATTCCATATATGTAGCAAGGTTTCACAAAATAAAACAAAGCAAATAAAATGTAATGATATTAATAAAAACATTATTCTTTATTCTTTATTTCTTTATTCATTATTCATTAACAATGTAGTTCCTCAGATACGTTGTGGTTGCAACAAAGTGATTGCCGAGCGACACACAGACGTAAACAAAGGTGTGTGTTTGTAGAGTAATTTACAACAGTTTCGAACGCGGCTCAACCAATCAGAATCAAGGACCGGAACTATCCGTTTTATAAAAGCATTTTAGTAGCACAGCAAAAAATAAGCTTTCCATTTTTTTTGTTCCAACCACACTCCTTTAAATAAACAATTAAATATCAATAAAATATTTGCAAACTAAATATGACAACAGCATGAAACCTTTATTTTTCACTATTTAAATGTTTTCATTTTTCAAACAATTATTTAGGTATGCAGTCAGTAATGAAGAACAAATTACAAGCAATAGAACAAATAAAACAAACACTAAGAACTGTGCTTGAGGTTTAGTACTTGATTACTGAAGTATTCAAGTAAACATCCAGAAAGTGTAATATGACTAATAAAATAAATTACCTGGCACTGCATGATAATTATGTAATACACATTAATACCGATCTGATGCAGTTTGACTGTAGAGAGCTTAATTGAAGTACTAAAGTTATCCAGGTGAGAGCAGTTTCTCCTATATTATTGTTTGATTACTATTACAAACATAACAGACTGTGGCAGGTCTACTGTACTGCAAGGCCTCATAAACAGAAGCGATATCCCATGTCCAGATCTGCTTATATACACTTAATACATAGCAGATTGTGTTCGCATTGATTCCTTGCCAAGGCGGCCATTCTGACCAATAAGCATTCAGTTTTTTTGCATCGCCTAACATCCTTAATTAAATATATTTTCAGAAAAGTTATGGTGCACACTATACTAGAACTGTCACTATGTTGAACATAATTTAAAAAATCTAAATAAAATACACAGACCTCAACATGCCACTGTTTGCCCATGGCGTTGACCACACGGCCCTCGATAGGACGCCTGCAGGCTCCGCAGATCGGCACGCCCATCTTATCATGGCAGGGGAGACAGTAGAGTTCCCCTTTCAGCTCGCGAGCGTCAGCTGTCAGCTCCTTACTGTAAAACACACAACCTCAAATTCACATCACTTACAGCAAATGGACACAGCAGATGGAATCATTTAGTGTTATACTGACCCACAGTTACTGCAGTTGAAGTGGTCGGGATGGTAGGGGTCGTTTTTGAAAATGAGGGGCTGTTCCTCGATGATGGCGTGACACTTCTGACAGATGTACTTCCCAAGGCCCCGAGCTTTTTCACGGTTATGGCATGGACGGCAGAGATGGCTGGAAAAAGCACATATGCACATCAGCCAATCAGAACGCTCGAATTGGTTCCATACGCAATCTTCTGGTTGGTAGGACTAAAAACCCGTGTTTAAGAATCAGAATTGCTTAAGATAATTAATTAATGAAAGCTGATCATAGACCAATTGAATGTATGCAGCCTGTCAGTCGTACGTTCACAGTCACCCCTCATTGGCTGTAAACTCACCGGCCGGCGTTCTTGACAAATCCAACATCGGCGAGCACGGCTTGGCAGATATCACAGCAGAAACAGTCAGGGTGCCAGCTGTTATTCATGGCCTTAATCACACGCCCAATTATAAACTCTCCTGTGGGAATATGAGGGACACAATACACAATTAGCATAGTCAATAACATCACCTGTTCATATGTTTGTGCGTCTGCATCTCTTACCACACTGGTGACAACAGGGAGCAAACAACATCTGGAAATCATGCTCACAGTATTTCCTTCCCTCAAACTATGGACAGAAGGGAGAAAAATCAAACGTAACACCAGTTCCAATGGGAATACATCTCAAAGTCAATCAATTGCAGACAATTGCAACCTGCGGACAAAACATACTGTAACTTCCAGAACTTTGAAGAAATGTCTGCACTTTTATAAATAAAAATAAATAAAAAATAATAGATATTTATATTATTTACATTATTATATTTATTAGGGCTGTCAAAAAAAAAAAAAAAAACAGAATTTCGAATATTCAACAAATTTAAAATAAAAATCCAATTTTAGGTGTCCGCCAGGCTGCCTTATCAGTGGCGCACAAGATGCGATGACGATGGGAGTCATCGTTGCATTTTTTTTAGCCTATCCATTTGAACCCACTGGATGCGGCGCTGCTCATTCAAAATATTGCAGAAAAAGAGAATATCAATGCGGAGATGATGTTGTTTACGTCAAAACTGAAACCAAGCCGTTCACACAGAATGCATATTTATCGCATTTCCTAGACGGATGTCTATCACCTTTGCACTCGTGTCTCGCACAAAAGTGCCGCATGTTTAGAAAACCATGTAAAATTAATGTAAGTTCAACTTTTAAAAAACATGTCTCGTGACTTTATGGCGGGTTTTCTGCATCCCACTGCATCTCATGTTTTTAAATGAAAAAAGTGCTCTTTGTGATTGGTTTTCGGTCCTTTGTATTAAACTATACATTCATAGATGATGCTTTTTGTTTCTAATTGTTTAAGCTACATAATTAATTATATATGGTTTATAAACATTATTTTAAACATTATGCACTTTTTTCAAAGATAGTCGTGTTATTTTTATTACTCTGAAGAAATGCGCATTAGTAATATTTTGCTTGAGGTTCAAAAAACATTATTTTCCACATACTGTACATTATTGTTGCTCCTCTATGCTCCGCCTTTCTGAAACGCGCCGATTTTTACAAAGCTCATCGTTCTGAGAAGCGAGGTGTGCTCTGATTGGCCAGCTATCCAGTGCGCTGTGATTGGTCGAATACCTCAAGCGTGAGACGGAAATGTTACGGCCCTTACCATGTTGTGACGCCGTGTCCCGGCGCAACGAGACTAAAACAATAAAACCCATTACAAACGAGGCATTTGTTGCATTCAGTGAGGACATAATTACTGATTATAATGACTCATACGGTCTTTTTACGCGTTGCGCCGCGTAAACATAACACCATGTCTGCATTTGTGATCGTAGAAATGCCAAACAAGCACTACTCTACACTGCTCAAAACTCGCATTTGAATAGTAAGTAGCAAATTCTTTAAATATCGAAACGTACTTACAGGCTGTGAGTCAGAAGCGCCAGACTGTCCTTGCCACGTTGGAATTGCCCCACTTTATAGTGTTCACATAACAGCCATTCATAGTGTTCACATTGTAGGCTACTCTCTCCCAAGTTCAGGAAACAGTCCTCCATAAAATGCGAAGCACACACTCGAATATTTGTGTTGTACTGTTCTGGAACAGTGTTGTAAATATAACTTAACCACTGATTTCTAGTTGTGTACTAATTTGGAAGGCCAAACTAAGTACTTTTGCTTTCACAAGGAAACACTCAGCGTCTCCACGACATGGCGCCGGCGGCAGCAACAATACTACAGCGAGAACAAAAGTTACACCTTCTTTCATTGCATATACGTTTGGGCGGTGTTATGCAAATCTTCCCACACTGTGATGTAGACATGTGGGGGCGTGTTTGAATGAGCCGTTTTAGGGGGGCGTGGCAGAGTCTTAACTTTTATAAAGAATCTCTTTGGTTTTGAGACTTTAATCTTTGCAACTTTACAGATCTTATCTATGCACAAACAGCTTGTAACACTCCAAAGAGAAAGGAAAACATGAAATTGCATCATATGACCCCTTTAATTTCGAATATAATTCGAATATTGATATTTTAGCACAAAATTCGAATTTCGTTTTTCAGCCAATTTGACAGCCTTAATATTTTTTTTTGTACAGTACATTTATAAATTTATATTATATTTCAGGTTTTTGCTACAAAAGACATTAGGCTACACAACAAATCTAAGTGGACTTCGGGGTCTTCCTATAATTTACTAAAAAACAAAAAAGGTAATCTACGATAGGCTTCAAGATGACAGGTTTAATGCAAGTACCTCATAAAAGAGTCCTTCAGGAAACTGCTGGAAACACTGTGCACAGACGAAGCAGTGTTCGTGATACAGCTCGCCGTTGCTGTTGACGATCTTCTCCGCTGGGGCAAATCCGCTTTTACACCGTTCACACGAGGCATTTGCCAGGGCATTGGACATGTTGCTGTTAGAAACAGATCAATGTCATGAGAAATGAACAGCAGTGACCATTAGCCTATAGATCTAACACAGCATTACGAGTCAGCTTCCTTCAGTAAGAATTAATTTTTTAAAGAAATATTTACTTTTATTCAAGAATGCAATAAAATATCAGAATTTATAGTAAAAAAGGCTGTTCTTTTGAACTTTCTATTCATCAATGAATCATGAGAAAGAAAGAAAAAACATTCTACAAATTTATTAAGCTGCACAACTGTTTTAAATACAGATGTTTTTTGAGCAGCAAATCAGCATATTAGAATGATTTCTGAAGAATCATATGAGACTGAAGACTGAACTGAACTGTTTTCTATTTGAATACATTCAAATAGAAAACAGTTGTTGTTTTTATTGTAACAATACTTGAAAATATTAGTGATTTTACTGTGTTGTTTATCAAATAAATGCAGCCTTGGTGAGTAAAGAGACTTCTTCCAAAAAACATTTAAAAATCTTACCAACCCAGCTTTTGAATGGAAGTATATATAACTATGTTTGACTGTTAATTTGAATGTATGAATTGGTTATATGCCTTTTTTTATTATAGTGGGAAAAAAAATACTTTTTACAAACTGATATACTGGCCAGACAGATTAATTGGAGGATAAGTGCTCGTTTCGCAATTACTGGTATTGGCTTGGCCAATAAACAGAGGGAGCCAATGTTTAAAGGGACAGTTCACCCAAAAATTACTAAATTCTCAGTAAACAGCATATAAAAAACAAACATCATTTAATTTCTTCAATTATGCATGTTTCACTGAATATTATTAAATTGAACTGATATCAGTATCATATTGTAATTTGTCACCCTGCTCCTGAAAGTGCTTCAAGCTGATGTTTCTCTACTCAAAAATCCCATGTAGCCTGTCTGGCACTTTGCAAGATATTAAGTTTCTCCATTTAAGAGTGACCGGGCAAGACTGCAACCAATGTTTACATCACACAAACAGAACAGCCTGCCGTGGCCTGTGGTTACACTGCCAGACGTGATCTCAAATGACTCATGGCATTTCTCCTCTACGACATCACAGGAGATGTCTCTATAAGGGGATGGGGCATCTTTACAGCTTCCCCTCATTCCCTTCACCCCTGTTATGGCGTTAAAGCAGACTGATGATTCTAAGGCCGCGTTCCCTATATGGTGAAGTGAAGTCAAGCAGAGAAGATCAGCTGGTGTACTAACACAGCGTAGATCTATAAATAGATCATTTGTGTGTTAAAGAGATGGAGACTGTTATATGTCAGTTTTTATTACGTGTAAGAGCTCACAGAGCAAAAGTGGAGGTCTCACACTGCTGTGTGAGGAAGGGGGAGCTGTGCCATCTGTGTGTGTGTGTGTGTGTTGAAGGTTTGCTTATGTCTGTGACACACTCCCAGTTTATCCAGCATCTATTTAGGAAGAATATGCAGAGGGGTATAAAAGTTTGAAAACCTAAACAAATCATTAAAAAAAGAAAAAAAAAATCCTCTTTTTCTTTTTTTAACAAAATTTTTCATTCCAAATGTCTTTTTTTTTTCTTTCTTTTTTTTTTTTTTTTTTAAGAAAAATGCAATAAGTATTTTCATTAGTGTTCTTAGACTTTAAACCCCCATTGCACATACAAGTAAATATTTATCAGAAAACTTAATCTGAATATTACACAGAATCTTATATGTACTACCGCTTAAAAGTTTGGGATCTATAATGTTATTTTTTTTCTTTTAGTCTCATATGCTTACCCTTATTTATTTATTTTATTCACTTTTTAACGCCATGCCAGCATCAAGGCTATTTTCATGGCAATCTCAGGAAAAAATTACACAAGGTAGCCTATACAATTAACAAAGTTATAAAAGACATTTCACATCTACACTAGACAAAAATTCTAAAATACATTCAGGTGATCATATACTTACCAACGCATCATATAATTTATGTAAAAACAGTAATTGTGAAATATTACTGCAGTATTTGAATATATTTTAAAATGTCATTTATTCCTGTGATGGCAAAGATGAATCAGTCTTCAGTGTCACATGAGCCCACAGAAATCATTCTAATATGCTGATTAAGTGCTTAAAAACATTTCTTATTATTATCAATGTTGAAAACAGTTATCCTGCTTCATATTTTTATAGAAGCCATGGTACTTTCTTTCAGTATTCTTTGTAGAATAGAGGGATCAACAGAACAGCATTTAAACATAATAAATGTCTTTACTATCACTGCTCTTCCATTTAATTTATCCTTACAGAATAAAAGGACTAATTTATTTACAAATAAATTGTTACACTCCCAAAATTTTTCAGTGGTATTGTATATTTTACCAACACTGACATGATAATTGTGAGCGTAACATCTCAGGAAGCAGATTATATCCATGTTTCCCTCGGATCTGACCGTCTGTGGGAGCATCCAGCTCAGGAATGTCTCCCAACAGCACAGACTACACAAAACATCTGAGAAGCTTGTTTTTTTGTTTTTTTTCTTCTTCCATATGGAAGAGGATCACAAGTTTTCCAGAAACACTGTGAAATTAAATCACAAGTCATATTAAATTAAACGAATAATAATGTACTTAATTTGCTTATAACGTATTATACAGGAAGTTAACTAACTTACAGTAAGACAGGACTTATCTAAACACTGTTCAGTGTCTTTGCAGCTCTCTCTCTCTCTCTCTCTGTGTGTACCTGTTTTTGAATACACACAGACTCATGGGGACTTGTGTCACGGTGGGGACCTAAATTGAGGTCCCCACGGGTAAAAAAAAAAGCTTATAAATCACACAGAATGAAGTTTTTTGAAAATCTAAAAATGCAAAAAGTCTCCTGTGAGGGCTAAGTTTAGGTGTAGGGTTGGTGTAGGGCAATAGAATATACGGTCTGTACAGTAGAAAAACCATTACGCCTATGAATGTCCCCACAAGGATAGCGAAACGAGTGTGAGTGTGTGTGTGTGTGTGTGTGTGTGTGTGTGTGAGTGTGTGTGTCAGAAAAACTCCACTAGGGAGGCTAATTAGCTTAGCATCCGCCCTCTCATCTCATTCCGTTACATTTCATAGTTTTCCCTCTATACCAAAACACAGATTTCACACTAACCGTTTAACAGAAGACAAAGAGAGAGGGTGGAAAAAAGAAAGCGAAGTAAGGTAATAAAGTAATAAATAAAACTGCAGATATCTACAGCATCTCTGGTTAGAGATTTATCCGTAAAATATCAAATTAAAAATAAAAATCAGTTTCAAACATCGTACCTGCCCGTCATCTCTGACACCCCCAGCATCCCCTTCAGCACAGCTTATCCTGAGAGACGATTCAGATTTTATTCGACAACATAAAACGCCCCTCGGATCTGTTGCTTTTCCACTTTTTTTCGTTCTCTCTGAGACAAAGATGTTTTTCTGAAAAAAAGACTGTCCTCTCTGCTAGCTCTTCCGGGTCACGTGCTGCTCGTCTGGACTTCTGATTGGTTACATGGATCAGCTCCACAGATGTGCAGAACCTTCGAACTTTATTTGGGCACTGTATATAATATAATATAATATAACATAATATAATTTCTGTTTTAAATAGTTTAGAAATTAAATTCATAATTAAAATGTGAATAACAAATATCAGAAATATTAAGTGGAGTGGAACTGTTATATTTTCTGTAACACACTCAGCCATAGTTCTTTAAACTTTTATAAAATGACCACACAAAATAAATGTAAAACACAGACCTCTAAGAAACATATGTTTAATGTATATTAATTTAATGTATATTAATCTACATTAATATAAATTTTTAAAAACAATTGTTTTTAAAATTTTTTTTTTTTTTTGTATTATGAAATATGCTGAACATAATGCTAAGCACTGATTAATGAGCCCTCTTGTGGTCGTTAGTAGTGAAAGCGGCGGAGCAGAGTGGACATGCTAGAATCCACAATAGAAATGAGCTACACACTTCCTCTGACGTCACACCGTTTTACTCACTTCTCTCGAATAGAGACTTATATGGCATTGATTCGCGACAGCGCAAAATCCACTCATTTGAAGTAAAAATTCTCAGCCTACGGGTCTGTAAACTTCTTCCGTCTCACTTGATTCAGAAAACAGTTTTATTTTATCAAATACACACAACATGCATTGTGAAAAGTTAACTTTTGAAACTATGTTGCAGCTTATATTGCATATCCACCAGACGAGGACGCTGTTGCAAAAAAAATGAAGAAAAAAGAACTTGCACACAGTAAATGTGAGGAAATACATCTGTGGTTGCTCTGCTAAGACACCTGTGTGAAATGTAGGTACACTGAAACATCCAAGTAATTAAGATTGCAATATTTCTCTACGCACGTTATATGTTATACGGTAACAATAAGCAAAAGTAGGCTATATAAAATATCAATGAATTTTAGTATTGTTAATCATATTATTTGGGTGTGTGTGTGTGTGTGTACATTTATAATAGTAACAACAACAGTGACTGAAATATATAAAGCATTTCTTGTTATTAAGGTGATATTTGCATTGTAAGCAGTCCAAAAAACATTGCAATCATTTGCATTTTCAGCAACAGTCAGTCAAATTGATAAACAGAAACAGCAGTTGATTGGCTACTACACACACACACACACACACACACACACACACACACACACACACAGAGAGAGAGAGAGCGAGAGCACGTCAGTGTTATTAATGTGCCCTTATAAAGAGCAGCCGTGTCTAATCTTTCTGTGATGGTTTCTAAGCTATAATCTTGTGCACACAAAAGCTGTTACTGGATTTCGAATCTCTCATTTATACATTATCATTTTTTGGCCTCTGGGTTCTGCCCTTTAGTCTGAATTCATCACCTCCCGGGTATCGTTGTCATGGATACACATGGATGCACAAAGGTCCATCTGAAGTTCTGGGTAAGAGAAATGCACGATTCCCTGATTAACATTCAGAGTTACATAAAGACGGTATAATCACCAGAAGGCCTGATCAAACATGTCGCTGTGATGTGAGATAAATAGATTTATAACGCTGTTCATCTTTAGGTCATCACTGCTTTAGAATAGTGTTGAGAGAGACAATCATTCATCAAGTGGAACTTACAGACCAAAGTTAGGTGATAACATTCATCTTGGCAAGCACATATTCATAAGTATATGCACAGCACACAGTCACTTTTATGATTTCTCGGTATGTCAGTCCTTGTCAAGTTTTTCTTTTGCCTTCTGAG
Source organism: Spinibarbus caldwelli (assembly GCA_039654775.1). NCBI lineage: Eukaryota > Metazoa > Chordata > Actinopteri > Cypriniformes > Cyprinidae > Spinibarbus > Spinibarbus caldwelli. Next base: position 16,839,478 of record CM077254.1, read on the forward strand.
ATTTGAATGAAATAAGCAACTGTTTTGGTATGTGCATGATAAGCTCCCACAGATGAGTTTTACACTTCACATGGCAGTGAATATGGAATGCCATTCCTGCCATAATTATAAATAAATAAATAAATAAATAAATTTACAAAGAAATGTAAAAAATAAATAAATAAATAAATAAAATTAAAAAAGCAAAAGTAAATAAACAAATATATAAATAATTATACAAAGAAAAGTAAAAAAGCAAAAATAAATAATTATTTATAATTTTATTTCCTTCCTATTTTTCATTTTTTTCCACATTTATTTATTTTTTCTTTTTTTTATTTATACATTTATTTCCACTTTTATTTATTTTCACATTTATGTATTTAATTACGTATTTATTTCCACGTTTATTTATTTCCACATTTATTTATTTATACATTTATTTATTTTCACATTACATTTCTTTGTCCGTAGGGTAATGAGGCGTGTTTAGTCAGAGTAGTGAGGGGTAAGCTTTGAGGCCACAGTGACACCTTGTGGTGACCAAACGAAGTACAAGAAGTGTAGCCTACATGAAGCGCCTGTTGATAGTGTGGGATGAATGACTTAGATGGGCAATATGTCCAAAATCTTATATCACGGGTTATTGTTTCAGTTTCACGTGGGGGGTTGTTTCGACTGGGAAGCCTGCAATCTGTAATCGCATGCATTTTCTGAAGCTCGCGAAAGCATGCAATCGCTTTCTTATGCGTGCTGTTTTTTTAGGTTTCACTTTCAACTCATGTTTCCAAGATTCGGAACAGAAGGAGGCATCAGTTACTGTAGAAGATTTGTCGCCTCGCGCCACTTTCCATGTGGACAGTCACCGCATCAACTTATTATAATGGGTTCTGTTGGTGTAGACACGGCTTTAGATACGGATTAATCACACGTTTTAGGCTAGAAATATCCAGAATTAGATCAGACAAAAGGTGTCAATGGGAACGAAGCTAGTGAAACAGCCTAAAACATGTTTAATATTTGCGACTGACAACAATGATTGTATGCGGCTACAGTGGAGATGGAGTTTACTGTCAAATATCATTCAGCATTCATTTTGAAATTGTCAAATATTTATTTTCTTGATTACAAGAAAAAAAACTCAGTTCTTGTTGTGATTTATTTCTTGTTTTTTTTTTTCATTTAATTCATAAGTTAACACTACAAATTTTATATATATATTGTAACGGAGTTGATGAGACGTGAGGATCCATTTGCAGGCTTTTATTTAAAGGCATGGTCAGAAGACAAACAAGGTTCAGGCAATGGCAAACAGGTATAACACAGGCAAGACACAGAGTAATCCTAGAACAAGCGTGGGTCGATGATCGGCGAACAGTATCCAACAGGGCAAGGCAGAGAGAGTAAATCCAGGTACACAGCAATAATCCAGGCAAGGGAATAAACAGAGTCCGAACAGTGAGACAGGGGTAAATACAGGGAACACAGACTAGAAAACAACAAACAGGTTCCGTATCGCAGCTAACACTAGGGGAGTGATAAACGCAGGACAACACTGGAACTGAACAGAAACACGGAATGGCACGGTAAGGCAGCTAGCGCTAGAAGAGAGCTATACGCAGATCAATACTCGGCGAAAGTCCATAGAGAAAGTCCATAGCTTAAGTAGTGTGTGTGATTGTGTGATCAGTGCAATCAGCTGTGTGTGTCGTCAGTGCAATGGATGATGGGAAATGTAGTCTGGTGAACTGCAACAGTAGTGTAATGCAAGAGTCCATGTGATGAGCGAGTGACCTCTGGTGGTGAGTGAACAGAAGTTCATAGACCGGAACCCCCCCCTCCTAACTTCCAGACGCTCCTAATTTAATATAATCCAGGAGGGCGGTGGAGCGGAGGCGGAACAGGGGGAGGGATGGAGGGCAAGGTCCATGTGGAAGTGGAGAGACTGGGGACTGAGGCAGAGCCGCGCACCAAGGCGTAACAGGAAGCCAGGGCGGAGCAGATGACCATCAGACCTGAGCAGGAGACCACCACGGCAGAACAGATGACCACCAGACCGGAGCAGACGAAGCAGAAGACTTCCACGGCGGAGCAGAAGACCACCAAAGCGAGACAGCCGACCTCCACGGCGGAGCAGACAGAGCAGGAGCCCACCAATGCGGAGCAGACAGGGCAGAAGACCTCCACGGCGGAGCAGACGGAGCCCGCCAGTGTGGAGCAGACCGGGCAGAAGACCTCCACGGCGGATCAGGAGAACAGCACAACGGATCAGGAGAGCACCACAACGGATCAGGAACCCACAGCAGGGACTGGGACCTAGGGAAAACTGAGACACAAGAAAGAGGAAAAACATGCACAGACCCAAGGATTGAGGCAGGGAACATGGGAAATCTATCAATATTTTCCCTGGTGGCAATTGAGCGGGCAGGCAGTCCATAACTAAATGCATTGGTGGGAACAGGACTGACGGACAATTCTAAATCAAGAGTGTTAGTGACAACTGAACAGACAAACTCAGATTCATAGGTTGAAACCGGACAGACAGATAGCTCAGGAGTAAACTCATTGACTGGAAGGGGACAGACAAACTGTTCATTAATGATTTCTTTGGCAGTGACAGGGTTAACAGGACAGATATGGGGTGTATTTAGAGTTTCTGGCCTCAAGACAGACAGTTCAGGGATAGATTCCTTGACAGAGACAGGCAAGACAGACAGTTCGAGATCAGACACATTAGTTGAGACAAGACGGACAGACAGTTCACAATCAGCCACCATGGCTGGTTCAGAACGGGGAGAGAGTTCAGAGATGGCCTCCTCAGCCGGTTCAGAGCAGGGCAAATGTTCAAAAGCGGCCTCCATAGCCGTGACCGGACAGGACGAGAGTTCAGGGACAGCCCTTCTGGCTGCGACAGGACAGGCAGAGAGTTCACAGACGGCCTCCATAGCAGTGACAGGACAAGACGAGGATTCGCAGACGGCCTCCATAGCCGTGACAGGGCAGGACAAGGGTTCATAGACGGCCTCCATAGCCGTGACAGGACAGGACGAGGGATCATAGACGGCCTCCATAGCCGTGACAGGACAGGATGAGAGTTCAGGGACAGCCCTTCTGGCTGTGACAGGACCCACTGGGAGTTCATAATCGAGCACCACTGACACCTCTGGAGGTTCTGCAGCAGATGCCGCTACCTCTGGAGGTTCTACAGCAGTCTCATAGGGTAACAGAGAGAAATTGTTGCTGGGCGTCACCACCTCTGGATACATCATATTGGATGCTGCCAACTCAGGCAGTTTTATGGTGGTGTACGCAGCCCAAACGCAACATAAAACAATCCCCATCAAGGGAAGTGCTTCAGACAAGGAAGTTAGTTCAGGAACAGGTGAGTTAAAGTGAGCTGGTTTGGGGATACCAGCTGCGCGTGCAGACACCAGCGGTACATCCTTCACACTAGACATCAGACTGGGATACCGGAAGACTGACCTTGATGATCTGGGTGCAAAAGACAGGGCATGACAGGACTCTAGATGAACAGCTGTGACATGACAAGACTCTGGAAGATCAGCTGTGACGTGAAGAGACTCTGGCAGATCAGCTGAGACGTGCTGTGACTCTGGACGATCAGCTGAAACGTGCTGTGACTCTGGACGATCAGCTGTGACTTAGCTCATGAAGATCAACTGTGACTTGGCTGGACTCATGAAGATCGACTGTGACGTGGCTTGACTCATGAAGATCAACGGTGACTTGACTGGGTTCATGAAGATCAATGGTGACTTGACTGGACTCACGATGATCAAATGTAGCTTGATTTAGATCATGACAATCAACTGCGATTTGGCTTGATTCAAGAAGATCAACGGTGACTTGACTTGGCTCATGTAGATTGACTGTGACTTGACTTGGCTCATGAATGACAGCTGTGACATGATGGAGCGTCGTTGTGGCTGCTGCCATTTTGTGAACGGGCTCTGCTACGGCCGCCATTTTGTGAACAGACTCTGCTACGGCCGCCATTTTGTGAACAGACTCTGCTACGGCCGCCATCTCAGTCATAGATGCTGTGTCGCGTTCCTCTTCCGTGACACCCACAGTAAACAAAGAGCCAGCACACAGCAAAGCATAGTCCATAAAACACTTTAAACTAACATTAAACTTTCCTTCAGGTAACCATGACTTTACAGGCTCACTTAGTCCAAAACGAAATGTCTTTTAATACAACCTCATCAAAAGGTACTTTGTTAGATAACTCACAAAACTGAGTGACGTACTCCTCAATGGATAGACTCCGTTGACGCAGGTCAAGCAGCTGATCGAATGGGTCCATACCTGGCCAGGGTCCTGTAGAAAAGCCGCTGGATCCTCGTTTGGCCGAGTATTCTGTTACGGGGTTGATGAGACGTGAGACGTGCGGATCCATTTGCAGGCTTTTATTTAAAGGCATGGTCAGAAGACAAACAAGGTTCAGGCAATGGCAAACAGGTATAACACAGGCAAGACACAGAGTAATCCTAGAACAAGCGTGGGTCGATGATCGGCGAACAGTATCCAACAGGGCAAGGCAGAGAGAGTAAATCCAGGTACACAGCAATAATCCAGGCAAGGGAATAAACAGAGTCCGAACAGTGAGACAGGGGTAAATACAGGGAACACAAACTAGAAAACAACAAACAGGTTCTGTATCGCAGCTAACACTAGGGGAGTGATAAACGCAGGACAACACTGGAACTGAACAGAAACACAGAATGGCACGGTAAGGCAGCTAGCGCTAGAAGAAAGCTATATGCAGATCAATACTCGGCGATGTAACTGAGAAAGTCCATGGCTTAAGTAGTGTGTGTGATTGTGTAATGAGTCTCAGGTGTGAGCGTGTGATCAGTGCAATCAGCTGTGTGTGTCGTCAGTGAAATGGATGATGGGAAATGTAGTCTGGTGAAGTGCAACAGTAGTGTAATGCAAGAGTCCATGTGATGAGCGAGTGACCTCTGGTGGTGAGTGAACAGAAGTTCATAGACCGGATTCATGACATATATATATATATATATATATATATATATATATATATATATAATATTCATGATTTATGATTTTTTTTTTATGAAAATTTTGTTTTATAAAATATCTAGGGTATTCCTTATGTTCTTATTGCTTATGACGAAAATGCATTAGCCTAGCCTATTTGTTATGAAGTTGATTTAAATTCTTCATAACAAATTTTAGTTAGTTAAGAAAGAATGAAATTAGCCTGTAGGCTTTAGATCTATAGGCTAATTTATTTTATTAGACTGCAGATCGGAAAAAAATTTATTCTTGATAATCTTTAAAATGAGAGAAATCACCGACATAATTTAGGCTATACTTTGACTGCAGAAAAAAAACGAAACCATTTAATTTGCAGTGTTAACTTATGAATTAAATGAAAAACAAGAAATAAATCACAACAAGAACAATAGTGTTTTTCTTGTAATCAAGAAAAAATATTTGACAAAATTTCAAAATGAATGCTGAATGATATTTGTCAGTGAACTCCATCTCCACTGTAGCCGCATACAATCATTGGTGTCAGTCGCAAATATTAAACATGTTTTAGGATGTATGGCGTGTGTTTCACTAGCTCAGTTCCCATTGACACCTTTTGTCTGATCTAATTCTGGATATTTCCAGCCTAAGACGTGGGATTAATCCGTATCTAAAGCCGTGTCTACACCAACAGAACCCATTATTATTTGACTGTCCACACGGGAACAAATCTTCTACAGTTACTAATGCCTCCTTCAATTCCGTATCTTGGAAACATGCGTTGTATGCGTTGAAAGTGAAACCTAAAAAAACAGGACGCATAAGAAAGCGATTGCACGCTTTCTCAAGCTTCAGAAAATGCACGCGATCACAGATTGCATGCTTCCCAGCCGAAACAACCCCCCCACGTGAAACTGAAATAATAACCCGTGATATAAGATTTTGGCCATATTGCCCATCTAAGTCATTCATCTCACACTATCAATAGGCGCGTCATGTAGGCTACACTTCTTATACTTCGTTTGGTCACCACAAGGTGTCACTGTGGCCTCAAAGCTTACCCCTCACTACTCTGACTCAATTGCTATTCCTTAGGTAAAACACGCCCTCTTCATTACCCTACGGTCAAAGAAATGTAGAAATAAGTAAATGTAGAAATAAATAATTGTGGAAATGAATAAATACATAAATTAAGACATAAATGTGAAAATAAATAAAAGTGGAAATAAATAAATGTATAAATAAAAAAAAAAATAAATAAATAAATGTGGGGGAAAAAATGGAAAAATACATAAATATGGAAATAAAAATATAAATAATTATTTATTTTTGCTTTTTTACTTTTCTTTGTATATTTATTTATTTATTTATTTTTGCTTTCTTACATTTCTTTGTACATTTATTTATTTATTTATGGCAGGATTGGCATTCCATAAGTGAAAGGGATGCTTGTGGTAAAAGAATATATATACGAATCAAGATCTCTTCATGAGTGTTTTTGAAATCAACTCTGGGGGTGTAAAATATATATTGACATAACAAATAAACTTTGATGCGTTCATTGCAGAATTTAAAAATCCGTTATAAGAGCATCTAATGTATTACATATTCATTTCATATCTAAAACATGATCAATATTTATTATATACAAAATAAAAATAATTATTTGGCCCTGTAAATGAAAAATCTGGTGTATTGTTTGTGTTAATATTTCATTATGGTGTAATTTGTTCCTTCAGTTACATTTGTGTTTGCAGCTTTTTTTCAAACAAATATGAATCATAACATGAAATGTTCAAATAAAATTGAACCAAATGAACTAAGCATGATTCATCACATAATTTGTGGTAATAATCACATAATCAAAGTGAATCACTGTCAGAGCAAATATTTACACCTACAGTACACAGTGACTGAACATCTACAATGATAGATAGATGAAATTGCACATGAAGGACAAACTATTCATAGATTACTCTGCATCTCCTTCAATGAATGTACAGTGCCCTCCAAAAGTATTGGAACAGTAAAGACAAAATTGCTCTGTTGGCTGTGGAGTCAAAACATTTACAAATATAATTAAAAGATGAATATGAGACAAAACTACAGAATGTCACATTTTATTATTAGCCGTTTCAACACAAACATGTTTTACCAAATAAAAAGAACAGCACTTTTAGAGTTTCATCCCCCTATCTGATGTGAGCATAAGTATTGGGACAGTTGCCTCACAGGTCTTTCTAAGTGATCAGCTGTGTCCTGTTGCATTCATTCTTCAGATATTAAAAGCAGGGAATGCGTCGTATCAGTTACATCCATTACTTCTGCATTCTGAATCTTGCATTCGATGATCACACATAGAAACCAGGATGAAGATGAGGGAGCTGACTTTGAGAGAAAAGCAAGCAATTTGGATGCTAAAAGAAAAGAGGAAGTCAATTAGAGCTATAGCAAAAACAAAGGGCATGGAGAAATCAAGAGTTTGGAAACCACCAGCAACCAACAACTACCTGATCGGCTGAGAAAACAACAGTAGTTGATGACAGACAAATCATAAAAGCTGTGAAAATGAACCCTAAAAGATGTGTCTGTAAAATCACCAACAAGTTCCAGAAAGCTGGGGTGATGCTCTGACAATCTACTGTCCTCCGGAGACTTTGACACAGAATTACAGATGCTACACAGCAAGATGCAAACCTCTGATCAGCACCAAAAATAGAAAGGCAAGATTAGAGTTTGCAAAAAAGCACAAAGGTGAGCCAGAAGAGTTTTGGAACTGTGTTTATGGACCGATGAGACAAAGATGAACCTTTATCTAAGTGATGGTAAAGCAAAAATGTGGAGAAAAAAAGGGAACTGCAAAAGATCCCAAGCATACAGCCTCATCTGTAAAGCATGGTGGAGGTGGTGTCATGGCAAGGGCATGCATGGCAGCCTCTGGAACAGGCCCTCTCAGCTTTACTGATGACTTAATGTATGATGACAGTAGTAGAATGAATTTGGAAGGGTACAAAACCATCTTGCCTACCAATATTCAAGAAAATGCCACCAGATTCATTGGGAAGTGCTTCATATTGCATCAGGACAATGACCCAAAACACCCTGCCAGTTCAGTCAGGGAATTTATAAGGGCAAAGAAATGGAAAGTCTTAGATTGCCCAAGTCAATCTCCAGATTTAAATCCGACTAAACATGAATTTCACCAGCTGAAGAGGAGAGTAAAGGCAGAAACTCCCCAAAACAAGCAACAATTGGAATCGGCTGCATTAAAGGCTGGGAAAAGTATTTCAAAGGATGAGACCAAGAGTCTGGTGATGTCTATGGGTCACAGACTCACTGCTGTGATTGTGCACAAGGTGATCTGCAACTAAATAATAGCTTTTAGTCTTTTATATCTGCCTTATGTTCAACTGTCCCAATACTTATGCTCACATCAATGAGTGGGATGAACTCTAAAAGTGCTGTTTGTTTTATTTGGTAAAACATGTGTTGAAATGGCTAATAATAAAATGTGACATTCTGTAGTTTTGTCTCATATTCATCTTTTAATCATATTTGCAAATGTCTTGACTCCACAGCCAACAGAGCAATTTTGTCTTTACTGTTCCAATACTTTTGGAGGGCACTGTTGATTTCTAAGAGTCATTGAGATGCAAGAAATTCACCATACATTGATCTCCCATCTTGCCAGAAGAACCTTCATGAGTATCACCCACTTCTTTTCACGTCCTTAAGAGTTGTATTTTTACACCTCATGTCTAATGTGAAATGTCAAAAGTATGGAAATCCCCTTCAGATATTCACAGCATTCTGCATGGAAACATTTTTCCTTTTTTTTAAAATGAAAAATGCCAAATGGTGAAAAATGTTTCTTGTCTTAATGATAATCAGTTCAAAACAGCATAACTGGATATTAATATAGGTCATTTAACATTAAGCCCACCTTTGATTTGATTGGCCATCACAATCATTTTTACATCAATGAATGCTGCTAGACTTTTGAAGCAGACCAGATTTAAAAAAAAAAATAAAAAAAAAAAAAAAAAACACACACACACACACACACACAACACCCAACACCTTTTTGTCAGCCCAACAAGAAAAAGCAACAATCAATCTGGCTTTTCCTTAAAGGTTCTGTATGCAAGTTTTTGACTCTACTAAAGCATAAAAAGCATGTTTCTTACATGTCTTGCATGTATAAGTTAACATTTGTTTATCTGAAAAAAAAAAAAAATTTTTACCCTAAAACAGTTTACCCAATTGGATTTCAGCACCCCGGGTTGCCAGTTGGCAGAAGACACAGTGCATTTCATTTCAGTCATGGAAGCTGCACTTGTTCCTGTTGGTGTCAATCTGGCAACCTGTGTGTAGGTCAAGTCTAAGGAGGAGGGGCCGGGTAAAAAAAAAAAAAAAAAAAAAAAACCCCTCTCCAATATTTTGAATTTGGACTGCAATACCTAGTTCAACCACTAGGAACCACTGGCAATCCTACATACAGCACCTTTAATCTCTATGGTGGACACAGCTCTTCAGGTTCGAAAGAAAAGATTCACAAAATTTCAAAGTCACCCATCACTTGTTATTCTGTGGTTAGAAAGCCTCTGTGATATTCTGGTCTCTAAAGGTGTTACAGAAGGAGACTCACACAGAGGATTAGAATGACACCGATGACTTTTATTGAAGGCAACAGAGGCAATGGGCGAAATGGCAGGGGAGTAGGAAGTTCACGGTACTGATGAGGAATGTAACGAAAGTCTTGTTCTTACAGGAGATCGCGGATGAGACGGATGGAGGACACATGACAGCACACACCTCATAACAGTTTGGGGTAACATCCACACGGAGACTTGGGAGGAAACACACGTTGAGAGGAGCACTGGAGAAGGCACAGGAGGTAAGTACACGGAGGAGGTAGGAGTATCAATGTTCAGCTGTAGCAGACTCTCTATGCTACTTCGAATGAACAAGACCGGACACTGGAGTGACATGAGGCGTGTGCTTATAAAGCCGGCTTGATGAGGGTGCAGATGAGATGCAGGTGTGTGCGCGCAATCAGTACTCAGGGGAGGGTGTGCGCTGGGATTGGGTGGTGAGTGAGCCTGGCAGATCTGTGACAGTACCCCCCCCCACGGCTCACTCCTGAGGGCTGGAGACCCCGACGTCGTGGTGGTCTACCTCTTCCTCGGGGAGCAGGATGGTTGGGATGAGCAGAGTCGAAGGCTTCGAGAGGGATCGAGATGTCATCCCTGGGAACCCAAGACAGTTCGTCCGGGCCGTAGCCCTCCCAGTCTATCAGGTACTCCAAGAGACCACCACGGCGCCGGGAGTCCAAGATCTCGTTGATCTTGTAGATTGCACCATCCTCCTGGATCAACAGAAGGTTGGGTTCCTCTGTTGGGCCAGGCTCTGTGGGAACAGAAACGGGAGGATGGTAAGGTTTGAGCAGTGAGACATGGAAACATGATTGAATTCCGTAGTGAGAGGGAAGTTGAAGCTGGTACGTGATAGGGTTGATCTGTTTGGGGATTGTGAAGAGGCCAACAGATCTGGGACTGAGCTTTTTGCAGGGCAGACACATCTTGAAGTTCCGTGTTGACAGCCAGACCTTCTGACCAGGTTGGTGTTTCGGATCGAAGGTCTGCTGTCATCTTGCGTCTGCACACTGCCCGCTGGAGCTGATGGTGAGCTGCATCCCAGACCCTATCGCTCTCTCAGAACCAGTAGTCGACGGATGGATCATCGGATGTTTCCCCAGACCAGGGGAATAGGAGTGGGTGGTAATCGAGTGTGCACTGGAAGGCAGTGAGTCCAGTGGAAGGCTGGCAAAAGGAGTTCTGCGCGTACTCGGCCCAGCCTAGGAACTGGTTCTAAGAGTTCTGGTGGCCATGGCAGAAGGTTTGCAGGAAGCGCCCAACCTCCTGGATTTTCTTCTCCATCTGCCCATTTGACTGGGGATGGTAACCAGAGGACAGGGTTACAGTCACACCTAGGGCAGATGTAGCCTTGTTGTAAAGCCTCTTCAATATACTCCTCCATGGCCTTCTACTCGGAGAGTGAGAGTAGATAAATCTTTCCACGGGGCACTGGCTCACCCAGAATCAGATCAATGGCACAGTCCCATGGCCGATCTGAAGGCAGCCGTAAGGCTTTCTTCAGGCAAAAGACGTCACTGAAGGGGGCGTAACAGGACTGTCAACTGACTGTTTCTCTACTGGACTTTCAATGGACGTGGAGTTGATGGTGAGGGTCACTGAATGGTGCGATGATGGATGAGGAGTTTGAGGAAAACATTTACTGCCCCACTTCAGGACCTCACCTGTCTTCCAGGAGATGGAGTTATGCTGCACAAACCACGGGCGCCCAAAAAAAACAAACACACACACACACACACACACACGCGGTGGAATCTTCCAGAACCAGGAGGTGGAGAGTTTCCTCATGCAGCTGGCCAACTTGTAGATGGAGAGGGCCAGCAATGCATCAAATGCGTCTTCGGCTAAGTGGTTTTCCGGTCACCAACTGGACCTGATAGATGGTTTTGGTGGCTGTGGTCGGGAGGTTGAGCTGGCGGCAAAGGCTCCTGGAGATGAAGTTCCTGGCTGACCCGGAATCGAGGAGGGCATGTTCTGGAATGGAAACAGAGGCAGTAAGCATAACTATAACTATAGTGGTGAGGGGTTGCATATTAACAATGGATGGCTTAATGACACTCACCATGGTTCGTGGAAGATGAATTGGGCACGTGGAGATTACATGCCCACCAGCACCGCAGTATAAACACAAGCCCTGGGTCAGCCACCTCTGCCGCTCAGCGTAATTCAGGGTAGCATCCACTTACAAGAGTTCGTGGCCTGGTTCTGGAGTACTGATGTTCTCTAGCCAATGGAGGAATGGAGTAGATGGTTGGCCTTGGTGTTCCTCCAGACAAAACTGTATACAATTGGCACATCTGATGGAAAGTTGGATGAAACGTTCTAAGCCGATGGTATCATCATATGCAGCGAGATGCAGCCGCACTCTCGGCTCCAATCCCTGCCGATAAGTGAGGAGCGAGCGCTCATTCCATCCACTGGCAGCAGCGAGGGTCCTGAACTTGAGCATAATCATTAACAGACATTGAACCTTGACGGAGATGGTACAGTTGGTCACTGACAGAGGAGTCACCCGCTGGTTTGCCAAAAACTTCACGGAAGTGTTCGAAAAAATTAAGTGATTGTGTTACAGTACCAGATTGTGACCAGATGGATTCGGCCCAATGGAGTGCTCATCCCAACAGCAGGGATATGATGAAGGCAATCTTAGCACTGTCCAGTGTGTAGACATGCGGCTGCATCTCTAGGGCCAATGAGCACTGCAGAAGAAATCCGTTTCATTCCTCCGCCACACCAGAGAAGGGCACTGGTTGGGCCATGGGACTGGCGACCACTGTCGGTGAAGAAGCGGCGGTGGTGGTGACGGAAGTAACCGGATGTGCCATTGTTGTGGTGGAGGTGAGGATTCACCAAAGGGAGTCCACGATCTCCTGGAACAGATCAGGTGCACTCATGTTGCCATAATCCTGTCTGCAGTCTGGTCTTCTGTTATGGAAGGAGACTCACACAGAGAATTAGAATGACACAGATGACTTTTATTGAAGGCAACAGAGGCAATGGGCGAAATGGCAGGGGAGTAGGAAGTTCAAATGGAGAAGTTCACGATACTGATGAGGAATGTAATGAAAGTCTTGTTCTTACAGGAGATCGCGGATGAGACGGACGGAGGACAGATGACAGCACACACCTCAGTATAACAGTTCGGGGTAATATCCACATGGAAACTTGGGAGGAAACACATGCTGGAGAGGAGCACAGGAGAAGTCACAGGAGGTAAGTACACAAAGGAGGTAGGAGTATCAATGTTCAGCTGTAGTATCATAGATAGTCCACGTCAAATGAATGAGACCAGACACTGGAGTGATGTGAGGTGTGTGCTTATAAAGCCAGCTTGATGAGGGTGCAGATGAGATGCAGGTGTGTGTGATCAGTACTCAGGTGAGGGTGTGCACTGGGATTGGGTGGTGAGTGAGCCTGGCAGATCTGTGACAAAAGGATCCTCCAATACAATTCTGTGGGATTTTTTTAAGCCTGTTTTAGCATCCGCCAGGCGAAAACCATACGACTGCTAACCAAACGATTTGAGGTAACCTTGAGTTTTGTGGTTTAATCATTGCATGATGAGTAAGGTAAATAACGTTAAATACTCTCAGCCCCAAACTATGAGCATTAAAGCTTGACTTAGAAAGCACCACTAATGATGCATGAAATCTCAAAATCTTCTGTACAAATTCTAACAAGAAACATTTTCGATCTGATAATATGTATGAGATTATCATAGTGTTAAACACTTTAGAGCCCAGTCTGATATGCTTTGAATGCTGATCCATTATTTGACAATGAGATAGAGGAAGGGGTGGAGGGGGAGTTGAGTGTTGGCAGAGTGAGAGAAAGAGAGGGAGAGCGAGTGAGCAAAAGAGAGATAGCTAGTGCTGCCAGTGTCCGTATACCACACACAATCCCAGCTCTCTGTCTCTCTCCTCTCTGCCACTTTATCTTCAGCAAGGGCTGCCCACTGGGATAACATTCTCTATCTGTCTTTCACGCGCATTAATCAGTCATTCTCTGGCTTTTTCTCTTCCTCATTATTTGACACTTTTTCTCCATCCTCCTTTCTGTCATCTTCCTCTTTCACCTCCCTGTCCTCCTCCTTTATCACTTGCTGCTCACATCATCTCACAGGCTGGAGAACTCACAGGACGCTGGAAGACAGACAGGTAAGACTATGTCTGTGTGAGAGAGAGAAGTAAAAGATCCCGTGCATGTTTAGATGTTTGACATGTCTGATTGATAATAATCTATAATCTATTTTACTGTAAAAGTCTGTTTATTTCTCATTTTCTTGCTCTTTTATAGCTTCAGTTATTGTTCTTTGAAGTATCGACTTCATCTTAGATGTTTTAAAATGCTTTAAGAGACAAAAATGAGACTGTTATTGTCATACATATACTGTAGTTAGAATGTAAAGTTATAAAATTAATGTAGGATGCATAGCTCAGGTTGTTCTTGGTAATTCATGTGGAGATCTCTGACTTTCTGCAAATCTGAAGCGTTTGTGACATTGATGAGATTTCTTCTAAAACTCACATGTGAGATTACCTTTGTCTCAGAGTAAAAATATAATTTTTTGTTAATGTTATAAAATAATTCATCTATATAAATAAATCTAAATTAAGACATTTGTTGTTAAATTTCTCCAAATCTTGTAAACGCTGTTATTCTGTGGTGTTTTTGTTTATTTGAGTGTCTGATTCGCCAGACATCACAACTTTGACTCAACTAATATTGTACATTTGTGTGCAGGACTGTTTTAGAGTAAGTGTCTGTGGAAACCTGTCTGAAGTTATTTTTGTGAGTGGAACAGGAATTACATATTTCACCTTTGATGAAACTCTCCATTTGCTTTCGGTGCTTTCTAGAATAAATAATTAAGAATTGAAGAGGTGATATTTGTGCTTTTTTAATACTTTGACTGTCCATTTCAGGTTGTTTCAGGCAGTCAGGAAGTTTCTCTCAAGCTCTTCAACCAGTCAATAGACCAATTTAGTGAGCCAATAAAACCTCCCTCCTTTGAGACAGAAGGAGAAAGTGAAGAAAATAGCAAGCTGAGATAAACAGATGTTTCTATACACGTCTGAAGGCATTTATCTATGTGGGCAAAGTGACCTTGATGGCAATCCACCCACGTCTCTTCATATTGTTTTAAGTTTTAAATAAAAGTGAAAAGCAGGTGTTTTGATTTCAAGAGTTGGTGTATCAGTCTACCCGTGACTTCACCCCGAATTGTAAGGAGAACTCAACTGAGCATGAGACATATGGCTGCTGTCTTTTTTCTGCTCTACTTTTAATTGAAATTCCACTAAGGTTAAAGCAGGCGAAGGCTTACCTGTGGTCTTCACAGATGGGCTTCTAATGGCTCTAATTTTCAGTGTCATCTCCCTCAAACTAATTTCTTATCTGCTTTTGTCCCTCGCTTTCCATCCGTCTGTCTGTCTGTCTGTCTGTCTGTCTGTCTATCTATTTATTGTATATGTCTATCTATCTATCTATCTATCTGTCTATCCGTCTGTCTATCTATCTATCTATCTATCTATCTATCTATCTATTGTATGTCTATCTATCTATCTATCTATCTATCTATCTATCTATCTATCTATCTATCTATCTATCTATCTGTCTATCCGTCTGTCTATCTATCTATCTATCTATCTATCTATCTAGCTATCTATCTATCTATCTATCTATCTATCTATCTATCTGTCTATCCGTCTGTCTATCTATCTATCTATCTATCTATCTATCTATCTATCTGTCTATCTGTCTGTCTGTCTATCTGTCTAACCCTCTGGCCATCAAACTGTCTGTCAATCTGACTAACTATCAGACTGTCTGTCTGACTGCCATTCTCTCTATTGTTCTTTCTATCTGTTTGTTTGTCTGTCTACTTTTCCTTCTATCATCCTTTTAACTCCTCCATGTGTAAAATTTTCTTTTTCCATGTCTTATTACTTATTTTTTGTCCTCTTTAACATTATCTCCATCTCTGTCCTTTTTTTCTCCATGCCCCCCTTTATGTTCCACTCTTCCTTTGTCATTTCCCTTTCTTTTCACAATGGCTGGAATCTCCCTGTCACTTTGACAGATCTATGTTGTGATGGATTGCGTGTGTATCCATCTATACAGCCATAAAATATTTGTGCATCCATTTTATGGCTCTGAGGGTCATGAATTTGGAATGGGCCCATCGGTGCTTTGTTCAGATCCATTGGGAGAGAAGAATGCAGTGTGCATGTGTGCAGAGAACATGCGATTCCCGTGTTACAAGTGCACATTAGTGACGAAAGATTGAATGAGTGTGTGCTGTGGACCGGAGTGTGATGTGGCCAGTGTGTGATTCATAATTAATGCTATTATTTTCATAATTTATATGAATGAGTACAGTAGTTGGGGGGCACTTAGTAATCAAGGTTTTGCTGGGGTAATTATGTTAATTGCTTTAAAAAAGGGTCAGGCACACCACTTCACATATGCAAACTGGTCTTTTAACAGTTGAAAGTAAATGACTTTATTTTTGAACTCAGAGGAAGCATTTATGCTATTATTGTCAAGAAATGATTTCAGTGCTGCTGTTGTATTTAATGTCAAGTGTGTTGCCATCTTGTGAACACCTCTGACTGCACGCTTGGGTTGTTCCGTTCAGTAATTAATGGATATAATTATAATTAACGTTATATTTCAGCAACGTTTCTCAAGTACAGTTCTCCACTGGGAAAAGCATTGATTTGGTTTGGGAAAGGAGAGTCAGGTGAAGTTTTGAGGGAAAGGAAAGTAAATTCCCACTTGAAATGGCTGTATAAAAGAGACTAAAGTGTCTGTGCACGCATGTTTGTGAGAGCGAGAACGACTTTGTGTTGTTTCCTCTCTGCGGAAATCAATCCAAACATGGAGTACTGGAGCACTCATTGCTATTCTCACATGCGGCTGTCTGTATCATATCTTTAAATCTGCTAATTAACCTCATTACGACGCTCAGCCTGCAGGGGATCCAGTGTAAACCAAAGCATACGCTCATACACACATAGATTCCACATGAAAACTTCACAAACTCAATGCAGACTACTTCTCCAGTTTAATTATGAAAAGCCCATGAGTAAATAATTAATACCGTTGGGTTGCCCTCAGCCTCTCACTAAACAGAGGCCAAGTGGTCATTGTGGTCCAGATAGACATGCTCTAAATAATCCAAACAGACACAGACCTCTGTAAACTGCCGCCTGCCAAAAACATGACCCATGCAACTAAGATTATGCCCTTCACCACACAAAGCATGCAATACAAGCCTTCTGTAGATTTACACAAAGCCTGATCTTGGAACAAAACAACAGAACGCAAGCTCTAACCACACAAAATCTAGTAAACGTTTGTTTTTTGCAAGGCACAATGATGGTGGTCTTTCAGCTTTGGCAGCTCATATAAATGACTGGAAATTGCACTTAATTCAGAAACAGGCTTGACTGATACTATGGAACAAAACATTTTAGCAGCTGTTAGGTCATCAGAGCCAGTTGTAGGGCCCTATGATATCTGTTTTATTTTTTCCCAAATTCAGATTTTTTCCTTTTTTTTCTGGATTCGGGGGTTTGTTTGTTTTTTTTTCCTAATTTAAATTTTTCTAGACTCTATTTTGATGGTTAAATTAAATTTTATCAATCAAAAAGCTTGTCTAATTAATTGAAATCATGAAACATAATATATTCTAAATATATTCTGCTAAATAATTTTTCTGTTAAATATTCGTTTAAAAATAATGTTTTAAAGGGATATTTCAACCAAAAATGAAAATTCTGTCATTAATTACTCACCCTCGTGTCGTTGCAAACCCGTAAGACCTTCGTTCATCTTTGGAACACAAATTAAGATATTTTTTGATGAAATCTGAGAGCTCTCTGACCCTCCATAGACAGCAACACAACTGCAGTGTTCCCAGGTCCAGAAATGTAGCAAGGACATCGGTAAAATAGTCCATTTGACATCAGGGTTCAACCATTTTACGAAGCTACGAGAATATTTTTTGTGTGCAAAGAAAACAAAAATAATGACTTTATTCAACGATTCTTCTCCTCCTCACCCTGTCTGCAGCGGTGCACTGCCGTTGTGGAAAGAGTATCACGATGCATAGACGACGCACAAAAAGTATTCTCGTAGCTTTGTAAAATTACGGTTGAACCCCTGATGTCACAAGGACAATTTTACCAATGTCTTTGATACGTTTCTGTACCTGGGAACATTAAAGTTGTGTTGCTGTCTATGGAGGGTCAGAGAGCTCTCGGATTTCATCTTAATTTGTGTTCCGAAGGTGAACGAAGGTCTTACAGGTTTGGAATGACATAAGGGTGAGTAATTAATGACAGAATTTTCATTTTGGGTGAACTATACCTTTAATAATAATTTTATTAGCGGTAGTAGTACTATCATTACATTAGGTAATATTTGGTTTCTTCAAGTTAAACCGAACTTTTATTTTGATGGGTTGCTCAAAAGAAATGGTAAATGCTCATGAAGTGACTCTCAGAGCAGTTTTAGAGATTACCTTCATGTGTTCATGTACTCATCATATATTGAGGCGGCAGAGGCTGAAAACACTGCGAGCGTCACATGTGCTTCAGTATGTGTCAAGTCAAGTCAACATTATTTATATTGTGCTTTTTACAATGCAAATTGTGTCAAAGCAGCTTTACAGTATTAAACAGGGAATTAGTGTGTTGAAATAATGTGCCATTCTCCACTGGCCAGATGAAACCATGCAGTTTAGTTCTAGACTGCAACAAAGTCAGATTGTGCAGAGGACTCATCTGGTTCCTGTGGTCTTGTCCCAATGGCCATCTAGGTGACAAAGTCTTCGGAGGGATCTGTCTCTGGGGCTCATCTAGTTGACATGGACTCCGCTGACATGGTCTCCATCTGATCCAGATACTGTCTGGATCTGGGTGGCTATTCATTCACACACACTCATGCAGAACACACAGGATTCATATTTAAATGGTATTTTTGCAGTTTAATATTCATGGACACTAGTCCATATCGTGTTTTGATTTAAGTGTACTGACCTAATCTTAATGAATCCATCCAAATTTGGTAAATTACATTGACATTCCGCATTATAATGACATTCCACATTATACAGTAAATTCTGTTTTTATGACTGGATTCCGTGATTCTGTCCGCATTTCACATACATGGGGAAAGACTCTAAATGACCATTTTGGAGAAAACCGATGAAAGTTGCGCACTTTCTGGGAATAATTATATTCCTCATTACTGTGGTTACAAATAAATGTCTGATAAACTGAAAGTAGTGAAGAAAAATGTAATGCATTCATAGTGATTTGCTAGCACTGGTTGTGGATTTGATTCTCAGGGAACCCAGATACTGATAAAAACATATCTTGAATGCATTGTCTCTTTCATTACAGGTACAAGCTTTATGTGAGAAAGTATGACAGATGTGTTAAACAATAAATCAGTTAAACAATAAATCCATGTTTGCTGTAAAGATAAGTTATCCAAAGTGCAGTCAGGGGACTGAAGCCCATGGGTAAGCGTTATGGTAGTTTGTGCTTCTCCAGTCTCTTGGTTTATTTGATCACTGATTTGATTTTCTGCACACTTGAAGGTTCCTGGTATCAGGCATTGTATGAGAAAGTCTCAGCATCTGCTGTGCAAAAATAAATTGTTGTAGAGTGAGAATGATTTACAGTAGACACATCTGAAATGGCATAGAGTGAGTATGTTAGGCAAGAGACGCTTTTCTCCAAAATGGTCATTTAGAGTCTTTCCCCATGTATGTGAAATGTTATCTGCCCAACTGTATGACACAGACTATGATTTCTGCGATGTGGAAAATGCAGACAGAATCACGGAATCCAGTCATAAAAACAGAATTTACTGTATAATGCGGAATGTCATGGAATTTGCCAAATTTGGATGGATACATTAAGATTAGGTCAGTACACTTAAATCAAAACACGATATGGACTAGTGTCCATGAATATTAAACTGCAAAAATACCATTTAAATATGAATTCTGTGTGTTCTGCATGAGTGTGTGTGAATGAATGGCACAGATGCGCGGCACATACGCACAGATGCAAATAACACCCAATGTACTTGGGAAATAACACCCAATGTACTTGGGAGAAGCGACTAGTCAGCAGAAGAGACGGCAGCGCGTGAGTGTTTTGCTTAATACTTTGTTTACTAAATCTGTTGTTTAAATTATTACTTGCTGCTAGGAAGGAATATTTCATTTTCTACCTATTTCTTCTTTGCTTTTTCGTTGTAGTTTGTATTTTTGATTGCACTTGTTATTGTAATAACAGCCGTTGATCGGCTTAGTGTTATTTGCATTGCTGCCTTCCTGCACTTAAGTGCAAATAGTAGTTTCAATTTGAGCAATTGCCCTGCTATAGGCTGTTGGGTGTGCTAATTAGAAGGCGGCCACAGCTCTTTTCACTTGTGGTTTTGCTAGACTGTATTTGTTTGGATATCTGTGCGCTGACGCTGAAGCGTTCACCCTCTTCGGGTGAAGACCTATGAGGGTAAAGACCTGCGACTTTTACCTGCGCGACTTTAACCGAGCAACGTAACCTACAACGCACTTAAGTACTTCTTTTATCCTCCCTTTCACACTCTCCTTTTCTGTCCTCTCTTTTCTAACTCTGTTTGAAAATGTGTTTCCAATACATTCCGGTTGTCTCTCAACCACGCTCTAATATCACACGCAGTCGGCAACGGAATCTTGCTAACCTGCTTCCTATCTTGACATCTTCTACTGCACCTCATTCTTTCTCTGTGGGTCTTTGGAATTGTCAGTCAGCTGTTAACAAAGCAGACTTCATTTCTGCTTTTTCTTTACAATCCACAGTCAGCATCTTGGGCTTGACTGAGACCTGGATTCATCCAGAAGACTCAGCAACCCCAGCTGCTCTGGCTAACAATTTCTCTTTTTCCCACACCCCTCGTCAAGTTGGCCGGGGTGGGGGCACTGGTCTGCTCATTTCAAACAATTGTGTTACTGTACTGTTTTTGTCTGTCACATTAAATAAATAAAACACAATCTACTTATTTATTGCATTTTCATTATTTTTCTATAACTCTGACTACATGTGCTGAAAAAAAAAAAATAAAAGAGAAATGATATTTCATAAAAACTTTTAATATTGCTAAAGAAGGTAATACCAGTGACCAAAAAAAAATGATACATGCGGTCTTGAAATAATTGCACAAAAAAGCTAAAAAAAAATAATAATAATAATAATTAAGCTGTCATTTATATGTATTCATAAAGTCAAAAGGTAATCTAATAATGTGGTCAAAGTTTAAATGTTAAAAAAAGAAATAAATTTTAAGACATCTTGCCATACCAAAAGTGGACGTTTCTGTAGAATGACCCTGCAAATACAAACACCATTAGAAACTCATAGTTCAGCATCAAACACCATGATATGGGTTAACATGAGAGCCCATTTCTCTCTAAAACGGTGCCAGTTTTAACGTTTTGCAATAAAGAAATAAGAATAGCTAAACTTGATCATTTATGTTACAATTTTAACATAAATGCACATTTTGTTCTAGAAGGATGGCATCAAGCCATACCTTTTACACATGTACTCGAATTGTTATGCTGATAATACAATTTGTAAGGAAAAATGCATTAAATAGCTTAGTATTTCTGGGGAAACTTTTTCAAAAGAAAACGCGCGCATGCGCAAACACACATCTCTTTGCTGAGCCGCGGCGGTCTCGGTGAATCAGCACCATCCACAACTGAATGGAACAAAAAGTGTTGAACTTGAAAATTGTTTGTGGGCGAGTGCACTTGCTAAATGAAGGCAGATTAAAAAAAAAAAAAAAAAAAGTTTATTACCTAGCTGCAGTTTTATTACATCACGCGCTGACACAGATGCAGTATATTAACGCCACGGGTCGTCAATAAGGTGCAGATTGGTCCTCAATTTGAGTAACGTTACATTATTTCAAATCGTTTTACGGTGTTTCCAACACACTTTTTCACAGCGCGCATCACGCGCTCAAACTCACCAAAAGCCAACAAGTTCAACAAGCAACAACGAATTATCCAAGTGACTTTGAACCTGTTTTTATACAGTCTATGCTTAGAACGCACGCGAGAGAGAGAGGCAGCGCAGATCGCGCGTCTCATAAGTGAGCGGGAATTTACCGAACGTGGCACTTGCGGGAGTTAACACTGTACGCAAAACCCGCAACCTCACACCACATTTCAGGCCGTGTAGGTAAACATATATCCAAATCATTTACTAAGCAGAAATCCAAATTTACCTTAACATATTAGAGAAAGATGCGACTGAATTGATGCTTGAAGAATGCACTTCCAGCAGCCATGATAAACAGCAGTTGGTCGGTTAAAGTTTTCTATGCATAATTTGATTTGATGGAAGTCACGAGACCGATTACTATCCAATCACGTTGACGGAAAAAAATAAAATTAAAATAAGCATGTAACAACCACAAACGGAGAAAAATAGCGGTGTAAAAGTACTGATACATCACTTGAAATGTACTCAAGTAAAAGTAAAAGTACACAATTTTTTACATACCACTATATATCGCTGACCATTTCTTCATTACATTTAAACTACATTTTGCTACCTGCGTGCCACCAACCCCTATACCGGTTAGGTTTAGACGAAACCTACACTCCCTTTCTCCCTCCCATCTTTCCTCTGTAGTATCCTACTCTCTTCCCTCACCTACCCACTTCTCATCTCTGGATGTGAATGCAGCTACTGACACTTTATGCTCTACTTTAACCTCTTGTCTAGACAACATTTGTCCTCTCTCCTCCAGGCCAGCACGGGCTGACTCTTCTAGCCCCTGGTTATCTGATGTTCTTCGTGAGCATCGGGCCAAACTTAGGGCAGCAGAGAGAAAATGGCACAAATCAAAAGATCCGTCAGACCTGAATAGGTATCAGTCACTGCTTTCCTCTTTTTCTGCTGAAGTCCACACTGCCAAATCCTCATATTTCCACAACAAGATTAACAGTGCTCCAGACACGCGTAATCTCTTCAAAAGATTAAATTCTCTCCTGTCCCCCTCCACCACCTCCCACCACTTCTATAACAGCTGATGACTTCGCCACATTCTTCACAGACAAAACTAAAACAATCAGTAGTCAGTTCTCAGCTCTACACACACAGGACCTCCAAATAACCACATCCACTGCTAAAACTCCCATCTTCTCCTTCTACTGAGGCAGAAGTATCCAAACTTCTCCTCTCCAGCCATCCTACAACATGTCCTCTAGACCCAATCCCCTCACACCTTCTCCAAGCCATCTCTCCCACACTTTTACCAGCACTCACACACATCATCAACACATCTCTCCTCACAGGCACCTTCCCCACTGCATTCAAGCAGGCTCGGGTAACCCCACTGCTCAAAAAACCTTCATTAAACACTTCTCTTATAGAAAGCTACAGACCTGTCTCTCTCCTTCCATTCATAGCCAAAACACTTGAATGAGTTGTTTTCAACCAGGTATCATTGTTTCTTTCACAGAACAACAAACTGGATGCTAACCAATCAGGTTTCAGACGTGGCCATTCAACTGAGACTGTGCTACTCTCAGTCATGGAAGCCTTGCGGATTGCAAAAGCTGATTCCAAATCATCAGTTCTTATTCTGCTGGATCTATCTGCTGCTTTTGACACTGTGAATCATCAGATCCTGCTGTCTACCTTCTCATCACTGGACGTCACTGGGATTCCACTTCGCTGGTTTGAATCCTATCTCACTGGTAGGTCTTTCAGGGTGGCCTGGGGAGGGGAGGTATCCAAAGCACATCAACTGGTCACTGGGGTTCCTCAGGGATCAGTTCTTGGACCCCTCCTCCACATACACTACATCACTGGGTCCCATCATACAGGCACATGGCTTCTCCTACCATTGCTATGCTGATGACACACAGCCCTATCTCTCTTTTCAACCAGATGATCCAACGGTAGCTGCACGGATCTCAGGCTGCCTGGCGGACATCTCGGCATGGATGAAAGAACATCACCTACAGCTCAACCTGGCAAAGACTGAGCTTCTTGTCTTCCCTGCCACTCCAGCTCTACAGCATGATTTCACCATCAAGCTAGGTTCTTCTACAATTACCCCATCAACTTCGGTCAGAAATCTTGGTGTAATCTTTGATGACCTGCTGACCTTCAAAGACCACATTGCAAAGACTGCTCGATCTTGCAGGTTTGCATTACACAACATCAGAAAGATCAGGCCCTTTCTAACAGAGAATGCTGCACAACTTCTTGTCCAGGCTCTTGTCATTTCTAGGCTGGACTATTGCAATGCTCTTCTGGCTGGTGTTCCATCAAACACAATCAAACCTATACAAATGATTCAGAATGCAGCGGCACGACTGGTTTTCAATGAGCCCAAAAGAGCCCATGTTGCACCTCTCTTTACCTCCTTGCACTGGCTACCGGTTGCAGCTCGCATCAAGTTCAAGACATTGATGCTTGCATATAGAAAAGCCACAGGCTCAGCACCCACCTACTTCCACTCACTATTACGAATCTACACCCCCTCCAGAAGTCTAAGATCCGCTAGTGAGCGACGTCTCGTGGTACCATCACTCAGAGGCTCAAAATCACTCTCCAGAACATTCTCGTTCACTGCTCCTGGCTGGTGGAATGATCTTCCCACCCCTATCTGGAATGCTGATTCCCTGACAATTTTCAAGCAACAGTTGAAAACTCATCTCTTTCGACACTACTTGAAAAAAAAAAAAAAACCTTTGTCTTTCTCTTTATTTATTCCTTCCCTTGCCTTTCTAGCTTGTTCTTATTTGAACAATGACTGAGACTTGGTATTACGAGCACTTCCTCTGTCTGTTTGCATCTTTAAGATGAATCTCTTTATGTATTCCCCAGTTGTAAGTCGCTTTGAATAAAAGCATCTGCAAAATGACAATGTAAAATGACTAAATGTTTGACATTTCTGTTTACTTCAGTTGATTTCTTACTAGGATCCAGTAATGGCGGACTGTAATGCACTTGTATATTTTTCAAAAAATGCTTTATCGAAACACAGTGACACTTATAATGATTATACAACATAATTATTTTTCAAAGCAGCAAAAGAAATTTTCATTTTTTTTATTTACCTTATAAGCAAAATTTGTACCTTTTATCTGCATGCATGTTTTTATTTTATTTTTTTAATTTGAAGTGTTTCTTTTTTCAGCTGATGTAATTTGCATGCATTGACTATGTGTTGTGTTGCTTGCAGCATAGATGGTTTTCTTATAACGGAAGCTTTTTTTGGCATAACATTGCTCATTTACCATGTAGACAGGTACCTTATTAAGGTTCTAAACTGAAAAAATGAGTATGATTTACTAACAATTATTTTATTTTGTGACAGTTTATGCCTTTGAGATGCCTAACCTAGTGTCATTCGATTGATGTTCACATCTAGCATGGAACATACACATCTAGAAGTTTCCTCTGTCCTATTATAAAGTTGTCTTTTCTCTATCATTCTAATTGAATGTTACTAACGAGAATACTAGACAGCAGCATTCTGCTGTTTGATCTCAAAATACTGCTGTGAAACTTTGTGAAACTCGTGAAGTTGTGCTACAGTCTGAGAACTTTAGAGATGATCCTGCAGTGATGATATAGAGGCATCAAAGGACTGACAGCACCTGATCCGGTCTGGCCCTTCAAAGCGTCACCAGCATCAGAAGTTTGGTGTCCACACCAGCACTGAGTGGTTTTCTTAGAAGCAAAATAGTGAAAACCCAATCCATGTCAATGGGACATAACATATGTATTAATTCATTAAAAACATTTGTATTTTTTGTTTAATTTTATTAAAAATTTTCTATACCTATCACTATATCTGAAGGACCGTTTACCAATCTATCAGCGCTAGTTCACTGTCTAATATTTCATGAACCCACAGCGTTCACTGATAAAACAAGAAAGCTTTATAAAAAACAAGGTTAAAGCGTTGACATTTGTCTGAGCATTTCTCTCTGTTGTTTCATATGAAAGTTGAGGCAGTGACTCCAGCTCTCATAGATCCTGAGCCCAGCTTTCAGGCCTCGCGGCTAAGAATCACAATGGGACTATGAAGAACAGATGAAAGAAAAGACAATCAAAGACAACTCAAAAACATGTTGAGTTTGCTTTAAGTGAAACACTTTGAAACCTACTTCCCGCGCTGTTTTTATGCAGAAACTCTCATTAGTGTGGCACACA
Organism: Spinibarbus caldwelli; assembly: GCA_039654775.1. Classification (NCBI taxonomy): domain Eukaryota; kingdom Metazoa; phylum Chordata; class Actinopteri; order Cypriniformes; family Cyprinidae; genus Spinibarbus; species Spinibarbus caldwelli. The sequence continues at coordinate 16,865,381 of CM077254.1, forward strand.
TGAAAACAACAGTATTTCAATCTGTGTGAAAATTAGCTCAAAGACTAATAGACTCTCTCTCTCTCTCTCTGCGTCTTCCCCTGTGTCTTCAGTTTTACTGCTGTAAGTCTTTACTGTTTGTCAGATGTTGAGATATTGAATGATGGATGTTGTCACTGAGAGGTCCTCAACATGGCAGTTCGCTTTCATCTCAGCTACAGGAGAAGGCATAGATCCTTAGTTTTTGATTCACTCGCACAAGGTCCAATATTAGATTTTTGCCGCACTGGCCAATGGAAAGTAAATTTAATGACCATAAATCTTCTTTACTGGCCACAAAATTGTATTTTACATTATTTTTAATATTAAAGCTATATTTCCATCCCTTAGGCAATGCAATTATTCCACTGTTTTCTCCAGTGCATGTCACTGTGTGACTCGCAGCATTATATATGAGATCTCTGCTGAAACTATATCTGACACTTGATTTTGTTCCTCATATTTTCATGTTGGTGGTTTAATCATTTACTGTTTGTTTATAGTGCGACCAGCAGGCAGATTCTTCTTTTTGGTCTTAAAGCAATCAGGTACTTTTTGTGTCATTTAATAATAATAACAACAACAATAATAATTAATAATAATAATAATAATAATTATTATTATTATTATTGTTATTATTATTATTATTATTATTATTATTATTATTATAGATAATTTTCACTGAGATAAATGTTGTCAGAAGATGTACAAGTCCTGAGTTTTTTTTTATATAATTTTTTTTGTGTCAACAACAATGGTGCTGATAATAATAATAATAATAATAATAATAATAATAATTTATTATTATTATTGTTGTTGTTGTTGTTGTTTTTTAAATATTTTTCACTGAGATAAATGTTGTTAGAAGATGCATAATTCCTTGCTTATTTCCTTTATTTTTTTTTAAAGAAATTGTTTATGTCAACAACAGTGGACAATAATAATAATGATGATAACAGTTATTATTATAAACGTTAATGTTGATGTTGTTTAATTTATTAATTATTTTTAATAGTGCAAAATTTGTTTTAAATTAAATTTGCTGTAAATAAATATTTTTTATTATTTTCACTGCAATAAATATATATTAGATGTTGTGTTATGTTAGACATAATTGTTCATGTCTTTTTCATCAGTGTTAGACTATCAGTTAATCAATTTGAATTAAACCATGTATTATGTTGCAGTTCCTATTAAAAGAAAATAATTAATTTTACTTGCATTTGGTGTCTAGTGAATGCAAATTTAGGACCCTGAACGTTCATACGTGAAGCGGATTGTATTGAAGCCTGAAAGCCAATTTCAGAGCACTTGGACATATCTGTAATTGCGCTCGCTCCATTTTCCATACACTTTACCAATTAAAGGTCTACACCTCATCCTATTTTAAACCTAGCTGTCTCCAGCCACCAAGGAAATTACAAGAACAGATGTTCAATCCAGCAGCTATGCACAGCTCTCTTTTGAACCCTATAAAAACTAAGTTTTTATTGATTCTTCCATTTCCACTTGGGTTCATAAGTGTATGTGAGACAGTTTCCTGCTGAGCCAGAGCAGGTTTGGCCGTATATAGCTGCCATATGCTTCCTGCTGCAGAGCTCAGGCCACAGCAGGGTCTGTGTCCTAATTGAACTGTAATTGACTCAGCAGCAGGGAAGGTCAGTTTGTCACTGAGCACTGCATACAATAAGTCGTCAAGCCCTGTTACCTGATCTGACCAGTCATGACTCATTCCACAGGCTCTGAGATACTCTTTTTACAAGATAAAACATGAAATTGATGCTTAATTAGGAACGCACATACAGAAGAACAAGTGAAGTAGAGAAAACATACATACTCAGTGACATATGGATTAACACTGACACTAAAGTAATTACCTATGTATGTTACCTGACGCCGTTGATTCTTGGCTGTCTGTCTATGTGAACGCTAATTAAAGACAAAAGGAATTTTATTGTCCTCACTATCCTGTTCTATACACACGTTTTGGAGGGGAAAATGTATATTTGCCCTTTTTATTTCTGCAAAAAAAAAAAAAAGATTTGATTTAAAATGTATTTTTAAAAATTATTATTTATGTATGCATTTTTTTATATATATACAGCAACTTCAGATCTTTGGAGTCAGTAATATATATTTTTTAATGAATTGTATTTAGCAAGGATGCATTAAATTGAGGGTAGTAAAATCATTTAAAATATGTAAAAATATGAAGCAGCTAAACATTTTTCAACATTTTTCAATTCAGTTTTGCCATCACAAGAATAAATTATATTTTAAAACATAAAACTGTCATTTTAAATTGTAAAAATATATGTATAATATATAATATTTCTATTTTTTTTTCAGAAATAAAAAACTTCTTAATAAGAAATAAAAAATCCTTAATGACCCCAAACATTTGAACAATAGAGTAATTGTCAAACTGATCTGAACATACAATTGCATAAACACTGCACATTTTAAAATATCATATAGGAACAGAGTATCTCAGTGTTTCCAGACTAAAACCTAGCATCATTAACCATGCACTACAAAATGCAATTCAATGCGTAGTCAATATGTTTGCATTGTGTGAAGGAGCATTGTTAAATGTCAAATGACTGTCACTTGAAAGTGCAAGCCTGTGGATCTTTTTGAAGTTGCTCTCTTCTCATTAATGCAACCTATGCATTTGCACATTAATTATGTATTAATAGAGAAAATAAGATCTCCGATTCATAAAGAGGCAACATCTGTGAGAGCAGCCGCTGCAATAACGCAAGATTAGCTCTGTCGTCCTCTAGGTTAATTACTACAATACCGCTGAAGCAAAGGTTAAACAAAGGTGAGTCTTGTTGGCATTTAGCTTGGATATCTGAGTTCCTCCTCAGCAGAAGCGTGAAAATTTAAGTCAACTCTAAATCTCAAGCGTGGGAGATGCTATGAAGGAAGGGTGAATTTTAACGCAGGAGTTAAATGTTTTAAATGAGAAGCTGTTCCAGGGCTGGTATTATGAAAATGTCATTGCACTTCTAGTGGGTGAAAAGTGATTTCAAGTGGTGAGACTTCCTGCAAACCCACCTGAAAATTGCTGTGGAGATGAATGTGCTTGTTATTGCTATGAATTTAACCTGGAAAAGCCTTCTAAATGCATGCATATGTATTAAACGGCTTACCTTGAAACACATTGCCTACAATAGACCTATTAGGAAGGGGGAGTTTGTGTGTTTTTTGTCTAATGATGCCTGTATGCTGGAGATTAAGACAAATTTGTTCATTATTCTTTTCTTTACAACTTCTCGACCCTCAAAAACAGAGCTGAAGATTTCTAGGTTTAATGAAAAGGATGCACCCATTTAATCAGCCAAACAAACTATTTAATTAAACTTTTCAGTGAATTCTTGAGGCACGCAATTCCTCAAATCAATCCGGCCTTCTTGAAAAATTAGTGTTTTAATCAGGCAGCCATTTGTAGATCGCTATTTCTACTTTGTGTGTGTGCGGAAGCATTGGAGCCTGCACATGTGTGAGAGCCCGTGAGTGAATGGAGTCCTGTCGGAACTGATTAGCTTTGTAATTACTCTCCAGTCTCCGGTCAGCGCTAACAGACATGTTTAATGCTATGCGTCAATCTACAGTCTCACGATGAAACGAGCAGGGAATTCTGAGATAACAGCACTTGGTTGAACGCAACAGAGAACTCTGTCTTGAAGCTCACTTCAGTTGTGACAGGCTTTTCAAACTCTATGACAAAGCTGAAGCAGCTATAACCAAACATTTGATGCAGATCCAGTCAGTGTTATGTAGTACCGCTGAATGGAATATGATTTACATTTTTGGATGGAAATTGGAGTGATGTGGGGATTATGGCAAAGGGAAGAGACAGATGTGGAGAAAAAGGAGGAATTATCTCTCAGAAACATCAGGGGAAATAGAATGGGAAGTTATGGAGCTGAGTGACTAATGAACATGAGAGTATTAGAAGCAGAAATAAGAGTGGTTTGCAGACTATTACAGCCAGTCAACCTTCAGTAAAATCACAATCAAGTGGTGTTTTATGAAATGTGCAGTTGGTGCTAGCATCCTTGCTAAATAAGAGCATTCTTCTTACTATTGTTATTTTGAGTTTTAAATATAAATGAATATAAAATCAATAAACCAATATAAAATATAACAGTTTTATATGTCATATATTATTAGAAAAATATTAGCTTTCTTTTGAGTTGACGTTATTTTATTTTTTTCCATTCCACACCATACCATTCAACACTGAACCATATGCCATGCAATACTGTTTTATTTCAAACCATATTTTCATGGTAATAATGGAGCAGTACACATACAAACAGAAACACACATCATTTTTAGATGCATTTGGAGTGGTTTAAGGCTAAGGACCTCTCTCATCCTTCAAAAAGCTCTCTCATCCATCTGATAGGGTTAATTGACTACTGTTTGTCTGAAACATATGTTCCAGTTCAGATCTACAATTATTAAGTGAATCTTTACAGTCAAGTTTCTTTTAGAGTTTTCTCTCTCTGTCACTACAGTAATTTGTCTTTATCTCTCCTGCTTTTTATCACCTTCTGTCTATTCTCTATTTCCCTCCTCTTCTCTCTCCAGCCTTTTCTTCTCTCTCCTAAGTAACGGATTTGACATGGCGGGAATGTGGCAGGCGTAATTTAGCTGAGTGGAATCAGCCACGGCTCTTTGTGCAGCAAAGCACCGAGTGTCCTGTTCATCTGAACCCTTACAGTTTGCATATAGGGCTGGTAGAGGGGTGGAGGATGCCACTGCAACTGTTAAATTTGATTTTTAAACACTTAGAAGGAAGTAAAACACATGCAGAATTTTATTTGTGGACTTTTCATCTGCGTTTAATACCATTCAACCCCACATTTTAGTTGACAAGCTTTTAACTTTTGGTCTTGATTTTAATAGAGTTGGGTGGATTTTAGATTTTTTTAATAGATAGAACACAGCGAGTAAGAGTGAATGGGCATTTGTCTGAAAAGATGTCATCATCGGTGGGGTCTCCTCGGGGATGTGTCCTTTCTCCCTTTCTTTACATTCTTAATACTTATGATTGTCGTAGTCAACATGATAACAGGTTTATTTTAAAATACGCCGATGATTCTGTTATAGTTAGTCTTCTTCATTCTGGTGAAAATGGTCACAGTCCTGTAGTTAATGATTTTGTTCATTGGTGTGATAGAGCGTTCTTGCAACTAAATATTGCAAAGACAAAAGAAATGCTCATTGATTTTAGACATAAATCTTCTGTTATTCAGAATACTGTTATTAAAGGATGGGCAATTGAAGTTGTGGAATCTTAAGTATCTTGGCAGCTTGATTGATAATAAGTTGAAATTTGTAGCCAATGCGGAGATGATTGGTAAGAGAGCACAACAACGACTATATTGTCTTCGTAAATTGTCAAAATTTCATGTGGATAAGACTCTTATGTCCCTTTTCTATGAATCTTACATTGAGTCCATTTTAACATTTTCTATAATATGTTGGTATGGCAATCTGAGTGTTAAGGCTAAAAATGTTTTGTCCAGAATAGTAAAGGTCAGCAGTAAAATTTTAGGCACTGAGCAGAGCAGTCTTACTGACCTGTACAATAGACAGGTGATGCGGAAAGCCAACTCCATTTTACCAGCTAGTGGTCATCCCCTGTACTCTGAGTTTGAGTTTGTACCTTCTGGTTTGTGGCTTAGAGTTCCTTTATCGAAGAGTAATCGTTACAGATGCTCATTTATTCCTACTGCAATATTTATGCTAAATGTAGGTAATGGTGATGATTAGTGTTCCCTATCGATATTTTCACTCGTACTGCGTCGTAAGATGCTTGTATGGGAAAAACTCCTTTTTTTCTTCTTCAACTGAAGCCTTTTCAATCACGCAGTGAAACTGCATGTCCATTGGTTCGTGCAGTGCTATAAAAACGAACCAATGGCTCGGCGGCGGCAACGAGCGGGCCTATGGCTGAGCAGCCCGCCATAGCCCGCCAAAACGGGCGGGGACTATGGCTGTATAAGCGGCCGCTTCGCCGCCGCATCTCAGATTTCTTCTCTTCAGTGACGAAGTTTCTTCCTCGCGGACTCTTCCCTGACGCCGAGATTTGCCGTTGAAACGCCTCAGCAGCCAGATTGGACCTTTTGCAGCGCTCAGCTCGCAGATCCCGGTCTATCCCCTGCCACCATCCGGCGACTATCTAAAAGAGCCTCACAAAAGAGCAAATATTGACGGCGTTGTTTCAAATGCCGCGCTGTCATTGTAAGACGTGCAGGACTCCCCTGCACGCTGATGACGGTCACGCTGAGTATGTGTCATGCTTGGGGAAATCCCACACTGACGCTGCGCTCAGTGGGACTGATTGCTCTCTTTGCGAGAGTTTCAGTCTTGCCTCTCTGCGCTTGCGGATAGCTTTCTTTTCTGAAAGCGACTCCGCCCCTTGCGCCCTCCCGTCTTCTTCCTCCCAGGGACCTGTGAGGAAAAGACAGCGGGGCAGAGGATTCGAGCAGCCGGAGACGGGCGAGCTCACATCAGATCAGTGCCCACGTGCCTCGCCGTCACCGCAGAGAGAGGATTCGCCGGTCCTCTTCACTCAACCTGATCAGCGTCCCTCCGCGGCTGCAAGTGACATGATCTCGTTCAGTGGGAGTGACGATGAGATGGATGACAGCCTTTCTCTGGCGGCTTCAGACGCGGAGGAGTTATCGGGCTCGGTGTCTGACCCCGCCCTCTTGCCGCCGTCCTCTTCACGCAGCGCCAGACCCAGAACGGACGAGGAGCTCATCCTTGTTATGACTAAGGCTGTCAGTGAGCTCGGGCTCAAGTGGTCTCCGGCTGAGGAGCCGTCTCGCAGCAGGCTGGACAAATGGTTTCTCCCGGGGCGCAGCAAGCCCCCTGTCAACGCTCGTCCCCTTTCTTCCCCGAAGTCCACGACGAGCTCATTAAATCGTGGCGCGCCCCCTACTTGTCTCGCATCCGTCCTTCTGCTTCCTCTGCCCTCACCTCCGTTGTCGGCGCTGAAGAGAAGGGATACGAGCACCTGCCCCCTCTGGATGAGTCCGTGGCCGCGCATCTCTGCCCGCCCATGGCTATCGGATGGAAAGTGAGGCACGTCTGCACTCGCTGGACACGCCTACTCGGCAGCTGGACAAGCGGCTTCGGCGCTGCACTCTATGGCTGTGCTTCAGGTCTTCCAGGCCAAGATGCTCGCCAATGAGGAGACCGGTCTCGATGCAGCTTCACTCAGGGACCTGAGGAGCGCGATGGACCTGGCCCTGCGCGCCACCAAAGCCACCGCCCAGGCTATCAGGCGGTCTATGTCCAGCCTGGTAGTGTTGGAACGCTACCTTTGGCTCACATTGACGGAGATGAAAGAGGCGGATAAAGTTCCCTTCCTCGACGCTCCGGTCTCGTTGAACAGCCTGTTCGGGCCAGCTGTGGAGGGCTTTGCGGAACGTTTTACGGAGGCTCAGAAGTCATCTCAAGCGATGTGACACTTCCTCCCAAAACCCAAGCCTGCGCCGACTCAGCAGCCTGCCAACCCAACGCCGGCCACTCCCGAGCCCCGACCTCCTAAGGATCGGCAGGATAGAGGGTGTTCCCGCTCGGCAAGACGCTACCCCTTCCCGAAGCGCCAAGGACCCCGGCCCAAGATCGCCTTGGATCCGGCGCCTCAGAAGTCCTCCTGATCAGCCAGGCAGGAAGAGGAGGGCCTCGAGTCTCGCTACCACCGGACCACCCCGCAAGCAGCCTCTAATGTGCCTCTTGTCACCCCGCTCAGCGCTGGGTGCAGAGGGAAGTGTGTTATTGGTTCCCCACAGGCCCACTCTAGCGCCCGGGCATCCAACCACTGTGATAGCGGACAAAATAAAACACATACAGCATCCAACCACTGTGATAGCGGACAAAATAAAACACATACATTTTCAAAAACAGAGCAAATATCCTTTTCTGCCTACCATAAGTGTCCTGCTCTTATGCAGCCAGTCTTTAGAGCCTATTCAGCCTCTTGCCACACGGGCCGAGGCCTGGCAGGCCATCCCCGGTGTGTCAGAATGGGTATGGCTACGATAAGACGAGGTTATTCACTCCAATTCGCTCAAAGACCACCACACTTTCACGGTGTGGTCGCCACCACAGTGCGCAGTGAGGATGCTTAAGTCCTGCGCGCAGAGGTGATGAAGGTGTGGCATATCAATACAGGGTCCTTCCGTTTGGGCTGTCCCTGGCTCCCCGCACTTTTACGCGATGCATGGATGCGGCTCTCTCCCCTCTGCGACAGATGGGAATCCACATCCTCAACTACCTCGACGACTGGCTCATTCTAGCTCAGTCAGAGGCAGTTTCAACATCGCACAAGACCCTCCTCCTCAGCCACTTAGATTGCCTGGGGCTCAGGGTCAACTTTGCCAAGAGCGTACTGTCACCCAGCCAACGAGTGTCATTCCTGGGGACAGTTATCGACTCAGTGCAGATGACAGCAACTGTCTCAGCGGAACGAGCCATGACGATTCAGCGCCGCGTGGCCTCCTTCAAGGAAGGGACCGCTCAGGGTGTGATCTTAGACACGACGCACAGAAGGAAGGTTGTCACGACAGACGCTTCCAACAAGGGTTGGGGAGCGCTGTGCGAAGGCAAACCAACCTTCGGTCTTTGGTCCGAAGAAGAGTCGGGTCTGCACATCAACTGCCTAGAGATGCTAGAAGTGTGCCGTACCTGTCAATTCTTCCTGCCGGACATAAGGGGACACCATGCGCTAATACGCTCAGACAGCAGGTCCGTGGTGTCATACATAAATCACCAGGGCGGCTTCGTCTCGAAGCGCCTCTGCACGCTGGCGAACGACCTTCTTGTTTGGGCTCAGACCAATCTGTACTCACTGAAGGTGACGCATGTGCCGGACAAAATGAACCAAGGAGTGGACATGTTGTCGAGGAACAATGTCTCCTCGGAAGAATGGAGGCTCCACCCACTCGCGGTTCAGAAAATCTGGGAAGTCTTTGGCAGAGCTCGAGTAGACCTCTTCGCCTCCGAAGACAACTCTCATTGCCCAACCTTTTTCACGAAGAGCACGGATGCTCTATGCGTTCCCACCAATCGCTCTGCTACCGCAGGTACTCAGATGAGTCAGGGAACAATGGCACAAGCTTCTTCTAATAGCCCCCCTCTGGAAGAACCAGCCGTGGGTGTCGGAGTTATTCCAGCTGCTCGAAGCAGCCCCGTGGCCCATTCCCTTGAGACGGGGCCTCCTCTCTCAAGCGAACGGCACGCTGTGGCATCCACGGCCCGAGTTATGGGCCCTGCATGTGTGGCCACTCAACGGGATACTTTCGACCTCCCAGAGCGTGTCTTAAACACTATGGCAGAAGCTAGAGCCCCGTCTACCAGACGCCTCTATGCTCTGAAATGGTCTATTTTCTCAGCTTGGTGTCAAGACCGTGACTTAGATCCGGTTACCTCTGATGTATCAGTGGTTCTTTCGTTTCTGCAGGAGATGCTGGATAAACAGCATTCCTCATCCACCATCAAAGTTTACGCGGCAGCCATAGCGGCTTTCCATGCCCCTATTTCTGGCCGATCGGTGGGCAGGAATAGTGCGGTGGTCCAGTTTATACGAGGCGCCAGGAGAATTAACCCCCCGCGTCCTCGTATAGTTCCACCTTGGGACTTACGAACTGTACTAAGGGCCTTGAAAGGCCCCCCGTTTGAACCACTGCAAACCACGAGCCTCAGATCACTCTCATTTAAAACCGCCCTGCTGTTAGCGCTGGCGTCGGTTAAGCAAGTAGGAGACCTACAGGCCCTTTCCATCAACCCTGCTTGCCTGAAATTCGGGCTTAACGACTCCAAGGTCGTCCTGAAACCAAGGCTGGGTTATGTACCTAAGGTGCTCTCCACTCCGTTCAGAGCCCAGGTTATAGCGCTTTCCGCGCTTTCCCCTTCGACGGATGACCAGGAATTATCCCTGCTCTGCCCCGTCAGGGCCCTGAGGGTGTACATTGAGAGTTCTGCCTCATACAGGAGATCAGAACAGCTTTTTGTTAGCTTCGGTAACCGCGCTACAGGTCGCCCTGTTACGAAGCAAAGAATTTCCAGGTGGTTAGTGGATGCTATCACCCTAGCATACTCCTCCTTGTGCTTGCAGTGCCCCATTGGAGTCAGAGCCCATTCCACCAGAGGCATCGCCTCTTTCTGGGCATGGTCCAGCGGGGTGTCCATTTCGGAAATTTGTGAGGCGGCCGGCTCGTCCTCGTCGTCCACATTTGTAAGGTTTTACAACCTGGACATCCCTGCCTTACAGGCCAGAGTCCTTTCTGCTTAGTTTGCCGCCTCCGGCTAGTTTAGCAGTCTTATGGGTTCACTTGACCAGCATTGTTCAAGTCCCTCCTTCACCTGGACGGTCCATATTATATGGATACCAGGTATAAACTATAGGGGATGACACCCAGGCCACGGATGACCCTGATGGCTCAGCCTGTGCTTGGTATATTCCATTGACTCCCCTGGGTCTTCTCCCTTGGGAGTCTTGGTTTTGAGTCGTTCCCCATCATAGCACGGCGTGATTGTACTGGTTCCCATACAAGCGTCTTACGATGCAGTACGAGTGAAAATATCGACAGGGAACGTACTTGGTTACTTTCATAACCTCGGTTCTCTTAGATATGGGAACGAGTAATGCGTTCCTGGCCGTGCTATGAGCTGCACGCCTCAGTCGCTTCATTTGAAGAAATCTGAGATGTGGCGGCGAAGCAGCCGCTTATATAGCCACAGTCCCCGCCTGTTTTGGCGGGCTGCTCAGCCATAGGCTCGCTCGTCGCCGCTGCCGCCGAGCCATTGGTTCGTTTTTATAGCACTGCACGAACCAATGGACGTGCAGTATCACTGCGTGATTGAAAAGGCTTCAGTTGAAGAGGAAAAAGGGAGTTTTTCCCATACAAGCATCTTACGACGCAGTACACATTCCCATATCTAAGGGAACTGAGGTTATGAAAGTAACCGAGTAGGTTTTTTTTTTTTTTTTTTTTTTTTTTTTTTTTTTTTTTGGTGGGGTGGGTGAGGTTGTAAATTGTATTATTAGGGTTGTGTCTCTGTATTATTTTTTGTGCTTTGTATGTTGTTTGTATGTCTTGCTGCAAAACTAATTGCCCCTCGGGGGACATGAATAAAGTTGAATTGAATTGAAATTGATTATAACAAGGTTCATAAATGTTATCTGTGGACTGCATATATCTGCAACATATCACGCGCACAATGTACAGGTAGGTTAATTTAATATTTTCTAAATTCTGCGCTTTATTAAACTCAAAACATTTTATTAATGTATTGGTAATATCCGTTTCTGAATATTCAAGGTTGCTATGGTCACGCAGGTTCGTGCATTAATTAAAATAAATGTCGTTCTCTCAACATAAGAAGTCATGCTCCCCCGAACATGTCCCCTACCTGCCACCTTTTTGATCATTTTGTCATGAAAAGATTATTTTATTTCTTTTTAAATAACACATTAGGTCTACATATAATCCAGAGCTGAACTGCAGCAACAAGTGGTGTTTTCGTAATCAGGGTAACCTATTTGAAGGAAACAGTAGAATGGATTGAACTCACTCGTTAAGACTGTGACTTGGCGCCACCTAGTGTCTGTTTTAGTTTCATATTAAACGTATCATTTAATTGATTGACATATTTCTGCCTTCAAAATTTAAAACATTAATTTCATAACATTTTATGCATTTGTAGGCTAATTTCAGTGTAAATGCATTCAGTAATGATGGCTCTGATGGCTTTTGTTGACAAAGTTTTTACTAGTAAAAGTTTTACCCTTTATTATTTTAACTGAATTTATCGATTGGAATTAAGAACGTGGCATTCCATATTCGTGATGCATACATTTAATACGTTTTTTTTGTTTCTTTGTTTGTTTGTTTGTTTGTTTTTTTTTAATGCCCCTGGACATCAGTTTACGGGTTTGTTTCTGATGCTGTCAGTGTTGTTTTTGGTTTTTGGTAACATTAAAAAAATGCAGTTAGCTCAAAAAGCTGAGGGCACATGCACGACAGGAGCTGTTTGGATGAGCATGATGCTTATATGTTCAATGCATGGCGTGTGTGTTTCACTAGCTCCGTTCCCATGGACACCTTTTGTTTGACCTAATTCTGGATATTTCCAGCCATGTGATTAATCCATATCTAAAGCGTATCTACACCAACAGAACCCATTATAATCAGTTGATGCGGTGACTGTCCACATGAGAAGTGGCGCGAGGCGACAAATCTTTTACAGTAACTGATGCCTCCTTCTATTCCGAATCTTGGAAACATGCGTTGAAAGCATAGACTGTATGAAAGTGAAACCTAAAAAAACAGCGCGCATAAGAAAGCGATTGCATGCTTTCGCGAGCTTCAGCAAATGCACGCGATCACAGATTGTACGCTTCCCAGCCGAAACAATAAATACATAAATGTGAAAATAAATAAAAGTGGAAATAAATAAATGTATTAATAAAAAAAGAAAAAATAAATAAATGTGGAAAAAATGAAAAAATACATAAATAAGGAAATACAATGATAAATAATTATTTATTTTTGCTTTTTTTTTTTACTTTGTATATTTATTTATTTATTTATTTTTGCTTTTTTACATGTCTTTGTACATTTATTTATTTATTTATTTATTTATTTATTTATTTATTTATTTATTTATTTATAATTATGGCAGGAATGGCATTCCATAATATTCCTGCTCTCTGTCATTCATGTTAATCAAACAACAAAAGAGAAAGTCTCTCATTGCTCTTGACTAAATCACTTTTTTAACTTTAATATAAGAAATATATATTTAATTTATACAATGAAAAATATGCAGTGTTTTATATATTTGATTACTTTATGCAATGTATATAGCATTTCTTATTTATTTGTTCTACTGCAGTTTTTTGTCCTGTTGATTGTAATTAGTTTTTTATTCTTATTTATTCACTGAATACAGTATTTTCTTGTCTTTAGTGAGCTTGAGTTTTTGTTTTTTTTGTTTTTTGACAAGAATTATGACATTTCTATGGTGTCAAAAATGTTGATTTAAAGAAAAAAATAACTATATTGCGATATCGTTACCATGAAATAAAATTATTCATATCATGATGAAACATTTTGCATACCCCTAGTTTGATGGATAAATTATCGTATGCTAAGAGGGTCTTAAATTACTTAGAGGATATTAAAAGAGGGTCTAGAAACTAAAATTTGACAGACTTTGACCAATGAAGTGTTCTTCAGATCTCATGGTGTCTAATTTTCCACAAAACATAAGACATCTACATAAGACGTCTTAAATATCTAGAACTAACTAACTAGCTATTGTGTATATTTCTTCTCTACAGGTTAGATACCAACAGGCTGACAAAAGATGGCATTTCTGAAGGGTGAGATTACCTTTGTCTTCTCCCTGTGGGCTTCCCTCCTTTATGTAGCACTAATGTCCCTTCCACTGGGGGCAGAGGCACCAAAAAGAAGACAGTACATCTGGAAAACAGGTGAGTTGCCAATATTTCCAACATTAGCTTTTTTTGGGGGCGTCAGAATGAAATTTATTTATGTGACTTTCTTTCTTCTGTAGAACACAAAAGGGGAATATTTGGAAAATAGCCACTGTTTTCCATATGAAAGCGATTCGTTGAAAAGATATGACTCAAAGATTCGTTCAGATACTTCTGTCATAGAGAACTAAGGCTTTCCATGAATATCTAATATTTGGTCTTTTGTCAGACCAAAGCAATCATATCATAACTTGGGAATATAGCACACAAGATACTTTTATGTTGGTTTTTTGGACATTTTTGGATCCTAACATCCCAGTCCTCATTTGCTTTTAAGAATGGCCAAGATCACCTTTCTGAGCTCTACAGAAGAAAACAAAAGTTACATCATTTTCATTTTTGCATTAATTGTTTCTTTAATAGTGCACAGGGTAAATCTTCACACAGACAAAAATGCAACAATTATTTCAAGGTTTTGAGAAATGCTAAACACACAGCTTGTGTTTGTAAGATCCATCCACAGAATGAGCCAGAGAATTCTGACACATTTTTGCCGTTTCTCTGTGGTCAGATCCAGTTGAAGAAGTCACTTATTATTGCATAATCAAATGTGTGAATGACAGTGTTTGGTACAGTACAGGCAGTGGAGAAGCAAGGTAATGCATATTTCTGGTCTGCATTTGATAGAGGAGAACAGAAGTGGTAAATAAAAAATGGTTCAGGTTGGATATTGATCCTTGTTGTTGCAGATCTTGGATCAGCAGGCATTTATGTACAGCACTTCAGAAAACTGTGAGACCATCTGTCTGTGTTATCTGTGAAGTCTGATCAATCTTATATCCAGCTGGAGTTGCACTGAGAATTCCTCATGTCGCCATGGCAACAATTGTTAAGTGTGAGATTGACAGCTCGCAAAGAACAGAAGATTATTACTTGGCCTATTAATGCTGTCTGGCGCATGCAAGCTACTGTGAGCTTACATTTCAAGATGCCGCAATTAAGCACTTCTCCAAAACTTGTAACAAAACATCCAACATATGGCTGTGAAGACCTCAGGTTCATATCAGGCAACTGTCATTCTCAATAAATAAATACAGAAATGAGTATCCCTCAGTTTCTCTGGCTGGATGCAGGGACCAAATTCTGGGAGGTTAGGTGATCTGACAGCCCTTGTTCAGATGAAATTATTCCATGAGAAAAAATATCCAGTAACAGGGAGAAGTAGTATTCGGATGGTCATGAGATCTGAACACGGAGGTCACCAAAAGAGTCTTTAATCATTAAATTAAATATTTGTTATTTTTCATTTTAAATATTTTTTTTACTATGCATTTCTTGATGTGTAAAGCATTTTTAAAGAAGAAAAATAATATATTAAATAATGCATTCTCACATATAATTTTAAAAAGTATTTTTTTGAAAGAAATAAATATTTTTATTCAGCAAGGATGCATTAAATTGATCAAAAATGACAGGAAAGACTTTAAATTGTTGAAAAAAAAAATCGATTTCAAGCAAATGCTGTTTTGAACTTCTCAACTTTCTATTCATCAAAGAATCCTGAATCATGCCTTTCACAAAAATATTAAGCAGTGCAACTGTTTTCGACATTGAAAATAATAAGAAAGGTTTCTTGAATAGCAAATTAAAATTTGAAAATTACAAAAAAAAAAAAAAAAAAAGTTGACAAGTAGAAAATTCAATTTTTATATCACTAAATTGCATTTTTAAATATACTGTATTCAATTAGAAAACACTTATTTCAAATTGTAAAAATATTTCAGAACAATACTGTTTTTACTGTAAATAAATACATAAATGTAAACAAATGCGGCTCTGGTGAGCTAAAGAGACTTCTTTTAAAAACATTAAAAAATCTTACTGACCCAAAACATTTTGTTTCAGTATGTTTATATTTCAACAGGATTAATTATAAAAATTTAAAAAAAAAAATCTAAATAAATGAAAGATGACAACTAGTTGAACTATGGCTTCCAATTGACAGTCTCCTTTAAAAGGTTGACCCCTTATTGTAAAATTCAAACACTGGATGGATGGATGGATGGATGGACGGATGGACGGATGGATGGATGGATGGATGGATGGATCAAAAGGTGTCCAGTGCAGATGAAGGCATGCTTTATGGACAAAGTGGTGATGATAAGGATGCAGAGGTTTTGTGTGAAGCGGTGGTCCGTTCTCGGAGACTCTGAGTGAGTTTCCTCACGTGCAGTGTGTGGATCGAAGAGCAGCTCTGCAGGGCCACAGGGGTGATGATTCCTGGAATGTAAAATCGATACTGGTTTCATCCTGAAGGAGTGGGTCCACTTTCGTACTGTCTGTGAAGAAACGCTCATTTGTCCACCTACACACTTGCTTTTGTACTCAAGGTCTAATTTTCTTCACCTATTTTGTGCTTAATTTTGTTCAGTTTCCCTCTCCTGGAAATGAGAAAACTGTGTGCAGACAAGAAAGCAAATTCTTGAGTTTAAAGCACTCTGTTGGCTTGAAAACCTAATTTTGAACCAGTTTCCCTGGAGTTCTTCTATCTGACGTCACAAGCTGGACAGATAATGACTCTGTCTTGCAAAACAAGAAGGTGAAAATTAACCTTCGAGAGAGATGAAGATGGCTAGCATAAGGGGGTCTCATAGCTAACAGACATACTAAAAGCCATAAAGGCGCTTTAATTCAGGACTTACTTTCATGCATCAGCCACACTCAACCTTTTCAGCTACACTCTTCATACATAAAATGCAACTCACAAGTGCTTCACAAGTGCCTTATGATTCACTTTATACAGTGAAAGCCCAAATAACACATCACCATGATGTTAAAAAATGCACAATATATGTAAGACATATATACAATATATGAACAGAACCAAGAATGAAATATGACTGCCTATATAAGACAGTGGTGACCTCTCACTCTATAAAATCTGTAAACATTTTTTGAGAGTAGCATATGAGAAAAAAGAGAGAGAATCTTTTTCAGTTAATCTTTTTTTCTATTGTATGAAAATGCCCACAGAAAAGAATTGAGCACTTCTTCAGCAGTTAATATTGAGTTTCAATTATCTGGTTTACTTTTGTTTTCTGTTTAATTCATCAATTTCAGTAAGTACTCATTTCTTTCATTCTTTTGGTTCGATTGATTTACTGGGTGAATGAGGAGAAACCAGCACCATGTACAGATGTAAACACACTCATAGAGCCTTTCACAAAATCCTAGTTGGTGGTCATGAGATGAATAGGATTCCTGTTAAATCATAAGACGTTGTTCTCATAGTGGAGTTCTCGTTCACAAAAGACTATCAAAAGGTTGGAATTACATAGAGACTAGAATGGATAACGTCTCGGTTACGTATGTAACCCTCGTTCCCTGAAGGAGGGAACGGAGACGTCACGTCGGATGACCGACGAAATTGGGATCTCGCCAGGGAGACCAATCCACTTCGAGTGTAACTAAACGAGCCAATGGACATTGGCATGCGATTATTGCATCCAGCTGCCGCTGATCACAGTGTGAGCATAAGAGGCAGCTGATGCACCGCATCAATTATGTTTTCGCTGAGGAGCCGAGCCGGCGACCCGGCAGCTCAGCGGTGGTGCAGCGACTGTGGCGACGGGACGTGACGTCTCCGTTCCCTCCTTCAGGGAACGAGGGTTACATACGTAACCGAGACGTTCCCCTTTCAGTCGGTCACTCCGAGTCACGTCGGATGACCGACGAAATTGGGATCCCTACCAAAGCGCCACAGGAGCTGCCCCTTCCAGTGCCCTGTGTAGGGCTCCTGACCCTTCCTATAAGGCAGACGATAGGACCGGGCTCTACACAGAGAAGGTCAACTACTGGTGTTCCTTGAGCAACCCAAACAGTAGGACTAGGATAACACTGGGAAGCGTGCCCTTCCACTTGGAAGAGGCACACTGCGGAGTCACCTCCTCCCAGAGGGGGTTAAGTGACATTCAAACATGTGAAGTAACCCCGAAGGGCCTATTGCACATGGAAGTCTCTGAGATGGCTCAGGCTGCATCTTTAGAGATGGCAGAACGTGGTCCGCCAGGGGAAACACGGCTCTAATAAGAATACCGTGGAATACACATATGGGATCCCGACAGGGTCTCTCATATGGGCACTAGCCTCGCACCAGATTTCAAGAATTCATTGGCTGAAGGCCTGGCGCCGGACGCCCCGCCGCGTCCGGACGCCGGAGTGCTGGAGGACTCAACAGGGTTTGCCTGGTTAAGGAACTCTCTGGAGAATTAGGCGTAAGGACGCCGCAAGCCGACTCTGAGCCGGCCCTCTCAGTGCCACTACCCGTTTGAGGTGAGAACACAGGAGGAAACCGGTTCGACACGTAGGCTATAAAACCTAGCGAACGTGTTGGGAGTCGCCCAACCCGCAGCTCTACAGATGTCTGCTAGCGAGGCACCACGAGCCAGCGCCCAGGACGATGCGACACCCCTAGTGGAGTGAGCACGCAACCTGAGCGGGCAGGGCACACCTTGTGCTTCATAGGCCAAGGTGATGGCATCCACTATCCAGTGGGCCATCCTCTGCTTGGAGACAGCCTTCCCCTTCTGCTGTCCTCCGTAACAGACAAAGAGCTGTTCTGAGGTCCTGAAGCTCTGAGTTCTATCCACGTACTGACGCAGTGCGCGTACAGGACAGAGCAAAGCTAGGGCTGGGTCTGCCTCCTCCAGGGGCAGCGCTTGCAGGCTCACTACCTGGTCCCTGAAGGGCGTGGTAGGAACCTTGGGCACATAGCCGGGCCGGGGCCTCAGTGTTGCACTGGAGTTAGCCGGCCCAAACTCAAGGCACGACTCGTCGACCGAAAATGCCTGCAGGTCCCCCACCCTCTTGATTGAGGCCAATGCAGTCAGGAGTAGGGTTTTCATAGAAAGAAACTTCAACTCGACTGACTGCAATGGCTCAAAGGGGGCAGTTTGTAGGGCTCTTAGCACCAAAGCCAAATCCCAAGAGGGAAGGGAGGGAGGCCTCGGAGGATTTAACCTCCTGGCCCCCCTAAGAAACCTGACGACCAGATCGTGCTTCCCCACCGACCTCCCCTCTATGGGGTCGTGGTGGGCAGAAATAGCAGCAACATATACCTTAAGGGTGGAGAGGGACAGCCTACGCTCCAACCCTTGTTGCAAAAAGGAAAGCACGGCTCTGATCGAACATCTCCGGGGGTCCTCCTGGTAAGAGGAACACCATTCGACGAACAGGTTCCACTTCAGCGCATAGGCCCGTCTTGTGGACGGTGCTCGTGCTGAAGCGATAGTGAGCGCTACCTCCTGGGGCAGGTCACCTAGAACCTCCGCGTCCCGTCCAGGGACCACACATGAAGTTTCCACAAGTCTGGACGCGGGTGCCAGAGGGTGCCCCGTCTCTGAGAAAGCAGATCCTTCCTCAGAGGAATTGGCCAGGGAGGGGCTGTCGCGAGGAGCATGAGTTCCGGGAACCAGGTCCTGTTGGGCCAATATGGAGCCACTAACAGGACCTGCTCCTCGTCCTCCCTGATCTTGCACAGCGTCTGTGCTAGCAGGCTCACTGGGGGAAACGCATACTTGCGCAAGCCCTGGGGCCAGCTGTGTGCCAGTGCATCCGTGCCGAGCGTTGCCTCGGACAGGGAGTAGAACCACTGGCAGTGGGTGGTTTCCGGAGATGCAAACAGGTCTACCTGAGCAACTCCGAACCGACTCCAAATCAGCTGGACCGCCTGGGGATGGAGTCTCCACTCCCCAGGAAGTGCCGCTCGAGACAGCTCGTCGGCCGCCTGATTGAACACTCCGGGGATGTGGATGGCACGAAGGGACCTCAGATGCTTCTGACTCCAGAGGAGGAGGTGGCGGGCGAGTTGCGACATGCGACGGGAGCGCAAACCGCCTTGCCGGTTGATATACGCAACGGTCACAGTGTTGTCCGTACGGACCAGAACGTCCCTGCCCCGAAGGCGCCCTCTGAGGTGGCACAGGGCAAGACGTACTGCCAGCAACTCGAGGCAATTGATATGCCAACGCAAAAGGGGGCCCGTCCAAACCCCTGATACTGCGTGCCCGTTGTACGTGGCACCCCAGCCGGTGGCTGAGGCATCCGTGAATACCACAGCATGCCTGGATACCTGCTCCAGGGGCACTCCTGCCCGAAGGAACGAGGGATCTGACCACGGGCTGAAGGTCTTGCGGCAGGCCGGTGTAATCTGAACCCGGTGAGTACCGCGTTTCCACGCCCACCTCGGGATTCGGCCATGGAGCCAGTGCTGAAGCGGTCTCATATGGAGCAGACCGAGTGGAACTATGGCCGCAGCTGCAGCCATATGCCCCAGGAGCCTCTGAAAGAGTTTCAGTGGGACCGCTGTCCTGCCTGATAAAGTCTTGAGGCAGTTCAGCACCGACTGAGCACGTTCCTGGGTGAGGCGTGCTGTCTGGTTGACCGAATCCAACTCCATGCCGAGAAAAGAGATCCTCTGCGTTGGCACGAGTTTGCTCTTTTCCCAATTGACCCGAAGGCCCAACTGGCTGAGGTGCCTGAGCACCAGGTCCCTGTGTGCGCACAACAGCTCTCGAGACTGTGCAATTATGAGCCAGTCGTCGAGGTAGTTGAGAATGCGCACACCCTGTTCTCTCAGGGGAACAAGGGCCGCCTCTGCGACTTTGGTGAAGACACGAGGCGAGAGGGACAGCCCGAAGGGCAGAACCTTGTACTGATATGCCCGACCTTCGAACGCGAATCGCAGGAATGGCCTGTGCCGCGGAAGAATCGAAACATGAAAGTACGCGTCCTTCAGGTCGATCGCTGCAAACCAATCTAGGGGACGGACGCATCCAAAAATGCGTTTCTGCGTCAACATCTTGAACGGCATCTTGTGAAGTGCACGGTTCAAAACTCGCAGATCCAAGATCGGTCGTAACCCACCGCTTTTCTTGGGCACAATGAAGTAAGGGCTGTAAAACCCCCGACCTCATATCGGCTGGAGGGACCGGCTCTATTGCATCCTTCGCCAGTAGGACTGCAATCTCCGCGAGCAAGACAGGGGCATCGACGGCTTTGACTGAAGTGAACCGGATGCCCCTGAACTTGGGGGGACGCCGGGCGAACTGAATCGCATAGCCGAGTCTGATGGTCCGCAGGAGCCACCGGGACGGGCTGGGGAGCGCTAACCAGGCTCCGAGAGACCGCACCAGCGGGGCCAACGGGCCCACCGACATGCCCGCGGTGGGGCAGCGAGGTGGAACACAGGGACCGGCCCCAGGGCCTGTGACGGCCTGGCCTGTGACGGCAGGGGGCGGGGTCTGGGTGTGTAGTGTAGCACTCACCTGATTTCTCCTCGCGTGGGAGGAGACACAGGAACCCGGCTTGAGGCTTGTGACAGCCCGGCGTTTGACGACTTGAAGCGGGGAATGGAGTGCTACTGCCCTTACCTGGTTCCACGAATGGGCAGGAGGGGTGCTCTTGGGCAACCACCCGCTGCCTGCTGGCGAGAGAGGAGGAGGGAAGCGATCCTGTGATGCACAGATCACCACTCTCCTCCTCTTGAGACCCGGAGATTGAGGAGACCGCTCTTTACTGATGTTTTGGGTACCGCTGGCTGCTGGGCCAGCGGCGGAACAAAATGAACAAAAGATACTCCACCCGGCCCTCCTCCGGGGGAGGGAGTGGTGCAGTCACCATCTCCCGATGAGCAGTCTCCTCCATCTCTGGGTCGACCGTCCCAGGCCTCTTGCACTTGCGCTTGCCGCCAGGTTTGGCGGGGGCCTGGACGGGCTGGGCGTCCTGCCTGCGACCGGCTCCACGATGCTGCCTGGTGAAAGGCTGCTGCGGCTGCACGGGAGCGGGGGCGGCCGCAGGGGGGCGCCCACGGCGACGAGCAGGCTGAGGGGCTGCAGCCGGAGTGGAAGCAGCAGGTTTCCTCCGGCGCATGATGTGTTTGATCGCCTCAGTCTGCTTCTGGGCTGCCGAGAACTGCTGGGCAAAGCTCTCGACAGCGTCGCCGAAAAGGCCGGTCTGTGACACGGGAGCATTCAGGAACTGTACCTTTTCCAGCTCTCTCATGTCAGCAAGACACAGCCAGAGATGGCGCTCCTGGACCACTAACGTGGACATCGCACGACCCAGAGACTGTGCGGTCACCTTCGTCGCTCGTAGCGCGAGGTCCGTCGCAGCGCGCAGCTCATGTAGAACCGCCAGGTCGTGACCACCCTCGTGCAGGTCTTTCAGTGCTTTGGCCTGGTGGACCTGCAGCAACGCCATAGCGTGGAGGGCGGAAGCCGCCTCCCCACAGGCTCTATAAGCACTGCCAGTTAGACCTGACGAATACTTAGAGGCCCGTGAGGGGAGACACGGATCACCCCGCAGGGTGGAAGCGGCTGTTGGACATAGTTGCATGGCCACAGACCGTTCCACCGAGGGGATGCCCGCATACCCCAAAGCGGCTCCACCATCGAGGGTGGTGAGAGCGGAAGAACTACAAGATTTGTTTCGGGCAGTGAAAGGTGCCCTCCACGATCTTGTCAGCTCCTCGTGCACTTCCGGGAAGAATGGCACCGGAGGGGGGCACTGAGAACCAGCACGACCCCCACCGAGAAACCACTCGTCCAGCCTCGAAGGATCGGGACGCGGTGGTGGATTCCACACGAGCCCGACATTCTCGGCGGCCCGGGAAAGCATGGCCGTCATCTCTGGGTCTGGCTCGGACAACGCTACCACACCCGAAGGGGGCAGCGCAGCCGAGTCGTCATCCCCGGAGAGAGAGGGCCCGCCCTCCGATGCAGTGATCGACATCTGGTCGTCAGGGGGACCACCGAAGGAGACGCCTGGTGCACCCCGAGCAGAGGGCCCAGCACGCTCCTGCGGCAGCTCCACCGGCTGCGGAGTGCTTGAGGGGCGAGGAGCTCCACTTGGGGAAGCCCTCACCGTAATCCTCAGATCACCTCTGCCCCCACCGGACCCAGCGGCGCGCACGCTGGACCGCGGCAGAGGCAGAGGGACTCCGCCATGTTTGACATAGCGGAGTCTAAGACGCAACTCCGAGATGGTCATGTCCCCACAAGAAGAACATGAGCCATCCACGAAAGCCTCCTCAGCGTGCTGAATGCCCAGACACGTGAGGCAGCAATCGTGACCGTCCTGAGGCGCCAGGAAGCGACCACAGCCAGAAACGCACGGGTGATAAGACATCTTTAAAAAGACGCGATCACCCGTGTACTCTCTTAGAGAAATTTGCTCTTAGAAATGCTCTTTTTTGAGGTGCTGAAGCACGCAGGGGAGCTTGGCCACCGCACACTCCAAGTGTGGCTGCCAGCGGGAAGACGATTCTGCTCTCCCGGACACCGTGACCACCGCTGCTGCACCGTAACGCCCGCACTCGATCAGGAACACTTCTTGGGAAAGGGAGCAGTAGCTTCACTACTACCGCTCGGCTCCGAAGCGAAAGGATAATTGATGCGGTGCATCAGCTGCCTCTTATGCTCACACTGTGATCAGCGGCAGCTGGATGCAATAATCGCATGCCAATGTCCATTGGCTCGTTTAGTTACACTCGAAGTGGATTGGTCTCCCTGGCGAGATCCCAATTTCGTCGGTCATCCGACGTGACTCGGAGTGACCGACTGAAAGGGGAATTGCATTATCTATTCTATTGCATATATATATATATATATATATATATATACACACACACACACACAGTGGGTACGGAAAGTATTCAGACCCCCTTAAATTTTTCACTCTTTGTTATATTGCAACCATTTGCTAAAATCATTTAAGTTCATTTTTTTTCCTCATTAATGTACACACAGCACCCCATATTGACAGAAAAACACAGAATTGTTGACATTTTTGCAGATTTATTAAAAAAGAAAAACTGAAATATCACATGGTCCTAAGTATTCAGACCCTTTGCTCAGTATTTAGTAGAAGCACCCTTTTGATCTAATACAGCCATGAGTCTTTTTGGGAAAGATGCAACAAGTTTTTCACACCTGGATTTGGGGATTCTCTGCCATTCCTCCTTGCAGATCCTCTCCAGTTCTGTCAGGTTGGATGGTAAACGTTGGTGGACAGCCATTTTTAGGTCTCTCCAGAGATGCTCAATTGGGTTTAAGTCAGGGCTCTGGCTGGGCCATTCAAGAACAGTCACAGAGTTGTTGTGAAGCCACTCCGTTATTTTAGCTGTGTGCTTAGGGTCATTGTCTTGTTGGAAGGTAAACCTTCGGCCCAGTCTGAGGTCCTGAGCACTCTGGAGAAGGTTTTCGTCCAGGATATCCCTGTACTTGGCCGCATTCATCTTTCCCTCGATTGCAACCAGTCGTCCTGTCCCTGCAGCTGAAAAACACCCCCACAGCATGATGCTGCCACCACGCTTCACTGTTGGGACTGTATTGGACAGGTGATGAGCAGTGCCTGGTTTTCTCCACACATACCGCTTAGAATTAAGGCCAAAAAGTTCTATCTTGGTCTCATCAGACCAGAGAATCTTATTTCTCACCATCTTGGAGTCCTTCATGCGGGCTTTCATGTGTCTTGCACTGAGGAGAGGCTTCCGTCGGGCCACTCTGCCATAAAGCCCCGACTGGTGGATTGGTGGCTGCAGTGATTGTTGACTTTCTACAACTTTCTCCCATCTCCCGACTGCATCTCTGGAGCTCAGCCACAGTGATCTTTGGGTTCGTTTTTACCTCCATCACCAAGGCTCTTCTCCCCCGATAGCTCAGTTTGGCTGGACAGCCAGCTCTAGGAAGGGTTCTGGTTGTCCCAAACATCTTCCATTTAAGGATTATGGAGGCCACTGTGCTCTTAGGAACCTTAAGTGCAGCAGAAATTTTTTTTTGTAACCTTGGCCAGATCTGTGCCTTGCCACAATTCTGTCTCTGAGCTCTTCAGGCAGTTCCTTTGACCTCATGATTCTCATTTGCTCTGACATGCACTGTGAGCTGTAAGGCCTTATATAGACAGGTGTGTGGCTTTCCTAATCAAGTCCAATCAGTATAATCAAACACAACTGGACTCAAATGAAGGTGTAGAACCATCTCAAGGATGATCAGAAGAAATGGACAGCACCTGAGTTAAATATATGAGTGTCACAGCAAAGGGTCTGAATACTTAGGACCATGTGATATTTCAGTTTTTCTTTTTTAATAAATCTGCAAAAATTCTGTGTTTTTCTGTCAATATGGGGTGCTGTGTGTACATTAATGAGGAAAAAAAAGGAACTTAAATGATTTTAGCAAATGGCTGCAATATAACAAAGAGTGAAAAATTTAAGGGGGTCTGAATACTTTCCGTACCCACTGTGTATATATATATATATATATATGTATATATATATATATATATATATATATATTATGACCTTTATCTCTAAATCTGGCTAACTACATTTCTTTCTTTCATACAGTACTTAAATAGTAGCTCCAAAGTGTATACATTTATACATTAACACATACATTCACAGGAAATGCATTTATACTTATATCAGTAGAGTTCAGTGCTTTGGGCTCTACTGATTTCCATTTTATGGACGAAAAGAGAAAGTAAGTCATACAGGTTTGGAACGATACATTTTGGATGAAGTTACCACACTTTAAAATGAGCACAAGCAAAATGCTTTTCATTGCAGGTTTTAAATGATAAAAAATAGATATGTTGCTCAAAATGAAAGTACTTGAACATTTCAGTTGTCAGTTGTAATTGGAACATGTTCATACAGTAGTTAATGTAATGAACTTCATTTGCAAGGACACTTGTGTACCTTGACAGTAAACTCACGTCATTCATGTTTTACATTCAAGCAAACAAAAATATGCCAAAGAATCGTTGCTTTCCAGAGCAAGATCCAAAGCCTTTCACATTTAAGACATCAGAATCCACCAGTCCTAACCCCAGACTCCAACCGAATTGTGACAGGCCAAAAACAGCTCCATTTCCTTTGCTAAAGCATCTGTGATAGGCAGAAAAGCACTGTAATTGCATCTGTGACCATCAGCAAGTAATTAATCTGTCATGTGCCCTATTGTTTCACCCAGGATACATCCAAAAAGTGTGTGAGTGTCAGACTAGAACATTTCTTTGTGCTGTTGAGGGAGGATTTTGCAGTCTCCAGAGACCTCTGGGTCAGGAAATGTGTTTTCTTTTCTTTTTTTTTCATGTGTAAACAACACTAATGGCCCTGACACTTTCAGACATCATAAATACATAATTTGATTTCTTTCGGCATAAACAATGGTTGCATTGTTGAGTCATGCTGTGTAGCATATGTACCAATGCACATGTTCATTAGCAAGGCCGGTAGCCAATCTCCAATTATACTTAACTCTCTAATTCAGCTAAACAGAATGTGATTTGGTTTAGCATTGCATATGTATATACTCTTAGTCATCTGTTTTAACATGTTACAAATATAAAACTTTTAACATAGCTGTGTAGCATAGCGTCATGGCATCTATAAAGCAATAGCATCTAAATTTCTGTAGTCACATTAGTTACTGGCCTAATATCTGGTTTACACAGATAATATTTGTAATGTATAATACTCTACCGGTCAGAAGTTTCTTGGGCAGTAAGAATTTTTTGTTTGTTTGTTTGTTTGTTTCCCCCCTAAAGAATTGAATATTAAGCAAGAATGAATTAAATTGATCTAAAGTGACAGTAAAGACATTTTTATGTTGCAAAATGTTACAAAAGATTTATTTTACAAAACTTTTAATTTATCAAAGAATCATGTGTTGCAACACTAAAGTATTAGCAGCACAGCTGTTTTCAGCATTGAAAATAATAAGAATCAGCATATTAGAATAATTTCTATAAGATCATGTGACAGAACTGGAGTAATGGCTGCTGGAAATTCTGTTTTACCATCACAGGAATAAATTACATTTTAAATAATATTAAAATAGAAAACAGTTATTTTCATAATAATATTTCACAAGTTTTTACTGTATTTTTGATCAAATAAATGCAGCCTTGTTGAGCATGAGACTTAATATAATATAATATAAAAAAAAAAACTTAACCTCAAAATCTTAAATGTTAGTATATACTGTACTCTCAGATGCTTACATTTTGTTTAGTATCACATTACATAAGAGCTTAAGATCTCGTTGATTATAATGTACACTAACCATATTTCTACGAATGAGAGTGATCTAGTTTTGTTGCAGTGCCGTTGTTTGCAGTATGGTAATCTCATTGCACTAAAGCACTAAAAATCATTCCACGGCTGTTAGCTTGATATTTTTATAAGCTGAAGAAGACTTCATCTCAGAGTATGCAGCTAACAATGCTAAGGTCACAGTTTAGATTGCCTGGGAATGCATGTGCTGATGAATATGTATAATTTTGCATTGTTTAAAGTTGTTTTGGACTAGAAGTATCTACCAAATGCAAAACAAAAAATAAATGAAAAAATTAAAAAAATGGAAAGAGACCAATAGACAGAGCTGTTTTCAGCATGCTGTAGTGAGGTGATACAGCAGTACAGTGCTGTGGTTTGCCGGAGGTACAGCCACTGCTGAATCCCACCATAGAGGGAACTCTGGAGGCTTGTGTGTTGTGGGTGATTAAAGCTTTTGAAAGTTTGAATAGCGGAAAATAACCTGTCTTGGGTGTGTTTGAACCAAAGCATCTGATTGGTGCTAATGAAATGTATCCAACAGTGGAGGCTGATGGGTTTTGCCTGGGGCAAAAAAAAAAAAAAAACCTGCAGGAATGAAAACCAATTTCAGTTTTCACTCAAAATTAGCTTTTTCCAAGTTAATAGAAATTGATAACGTGGATTCTCCCAGATAAGATATCGTACTTCAAACTGTATCTCTGTCTTTGTGCTGCCAAAATTGAGTAAAACCACTCCCGATCTTGCCGACAGTGACTTTGCTTGTGATGCCCTGGGAGTGACCTCATCCCATCTCACAGCTTTAAGTTGCTGTGACACCATGGGACAGGGTCCTACTCGTATCTCAGTTCTGTTTCTGTCCACCTGCCTGCTGCGTTTCAATGATGACCACATGAGAGACGGAGGGAGATAGAAGATCAACTCCCCGTGAGACATACAAGTCAGTCTGAAAGTTGGAAGAAGCTTGTTACAGCTGTGAGGCTTATTGTGTGTGTGTGTGTGTGTGTGTGTGTGTGTGTGTGTGTGTGTTCCAACAAAATGTACCTAAAAATATTTGGATTCTTTAAAATGTCAATGTTGTTGCATTAGATATCAGAATACCAAACTAAGAGGAATTTATTTATTTTAAAGACAAATAGCACATGCACACTTTTCACAAAATTGGTGCACTGCAAAAACAATTTATGATTGCAAAATATTAGTGGATTATGGGTCATTCCTGGGATTCTGTAATATTTCAGTCCCCCTGTCCCGAATTTCTAAAGTGGTGGTTTACCAAAATCAATTGCTTTTCACAATACTTTGGTATGCCCATTATAATGAATAAAAATAATTATTGAATTTTAATCATTTTTAGCATAAAATAATGTCTTATGTCTATCTTTAACAAGGGTTTTGTCAAGTCCCTGAGGCACTTCACTGAGTTTGTACTTAGAAAATGATTAACAAAATGTGCATAGTTTCTATGATTTTTGGCAATGTGAGCATTTATTTGTTTTCCTTTCTTGTAGAAAATTTCTACATAATGTAATTAGGGCTTATGGGGACAGTTTACCCAAAAATTCAAATTCTGTCATTAATTACGCTCATGTCATTTCCAAACCTGTAAGACCTTCATTCTTCTTCAGAACACAAATTATGATATTTTTGATGAAATCCGAGAGCTTTCTGACCCTGCATAGACAGCAATGCAACTGCCAATGAAACTGGTCAACGCACAGAAACATAGTAAGGACATTGTTAAAATAAGCCATGTGACATCAGCGGCTCAACTTTAATTTTACGAAAAAAAAAAAAAAAACAACTTTAATAAACAATTTTTTTTCTTCCAGTCAGTCTCCGCTGCCATTCACAAAAGTATCATGACGCATGTGTGTGCTGCTGCTGTCCCTTTAAGTTTTCAACTACATGTATCCACTACAATTACTGTGGAATTGTAATGTGTTTGTTTACACGACAACAATGTACTAAAAATGGAAATGTTTTTCCTTTGCATTTTTCACGTACAGACAACATTGCCAAAACGATCCACATTCACTTGGAGGTGTGACTTAACGCTGTATAATGCATGCCAGGCCAGCAGTTGGCAATGTCACTTTGTAAAGAAGCAATACACAAACACAAAATACGCATGCGCATGACATCACCGTTTTCACACATTCACATTTTTATAGTTTACACGGAGAAGGTAATGATATTATTTTCAAAAACGTACACTTTTAATTTTCAGAAGTTTGCTTTTCAGGCCCCCAAAACAGAATTGTTGTCTAAAAGAACAGCCAAAACGCATACAAAATTTTCAGCTTTTAGGTGAAAACGGTGTTGTGTAAACACCCCCTAAAATTTTTATTTTCTTACTGTGTGGGAAATTTGTTATCATAGTCATACTTAAAAAAATAACAATAAATGATGTATTGTGTTCTCCATTAGTTAAAAGAATAGATGTATGTTAGCAGAAAAACACAAGGTCTTTATGTTTTTGGAAAGAAATTAATACGATTTTTTTCAGCAAGGATGCATTAAATTGTGTAAATGACAACAAAGATTTCTGTTTAAAATACATGCTGTTCTTTTGAACTTTCTATTCACAAAAAAAAAAAAAAAAAAATCCTGAAAAAAAAGCAACATGGTTTCCACAAAAAAATAAAAAATAGTAAGCAGCACTACTGTTTTCAACACTGATAATAATAAGAAATGAGCAGCAAATGTTTCTTGAGGAGCAAACCACAGTTTCTTGAGCAGCAAATCAGCATAGAATGATTTCTGAAGGACCGTATGATACTGAAGACTGAAGTATAGATGCTGAAAATCCAGCTTTGCATCACAGGAATAAATTACATTTGGCAATATATTAAAATTAGAAACAGCTATTTTATAACACTCACGATATACTGTTTTTACTGCATTTTTGATCAAATAGCCATGGTGAGCATAAAAATCATACCAACCCCAAAGATCTAAATGTGTAAACCAAATCAATATATAATCTTCATAAGGATATGAAAAAAATAAGATAATATAATGGATATAGATCTGCATTTCTGGTAACATAGTTTAAACTATCTTCCAGTAGAAAGGTAGAGTAAATGTACCACTCTTCAGAGTTAAAAGCTTCACATTTTCCTTGTTTTTCCATTTTCTCCCCCAAAAATGTCAGTTCAGACAGAGAACAACACAACAACAACAACAACAAAAAAATTTCTTTCCTGGTGCATTTTCTTTCATCACCTCAATTCAAAGCGATTATTCCCACATCTAAAGTCTTTAATCAGCATGCCATCCATCAGAATCCTGATTAGCCGGGGGATCTCTGTAGGACAGGCCTCTGTGGTTACAGTTTTACCTGAACCCCCTGCCTCTGAGTAAATTGATATTTGAGTAAAGAGGATGAGCGCACGAGCAGTAATTAGCACGCTGTGAGGACCGACAGTCTAATGATCAAATGTGTGTTCGGCTTTGACTGGAGGGGTTTGGCTGACCTCGGTGCTGATACAGTACTGATGTCACCCCATATGGCTCTGTCACATGGTTTTTGCCTGCTTCGTTGTGCATTAGATGGCATTTGGAGGATGGCAGGTCTCTTTGGTGACCTCACCAGTGGAGTGATGAGAACATGGCTTTTGACATCCCCTGAGGAACAGCAGCAATGACGCCAGACTTTTACTGTCTGTTTGAAGCATCTGCTCCCTCTGCCTTTCCTCTCTCTGTACCTAAATATATGTTGTATAGTTATGCATTGATTAATTCTAGGACAAGTAATTGTAAATTATAAAAAGGATGGGGGACTGTTTGGGTGTTGTCTTATGATGGTTTGGGATTTTTTGATATTGTGTTTCTTTTTAAATCTTTGCCTCAATGTGGTTGTCTTGTTTCAATTGTGATATACTATAGCTGCTCACAAGACTGACTTTGATTGCTAACAGGTGTAATCAATTGGAACTCTGTTTGAATCTGAGTACTTATTGAGCTGTTGCTTTTGCATGTGTGTTTGCCTGATGAAGGTCTTTGACCAAAACATTGCCACTTTTAATTTTTTTGAATAAAGGGAGATTAACAGTGTGCAGATCTTTTTTCTGCACACTAATAACTGTAAAACTAGTTATAAGTCAAACACATATACTGTAGGCACATATAGAATTATTACTACTAAGGAACAGTGTTCAGTAATGTTAAAACATTGATATTATTACTCTATGTTCTTTTTTTAAATACATTTTTGGGATGTGTGCATTTTTTTCACAGATTTATAGGAATAGTTTAGCTATATTTACTCAAAAATGACAAGTTTATTTTAAAGCTGTGATTTTTCTAACTTGCACTATTATATTATATTATATTATATTATATTATATCATATTATATTATATATAAAAGTTTGGGTTCAGGAAGATTTTTTTAATGGGTCTTTTATGCTTACCAAGGCTTTAATAAAAAATACAGTAAAAACACTAATATTTTGTATACATATTAAAATAATCTATTTGAAACAGAAATATTTTATAACATTATACATGCTTTTATGATCACTTTTGATCAATTTATTGCACCCTTATTCATTCATTCTTTCTTTCTTTCTTTCTTTCTTTCTTTCTTTCTTTTTATTTTATTTTATTTTATGTTATGTTATGTTATGTTATGTTATGTTATGTTATGTTATGTTATTTGTAAGAAATCTTACTGGTCCCAAACTTGTAAATGTATTATATTATATTATATTATATTATATTACATTACATTACATTACATTACATTACATTATATTATATTATATTATATTATCTTATATTACACTACTTATTTAAGAAATCTTACTGGCCCCAAACTTGTAAATGGATTATATTATATTATATTATATTATATTATATTATATTATATTATATTAAACACTACAAGTTTAGGTTCAGGTCAGGAAGATTTTTTAATATTTTTGAAAGAAGTCTTAGGAAGTAACGCAACAGCTCCATTAATATTGTGAAAATATTCAAATAACATTTATTTGTTTATTTGAAACAAAAATATTTTCAACATTAGAGATAACTTTGCTGTCATTTTTGATCAATTTAATGTATTTTTTCTTTTCAAATAAATCTTACTGACCCCAAACTTTTAAATGTTCTGTTCTATTCTATTCTATTCTATTCTATACACTGTTTCAAAATAGATGGATTTGTAGTAGCCTGTTAGAATCGCTCCCTATTTTCATATTCTTAGCAGGTTGCAAAATCCAGATTTTTGTCATGTTTCTCTTTTCTTTTCTTTTTCCTCCAGTTCATTTCTTTTGACAGTGCGTTCTAAAATGATTAAAGATGATTATCCTTCTTGTGTGGCTGAATCCACATGTACAGTATTTCTGTGCTAAAGTGAGATGAATTGCGGCTCATCATTGTGCCTGTTTTGGGCTTTAATAGACAGTGATTACAATAGCAATATAATTCACTTCATATCCTGTCTGCCTCTCCTTTTCTTTTCCTCTAGGTGTATGGGGTGTATGTGTGGCCAATGATTGTGGTTCGGTTGGGCTCCAGAGTCGCTCGGTGTGGTGTGTCCATTCTGAAGGCTGGAGCACACATCAGTCCAATTGCTTTCCATCTGATCGCCCAGCGCACCAGACAGTGTGTGTGAAGATGTGTGAGTGGCAAAAGGATCTGTTTGAGTGGCGCTTCTCTCCTTGGGGCCCCTGCACCCCGAGTCCTCTCCTCCCAGCCAGTCGATGTGTGACCGCTCAGCGTGGAGTTCAAAGCCGAGATGTGGTGTGTGTGAAGCGTACCAATGGCACCACGGTGAGCCAGCATGTGTGTGAAGCATTTTCTGCAGTGCCGGAACGAGAACAGGCGTGTTTGTTACCCTGCCCAATCGACTGCGTCGTCTCCGCCTTCACCCACTGGTCCACCTGCAGTCGCACCTGCGGGTCGGCCCTCCAGCAGCGTACCAGACACGTGCTGGCAGCACCCCTGTATGGAGGAGCAGACTGTCCCAGCCTCACCCAGACACGTCCCTGTAACTATGAGAAAGCCCACCCTGCCCTTTGTCCCTCCGACCAACAGGAATATAGTTACAGTTTGTGGGTGGGGCCCTGGAGCCCTTGCAGACTTAAAGGGACAGCGCCTGTTGGAAAGACGACAGTGGACTTTGGTATAGGGCTTGATGGGGAAAAAACAGTCAAAGCTTCGTACACCATCAAACACCACACTGAGATTAATTACCATCAAAATCATTATGAGGAAAGAGGCCACAGATTATCCTGGGAAATCACCATTGGCTATCAGACTCGGCAACTGCGCTGTACGAGGAGTGATGGGAAAAACGCCATGCTAAGGTGGTAATTCTATGAATGTAGAAATGAACGGGTGAATGAATAAGTTAATTAATTCATCCATTTATTAACCCATCTACCAATCAATCTAATGTCCATCAATCCACGGATTGATCAGTCAGTGCACCAATTAATTTAATTTTATTTAATTTTATTTGTTATATTTTGAGTTTAATTTTATTTATATTGTAATTTTTATATATTGTCTTATTTTTATTTTTATTCATTTTAATTTAATATTTAATTAATTGAATTGTTTTATTTTATTTGATTTGATTTTATGTTATATATTTTTCATATTTTTATATCACTTCATTATTTTTGTTTAGTTTTTATACTTTTCATATTTTTATTTTATTTTTATTTCTGTTATTTGTCTTTCTATATTTTATTTTAATATTTTTTATTAATTTGTATATATTATTTTGTTTATGTTATAGTTTAGTTTCATTTAGTTTAGTACTCAACCCAGACAGGATGATCTGGAACCCATGGCTACTTACCAAAAAAAAAAAAGACTAAAATATTGATTTCAATTTAAATTGTTTTATTATGTAAGAAAAAAGACATTGTGAAGTGAGACAAGAGACATGAAACTAGCACAACTATGTAAGAAATTGGCCAATTTTACAGTTTAGCATTTTACAAAAATACAAAAAAGTCCACAGACTGCTGCAATTAGTCAGAATGAAGACAGAGTTGAGTAATAAAAGCTTTTAAAGAACTAATGTAGATCGACTGTGGTCAAATAGAGCTCCAATGAGGACTCATTACTGATCTGACCATGAATAAATGATACAGGCCTATTAGCAGACAGTTATGCAACAATGTTATGCAATAAATTTACTTGTTTTATTAAATGCCTCCCCACAGTGAGGATATTAGTGTCTTCTGTATTAAGCACTGCCATCCTGCGAGTGCAGATGGATTCCCGTTTTACCATATGATGCTGTTTGCATCAAAGAACATGCTGATATTTATGTATTCATTACTGGTTACACTGTCAAATAACAGAATCTAAATTTTACCTTCATGGGCGAGACAGAAAAGAGAGAAGACTTTCCAACCTTTTCTTTTTCCAGCTGAGGGAAGATCCAAAGCTGGCTGCTTATAATTCATTTTTCATTAGATTTTAATGGAAATAGTACTTGTTGCTCCTAGAAAACTACAATAATAAGCTCCAGAGAGAGTGCAGGACTGCCGTGTGTTGTAGTGAATATGAAAAATGAAGAAACGTTTCTGAAAATATCCACATCCTGTCGAGCAAGCTATAGGACAGCGGAAATCCAGTGAGACAAGTAAGCTATGCTTTTTGATTCGCTGCAAATATTTTCAAGTTCTGTGTATTTATATTTGATTTAATCATATAGTTCTTAGCACCCATTGAGAGCCATCTATTGACAAAATGTCTAAAGCTCAAGGGAAAAAGAAAAGATACTCTGCTAAAAACATCTATTTGCTTTTGATTATCATGTCTATTGTGCTGAAATCATGTTTTAAACCATATTAGTTTAAACTTCTGATATACAGTTTTCTGAGCGCACACACCCAAAGCAAACGCACAGAAACACTAAGTTCTCTTTCATGTCTTACTGCACTTAAAATGTCACATACACACAAGTTATGGATTTTTATCATAATAGGGTGGCTGTGTACACACACTGCCAACACATTTATGTTCAAACATGTAAAAGGGAATTTTGCATAATAGATGCCATTTAAGATTTAAAAATGTCCATATGAATCTGAATT
The DNA here is from genome assembly GCA_039654775.1 of Spinibarbus caldwelli. Taxonomy (NCBI): domain Eukaryota; kingdom Metazoa; phylum Chordata; class Actinopteri; order Cypriniformes; family Cyprinidae; genus Spinibarbus; species Spinibarbus caldwelli. The sequence continues at coordinate 16,900,115 of CM077254.1, forward strand.
TAAATATCCCACCTGAGTGGGATGTGTTTTAATTCCCATCACCAAGTGAAATTTTCAAGTGTTTTTTTACGCATTTGCGTATCAAACTCATTATCCCAAGGAAACACTGTAATATTATTTAATCTAATTCTTTGCTTTCTATTTTATGACTAATACCTTTATAATAGTATACTGAAGTTTAGCAATTTGTGGTCCCCTATTTAACTAATCCACTAATGTTTATTCAGTGTCTGTTCAACTCTAAAACAAGCACATTTGCAATCAATATTTTGCAAGCGATGTTTTGTTGTCTGTGCAGTAGCATCAATACCAACAATAAGATGCTAATGCCAGTCTTTTATTTGTCTGCATAATAAATTAACATAATTTTATGTCTTCAGATTATGAGATTCCCCTTGCGGTTTGCAAACTTTTTCACATTCGTATTAAGCCAGAATAAACTTAATAAATTGAACACCCACGGACCACCCCATCTCTCTCTCTCTCACTCTCTCTCTCTCTCTCAGGATTTCATAGTTTGCTTTTGCTTGTTTTCTATGCCAATATATTCAGTGAGAATCAGCAGCAACGCTAAAGCCTTGGAGAGTTCGAGAGACAGCTTGAAAAATGTTCTGTTTATGTTGCTACCTTTTTTGTCATACTAGCCAGAGGCTAAATGCATGCCAGCAGCTTCAGAACAGGCAGATGAAACCTTTTTTTTTTTAAAGTTAAGGCGATTCATAAACATGAAATCCTTTGAAAGTAACTAAACAATAACTGTTAATGTAATTTTAGAATTGTAATTTCTCTCTCTCTCTCTCTCTCTCTGTATATATATATATATATCAAAGATGGATAGAGGAGAGCTCAACAAGCCAGTTAACCCAGTAAAGGGTAGCAGAGGGCCACAAAATATCAATCATCTTTTTACAGCAATACAATTCTTCATTTTACAATGTCATAAAAATGCGGTAAAAAATGATGACACTGTAAATTTCCTTCTCACCCCCAGCCTTTGCGACCATGACAACAGCCCAGTGAACTTTCGTTCATGCGTGATGCCCAGAGACTGTAAAGTGTCTGATTGGTCACAGTGGAGTCCGTGTTCAAAGACGTGTCGGACATCTGACCAATCCCCTAGCTTCAGAATCAGGAGCCGCAGCCTGGAGAGAGCAGCCATTGGTGGAGGAGAGCCATGCCCCGCCCTGGAGGAAAAAGCAAACTGTAATGTTTTAGAAGACACTCTGCCACTGTGCCCAAGGTGAAGAGACAGCATTGCCAGAATTGTGCATCCAAATCTTTTCAAATGTTGTAGTTCTTAAACTCAGCATGAAATAAAATTCACCATAAATGCATGTTATTGATTTTGTGAATGATTCACCCATGCCTATGTTTAATTTCTTTAAAAAAAAAAATGACCACATAACTTTTAATCAAATGTTACTCTACATTTTTTATTTTTTTTTTTGATAATCCGTTTAGCTTGGAGTCATGTCACAATATAGAAGAAAAGATATGTTGCTACTTTGAAAAGACTGAATACATGACTCTTCAATTTGACTTCAAATTAATGTTTTTTTAATTGACTGGATATACAGGTATGAGTGGAGGGTGACCAATTGGAAACCATGCCAGGTGACCCCACTTTTGAGTCAGCAGGACCATCGCCATAACAATACCAGCATCCTGTGTGGACGTGGGATCCGGACCCGAGAGGCATATTGTGTCAGGATCCATGACAACACAGTACCCTCCCATAGTAAGAACTAGCTATATATTATTAACATAGAAATATGATTATGTTTTCAGATAACATTTAGTTTTTGTACCATGGTAGTATCACAGTATTATGTGAGTACGATAGTCATTCAGTACTTGGTGAATATCAGTATACCATGGTCTTACTCGGGGGGTGGGTGTGGCAACACGCCATCAGGCAATTAATATTCAAGAGCCAAGATGACTAGGTGGCATCATAAGTGCACTACTTTTTTTTTTTTTTTTTATTCAACACGATCACATTAATATTTTGTCTTTTTATTAATCACAGAATTAGCTTAGAAACAAGAAGAGCGTAAATTTGTGGCCTATGAAGCGCGATCCAAGTCATTTATAAGATTCCTTTTCTGTGAGAATGATGCCTTGGAAGATTTTCTGGTTTTGGATCAGAGCACTAATAATATGTCCATCTCACGTTACAATAAGCAAATGTTATTAACATAAATGAGAGTCTTTTTTTAAACACTGACAGCATAAATGTGGGGAAAAAAGATTTTCTAGATTGCATTCATTTTATTTAATCCTTCATAGGCTGTTGAGTCTCAGGGCAGAACGCTAAGGGGGAGATTTAGTGAGAAACAGTGATAAAGACGGATTTGAATTACATTTATTTTTGTGCAAGCTTCTGTTAGATCTTTAAAAATGCATTTCATATAGTTTTGAAAATATACCACTTTTTATGGTAAATCTCTCTGTTTTTTTATTATTAGTGAATCGGCCTGTTGGCAGGAACTTGTGCACTGGGCCTTTACCGCTTTTGGCTGAGTCTTGCTTCATTCCCTGTCAGAAACATTGTCCCCTCACGCCTTGGTCACCCTGGGGACCCTGTCTCCATGACAACTGTTTGGAACTTCAAGGGAGAAGAGGTGAGAGACAAAAACATCCCATCAAACCAGATTACACATATCCAAATCTAAATCACACACACTTAGATTCACACCCCCTGTGCTTGGTTTCTTCTCTCAGTAATGTAAATCATGTGTGAATATCGGGTGTGGCGTATTTCTGACCCTAAACTGTGGTGCCGCCTACTCAGCTGTATTCCTCTATTTAGACTCGCTATAAACACCTTTTTCTTTATATTCCGTTTTCTGTTTCTTCTCTCCTTTCCTTAATGTGCATATATATTTGGCCTATATATTTGACTGTTGCACTGCTTATTTTGCCAGAGTGTGGGAACAGTATCTGCAAAAATGTTGGCATTGAGCAGGTTTACTGTTTGAGTCATCGCTGATAGTTCTTTTCCTTTGTTATTTTGCATGCGTACACCTCACTTACAGGTTTCAGGGTGAGAACTCGTTCTGTAATTAAGGAGTCTTCCGTGGAGTCCGACAGTTGCCCTCACGTCAGCGAAGCGATGACCTGCGATGACCCCGTCTGCTTCCAGTGGCGAGTGACATCACAGCGGCGCTGTGTTCTGCAGAATGGATCGTGTGGCCCAGGATTCCAAGAACAGACTCTGGAGTGTTTGTCTGCCACAGGTACGCAGCTCACTGTTTCCTTTTTCTTCCCTTTTTTTACTGGAATAGCTGACTCAGAACTGAAAAGTCGGTCATCATTTTCTTACCTTTGTGAAGTTACAACCCTGTATGACTTACTTTCATTCATGGAACACAAAAGGAGTTATTTTGTAGAATGTCCAATATGCTCTTTTCCATACAAAGAAACTAAAAAAGCCTCCTAAAAGTATCATGCAGTCCATATGATTTGTATATTTCCAGTTATTGAAATATTTAATTTTATGTTTTAAACCTTTTGAAATATGTTGTCTAATGTTGTAACAATATGTACATCATTACGTACAATCTTTTTGCATTTTATATGCTAAAATCAGTATTTTTACTGCTCCTATACAAAGAAACAAATAAATAAATGATAAATAATCTTATGAGTTTTGAGATACCATATTTGAATGTATGCAAATGAGAAGTAGCAAAACAATTTTATGGCTTCAGAAGAATATAGTGAGGCAAATATGCTACTTTTATGCTTTATGGACTATACTTTTATAGTGTTTGTTGTAATTTTTGGAGCCTAACATCCCCCATCCTACACTACCAATTAGAATTTTGGTGCCAATAAGATTTTTTGTTGGTATTGTTGTTTTTTGCTTTTACTCAGCAAGGAACCTTTAAATTGTTCAAAAGTGGCAGTAAACACATTTCTAATGTTACAACATTTATTTTTCAAATAAATGTTGTTCTTTTGAACTTTCTATTTATTAAAGAATCTTGAAAAGCTGTTTATAACATGGATGATGTTTCTTGAACAGCAAATCAGCCTAACAGAATGATTTCTGAAGGATCGTGTGACACTGAAGACTGGAATAATGATGCTGAAAATTCAGCTTTGCCATCACAGGAATAAATTGCATTTTAAAATATATTAAAATATGAAACATTTATTTTAAATTGTGTTAATATTTCACAATATTGCTGTTTTTACTGTATTTTTTTTTTTAATCAAATAAACCTGTAGCCTTAAACTTAGTTTAAAAACATTTAAAAATCTTACTGACCCCAAACATAGGCATTGAAGACATTTTGCAAAAAATCTCCAGAAAAATCATTCTAAAAAATTGCATGAAGGTGATTAAATAAGGACAGAACTATCCCTTTAATTATCTTCCTCAATCCCATCATTCTTCACCTTCATCCCTCTAATTAATTTCAACCTTCTGTTATCCCCATCCTCAAACTCTTCAGCGATTAGTTATTTTTATTCGCATAAGCAAATGATCAGCTATCTTTTAATCTCCTCTCATCCCGGCGGGTATGTGGCATATTTCTTATCTGTCTTCTGTGCTTCTCATTGAGATGAGTTTAAGATGCAGTTTTGACACACAACTGCCAAGGAACCTTAGGTGTCCTCTAAGGTCTTTCATTGTAATGTCACTCATCCACGTCAAGTGCCAGCATGTGTGTTGTCCATCAGTAGTAAGTGTATAAGTGGTCTTAAGGGGTTTACAACTGTATGTGAAATATGTCCGTTTGTGGCTAGGCATTCGTCAGGCATGGCTGGATGCAGTGGAGCTGGAATTTTACATCCGACACACACATCTGCATTAAACCTGACAGCATCATCTTCCCAGCATGCACTTGGAATGTTCTGCAAAATGCAAAGTGAAGCTGAAATGCCAAATCTATTAAAGCTGAAGTGCAGTTGAGTTAAAGTGATAATGTCTTGCTGGAGATTTGAGTTGTAATCACTTACACTCGGTTAAAGTCACCTTATCTGACGTTCCCACAACATTAGATAAAAAATAAAACTGAACATCCCAGCTGTTCAATGTGAGTTTATAAATCATACACTAGATTTTTACATTTTCTGATGAAAATTTAGTTGGTATTTTCTGTACTGCCATGATGATAAAGTACAATCCTGTATGATTGAGATATATATATATATATATATATATATATATATATATATATATATATATATATATATATATATATAGTTACTATAGTGCTAGTTTTGATCACATTACTATGCATTTGCTATTAAATTTTGAATGGTTGCTATAGGAAATTGCTTATTGACCTTAGCAAAAAGCTCAAAGTGTAGTTTTTGCAATGGCCAGACATGGTTCACAGCTTGATTTACAAAAGTTATCACTCCAGTTTCTGTGATCTGACTGCAAGTTCGATGTTTATGAAGTAGCATGCTATTGAATTCTGCTGTCTATCAGCAGTCCTGCAGTTCTGGCGCACTATAATGCACTTTTTAAGGCTCTAGGTAGACAATCACTCTGGGAAATTGCTTATTCTAACAGTACAAATAGGTGAAAAAATCTCCCTGTCTGCCATGTGAAAAGAAAATGAAATAAACCCTTATAACGCAACAGGAAAGTGGTGATTACAGGAGTCATAAAAATACATATTAAGAGCTGTGCATCTTCAGATGAGACCGTCTCTTTAAAAAAAAACAAAAAGAGCTCCGTTAGTGCATTTATGTCTTAGGCAACGAATACAATTCAGAGAGATTGATTTTTAAGGCCTAATATCAATTGGAGAAACGTTGCCCTTCTTGCATCTGAGATGTAATGAAGAAATGAACTATTGCGGCTCAATATCTGATTCTCAGAGGAGAGTCTGTCCAGACCAGTTAGGTTTATTACTCGCCTTTTATCTTTGTTCTTTTATCTCACAAACATTCTGAAGAGCATGTTCTACTAGTTGATTCTGTGTTTGTGTATATTTGTCCATTGTTCTTTCCAATCTCAAAAATAAAAAGATCTTCTGTGAGATTGGTTTGTATATGCGAGTTGATCTTTCCTCACTGAGTTATAAGCTAAAAAATGTAACTTTTCTTTTCTTTTTTCTTTTCTTTTTTCTTTTCTTTTCTTTTCTTTTCTTTTCTTTTCTTTTCTTTTCTTTTCTTTTCTTTCTTTTTTACAATTGTGGTTTAAATTATGCTCATTACAAGAAAAAGCTGAGCCTGCTGAAATGTATTAAAACTCATTTATAAGAATATATATATATTAATTTTTATATATACTGTAATTTACAGATTTTTTCCCATTTTAAGCATAAAACTAACAACTTTTAGTGAGATTAATGTTTAAAAAATAAAAAATCGCCACTTAAATGTTCTTTCCTTCTTGGTATTTATTTATTTTCATTATTTTTATTTATGTATTTATTTATTTTTGCAGTGAAGCAGTTAGGACTCTTTAGAGTATTTTCCATAGTGAACTGAGTGAAGTTTAGCGCTAATGTTTTACTGCACCATTAATTATCAGATAATTATTTTCAAGCTGTCTGTTAATTAAAAAAGTGCCTTAATGTTGTCTAATCATGGTCTTTGAGAAAAGAATAGAGCAATCAGAGTCATATTAAACATCTTATTTGCATATTATTCTACTTTAATTAAACAAAAGTGATTGTTAGGTGCAAGATAAGAGGAAACCAAGATTTCCCTGCGCTTAAAACAAGCCATGATCATTATTTCAATGTTCTAATTTTGTTTCTTGGCAGTAAATTTAATTGCACATTTCCTTTGGTTGTATTCGAAGAAGATGTTAATTAAATATGCTTGTTTATTGGGAAAGAATAAGCATTATTCAAAAATGAAACTGTGAAAAGATAAATGTTATACAGTATGTTGATATAAATAAAAAAAAAAAACACTGAGAACAGGGACATTTTTTTTTTTTTTTTTTTTTTCCTGATTAGATGCATTTAACAGAAATGTCTGCTTTCCTCTTTGCATTATAGGTGAGCCAGTCCCTAATGATCAGTGTCCAGGAGATCCTCCTCCAGTCTGGCAGCCATGTGAGATGCCCTGTCCTGGGGACTGTGTACTGGGACACTGGAGCCCCTGGACTTCCTGTTCCCAGTCCTGCTCCAGTAAACACCAAGAGGGAAAACAAAGTCGCTCACGTCTTGTTCTGGCTCTTCCTGGAAAGTGTGAGCTCAGATTGAACATTTGGTTCAGAGGCATTTAGTTTGTGCAACAACATACATAAGACTCCAGGCGGCTGAGCTCAGAATTTCATGCACATATAATTTTCATTATGATAAAGATGATGATGATACGGTTATGTCTTGTCAAGTTATATTGTGAACACTCAGAAGAGGATAAATAATAAATACACAAAGCACAAATTATGAAAACGTGTTGGAAATGTAACGTTTCCAGCTGTTGCAGAAAAACTGGGTACAGCAGCCCTCACATACTATGCTTTATTAAAGCCCTTCTTTGTGACTTTTTCAATTTAATTATTCAAATGCCTCTTTTTAAACTGTAGACTCTGATTTACCCTTAGTCCAAATCTCTAATCCCCATTTTAAAATGATGTTCTATTAGTCTTTGTCCTGTAATCCCCTTCTTTCATGCTGGTGCCCATAAAGCAGCTCTTTCCAATGAATTATAGATACTTTCTTTATGACACATTCACCAGGGACATATCCTTTGTTTGACCCCTCAAACATATGGCCCTTCATCCTTAAATATGTGTGGGTGTTTGTATACACGTTATTTATACATTTTTGTTATATATCCATTTTTTTAAAGAAGCTTCTTCAGCTCACCAAGGCTGGATTTATTTGATCAAAAATGGTTATATTTAATTATATTACAATTGCTGTAGTCATTTAAAATTTATATTTTTTATATTTTTAAATGTAATTTATTCCCAGAACTTTTAGCATTTATTACTCCAGTCTTCAGTGTTACATGATCCTTCAGAAATCATTCTTATATGCTAATTTGGTGTGCTGAATCACACATTTGAAGAATATAAAGTTTAAAAAAACAGCGTTTGTATCACTTTTGAATAACTGAATGTCCTTGCTGAATAAAATTAATACTTTATTTTTTTTATAAATCTTACTGACCTCCAAACTATGAATATGTATAGACAGTGTGATATTTGAATCTGCTGAATATGCACAGCTAATGACCGATATGTATATACAGTATAATAATATGCTGGATGGCTAATAAATGATTTTATGATGCCATATTAAATCAATGTGCAGTATTTTTAGTGCACAGTAGATTTGTTGAAGTTAAAAATAATTACACAGTAGTTGTTGCTATTGACAGGTTTGGGATGTAAAAAAATACCTTTTCTTTCGGTTACAGATGGAAAGCCATGTCCTCCGGCCCTTGAGCTGGAGCAGTGGAGACCCTGCAGCACACAGTCATGCACAGTATACTACTGGGATACTTCACCTTGGGATCCCTGTATGCCAAACACCATCACAGACGAGAGTGAAGGTAACAGCACAACTCCACAGATGGAGAATGATGCCACCTGCGGTACAGGGGTACAGACGCGCCAAGTCACGTGCAGGAGAGCTGGGAATGGACATGTACTGCCAAAACGGTAAGGAGCCGCAAAATCTTTCATCCTAAATTCTGTGTAGAACACCATACAGATAGTCTCATACTGGAATATACTTTAGGTGTCCTGAATCCTCTCGTCCTGACTCGATCCGGTCTTGTCCTTTACCTTGCAAAATTGACTGCATCATCACACCTTTTAGCGAATGGAGTGCCTGTCCCACTTCCTGTTTATCAGGTAAACTTGTAGTCTGCAACAACATGTTCCAACCAGACACAACTTGATGAGTTTGAACTTCATGTTTTTTTTTCTCAATACTGTGGATTTCTTTGTTTTTCTAGTGAATGCTACTGCACCAACCCAGTCCCGTCACAGGATCATCATCCAGAGACCTGCTAATGGAGGTCAAGAGTGCCCCGATACTCTTTATGAGGAGAGAGAATGTGATCCACCCCCTCTGTGCCCAACTTACAGGTAAAGAGAGAAATGGTTTCATAATTGAAATGTTGATGATAAATGGCCAAAAAGTTGGATAAGCCTGGAAAGACCCAACAAGTTAGCTAGCAGTCAATTAATTTACAACATACAAAATAAAAGTAATCAAATTTCTTATATGCTGACTGCTTGACTGTTTGGTGTTGTTGTTTCAGGATTCATTGACTGCTGTTTAGAAGTTTGGTGTTGGTAACTTGTTTTTGAAAGAAGTCTCTTATGCTTACCAATGCAGCATTTACTTGATCAAAATACAGTAAAAACTGCAATATTGTAAAATTTTCTTATAATTTAAAATAACTGTTTTCTATTTTACTATATTTTAAAATGTGATTTATTCCTGTAATTCCTAATTTGATGCTGAATGTTCAGCACCATTACTCCAGTCTTCAGTGTGACATAATCATAAATTATTCTAATATGCTGATTTGATGCACAAGAAACGTTTCTTATTATTATCAATGTTGATAACAGTTGTACTGCTTAGTATTTTCCCCTTTTTTAAATTAATGAATTTCTATTTTATTTATTTACAGTATTTAATTTAATTTATTTTTTATTTTATTTATTTACAGTATTTATTTATTCATTCATTCATTCATTCATTCATTTATTTTAAATTGTGAAGCATTTTTCCAAGATTCTTTAATGAAAAGTAAAAAATAATAATAATAATTTTAAATAGAAATATTTTGTTATGCTATAAATGTTATTACTTTCGCATTTGATAATTTTTTTCTGAACAAAAATATTAATTTCTTTCTAAAAACATATATTTTGATCAATAGTATACAACAAAGCTACATATAGATCATGTAAAAAACTCTCACTTCTCAAGTAAATCATAATAAACTTGATATCGACTTAATATCATCATCAGTAGCTTCTTAGTGATTAATTGTCATGAAAAATGCAAACTGCATACATAAATACAAACTTTTTTGTGTGATTATATGATTTTTCTTATATATATATATATATATATATATATATAGAGGAGAAACTAGAACATTCTTAAAATGAGGAAAAAAACATTCATATAAAAATGAATAAACAAAGTTTTTATAAAGTACCCTTTAAAATATTTAGAGCATTTTTTAAAATCCTCCTTTAGAAAAATCTCCAAATGTAATCAAACATGTGGTGTTAAACATGGTAATGTGTATCCCTACTTGATGTGCCAATAAAATACAAAATGTTTATAAGGTATCACTGGATGTAAGCCAGACACCACAACATGTTTTCTGTGCACTGGTGTTTCCTGGCAGATGGCAGACCCATCGCTGGCATCAGTGCATTCTGGTACCTGATTCGGTGAGGCAGGCTGTGGGTGGGCCCGCAGAGGCATGCAGTGTTGGTCTAGAGACAAGAGGTAAGTGACAGATTAGGATCTCTGTATGATTTAAAGTTTTATTAGCAAAGTTCTGCAAAACCGGGGTTACTGTAGGATGATAACTTATCTAAGAGATTCAGAGGGACTTCTTGGCTGCCTGAAGGTTTTTTTTTCCTTGCAATTTTCCCCATACTCTCCCGTCTTATAGAACGTTGTCAGAATGTCAGAGAGAACACACAGCACGATGTGGCATCTGACATCTCTGTCTCCGGGCCCTTTTCAAAATATCCTGCTGGTGCTTCTTGTAAATTTAAAGGTGCTGGCCTATCAAGACACAGCAGAGATCCTTTCAAAAGCCCCTTTCGCACCGCTTTAGTTCCAGAACTAAAAGTACAGTACTAAAGTACTGGGACGATTTTGCACGAACTATTTCCCAGTACCATTTAAAGTGTTGCATTTGCACCGACAGTGGGTACTAGGAAGTGTCGTAAGTCGGTCGACAGTGACATCATTTGTGCGCAGTGTTTGTAGTATTGTTTTAACTTCTTAATTTTGTCACGGCACTGCTTAGCTGTGTGCTGGATACCCAGCGCCGCTAGCTGAGAAGCAATAGATGCAAATACGCTAAGGACGCGCTTCGTGAACTGTACAGCGCCATCAGCGAACAACAAACAAATAACCCCGACGGCTTTTTCATCATAGCCGGTGACTTCAACCACGCAAACTTAAAGACAGTTTTGCCAAAGTTCTACCAACATGTGAACTTTGCAACAAGGGGAAACAACACACTGGACTTTGTTTACACAACAGTTAAGAACGCATACAAAGCCGAACCCCGCCCCCACCTCGGGTACTCGGACCACATCTCTGTTATGCTAATCCCAGCATATAGCCCACTTCTCAAACTCACCAAACCGGTTCAAAAGCAGATCACAGTATGGCCAGAAAATGCTACCTCTGCACTGCAGGACTGCTTCCAGGACACAGACTGGAACATGTTTAAAGAGGCAGCCACTTACAACAACCACACAGACCTACAGGAGTACACTGAAACTGTGACTGCTTACATCAAAAAGTGCACAGATGATGTGACAGTCACAAAGACCATCACCACACGCGCCAACCAGAAGCCATGGATGACAGCAGAGGTTCGTGGGCTGCTAAAGACCAGAGATGAAGCTTTCAGATCAGGAGATAAAGCAGCTCTCAAAACAGCAAGAGCCAATCTGTCCCGCAGCATCAAAAATGCAAAACGGTCATATGCTCAAAAAATCAACAATCACTTCACAGACAGCAGAGACACACGGAGTCTGTGGCAAGCCATTCAGACCATCACAGACTACAAGCCCCCGCCACAGGCCTGTGATGATGACACATCCCTCCCAGATACACTCAACCACTTTTATTCACGGTTTGAAATGCAGAATGACACACCTGCACAAAAACTGCCCACACCTCCCAACGACCAGGCGCTCTGTCTGTCTCCAGCCGACGTAAGGAAGACCCTATCTAGGATTAACCCACGCAAGGCTGCGGGTCCCGACAACATACCTGGCCGTGTACTGAAAGACTGTGCTGTACAGCTGACAGATGTCCTAACAGATATCTTCAACACCTCGCTGAGCCAGGCAGTCGTCCCCACATGTCTCAAATCCACAACAATCATACCGGTACCAAAGAAATCACCTGTGTCCTGTCTAAATGACTACCGTCCCATAGCACTGACTCCAATCATAATGAAGTGCTTTGAGAGGTTAGTCATGCACAACATCAAAACCAGCCTCCCCAACACACTCGATCCGCTCCAGTTTGCATACCGTCCAAACCGCTCCACAGACGATGCAATTTCCTCCACCCTCCACCTGGCTCTTACCCACCTAGAAAATAAAGACTCTTATGTTAGAATGCTGTTCATTGACTTCAGCTCAGCATTCAACACAATAATCCCACAACAGCTCACAAATAAACTAAACCTACTGGGCCTTAACAATTCCCTCTGTAATTGGATTCTGGACTTTCTAACCGGAAGACCTCAGTCAGTCCGTGTCGGCCACAACACCTCGAGCACTACCACACTGGGCACAGGTGCCCCACAAGGCTGTGTGCTCAGCCCGCTGCTCTTCACGCTGCTGACCCACGACTGCACTGCCAAGTTCAGCTCCAACCACATCATCAAGTTTGCTGATGACACAACAGTGGTAGGTCTCATCAGCAACAACGATGAAACGCACTACAGAGACCACCAACACCATGTCACTCTCCAAGAAGGCACAACAGCGCCTACACTTCCTCCGCCGGCTGAAAAGAGCAAGTCTCCCTCCACCCATCCTCACCACTTTCTACAGGGGCACCATTGAGAGTGTGCTGACCAGCTGCATCACTGTCTGGTACGGGAACTGTACTGCAGCAGACCGCAAGACCCTCCAGCGGACAGTGAACACAGCTGCAAGGATCATCGGTGCCCCTCTCCCCTCCATCCTGGACATTTTCCTCAAACGATGCTCCAGCAAAGCCAACAGTATCGTAAAGGACTCCACACACCCCTCCCACAGTCTCTTCCAGCTCCTACCATCAGGTAGACGGTACCGGAGCATCAGAGCCCGCTCTGCCAGACTGCTCAACAGCTTTTTCCCCCAGGCTGTGAGAGCCCTGAACTCAAGTCACCCCGCCCCTCTCTGAATCCCCATACAAACCCCCTACCTCCTGAAACATGGACAATCTGGAACTTATGGAACTTTGTTTGTGCAATCGAAGAGTGCTACAGGTGAGTGGGCCTGTACAAACCACCTATAGTAGCACACTCTCTTCCTCTATGCGCACTAGTCACTTTTCACACACACTGCTGTGTGCACACAAATCCCACAAAAAGACTCAGTAATATCAGTAATATATGTATGTTTACATGCTCATGCACTACAAATCATCCTGCACTGTTCCCCAGCCAGCTGCTTGAACTCACATTGTCTCTCTTTGCACATGTACAGTATTTATCTGAAGCATTCGTATAGTTTGTATAGTTTGTATTTTTTAGTTTATGTATAGGTAAATTTTTTATATAGATAGTATATTTATAGTCAAAATCTATCAGTAGGATAGTTTGTGTATAGGTTTATATTGTTTTACTTCATTGCTGTATGCCTGTATTTATGTAGCACCGTGGTCCTGTGAGGCACGACATTTCGTTCCACTGTATGCCCCCGCATGTAGCGGAATGACAATAAAGCTCAACTCAACTCAACTCAACTCAATACCTTAATGTTGCGTTTTGTTCCTTCGAATTCCAACTGGATTTCCTCCGTTGCATAAATGTTCAAAAGTGCCTGCACTTCAGCGTCCGTCCATCTATCGCTGTTCTCCATTCTTGCAAAATATAAGTTGTTACAATGTTTACACAGTATGTGTTTACACAGCGTTTTAAATAATGGCGGATGAGGGCGTTTTCGTATGCATTTAGCCAATCAGTGTACACTTACGTCACGATAGTTCCTATGGAACTCTTTTAGACCCTACTCTGAAGTAGGAGCTAATTTAGTTCCTCCAAATGGAGTTCCGGGAACTAAAACAGTTCCTAGTTCCCGCGGTGCGAACACGCCAAAAAGTGGGTAGTTCCACAATTAGTTTGGGTACTATGAAAAGGTTCCTGCGGTGCGAAAGGGCCTAAAGTATGGTTTGTAGTGTACGGGACCAAATTCTGCCTGTCAGTTTTGGAAAGTGAGAAGAGTATTTCTCAGCAAATAAATGATTCCCTCAAGATGCGCACAGTGGGCTACATTTAGGAAACATGAGAAGAATGATTATCTATGTAAATTATTTGTAAAACCATTCTTACTTAAATTATTCAGTGGAACAATTTACATTAGATGGTTTTACAAATGTTTTACACTCACTTGTTCTGCTCCTCATTTAGAACGAATGAGGCCCAGTATATTAAAGCAGGCTCCAAAATGTATTTGTACACCTTTAAGTATGGTGGCCTGGTTGTGCACAACTCAACGAAATCTCTGCAACACAACGGATACAAGTAGTAAAACTACAGAAACAAGTCACAAAACAACAGAAACAAATCGCAACACAATGGAAACAAGTCACAACACAACAGAAACAAGTCACAACACAACAGAAACAAGTCGTAACACAACAGAAACAAGCTGCAACACAACAGAAACAAATCGTAACACAACAGAAACAAGTCGCAACACAACAGAAACAAGTCGCAACACAACAGAAACAAGTTGCAACACAACAAAAACAAGTCGCAATACAACAGAAACAAGTCGCAAAACAACAGAAACAAGTCGCAACAACAGAAACAAGTTGCAACACAACAGAAACAAGTCGCAATACAACAGAAACAAGCTGCAACACAACTGAAACAAATCACAACACAACGGAAACGAGTTGCAACACAACAGAAACAAGCCACTACACAACGAAATTAGCACAACACAACGAAAACAAGCCGCAACACAACAAAATTAGTCCTATGCATTGAGTTGTGGAGATTTCATTGTGTTGTGGAGATTTCTTACTGCTGAACCACCATATTTAAGGGATAGTTCAGCCAAAAAAGAAAATCTGTCAAAAGTGTCCAAAAATGGCATTGTACTTAGAACACTATAGCTATTATTTAACATGTTTTCCCTCTCTGTCATGTTTTCAGAGGTAACGTGTGTTGGTGCGGATGATTCTCCAGCAGATATGACAGACTGTGTGAGGTGGGCTGGACTGATGCCCATCCCGGTGAGGGAATGTCGTGTGCCCTGCAGAGATGAATGTAGCTTCACGTCCTGGAGCAGATTCAGCCAGTGTCAAGGCTGTGGAAGTTGGCGCACTCGTTCCCGATCTCTGATAGGTAACATGTTCAACCATAAACTATTCTGATTATCAAAATGTTTTCCAAAAGCACACGCACCATCCAAGGCCCTCTTCCATTCAAACTCTCAGGTCGCAGTAAGAAGCGCTGGAGGTGCCAACAGGAGGAGTCGTTTCCTCTGCTGGAGAAAGAAGCCTGTCCTTGTTCTGAATTTCATACCCAGCCTCAGGGTCCCTGGTCTCCTTGTTTGCTCTCACCAGCAAAGAACATTGCTGGCCATCCTTTCATCCAAGGAGTTTCCCACCAAAGCCAAAAGGCAGTCCAGGGCTGGCGAGCTCAGATGAAGAACAGTGAGTGTGGGCACGGAAAGCGTTTCAGAGCTCTTGCCTGTCTGGATCACATGGGACGATTGGTGGAGCCAGCTTTCTGCAGCAGCCCTGGTGATGCACTCTTTCAAAAATCTAAAATAAAATAATTTTAAATTATTTTTAATGACGAATATATATATATACAGGTGCATCTCAATAAATTAGAATGTCGTGGAAAAGTTCATTTATTTCAGTAATTCAACTCAAATTGTGAAACTTGTGTATTAAATAAATTCAGTGCACACAGACTGAAGTAGTTTAAGTCTTTGGTTCTTTTAATTGTGATGATTTTGGCTCACATTTAACAAAAACCCACCAATTCACTATCTCAACAAATTAGAATACTTCATAAGACCAATAAAAAAAACATTTTTAGTGAATTGTTGGCCTTCTGGAAAGTATGTTCATTTATTGTATATTTACTCAATACTTGATAGGGGCTCCTTTTGCTTTAATTACTGCCTCAATTCGGCGTGGCATGGAGGTGATCAGTCTGTGGCACTGCTGAGGTGGTATGGAAGCCCAGGTTTCTTTGACAGTGGCCTTCAGCTCATCAGCATTGTTGGGTCTGGTGTCTCTCATCTTCCTCTTGACAATACCCCGTAGATTCTCTATGAGGTTCAGGTCTGGTGAGTTTGCTGGCCAGTCAAGCACACCAACACCATGGTCATTTAACCAACTTTTGGTGTTTTTGTCAGTGTGGGCAGGTGCCAAGTCCTGCTGGAAAATGAAATCAGCATCTCCATAAAGCTTGTCAGCAGAAGGAAGCATGAAGTGCTCTAAAATGTCCTGGTAGATGGCTGCATTGACTGTGGACTTCAGAAAACACAATGGACCAACACCAGCAGATGAAATGGCAGCCCAATTCATCACTGACTGTGGAAACTTCACACTGGGCTTCAAGCAGCTTGGATTCTGTGCCTCTCCAGTCTTCCTCCAGACTCTGGGACCTTGATTTCCAAATGAAATTCAAAATTTACTTTTATCTGAAAAGAGGACTTTGGACCACTGAGCAACAGTCCAGTTTATTTTCTTCTTAGCCCAGGTAAGATGCTTCTGACATTGTTTCTGTTTCAGAAGTGCCTTGGTAGCCCTTTTCCTGAAGACGTCTGAGCGTGGTGACTCTTGATCACTGACTCCAGCTTCAGTCCACTCCTTGTGAAGCTCTCCCAAGTGTTTGAATCAGCTTTGTTTGACAGTATTCTCAAGCTTGTGGTCATCCCTGTTGCTCGTGCACCTTTTCCTACCCCATTTCTTCCTTCAAGTCAACTTTTCACTTAATATGCTTTGATACAAGTCAAGTCAAGTCGAGTCAAGTCGAGCTTTATTGTCATTCTGCTACATGTGTGGACATATAGTGGAACGAAATGTCGTGTCTCGCAGGACCACGGTGCTACATACTAGTTAAACATAAGATAAACATACAACAATGCAAGTATAGGAAAAGCAATAGAGCTATACAACAGTTAACTATCTGACTATACATATACTAAAAATACTATAACTGCTATACCTAGTTGTCCACACATACACAAACTGAGACTGTACAAAAAAAACTTTACATAAATACTGTACATGAAATTGTGCAAAAGAGATATATGTACATGAAATTGTGCAGAAAAAATATATATTTTGTACATTATTGTGCAGATTTTGTGGGAGACAGTGCATAGTGCAAAAAGATTTTGTAGTGCAATGCTCAAGTAAACGTATTATTTTGTAGTGCATTATACAGCACTCTGTGAACAGCCAACCATTCAGTAATGACCTTCTGTGACTTACCCTCTTTGTGGAGGGTGTCAATGATTATCTTCTGGACAACTGTCAGATCAGCAGTCTTCCTCGTGATTGTATAGGCTATTGTGTAACCATTTTGAAGGTTCAGTAAACCTTTGCAGGTGTTTTGAGTTGATTAGCTGATTGGCATGTCACCATATTCTAATTTGTTGAGATAGTGAATTGGTGGGTTTTGTTAAATATGAGCCAAAATCATCACAATTAAAAGAACCAAAGACTTAAACTACTTCAGTCTTTGTGCATTGAATTTATTTAATACACGAGTTTCACAATTTGAGTTGAATTACTGAAATAAATGATGCTGTCAAACAATTAATCGCGATTAATCACATCCAAAATAAAAGTTTTTGTTTGCATAATATATGAGTGTGTACTGTGTATATTTATTATGCTTATATAAATACAAATACATGCATGTATATATTTAACAAAAATGTTGTTTATATTATATATTTATATATAATATAAAATATAATAATATAAATGTGTATACATGTAAATATTTTCAAAATATATACAGTATGTGTGAGTTTATATATACATAATAAATATACATACACATACATATATCATGTAAACAAAAATTTATTTTGGATGCGATTAATCGGAATTAATCGTTTGACAGCACTAATATATATATATATATATATATATATATATATATATATATATACACACACACATATGTACATGTATACGTATGTTATGGTCATCAAAAAATACAGAAAAAATAATAATTTTTTGAAATATTATTGCAATTTATAGTTTACTGTTTTAAAATATTTACAATTAATTCCTGTGAAGCAAAGCTGAATTTTCAGCATCATTATTCCAGTCTTCAGTGTCACATGATCCTTCGGAAATCATTCTAATATGCTGATTTATAATCAGTTTTGGAAACAGTTGTGCTGCTTAATATTTCTTGGGACCTGTCATACTTTTTTCAGGATTCTTTCATAAATAAAAAGTTAAAAAGAACAGTGTTTATTCAAAATAGAAATTTTGCGTTACAATATACACTACTATTCAAAAGATTGGAGTCAGTAATTTTGAATTAAATTAATAAAAAGTAATAGTAAAGACTAAGTATAGACTTGTTAAAAAAGTTGTTAAAAAATTGTTAAAAAAAAAGATATCTATTTTGAATAAATGCTGTTCTTTTTAACTTTTTTGTTTTGTAGTATTATCATTTATATTGTATAGGCCATGTACTGTATCTCTAAGGAAGTGTGTGCTGTTACAGGATTTGAAGAGGAATCGTGTCATGTACCCTGTTCTACGGATTGTAAGCTGAGTGAGTGGTCGAACTGGTCTGCCTGCAGCGCCTCCTGTGGTGGGGGTGTAAAAGTTCGCTCTCAGTGGCTACGAGAGAAGCCTTTCAATGGAGGTCGACCCTGCCCAAAACTTAATTACAAAAATCAGGTGAGAATGATTGTTCACTTCAACTTCTACTTCATTGATCTTGTAAGAAATGAAGAAACTAATTAGTCCAAATAAGATGTGAGTTGTTCTGAGAACTTTGAAATATCCAGAGACCTTTAGCTATTATTGATAATAGAACTGTTCAGTCTATTTAAATTAGCCTCGAGGAAAAATAGCCTGCTGTGAAATTATACATGCCCACACTTATATGCTTAAATTATGTGTGTTCATAAATTCATAAGTACTGTATCTTCATCTGTGTTTTGGAGTCACAGAGGACAAGGCAGTGTGTGTGTAAACTAACTGTATAATTTATTATTCATTTGGCCTGGTTTTGAGGGTCTTCCCCAGGCTTCCCACTTTGAGCTGTTTCCACAATGTTTCTCAACCACATTCTGTTCTAGTAAGACAAGACTGGAGAGGATCAAGACCTCCAGGGACTGAACCTCTTATCCCCCTTGATTTTTGCTCTTTTTCCCTTTTATTTCACTCTCTTTATTTTATATTCCATCAGGGCAGGTCAAGAAACATTAAAGTTTCATCGGTCTGAAGTGGAGTCGGCAAGCATTTCCTTCAGCTCAGTTTCTCTCATATAAATGATCCACTAAATAACGAATCTACGTTTGGGGCGAACATGTTCTAATAGAAACTAATGGAAAATCTTTCCTTTCTTTTTCTGTCCCTTTCCCCTTTTCTTTTCCCTCTTTCTTTCCCTTTTTCCTATTCCATCTTTGTTTACTTTCCTTTACATTACTTTTACTTTCCTCTTCCTCCTCCTCCTCTTTCATGTTTCTTTCTGCTTTCTTTCTTTTAATTTCCTTTCCCTTCTTTTCCTATTGTTTTCCTTTTCCATTTTCTTTCCGTTTTTTTTACTTATTCAATTTCTTTCCTTTTCCTTTACTTTTTTCTTTTTATTCCTTATTCATTTGCTTTGTTATACTTTCCCTTCCCTTTTTCATTTCCCCTTTCCTTCCCCTTTTTTCCTGTTCCATCTTTTTGTTTTCTTTTCTTTGCCTATTAATTTAATTTTTCTCTCTTTGAATTCCTTTTCTTTCTATTCATTCCATTTCCTTTCACTTTTCTTTCCTTTCCATTTCCATATTCATTTAATTTCCTTTCTTTCCTTGTTCATTTCCTTTGTTTGCTGTATTTCCCCTTTCCACTCCTTTCATTTCAATGTTTCTTTTCATTTCCTTTCCGATGTCCTTTTCCTTTCTCTTTCCTTTCCTCTTTTCTTTTCCCCATTAATTTTCCTCTTCCTTTTATATCATTTTCTTCCTGCATCCATTCCTTTTTCCCTTTTCCCATTCCATTCCCTTAATTTTCTATTTCTGCTTCCTTTTCCTTTCCCCATTCATTGAATTCCTTTTTATTTTATTTCCTTTTTTCATTTGTCTCCTTATTGCTTTACTTTCCCTTTCTCTATTGCTTAACTTTTTCTTTCCACCCCTTTCCTTTTTGTTGTTTTCCTTTTCTTTCCCCATTAATTTCCTGTGCCTTTTCTTTTTATGTTTGTTCCATTTCATTTCTCATTTCTTTCCTTTTTATTTTCCAATTCCTTTTCTTTCCTTGCCCTTTCCCCATTATTTTCATTTAATTTTCATTTCTTTCCACTTCTTTCCAATCCTTTTGTGGTTTTGCTGCTGATCATGTTCTGCTGATGTGAATATCTACAAAGGCTCAGGTGAGTACACTAGAGAATTAGGTTTTTGTGTGTGAATGTGTTTATAATATTTTGTCTTTAAGTGTATATGTGTCTGCTTGTATAACCATTTGCATGCTATATTTTTTTCTGTATATTCTTGTATACACAGAGACACACAAAACACACACTTGTGTGTATGCTGCCATAAATAAAAACATAGTTATCTTGTCTGTGAGCAGGTGTCTGAGGTACTGCCCTGTTACTCTGACTGCAGTCAGTATGTGTGGGAAGTGGAGTCCTGGTCCATGTGTGTCCTAAACCCACCAAACAATCTCACGAATGCTGAACCGCCCCAGCCTGTGTGCGGAGAGGGCTTCCGGACTGGCAAAATCTGGTGAGCTCATTACAGTGAGCCTTTAAATAAGCAAATAATCTCAGAAGTCATCAAAAAAAGTTTAAAACAATGTCTTTTAAAATGTCCCCATTCTGCCAGAGAACAGCAGCACAATATATTGTGTTTTACCTCCGTGGTACAATGATAAAACAGATCCTGTGTGCGTCACACAGCAAAATTGTCTCATAAGTCAGCGTTCAAAACCGAGGAGAGGTCACAACAGTGCCAAACAGATTCATGGGGTCATAACTCTGCTTCTTAAAGATAAGTGAGGTCGTAACTCTGCCCTTCAGACTAAAGTGAGGTCAGGGAAACCATGGGTAATGTTATAACTGAACAACAATGTTTTCCGGTTGAATTTTCTTTGCTTAAGAGGTGCCTAGACGTCTTAATTTTAGCCTCGTAATGGTTCAGTTTAAAAGATAACATTTGTTTGTCTCTGACCTGAAGCTGCTTGAAAAGGGGAGGAGAAAACCAGGATGAGGTTGTGGATGACTCACTGTGTGACCAGGAGGAAAAGCCAATCACAGTCGAGACCTGTCTACTGCCGTGCCCCGCCCACTGTGTGACATCAGAGTGGAGCCAGTGGACCAAATGTACCGTGGTCAGTTTGACTGATGGATGAATGGATAATAAAATGTCAGGATGGAGGGAAGCTTGTCATAATAGGATGATTAAAACATAGCATTTATTGCCTTAGTAAATATACGAGATTGCAGTGGATTTACCAAAATGATTCACAGTAGTACTAAAATACAGGACAGGTAGCAAAATCAAAGTTTTATTATACTTATGAATCTGAACTTTTTAAAATCGTCCTCGAGAGAATAGAAAAACCTCATCTTCCTGTTAGATGATAGACTGTTCAGAGTCCCTACAAGAAAGGACTTCATTAATGATTAAATAATCTTAATTCATATCTAAAAATGCCAAATGCTGCATTGATTTTTCTGTAGTAATTATAATCAGCTTATATTAAGGGAATGTTTCTTTACAGCTGAAATAACACAATTAATAGAAGTGCTTTACCAAAATAAGTTCCAGAATCTCTTGTCCCTTAGACTTGTGTTTTAAATGCATCACTGTAAAAACAATGAATGGCAAGTCCCCATTAGAATATATATATATATATATATATATATATATTAGTGCTGTAAATCGATTAAATTAACTAATTAATCACATTTTTTCTGAAATTAATCGTGATTAATCCCACCTAACGTTAAAATTTTTTAAAATACTTTTACATTGCAATAATTTCACATTCAATCTTTAAATTAATGTATTTGTATGTGTGATTCATGCCTGTATTCCTCCAGGATTGTAATAAGGGTGATTTGAGGTGGAGGAGTAGAAGTGTCTTGAGGGGGCCAGAAGGAGATCATACCTGCCCTGATCTAAACCAGACTCAAGCCTGTATCGATACGACCTGTCTCAAATACTCCTATGTTTACTCAGGTGCTGCTACAAGCATTTACGCTTGCACAATTTAAAGATCGTATAATGTGTTCTGTCCACGTTATGGAGTGAAGTGAATTATGTGTATATGTTGTGAAGACTGGAGCAGCTGTCAGCTCAGTGAAAATGCAGTATGCGGCCGTGGGATTAAGACCAGACTCCTGAACTGTGTCCGCAGTGATGGAAAGCTGGTGGAACTGAGCATGTGCAAAGAGGTGACTGTTCTTTTCTCACTGGGATTCTTTCTCAACAAAAGCTCTAATAGGAATCCAGTTATTTTATTGTTTTCTTCTCTTTTTTTAGTTGGGTCCTTCGCGTGGAAAGCTCTCTGCCCCCTGTGAAGTGGGCTGCCCTGTTAATTGCCTGATTACAGAGTGGTCCACCTGGTCAGAATGTTCACACACCTGTGGAAGCCAAAGTATGATCTCCAATTGATATAATTATAATTATAAGAAGAAGAAGAATAAACTATTTGTTACTATTTGTATTTTTTGAAGAAAACATAAGTTGTGCTTTTCTTCTTAAAACTGGACAATAAAATAATAATAATAACAATAATAATAAGATGATGATGATGATGATGATGATGATAATAATAAATATTTTAGAATAATATAACTTTTTTTTTTATTTTTGATCAAAACCATAAGTAGTCCTCAACACTGACAAACAAAAACAAACAATAAAATAAATAAATATCTAATATTATTTTATAATCTTTTTCTTTCTGCATGAAAACATAATGAAAACATATGTGGTGCTTTCCTTTTCAATACTGGCAATTAAAATGAATAGCAAAATAATAATATAAATAATAATAATAATTACAAATTACTTATTTAATAATATAACCCAGTTTTTTGATGACAACATAAGTGCATGCTTTCCCTTTCAATACTGGCAAAAAAAACCCTAAAATTAATAATAATAATAATAAATTGTGTTATTTAATATTAATAAATAAATGTTTAATATTATTTTAGAATATTTATATTATTATTTTAGAATAATATAACTTGATGAAAACAGAAGTGGTGCTTACCATTTCAACACTGGCCTGTAAAAATTAATCTAGTAATCTTTTGCAAAGATAGCACACAGCTGTTTACACCCTTGAGAGTTCAGTCATGCTTCCTTGAACTTGGCTGTTGTTAAGGGCTTAATTAAAAGCTTTTATCAGTCTCATTTATCTCAATTCAAGGCTCTGCCAGTCCCACGAGTAAACTCTTCCCAGAGCGCTTATTAAATTTCAGCATGCAAACAGTTCTCACACTGTACTTTAGCTTCTGACCCCATGTGTTTTTGTCTTGTTGTATGTAAATTTTCAGGTCAAATGACACGATCCAGGGTCGTTTTGCAGCCTGCCGGTGAAGGAGGTCGTCCCTGTCCATCTCAGCTCTCCCAAACTCGCCCCTGTCCCATCAGGCCATGCTACAGCTGGATACTGGGGGACTGGAGACCATGCAGGGTGGAGGTAGTATTGATGCAGTACACCTGATTGAGTTAAACTCAAACAATAGCCGCTGCCGCTGAGACGTCCTTTACATGCACAAATGAACAGACTGAAGAAATTCACATAGCTGAAGGCTACTGCTTTCCATTAAACTGTCAAAGCAAATGCATCATGTCAGGGTTTCCCCTGAGCTTAAATGAGATAAAATCATCCACGCTGTGCTGTTATGAACAGCCCTGATAGAGTTCTCTTTCTCAATCTCAGATCTTTGTAGGTGCGGCATCACATTAAAGTAAGTAATGGCAAAACCCTATTCACAGATGTATTTGTCCCCTACTGATTCATTTCACAACTGAAAGCATACAGTATAGGGGGGAATTAAGAAACTAAAACATTTAGATAAATAAAAACATGCATTAAATTGATCAAAAGTGACAGCAAAGATTTCTATTTCAAAGAAATGTCATTTTGAACTTTCTATTCATCAAAGAATCCTGACAAAAATGTATTATGGTTTCCACAAAAATATTAAACAGCACAACCATTTTCAGTATTGATAATAAAAAGAAATGTTTCTTGAACAGCAAATCAGCATGATTTCTGAAAGATCATGTGACAATGAAGACTGGAGAAATTGCTGCTGACAATTCAGCTTTGCATCATAGGAATTAATTACATTTTTAAAAACATTCAAATAGAAAATAGAATCATTTTAAATTGTAGTAATATTTTGTACCATATGAGCAAATAAATGCAGCTTTAGTGAGCATAAGAGACATCTTTCAAAGACATTAAAAAAACGTACCAATCTCAAACTATTCAATGATAGTGTCAGTAAAAAAAAAAAAAAGTAAAAATAATTGTTTGGGTGTAAAATATGCAACTGTAAAATATATAATTATGAAATAAAAAATGAGTCAGGGGAGCAACACACTTTCTTAGCCAATCAGAACAGCAGAACACTCTCTGGCTGTGAATCATTTGGTGTGTTGGACACAAGCCCATGCGGAGGCCTCCTCACAGTGTTATGAGCCAATTATATTATGGTTAAATATGGAGCGGTTTCTTTCTACCCACCAGATTTACACTTTCTAAATAACAGAATCTAGAAAAATGTCCCGATATATTTCAGCAGCGCACAGAAAATGAAAAATACATCTCAACAGCCCAAAATAACATCGCTATCTTGATCTTTCGATCTTCTAATCATGAAGGTGACAGACAGCTGAAATCCTCTTCCGCTCTGTCTGTAATCGCTCTCTCTGTTTGCAGGGGGCCGACTGTGGCGAGGGAACAAGTCGGAGGGAAATATCCTGTGTAGTCCACTGGGGTTCTCTTTCAGGTCCTCCTCAGCCCGTTTCAGTAGAGGAGAAAATGTGTGTGGGAAATTCACAGATCAAAGTCAGCGAAATGGAGTTACTGCAGCCCTGCACAATCCCTTGTCCAGGTCTACATCTCACAAAACATAAAGCTAAATAATTACACAGTGACTACTTAATGGTGACATTCATCTAAATGAAGGGTTAATTAGTGATGAGGACAGGGTTAATCGCCTTTAATTAATCACATATGTCTTGAGGAGCTTTAAGCACCTGCTCATTGGCTGTAATTTCTGTCTCGCATGTCAGGAGAATGTCACCTAACCAAATGGTCAACATGGAGTTCGTGTCAGCTGCTGTGTTTGGATGGGCGGAGTTTTGAGACGTGGGGTCGACAGGCTCGTTCTAGAGCCATAGTCATGCAGGTCCCGGAGAACCAGGACACCTGTCCCAGCCAGATGTATGAGACACGGCCATGCCGAGGTTTGTGGGAAGCCATACAGGAGAAAAACACCAAGCAGTCTGAATGAGTTTGAAAATTGATGTAATAGCTGCCAAAAATTCAGCTTTGCCATCACAGGAATAAATTACTGCTAAATAATATATAAATTATTTAAAATTATAAAAAATTATTTTAAAATATCAAATAAAAAATAGTGTTTTTAAACTGTAATAATATTTCACAGTATAGCATTTTCACTATATTTTTTAAGCAAATAAATGCAGCCTTGGTGATAATCGACTTCATTAAAAAAGACTTCTTACCAACCCTAAACGTTTGAACAGTAAATTCCTTTTTTGATGTAAATAAAAATATATAATCATACATAAAAATTTAGCTTTTTTTTTTGGTGAAAAAGTAGATAAGTACAAATAAACTGTAAAATGCATTTTTAGGTGAAATAAAGTAAAAGTTAAGGTTTAAAGTTGTTGTTTTTTTCCTGTTTTGAACAAATAAACCTCTTTCTCTCTTCGCCTCGGACAGTTCCATGCTGTTGTTTTGCCGAGCTGTTATTTCCTCTCTAGCTGTTTGAGAAAATAGCTCCAAGATAGAGAAGTGATAGACAGGAAGTGTTGTTCAGCCACTAAACCAGAAAAGCACTCAAGTGTGTTTTTGTCTGTTTTTCCAGGAGGAACATGTCTTAGTTATGAATGGATGACCGGTGAATGGAGGCATAACCGTAGACTGGTGTGGTGCCAGCGCTCTGATGGCGTCAACGTCACAGGTGTGCACTATTGCATTAAGAATCCATTAATTCTCAAAATAGTATCATTAGAAATCAACATCATATCTTATTTCATAGCTTTTTTTTAGGCATGGAAAGGACTTGGGAAAACATAATGTCAGATTTTAATTTTAGCCAAATGTAATCCGTGTTTCTCTACATTAGGAGGCTGCATTGCTCAGAACCAGCCCTCTGCCACACGACAGTGTCACCCTCCATGCACCAAACCCTTCTCCTTCTGCACACAGGTGACACCCAGAACACTGTCAACACACAATCTCATTCATTATTGGGTGAATCTCACAAAGAATGTCCAGGTCCTATTTCGTCCCAAAACTAAAAGGACCATTTTTTTTTTTTTTTTTTGCATTTGCATTTGCGACAAATGTAATTTTTTATGAACATTAAGCACATTTTCCTATCCTATTTTCCTGTTAATTAAAACTAAAGCAATTAAAAATCATTGTCATAATTGAAATCAAGCTGAAATAAATGTATTATGAAATTCATATATGTATGAAATTCATAGATGTTGCCTTTGCAACTGAATGAAATAAGTTGAATTAAATACTAAAATTACTAGAACTAAAACTGAAATAAAATTGATTAAAGCTATAGAAATATCTGCAAAAAAACTAATAAAAATAACAAAAGCACATAAAATGACTAAAACTTAAACTAAATTAAAATAAAAATGGAACATAAAAATAAAAGCCAATTCAAATCATTAATAAATACTATAACAGTATAATATAAATAATATTAATATAAATAATATTAAAATAATGAATATATGCCTTCCATACTCTATATTGTGTATGGATATTTTGATTAGATGCATTGCTATAATGCATAAATGTAATACTAATCATTTTACATTTTTTTCTGACATGAATGAGAATATTTCTTCATTACAGTAACAAAAACTGGGATGGTTGTGATGTGTATAATAATAATGGTTGCTGTTGTTGTTATCATTGTTATTTCTAAGAATAAGAACAATTAAGTTGTATTTTAGTCATAAATATGGTTAACAATTTAATAGAAAAATGTCTTAGGAAATATGAAATAGGGAAAGTGAAATATGATAGGGACATGTTCTTGAGAGTCACCCTTTAGATAATACAGCTGCTGTTAAACCATGGCTTTGGATAATGGTAACATCACCCAGTGCCTTAATTACAATAATGTAATATTTACCAGCAGTGAATCCTATTTTAATATAGATGATGAGCTATGACAGATGCTGAGAGTTTATAAAGTGTGGTATCATTTGGCAGTCTATTATGGTGAGATGCAAATACCATAATTATCACATATCACAACTTCATCTCATCCTCTAACGCCATGCAATTAACAACTGTATGTCTGCATATGTGGAACGTAGGACATCTCAGTATCCAGCTGTCACCATGCTGCCCCATCACTCTGATGATGTTTCTCATAAACTCTCTCCGTCTTTCTATCAGAATGGAGTCTGTGGTTGTGAGAAGGGCTTCACAGAGGTCATGACCTCTCACGGGTTCCTTGACTACTGTACCAGAACCCCTGGGCTGGACCATAAGAAGGCAGATGTGAAGACCACCGCAGGCCGTCTTAGACCAGAGCTTGCCCGGAACAAGAACCACATTAAGGACTGGGCACTGCAGCCTCTTGGACCAGGTACTACCAACACCCATATGCTTTCCTACAGAGTGCTGCAATGCTTTTTTTTTTCAATGGTGATGGGTGATTAGCATCACCCATCACCCTTTCTATTCGTTTTTAGACTGTTGCAGAAAAAAAACTCTGTGACCAACAAAAGTCTATGATTATGCATTAGCATGTTGTAGCACACCCTGGTTCCCAATAGGATTTTGAAATAAAAAGCTAAACAAAGGATAAACTACACCATGGTTGCATGATTTCAACCTCACTGCCATTCTTCCGGCAACTCTTTCAGTATCTTTCAATAATCACTTCAACAAGTCTTTATTTAAAGGGCACCTATTATGCCCCTTTTTACACTATGTAATATAAATCTCAAGGTGTCCCCAGAATGTGTCTGTAAAGTTTCAGCTCAAAATACCCCACACATCATTTATTATATCATGCGAGTACTTAACTAAGTTCTCTTTAATGTCTTATTGCGCTTAAACTGTCAAATACATTCAAGTTTATGTTAAAAACACACGAGTTACAAAAACAGTCAGTTTTGTCTGTGAAGGTAAATACACAGACAGGGGGAGCGAAATCTGACGCGCTTGTTTTTTCACACTTGCAGAGAAAGGCTTACCAAAAAAATGTACTGTGTTGTTCTTTATCATGTTTTCTGGGTTGGTAGATGCACCGGGTACCTCATTATATCACTTAAACATGGAAAAAGTCAGATTTTCATGATATGTCAACTTTAAAAAACCTTTTCCCTTTGACTTGGAATAATTTCCAAGAATGTGATTAGAAACACAATGAGGCTGTAAAAGCAGACTAGTGAGTCGATGAGTTAACCTATTTAATGTCCCGACAACCTCAGTTTTTTGAAAAGGTAATTGTTATCAACCGCCTTTTTCAAGACAAGTTAAAGCTTCTAAAAACATCACAGTGAGGTATTACTGATGTATTTTATGTTGTGGAATAAGATGTGAAAATATCTTGAGCTTATTTCAGACATTTAACCAAAAACTCATTCAAAAAACCATTGACGTTAGGACGATGCTGAAATGCGAACTCATTTCCGGGTTTTAGCCTTCAAAAATATGACATCCTTGCAGCACTCTATTATTATGTTGTTTGATTGACAACTAGTGGTCAAGAGTCAGTTTTCTCAACCAGAATCAAGTCAGAATGATTTACAAAAGCTGTAGTTTGTGAGCATTACTGTTTATTTTGATTGACAGATGGCCGTGTCAAGTTGTGGGTATATGGGCTGATGGCGGCCGGGTTTGTCGTGATCCTCCTCCTCATCATTATGTCCTTCCTCCTGTGGTGAGACTGATTTTTACATGGCTGTACTAGTTTAATGTCCCTCATATGACTCTATCACTCTCTTTCTTTTCACATAGTAAAACAATCAGGGTCCTAATCACCCTCCCATCGTTTATTTTGCCATAATGACTGCCTGACTGAAAATTATCCCTAAAATAAACAACTGGCATATGTTTTTAAGGCAAAAAAATGTCCTTAATTTGTAAATCTCATATATGAAACATGGCTATGTATGTTCTGCACTCTAGTGGTGATGGTTTAAACTGCAACAAATTATGACGCAAGGTGGTTGTTGTGAGTTTACACATATGCTTGTATGTTTTGCGTTTCAGTAAAAACCCGGAGGACAGTTCTAGCAGCAGTCCACAGAAGGCACTGGCTCTGGCGTATGATGGGGATGTGGATATGTGAGCCCACCATGAGTATGCAATGCTGAAACATGCTCAAAACACATGTCTGGCATCCTTCAGACCACAACATAAACGTTTACAGCAGCACATGAGCTGAGTACGACAATGAGCCAGACCAGAGACAGTGCTGTCTGGATGTTTAAACAGCACTAAGACTAAAAGCGAGGCTGTCTGGAGAACTTGAGAGAGTTGAGGAACTGCACAGAAGAAAATGTCATACAGCCAAAACAGAATGTGGCATCATGTCTACAGTACCATAGCGTGTGTGTGTGTGTGTGTGTATGTCTGTCTGTTTGTGTGTGTGTGTGTGTGTGTGTGTGTGTGTGTGTGTGTGTGTGTGTGTGTGTGTATGTGTGTGTGTGTGTGTGTGTGTGTGTTCGTTTATGAGGAAATAGTTCTGTTCATGATAAAGGAATTGTTCACTCATAATGAGTTTTTCCGTCCCCTTATTTCATTCCAAATCTGTACGACTTTCTATCTTCTGTGAAACACAAAGAAGAGAATTTCTTTTTAATAGAGGCAGTTGTATAAACTACTTTTATGATGATTTTGTGTCCTTTTTGAAATCCACATTCCATTTAAATGCAGGAAAAAGAACAAATAGAATATCCTTAAAAACATTTCATTAAAAATCTTTTATGTTCCACAGAAGGATGGAAGTCATATAATTTTGAAATCACATAAGACAGAGACAATGATAACAGAATAGTTTTTTTCTTATTTATTGTTTAATTTCTTATTTTTGGGTGAACTATGCCTTTAATGACCCCTAAAAAGGGATGGTTTCTGATGCACTACATTAGTGCCATCTTAAGTGCCATTTTTATTCATTTAGTTATGTTTTAAAACCTTCATAGCCTTTCAGATAGCCTCCTTATTAGGTGTAAAACAGTTCTTTTGAATTCACCTTGATAAGCTGCATTTAACCGCTTTGTTATCCTTGTGATATGTTCTTTTGTAATGTGTGTGCTGTGAATATTTTCTATCTGTCTTCAAGTGGTTTATAAATAAATCTGGATCTCACAGAGGAATCTTATATTTAGATAAGCATTGTTTCATGCGGTAGGACTTTCACATGCAGATTTCTCTCCGTCTTTACGGTTCTGGAACGGTGCTGCTGTTATTTCTGATCAGTATCAATACACTGAGCCAAATTCTGTGGGCCAAGCCCAGATTGTCATGTTCCTCTCATGAATTGTAATTAGAAAGTGCATTAGTTACAACAGATGAGATCAAATGAGGAAAAACACAGGTGCTACACATGCATTCAGGTGCATGGGCCAGTAGGTGGCAGTAGGATACAATTATAGAAACCCTAACTGTCAGGTTTTTCCTTGATTCTGGTATGCTGATATGATGCTCTATAGGCATAGGACAATAACAAGGAAT
The DNA here is from genome assembly GCA_039654775.1 of Spinibarbus caldwelli. Classification (NCBI taxonomy): domain Eukaryota; kingdom Metazoa; phylum Chordata; class Actinopteri; order Cypriniformes; family Cyprinidae; genus Spinibarbus; species Spinibarbus caldwelli. The sequence continues at coordinate 16,931,149 of CM077254.1, forward strand.
ATCAAGGACATCCTAAGAGATCATCTTAGTTTTAAGCATAAGTGGCCATGTAATTCACAATTAACTGGACCGTACTTAATACAAATATTCAACATTTGTCATGTATAATATTAACAGAACTGTGTGAGTGTGTGTGTGTGTGTGTGTGTGTGTGTGTGTGTGTGTGTGTGTGTGTGTGTGTTAAACATATATATGTTTATTTTTAGCCTTTTAAGGTAGATTGTTTCAATATATTAATTATAATAATATAATTAAATTATATTAAAATGAGAATTAAAATAATATATTCAAGTTTACATCACCCTGCAAAGTAAAAAAATAAATAAAAAATACTTAATTTAAAAATACAATATATATATATATATATATATATATATATATATATATATATATATATATATATATATATATATATGCATCTGTTTGTTTGTTTGTTTTTTGATCAATTAAATTATAAAAATTGTTTTGCAGCTTAGTTTTCACATCAACTTATAAAAGTTAAAAAATTTTAAGTTTCTAATTTCAAAAATGTTGCAGAATTATATTAATACAGGTATAATAATCATTCAAACCCATAATTTCCACTGAACAAAAGAATGAGAAGTTTAGCAGAATGTTTGAGTTGCTTTTATCCAATGAATATTGTAAACAATGATTTCTCAATCTTGTTTGTGCTTGTTCATATACAGATTCGTCAGACATGCCTTGACAAGTTTGATGTCAGTGATGCCAAATGTAAATGGTAGTTTAACATTTAAACAATGCATCTTTTCATTTTTGCATCAACTATTACTTTAAGAGTGCCTATAACATTTATATCTTGGCCTCTGGTGGGTGAACCACCAAGCCAAGGGGGAAAAAAAAAAAAAAAGTTTTGCAATCTTTTTAGCATCTGCATGCTATTAAATACTGGATTGTTGGCATAAATGCATGGCAGAAAATTCAATCAGCAAATGTGATTGATTTGGAAAGTTGTTGATCGAGCGTGAGGTGTTTGAGCGAGTTTTCTTCACACCTCGCTTTGCATCAGGTCACTGATAAGGTTTTCCAACAGCCCAGATTTCGAAATTGGATTCATTGATTTACGAGAGGAGGTAAACGACTTTTTACTACTCTCAAAGGAAAATATTGTAGGTTATTTGGACCTTGAATTATTTTCTGTCTAGCTAAATTCAGCCAAAGATGATCAAATTACCCATTATAGGCAAATGGGCGGCCCACAGCAGCAGTCTTTTTGCATCAAAATGTATTTTGTCTCTCACAATCTGGTTACTGTTGAAGGACAGCATTAATTTTACATGTCCGTTTTTGCAAGATATGTGGTTGTTTTAGACAGTTTACTAATTTAATTTAGTTTTCGGTCAAACAGAAGACCTCTCATCTCCTCATTCCTCCACTCTCGGACCATCTTCTCCCCTCCCCTCCTTTTCGCTCCTCTATCAGTGAAGAAGTGCATTAGAGAGCTCTCGTTCTCGCTCGTGTCTCTGTGAGCCTTATCAGATGAGATAAGCTTGAGTGCTGAGGTTCTAATAGGGTTCCAGCCCAGCGGGATTCTCCTCACGTGCCCAGAGAACAACAAACACATACATCAATGCACCTCGAGATCAGCTCCACTCCACAACAACACAGACACTGCCCAAATCAACCACTTTCTTAACCATCAAGATCCCACTTTACTGAAAGCATCAGAGATTGCCCCGAATTTGCACTTAAAGGGATAGTTCACCCAAAAAATGAAAATTCTGGCATAATTTACTCACCCTCAAATCACTCCAAACCTGACATTTTTCATGTCAGCACATGCATTTTGACCTAAATCGATGCATTGTCACTGATTCAGCATGAGCAGTGATAACAAATATAAAATGTTACAATACTAATATTGATGGTTGTCTTAAATCATTTTCAAATGTTAAACCATCAAGCTTTTATTTTGCCAGAAAACCACAGGATTACAAGTGTATAAATGCAATCCCTCTGAAACATACAGCGCAAATATTTACTTATTAATTGTAGCATTAGCAATTTGGCAGTTGTATGGAGGCTTTATTTCTGCTACAGAAAAAAAATATATATATTTCCCCTAGAAAGAAATTGACTTCTTATCTCACATTTCAGACTTTTTCTTGCAATTCTGAATCTCAATTTATATGTATATATATAAACTGTATAATATATATAAACTGTATGTATATATATATATATATATATATGTGTGTGTGTGTGTGTGTGTGTGTGTGTGTGTATATATGTGTGTGTGTGTGTATGTATGTATGTATGTGTGTATATATATATATATATATATATATATATATATATATATATATACACAGTATATATTTATAAACTTGTAATTCTGAGAAAAGAAAAAGAAAAGTCAGAATTGTGAGACAAAAGAGCAATTTTTTATTCCGTGGCCTAAACAAAAAGACGTAAACTCAGAAATCACAGACAAAATAATCATGAATATCTAGATATGAGATTTAAAATAAGAATTGCAAGGAAAAAAGACTTTTTCCTCAGATTTATAAATTTAAGTTTACATCTTATAAATCCTAATTTTGAGATAAAGTCGCAATTATCTATTTTTTTTTTTTTTTTTTTTTTTTTTATTCCGTAGCGGAAACAAGCTTTTATGCAGTTGCCCCAAGCAATATCATGATTTCAGTTTTATTCTGATTAAAAGGTCTAGTGCACATGGACTACTTTTATGGTGCTTTGTTGTTTTTTATTAATTCTAGTCCCTATTCACTTTCATTTTATGTAAATTAAAAAAAAAAATAGTAAGAATGTTGTTCAAAATATTTTTTGTATGTATTCCACAGAAGAGCTATATGGGTTAGAAATGACATGAGGATGAGTAAATGACAGAATTATCATTTTGGGGTGAATTATTCTTTTAAAAGCTTGTCTTATTGTGTTTAGTCATTTACCATTTACTCATTTGCCAGTGAAACAGATAGTCCCACCCCCAAACTCACACTACTGGTTAAGTCAGTGTTGCTGTGTTGGACTGGACAGAACACGCAAAACAATGTCTTAAAGAAGCTACAGTGAAGAAAAAGCATTTTACATCCAAAACATCGATGAGGATTTTCCATAAAGTGCATAAAACATAAAAAAGTCTACCTCAGTAACAACAAGCTTCACCAGACACTTTCTAAAGGGCAGCTCACCTTCCAAATATTAGTAAACCATTATAAAACACAAACACTAAGTGGAAGGCCAGTAATGAGAGAGATAAAAGAAAGTGGCAGAGCGAAAATAAAAGACGCGTGTTGGTGGAGATAACTCCCGTCTCTTCATTATTCCCTTCTCTCTTTCATTAAAAGCTTTTTCCAGCTCCTCTGCCCCCGGCTGAAGACTCTGAAGAGAAAGTGTAATTGTGCATGGGAAATTAAGTCTGCAACATGCGACACTATTTAAAATACTGAGTTCCCAAGGGTAAGGTCTGCTAGAAAATGACAACCAATCTTGAGGAAGCTACTTGAAAAACTCTAGTTTGTCAAGCTACAGTACAAGCTCCTCATGACTTAGTAGTTTAAGTAGTTTACTAGAAAATGAAAATTCTGCCATTGTTTAATTACCCATATGTTGCATTACTTGCTTTCTTCCAAGGAACACAAAAGGTGAATTTTCAATAGATATGGCAACTGTTTTGAATTTATCAGAATTGACTTTAAATGACAAGAAAATGCCATAATAGTATCGCAAAAGTGGTCCATAAGACACATGAACTGTATATACTGCACAAGGCTTTTGAAAGTCATATGATAGCTTTATGTGAAGAACAGACCTTAATTTAAGTCCTTAAATTTTTTTTGACAGAAATAGAGCTCCTGAGAGAAATAGCGATGACATAATAGCTATCCATAAATGATTTCTTCTTTTGAGTTAGGCTGTTTCAGTGAATCTGTTGATCCATTTCACAAAACTGGTCTGGAGTTGCTTTATTAAAAAATAATTTGTATATCATAGAGTTATTTGGGGAAATTAAATGCAATCGTGGTCTTACAAATGAAGACTCATTCCCTTGGTCAAAATCGAGGGGTGGAGGGTATTCTAAACAGTTCTAAAATTTAACTCACATTGCCACTTCTATGATGAACTCAAGAACTGGATGAGCGAACAAATCATTCTTTTGAGTCAAATTCCATGAAAGAATTGGTCGATCCACTTCACAGATCTTTTAAATGAAAACTTTTAAATGAATCAACTGCACAAAATTATTTATTTACAAATTAAACACCCATTTCTCGAGTTCAGTTTATATACTTCTCTTATGAAATGACTTGAGAACCAGATCAGTCAACAAACTGCTCTTTTGAGTAAAATTCTTTCAATAAATCAGTCGATCCACTTAACAGTATTGGACTGATCTGAATATCTAATTTAACTCAATTCATTCACAGGGGTTAACGGTTAATCTTACAACTTGAGAAGACTTGGAATATATTTTTATGACACTTTATTGAGTAACTTGTTATATTCCTCTTCAACACGTTCTCACTCCCAACTCGTCACATATTGATGTTTGGTCAGGACCCCTTGGAGTCATTTTTCGACACACAAGGGTATCCTTTTAGCATTGCTTTTTGACATGTAGGGTTTTGTTTTCAGTTGTTTGTCTTAATTTAATGGTTTGCATGCATTTATAAAAAATAGATTAATAAAATAAAATAATAATAATAAAATAATTTTATATAAATTTTCATTGGAGCACCTAACCCCACCCCTACCCTAAACCTACCCACTTCTGAACAATATAAAACAACATAAAAGTACAGTCACAGGTATTTGTTGCAAAAACTGACCATAAAAAACAGTGTAAAAGCATTACAAACAAGTCCTGTTGCATTCCAAGTCTTCTGAAGGCATACAATATATTTATGTGAAGAAGAGAGTAAAACATAAGGTTTTAATCACTGAAAATGATCCCATTCTGTTAACGCGCTCACATCTTATTTAAAAGGATACTCCCGTAGCATGGCGTAATTATCACAAGACACACAAGAGCCAATAGCATTTCACAACCAAGTCTGACGTAAAGACTTGGAATATTAATACTTTTTGAATAAATGTATCTGTATCTGCCTGTTATATCTTCTGTTTTATTGACAAATGGTAGGGGCAGGGGTTGGGTTACGTGCTCATAAATGTGTAAATAGTGTAATGTTAATATAAATAAAACTGTTGTGACTGTTTACATTGAAAAATCTCACCCCAACATATATGCAATAATGGCGATACTATTACCCAATATATAATTTAATCATAATGATAAAATTCCCAATGCCTTTCGTGTCGGCATGCTGATGCCAAGGGTTTCTTATTTAAAGCAATGGAGGACGCTGCATGTTGAAAAATGACGCTAAAGGCTCCTGACCAAGCATCAATATGTGATGAGTTGTAAAAATGGTTTTGTTTGTGATTGCACTACCATTTGAGCAGAGTTTGACTACTTGGACCTTTGTCCAAGCCATCGATGGGCTTATTTAAACAATCTGCCAACAAGTTGTTGTTTTATATATATATATATATATATATATATATATATATATATATATATATATATATATAATTATACCATAATTAGTGGAAAAAGAGGAAGTACATCATCACATTTTTTTTCTTTAGCAGTGTGACTCATGAAGCATGAATAAGAAACCTCTTATCTTGATGACAGATTGCTTTAAAACTGCTGTGCTTTCTCCTCCGATCAAATCTCGCATTTGTTCTCTTATGGTAATTTTAATCAGTTAGTCTGGCAGAGTTCACAGGCCAACATTTTCCCCTTGGGATCAATAATTGTATTGATGACAGTCCCGATAGAGGCAGTTCAAGCAACCCGTCTCCACAGAGCCACATCGATTTCATTTTCTGCAATCCATTCGAATCAGGTGGCTGCCAAACACCATTGTGTTTCACCTCGCACCAGACAGGCATTATCAATCACACACAGAGAATGGCCTGTCCGATCAGGCCAGAGTTATGTGCAGTCGGTCTTTCTCAGGGACATTGTCCCTGGCCTCCGCTCTTGAGAGATGAGATTCACCGGGGTGCTTTACACAAATGCCGGCAGGCTGCAGTGGAGCTGTTGTGTGCTGGCCATAGGCAGAAGTGTTCAATCTCTTGTCAGACTTATGCAGCGTGATGGTGACAGAATCTCTCGTCTTGTTTTGTGAAAGCTCTACCTGTGCTGATTAAATTTAACTGGAGATAAGGGTATATTCTGACTTGTATCATATCCCCCTTAATTCTTATATATATATCATATATATCATAGAGTTATTTTGGGAAATTAAATGCAATTGTGGTCTTACAAATGAAGAAGACTCTTAATTCTTATATATATATCATATAGATATATATCTATATGATATATATATATATATATATATATATATATATATATATATATATATATATATATATATATATATATACATATATATGTATATCAATTGTCCACTTATATTGAATTGCCATATCAATTGCACCCTTCAATTGCCCCCTTCCAGTACCACAGTGCAGTGATTGTATCAGATGATGATACAGTGGTAATGAATTATTTTAGTATTATTTATTTAATATTATGGTAATTATTAAATATTTTGAATTATCTTTATTTTAATATTTTTTAATTTTAAATTTTATGCACTTTTGTCCTTTTTTAAAGATTTCCATTTAGCTTTAATTAATTTTTCTTTCAGTTTTAGTAATTTTGTACTTTTAATCAGTGTTATTTTAGTGTCATTGACATACTATTATAGTTTTTGTTAAAGGGGTCATCGGATGCCCATTTTCCACAAGTTGATATGATTCTTTAGGGTCTTAATGAAAAGTCTATATCATACTTTGGTTAAAATTTCTCAATGGTAGTGTAAAAAACACCCTTTTTACCCTGTCAAAATCAGCTCTGTTTTCAGCAAGCTGTTTTTTTTAGTCCATGTCGCTTTAAATGCTAATGAGCTCTGCTGACCCCACCCCTCTCTTCCGTGGAGTGATGAGCAGACTGTAAACCTCAGCCGTGAAACTGCTAACTAGCGCATTATTAGGAAAGGCAATTTGCAAAGATTCATAAAAAACCCTTATACTCACTTTGTCTGTAAATGAAGCTGGTTTACGAATAATTCTCGCGAACATAGATGCATTTAGGCAGATCGGGATTGGCGCATTCCCTTCAAAAATGAAAGTAACATTAATTCTCTGTGTCTTCAGTGGCTCAGATGTTGGGAGTAAATGACGACTGCTATATTCATTATTACATCCAACAAAAAAATACCTCAATCGCTTAATCGGAGACATCTTGTCTTCCCCTGCACCGGAGTAGACACAATGGCGGACAGCTCTCAGTTCACTCAGGGTGGGTGTAAGGTTAGACGGACTTGTCAATGAACTATCATGGGAGCGGTCTGCGCAGAACTGCGTCATTCTGACAGGAATCTCAGAACAGCCTGATTTGAGAAAGGGGGATTTTAAAATAGGGATTAAAAAAAACACTGGGTGGATTTTTATCATTACAGGATGGATGTGTACACACAATTCCAACACACATTTATGTTGTATGGACCCCTTTAAGTATATTAAATTAGATTTAATTTGTATTTAATCTCTTATCATTTTAATTTTAAAGTCTTGCTGCTTTTTTGTCATTTTTATTTAATTTTTCCAAAAATATGTTTATGTAGTTTAGTTTAGTTTTACTTATTTTAATTTTGGTTGTTTTAGTACTTAAACTAAACCAAACTAAACTAACTTAAACTAAACAAAACTGAGAAATGCTGCCTTGGCAATAGCTAAAATAAAAAAAGGTTTATTTATGTATTTATTTATTTATATTTTATCAAAAACTAGAAAAGGTCGTAGCGCCAAACACTCGTCCAAAAGTCCAGTATAGGCCAATAATATAAGGCGTAGATCCAAAAACTACAAAAGGTATAAAGTTTAGCCCAAATTTAGCCCAAAAGGCTTATATCATTTATTATTCAGAGGTCAGAAAATTGTGCAAAAAAGTGCAAAGGTCCAAAAGTGCAAAACGTTTTCGGGTATTAACCCTTCCTCAGTGCCATGTGCTACCAAGCAAACACCTGCGCTCATTAAAACATGTATTACCGTAATACACTTAAGATCACGAAGATACAAAAAATACTCCTTTATATCAAGTCAACTCGAGCTTTATTGTCATTCTGCTACATGTGTGGACATATAGTGGAACGAAATGTCGTGTCTCGCAGGACCACGGTGCTACATACTAATTAAACATAAGATAAACACACAACAATGCAAGTAGAGGAAAAACAATAGAGCTATACAACAGTTAACCATCTGACTATACATATACTATAACTACTATACCTAGTTGACTACACATACACAAACCGAGACTGTACAAGAACTTTACGTAAATACTGTACATGAAATTGTGCAAAAGAGATATTTGTACATGAAATTGTGCAAAAAAATATATTTTGTACATTAAATTGTTGTGCAGAAGGGAGATTTTGTGTGAAGCAGCGCATAGTGCAAAATGATTTTGTAGTGCAATGCTCAAGTAAACATATATTATCTTATTGAGTCTTTGTAGCAGGGAGTGTTTATGGAAAGTGTCTGGTGTGCATATAGTGGGATGAGTGCATTACTACAGGTGGTTTGTATAGCCCACTCACCTGTGTGTAGCACACTCAGAACTGCACTTAGGAAAATTGTCAGCAGTTATTAATGGGGGGGGGGGGGGTTCATGGTTTCAGACGGGGACAGGGAGATTGGAGCTGTTGAGCAATCTGACTGAACGAGCTTTGATACTCTGGTACCTTCTACCTGATGGCAGGAGCTGGAAGAGGTTGTGGGAGGGGTGGGTGGGGTCCTTCACGATGCTGGAGGCCTTGCTGGAGCATCGTGCAAGGAAAATGTCCAGGATGGAGGGGAGAGGGGCAACAATGATCTTTGCGGCAGTGTTCACTGTCCGTTGTAGGGTCTTGCGGTCAGCAGCACTGCAGTTCCCATACCAGACAGTGATGCAGGTGGTCAGCACACTCTCAATGGTGCCCCTGTAGAAAGTGGTGAGGATGGGTGGAGGGAGACTGACTTTTCAGCCAGTGAAGAAAGTGGAGGCGCTGTTGTCCCTTCTTGTTGAGTGACGTGACGTTGGTGGTCCAGGTGAGATCCTCTGTGTTGTGCATCCCAGGAATTTAGTGCTGTCAACTCTCTCCACGGTTGAGCCATCGATGGTCAGTGGGGGGTGGTCAACAGAGTTTCTCCTGAAGTCCATCACAACCTCTTTTGTCTTACTCACATTGAGGGACAGGTTGTTAGCATCACACCATTCAGCCAGCTGTGCCACTTCCTCTCTGTAGTGCGTTTCATCGTTGTTGCTGATGAGGCCTACCACAGTTGTGTCATCAGCAAACTTGATGATGTGGTTGGAGCTGGACTTGGCAGTGCAGTCGTGAGTCAGCAGTGTGAAGAGCAGCAGGCTGAGCATACAGCCTTGTGGGGCACCTGTGCTCAGTGTGGTAGTGCTGGAGGTGTTGCGGCCGACACGGACTGACTGAGGTCTTGCAGTTAAAAAGTCCAGGATCCAATTACAGAGGGAGGTGTTAAGGCCCAGCATGTTTAGTTTGTGGATGAGCTGTTGTGGGATTATTGTGTTGAATGCTGAGCTGAAGTCGATGAACAGCATTCTTACATAAGAGTCTTTCTGTTCCAGGTGGGTAAGAGCTAGGTGGAGAGTGGTGGATATTGCATCGTCCGTGGAAAGGTTTGGACAGTATGCAAACTGGAATGGTTCCAGCGTGTTTGGGAGACTGGACTTGATGTGTTGCATGACTAACCTCTCAAAGCACTTCATCATGATTGGGGTCAGTGCTATGGGACGATAGTCATTCAGATAGGACACAGGTGACTTCTTTGGTACTGGAATTATGGAGGTGGATTTGAGACACGTGGGGACGACTGCCTGGCTCAGCGAGGTGTTGAAGATGTCTGTTAGGACATCCGTCAGCTGTGCAGCACAGTCTCTCAGTACACGTCCAGGTATGTTGTCAGGGCCCGCAGCCTTTCGTGGGTTAATCCTGGATAGGGTCTTCCTTACATCGGCTGGAGAGAGACAGAGATCCTGGTCGTTTGGAGATGTGTGTAATTTCTGTGCAGGTGTGTCGTTCTGTATCTCAAATCGTGAGTAGAAGTGGTTGAGTGCATCTGGTAAGGATGTGTCATCGTCACTGGCCTGTGGCAGGGGCTTGTAGTCAGTGATGGTCTGAGTGGCTTGCCACAGGGTCCGAGTGTCTTTACTGTCGCTGAATTTGTTGTTGATTTTTTTAGCATACTGATGTTTTGCCTTCTTGATGCCATGAGACAGATTGGCTCTTGCTGTTTTGAGGGCTGCTTTATCTCCTGATCTGAATGCTTCATCTCTGCTCTTTAGCAGCCCACGAACCTCTGCTGTCATCCATGGCTTCTGGTTGGCACGTGTGGTGATGGTCTTGGTGATTGTCACATCATCAATGCACTTTTTGATGTAAGCAGTCACAGTTTCAGTGTACTCCTGCAGGTCTGTGTGGTTGTTGTAGGTGGCCGCCTCTTTAAACATGTTCCAGTCTGTGTCATGGAAGCAGTCCTGCAGTGCTGAGGTGGCATTGTCTGGCCATACCATGATCTGCTTTTGAACCGGTTTGGCAAGTTTGAGGAGTGGTCTGTATGCTGGGATTAGCATAACAGAGATGTGGTCCGAGTACCCGAGGTGGGGGGCGGGGTTCAGCTTTGTATGAGTTTTTCTCTGTTGTATAAAAAAAGTCCAGTGTGTTGTTTCCCCTTATTGCAAAGTTGAGTTATATCTCAAAATATATATCCAAATATATATACCAATAAAAATCTCATGACTCCAAACAAAAGTTCTTAGCATCAATTTTTATATACAATAATTAAACATCATATCCAAGTACTCTTTAACGTCCCCCGTATATCATTATAAAAAGAAGATCTGTTTAATGATTTTGTGATTTTGTTAAATAATATGGTCAAGTCCATTAAATTTAATGTAGAAATCAACACCTACTCAGTTGCTTTTCTAGACACCAGAGTCCTTTTGGAATCTGAAAAATTATCGTCTACTTTGTACTGTAAACCAGCGGATAAAAACAGCATCTTGCATGTGTCGAGTGCCCACCCATCTTATTTAAAGAAGGGGTTACCTTACAGTCAGTTCCTTCACTTAAAACGCATTTGTAGTGAGGAATCTGATTTTGAACAAAAAGTGGTTGAGATGTATAAGCGTTTTCGACTTAGGGGTTATCCAAGTAAGTGGCTAGATGACGCTTTAGAGAGGGTAAGAAATGCAGTCTGTAGACAAGTTAAGCATAAATCTTACTCCGTAGTATGCACTACCACATACTGTAGTATAGTTATGCCATTAAAGATATTATTAAGAAACATTGGTATATACTATCCAGTGATTCGGTGACCAAAACGATTTTTGCAGATTTGCCCCTTTTTTCTCATTACAGAGCGAGGAATATTAAGGACTTTTTGGTTAAATTGGATACTTATGTCAGGGATGGTATTGATGGGCATGTGAGTAAGGATGTTGGTTTTTATCCTTGTTTTAAATGCACGGCATGTAAAAATGTACGCAAAAGATGCTTTGAGTTTCGGAGTTGTATAACTGATCGCACATATAAAATTAAACAACTGGTCACATGTGCTTCCACTAATGTGATTTATCTGTTCTCTTGTCCATGTATAAAACAATATGTGGCTAAGACAAATAGACAAATTAGGACTCGGATCACTGAACATATGAGCGCTATTAGAAGGAAAGATTTAAAGTCTCCCGTGGCTCGTTATTTTGTTGAGATGTCTCATTCAGTTTTAGATCTAAATTTTGTTGTTATTGAAAAGTTGACACACTCATAGAGGAAGGAATTTAGAACGTAGACTCTTGCAGAAGGAATGTAAGTGGATTTTTGATCTTAAAAGTCTACAGCCTCTTGGTATGAATTATTGAATTGTTTTTTTTTTTTTTATAATGATATATGGGGGACGTTAAAGAGTACTTGGATATGATGTTTACTTATTGTATATAAAAATTGATGCTAAGAACTTTTGTTTGGAGTCATGAGATTTTTATTGGTATATATGTCTATGTATACTTTTTTGATATAGTTGTATATGGATCATTTTGGATGATTTGCAAATGTATTTGCTGTATTTGGATATATGTTTTGAGATATAAATGTGTATTTTTTTTATCTTCGTGTTATTAAGTGTATTACGGTAATACATGTTTTAATGAGCGCAGGTGTTTGCTTGGTAGCACATAAATGATATAAGCCTTTTGGGCTAAATTTGGATGAGTGCGGATCTCCTTCGTCTTCATATCTTGTATTTATATTTTAATCATGTTTATTTTATATGAAGTAATGAAAATGTTTTATGGTTTTAGTTTTAGTAAGAATTATAACTTATTTTCAGTTGTAGATTTTTTTAAATCTAATATTTATATATATTTTTTATATATTTTGTTATTCTTTTATTTATGTTTTATTTTTAGTTAACACTAACAACACTGTTTCATAGCACAGTACATTTTATAAATTATACCAACACAGTAAAAAGTAAGATTACTGTTGATGATTACTGATGTTGTTTTCACCAACTGGAGAAAAAAATTCCAGCCTATTGTGCAGCATTAATTATCTCATGAATCCATTTTTGTCTGTTTCTGTACCAACACATCTGGACATTACTGTGGTTATGTGCACAACCAAACAAAATTTCCAGACACCCTAAACTATTTGCAACACATTTTCAACAAAGTAAATGATTTATTTTTAGAAAGTATCTACTTTCCTAAATAAGATTTTTCATATTTCTCTTAACCTTTTTGGTTTAACTTCAAACCAGAGAACATGATGAAGCTGTCTGCTGGTTCTTATTAATGGACATTCTGCGGTATCACAGCCCTAGGCAACAGAGGGGACTCACTCGATGCAACACTCGATGCCACGTGAAGTGTTTCACGTATAAAATTTATCGCTGGACAGCCTCTTTGTCAATAATACCTGCCAATGTGAATGTCAGGGCGACGCATGAGAATCCATTAGACACGGCAGCAGTAGCCTGACCTGTGGCATCGCATTCAGTCACTGTAACCTACTGTCATTTCTTTTAGGTCTCCAAAGAAATATTCGAAATGGAGTGTTAACCCTGAATCATAAAACATGAGAGACTGCCATGGGCCATTTTGACATTAGCCTCTGATAAAGCTCCTCAGACACGTGTAGCTTTTGTGAAAACCCACAATCTGTGGTAAAATGAGGCCGTGAAATGCTTTTTCATTTACTTTGGGTTTTTTTTAATTTTGGGGTGAAATGTGTCCTCGACAGGTTGCAGTGTGATTCACCTTAAAATTCAGTTCTGCTGCTGGGAGTTTGAAGTAAGAGCTCTAGCCTAATCTTAATTAAAGGGCTTGATGGCAAAAAGGCAGGGCTGAAAAATCCTGCAAAAACAGATTCGTTCACAAGGAGAGAGAGAGGGGGAGAGAGAGAAGAGAGAGAGACAATAGGCTCCTAAATCCCATGCCGGATTGATCTTCCAGCTTGTGGTGTTGGGAGTTCTGTAATTATGGCTGAACTGAGTCCTTGACCCACTTTTGCACTCTTATCGCTCTCCCTCTTTCTCGTTTTCTTTCTTTCTATCTGCCTTTCTCTCACTCTGTCTCTCACTCTGTATTTTTCCTCTCTTTCATGCCGTCTTAGTCCTGCTCGCTAAACTGCTGAAGAAGTGCGTGTGAGTAGAAACAGCCGTGTAGATGCTGTTATGTGAGACAGAGATGGCCAAGTGCCCGGGGTGTTTAAACTGTGAGAGCTCACTCCAGCGGGGAGAATTACTCTCCTGCTCTCTCTCAACACCACGTTTGGCACCTGAGGCCTGCCCTGGCAAAGCACCTCATCATCCCACCCACCAACCCAGACACAATTCAGCATGGCACCGCAATCTGCTTGGTAATGCGGGACCTCAACCACCGCTGGCTGCAAGGAACCGTTGGCCATCTAATATTTCATTTGATCCATTTCTTCTTGGAGACGAGAGTCGATAGTCTTGCTCAGGGCAATGTTTGGTGGTAAAGATGTTCTCTTTTAATACTACACAGCAAATGTGCCGAGACAGAAGACTCAGCTCATCTTTATTCCGGCCAAAGCGGGATGGGCTGAAGGGGTGAAACGCTTGAGTTTAACTCTCAACCTCATTTCACGTGTTATACTGGATAATTTTTATGGCATTGCAGAGTTTATGATTCAGAACGGTGTTGGAAAAAGCTTTATAAAATGCCAAGGTGTCCCACTGTCATCATGTTTAATTTTTAGCGAATGCATATCACTAGCTTGAACTGCAAAGGTGAATCTTATGAAAACACATCCAGGTCAAATATATATATATATATATATATATATGTGTATATATATATATCAGTCTTACTTTTCTTATAAGGAAATCCCAATACAAATAAGACCAATCTACCTTTTCATAACTGAATTTAAAAAGTTATGACCAGTCTTGAAGAAAAAAAAATAAAAAATTAGATGACTAACTATTTAAAACTAGTCTAAACCATTTATGCAACCGGCCCCTGATCTCATCATCATCCAGTCTGTCTGGAATTACATAAAAAAAAACTGAGACAGACTAAATCCATATGAACTGTGGCAACCAAGATGGTCTCCAAGATGCTTCAAGAAATATAATTATATCATTTATATATCTTATAAAATATAAGATATATAATTTCTGGTAACACTTTAGTAGGGACCAATTCTCACTATTAACTTGCATATTACTAGCATATTGGCTGTTTATTAATACTTATAAAGCACATATTTTGCATCACCATATTCTACATCCTTAATCAATACCTACACTTAACAATTATCTCTTGCTAAGTATTAATAAGCAGTAATTAGGAGTTAATTGAGGTAAAACTCATAGTTAATAGTTAAAATAAACCTTAAAATAGAACCTTAAAATACAGAGTGACCTAATTTCTTTTGATTTGGGGATAGAAAAAATCAATCTGGACATGTAATTGTCAAGTTTAAACTAAACATTATTCAGATATGTATAAAATATCTATGTTTTTTTTTTTTTTTTTACACTAGAGTATTCTAACTAACAGATTCAGCAGAGTTTTCACATTCAGGTTGCCAAGGTAATCAACAAGCGAAGACTGCTCAGCTCCAGGAGCCATACATCACTGTCACCCCACCGCTCCTATCCATGACGACCATTCCAAAGCACTATCACGGCTCCTCAACCAGGATGCTAATCACATCTACATCCTCTGTCTTCACATCTTGAAAAAATGGTCTTGAATGCATCTGTGTCGTCTCATAGACATGGTTGAGGGCCAGGGTATAAACATCTTTTGTTTAGTCCCTCTATCAAGGTTTGTTTAACGATTTTACCTCACAAAGAAAGTATGTTTCTATAGGATACTGAAACGGCTGCAAAATGAGAATCCGTTGTAATAAATGGTTGGAGTATTTCTCATCGTCTTACCTCATGCCTTGCCTAACGTTGGCTGACTCATGATAAACTGCTTGCAATGTTCCTCATTTGTAAGTCGCTTTGGATAATACCATCTGCAAAATGAATAAATGTAAATGTAAATTACAATATTTGCCCTTCTCTCTTCATCCATTGGGTCTCGTGACAGCATAAAAGTTGTTCAAACAGCTCTGGCAGAAAAAAGCACCTTGTATTTTCCTCTGTGTGGACATTGACAGCACCATTTATTCTCTTCTGATCGTGCTGATACGAAGCCTGATGTTACTGCTGTTTTCAAGGCATCATGCAAAATTCCTTTGCTAAGAAAAAGCACCTTGGAGTGCAAGTCCGTCCAGAGAGATAAAGATGCCTGGGTTGTGGGAGAGATATTTTTAAAGCCAGTTACAGAGACGGTTGTTTGTAATTATATTTTTGACAACCACAAACCAACAAAGACATACTAACCTTTGTGGTCACTTTATTGCACATACTTTCTTTATTGGCATATTTCTATATCTAGATCCATACTACACTGTAAAAAATACATACATACATACTTCTAAGTTGTAAATAAAATCTATTTGGAGTACGTTTTACAATAAAATAAAATAGTAAAATAAGCTAAAATGTTAATCCAATGTGATACTTGTGTTTCTTTGTCATTATTTGTGAAATTTACTAGAAATTTATGACTAAAAAACTTTTTTTTTCAGAGCATATATATATAGTTCTATCATGACAACTCTCGGAGGGTTTAGCATGGTACATGATAACACTAATGTGTTTGGTCTTGGTGGAACAGATCTGCTATGCTGCTGTGGCAGAGCAAATACCGAGACTTGCTACTGCCAATACATCCACAGACATGCTGCTGTGAGCATGTTAGAAGTACTGCTGCTGCACATATATATGAAATAACCCCTATATATAGCATACACGAATGACCCCATAGCAGATCTATACAGGTGGCGCTGGGGAAGGTGTAGGGTTTCTGAGTATTCAAGTATTTAAATGTTGAGCAGCAAGCTCACTGGCTGCTGATTCTAAAAGAACCAATCAGCCGCGCCATGTGATAATGATGTCATTATGTCAGAGTGAGTTAGACCTTTCGGACTGCACCATCTAGAGTTTCATGACAGGACTTTGGATAAATGAAAATTGATTTACACTTTATGTTGCTAAGAAAGAAACTGCTACAAATACACTCTATTTGTTGGACAAGTAGACACACAAATTAAATATCATAACTTAAAGTGTTAGTTCACCCAAAAATGAAAATTCTGTCAATAATTACTCACCCTCATGTCGTTCCAAAGAGTATCACAACGCATGCGCTTGCTTCCGCTTTATGTAAATGACGCATTTGCGTGTTAACGTAAGCAGCAGCGTCATGCACATGCGTTGTTTACATTAAACGGAAGCAAGCGCATGCGTTGTGATACTCTCCACAATGGCGGGGCGCCGCTGCAGATGGGATGAGGAGGAGAATAATTGTTGAATAGTTGTTACTGAAGTTGTTATTTTTGTTTTCTTTGCGCACAAAAAGTATTCTCATAGCTTTGAAAAATTGAGGTTGAACCCCTGATGTCACATGGACTATTTTACCGATGTCCTTGCTACGTTTCTGGACCTGGGAAGATTGCAGTTGTGTTGCTGTCTATGGAGGGTCAGAGGGCTCTCGGATTTCATTAAAAATATCTTAATTTGTGTTCCGAAGATGAATGAAGGTCTTACGGGTTTGGAACGACATGAGGGTGAGTAATTAACAACAGAATTTTCATTTTTAGGTAAGCTATCCCTTTAAGACTACTTTTGAAGATGACTTCCTCACTTCTATTTCACAGTGACAAGCTTTTATTGACTAGGAAAGAGTCTCATGCATTGCACTGCAAGTGTTCAATGTCTTTCAAGTTTATTTAAATAATTTATTAATTATTATTGAGCTTCTTGTGAAAAGACATTGTAATTCTAAATCAATCAGAGCATCAAGGAAATGCCACTTAATTAATCTTTACGCTTCATTAGATTTTCCGATCATAATTAAATGATTAGTAGATATGAACTTTGTATTCAAGCATTTCTCCCCACTGACTATTAAAACAGCACAATGATCTCATATGATTGGAGGGAGATTGAGGACTTGGGGCTTGAGTGTTTCTTTAGATAATATTAGATGAAATTCATAACTTGAGTGTGTGTTTTGTGTGCATGCATGCAAATGGCTTAAGTGTCATTATTCTCTTGAAATTTCATGTAATATTGCAAGGAATCTCGCCGACCTGGTGCTTTCGCAGCCCCCTGTGAGCAGTTCTGCTCTCTCTACAGAGACCCCCTTAGCTTTTCCTGTTCTTCTCGCAGGGTTTCACGCGCACCAGAGTGTGCCCTGCAGCCGCGGTGTCTGAATGTCACAGGAAAATTAAAAAACTTCTACCTTCACCAAGGGCCTGAATCTTAATATAGACCCTTGCTAAATCCAATACACTTGAGATTATTATGACCAGGTGACAGGGTCAGTAAGTACTGATTAAAATTGAGGTCAGTAAAAGTTGGCCTTTGAAAAAGAGTGAAGAAAGAGAACAAAATACTCTTCTGAGGTGCTCCCTTAACAAACGCTTTAGGCTGCTCTTATGTCAAGCGCTGTGGTGTTGCTCACATTTAATTTCTATTTCATGCAACCCAGACAGAATAATTGCTCAGATATGTTTTGATGTCCTCTCTGATCTGATATTGCTGAAATATTGTTGGGAATAGAACTGAGTGGTATGGTAAAAGCTAGGTTAAACTTGCTTTCTCTGCATGGACAGATATCGGATGATGTTTGTATGTTTATTTGGCTCAAGGGCTCAATAAGAAAAACATTTTCACAGCAGTCAAATTAGGCATTGTTTGTGACATTGTCAATAAGTGTTGCTATTAGCGTAGATTCAACATTTCAGTGTAAAGATTAGTGTAATGATTACCTGTGAAACATCACTGTTGGCAATGACCTTCCATAAAAGACAATCCACAAACACAAGGGTGAAATTTCCTCCCAGATACACAATCCTTCTGCTTTTGTTTTCGCTATGAGAAAAGACAGGTGAATGAGTTTACAATGGTCTGAAAATAAAAGAATAAAATTAAGAAAACAGATTGCATCAATTTATGATTACAACAGCATTTTCAATAAGGCTAAACAGATTATGGCATTCAATAGTTTGAAATATCATGACACTTTCATAGTACAGTGTATATGATTTTAATACTAATTTTAAGTAGAATTTAGGTGAAATTATTTATATTAATTATCACCTGTCATAAATATGTTTAAGCTATAACTTCTATGGCAAACGTTTACTGTTTATAAAAACAGCTTGCATTAATTTATAATAACATTAATAAACAGCATTATTTTACATAGGCTAATTCTTATAATTAAAACAATTATAAATAATTAAAATATCCAATTTCCATAATTCAAGAAGTTTAACTGAATGTTACAATAGCCTATGTGATTATCTATTCATTATAAAAATGGGCTAAATCTAGGCTGTGAAAAACCTTAATAAAAGTACTATTTAAAGCCATCTTGCGGACCCTTGAAAGTATACTGAGGCCCCCTAATAGTGGGTCCCGCTAGTAATCCACTAGTTGTGAACCACTGAGCAATACTATATGTTTACTATAATACTATAATTATATACAATTATATTTTTAAACGAATATTATTAATTAGTGTATGCTAGTGTTTGAGACAAATAACAAAATGGAGAAAATGCTAAATTAAAAACATGTCCCTATTGTTTGCTGACTAACAGTTTAAGCCCTTAAATTAGCCTTGTGTGCTGCCGAAGTACTTTCACCTCAGATCACAGGGAGGCTCGTGAGGTAAAAACAGCTTTTCATCCGTTCCCTCCTTCGCGAGCACATGAAAACATGCGTTCCTGCTCAGTGATTTCTCATCCCGAAAACACAAATTTAGACATAAGTACAAAAAGAGCTTTAAACCGAGCTGTCAGCGGCGGAGATGAAAGGGAGTAACGCGTCGGAAGCCTGTCAAACCGTTGACGTTCCCGCGTTATCTGCACAGCGCGAGCTGCTGGAAGCGCGGGAAGCGCGTGTCTGCTGACCGATTCGCCGCCTCGCGCTCGCCTCCTTTCTGTCCTTTCTTCTGACAAGCAGTGGGAGAGAAAGGAGGAACAGAGAGACGATGATATGTTTTTCTTCTTCTTTTTCTATTTCTAAGGCGAAATAAGTATAATTTCTTGGAAACCCAAGACAAACAATGTGGTTTTGTGCGGCGCTGTGTGTCTACATTTTCTCTGAGGCCTTATCATTAAGGCTAATGTTGATTAACTTCTTACAGCTCTCTCTCTCTCTCTCTCTCTCTTAAGCTGTGTGCATTTGGCAATACATTCCTCCTAATTAAACCAATGTCTTCCCAAGCTTTTGTGCTTTTGTTGATAATTATGTGTTTTTGAAATAGCCAGCCTGACAGAAATCTATGAAATATCTCTGTGCAGACAGGCTTCAAAATGCTGCTCTCTCTCTCTCTATGAATGGGATATGTACACAGCTGGTATATGCAGAAGACTGGTGAAGCATGAAACCAACCTTTATAAAATGTTATATCACTGCACACATTCCTGGTACTTTTCACCTCAATAAATTTTCAATGGTCACATATAGGTGCCTGCAGCACAGGTCGTCATCTGAATGAGTGATCCGACATAAAATGAAATAGCACATAGAGCTTCCTTTTAATAACGCTTGGGGAACTTTTTGCTGACCTTTACATACATGCAAATATGCACTAACACATGCTAAATGTACAAATACACAAAAATACACAAACCCTAATGCAAAAATAAACAGTATAGTATCTATTATTTGAAATTGCAATATTTCACGACATAACTGCTTTTATTACATATCAAATAAAAGCAGCCTTGTGAGCATAAAAGACTTTTCAAAAATATCCCAGCAGGCACAAAACAGGCACACAACGACATAAGACGTTGATATTTGGTTAAATTTCGGTTGCGACGTCGGGTGACCAAAATTCAACGTAAATTCAACGTCTAATGTCAATGTTAAATTGATGTCCAATACCGACGTCAGCTGACGTTGAAATTTTGTTGTTTTTAGGTTGTGCAACCAAAATCCAACGTTAAGTCAACGTCAAATTGACGTCAAATATTGACGTCAACCCAATTTTCATTTTCAACCAAAATGCAACGTCTGTCCGACGTCATGTCCATCGTCAACCTGACGTTACATAGACGTCTGCTGCCTGCTGGGATTATAAAATCTTAATTATTCCATTTTTTTTTTTTTTATTAACAGTAGTGTATAGTACATAAAGATATTTTAAATACCTAGCTGAATGTGCATTTTGAGCAGAAAAGTTTCCAGACTACATCCATGTTTGCATGTAGATCATAGTCTTTATTATGACACCATTGCTTTTACAGCAAGGAACACTGTCTTGGTGAGTGATTTTGAGTCTACTTCTTTTTTCGAAAGACAGACAGAATTTCAGAGAGGATTCTGTATTCATATTCATTGTTTAACTCTCAATAGTTTCACTAAAGTTGAAGAGTTCAGATGCAAAAGTGTTGTTTTCCTCTAAAATTAGCATTTTTATCTGGCTCCTATGTATTCAGTAATTTCACTTTAATGGCAATGAATAGGTTCTTTTCATTGCCATTAAAGTGAAATATCTGAACAACATAGGAGCTGAGAAAAATGCTTATTTCAGAAGAAAATTTCATACGTCACAGAGGATTTGCATCTGAACTCTTCAGTTGTATTTCTCTTTATGGCCTTGTGATCATGCTGTAGAAACTTGAAACTCAGGAGAGATGATATGAATGAATCTTTCGCTTGAAAAAAGGTCTGTGCAGTTTGACTTTGTGGAATCCCTCTTGTAGACCGGGTGTTAATCACTTTTCTCTCTCTATCCTTTCCCCCGTATCTCTCTCCATCCTTCTCTCTGTTGCCAAAGGTTTTAAAACTCATTACTATTTCCCGGATTAGAATTCAGAACTCAAACAATGAAGTTAATTATGACAGATGATTACTGCTGTAAGAGCTCTGAAGTTCTTAAGACATTATTTGCCTGGGGGTACTTTGTAGGAGCGTGCTGCAACCGAAACCAGCTCAGCTAATCTACTGTGAACTATTTTGCTTTTTGTCAAAACAGAAAAAAAAAAAAAAATCTGTTAATAGTAGTGCATAATTAAAATTATATTTTATTCAAAATAAGGAAAGAAGTCTGGAGAAGTAGGCTACAGTGTGGCTTCTGCATTTGATCCAGAAACGGCTAATAGGCCTATGTCTAAAATCTAATTTACATTATTTTTAGGTTGCACTAATTAACTGGCAACCTCACATGGCATCTGAAAATTTCTGAAAAGTCAGTCTATTGATTTTATTTATTTATTTATTTATTAAGTTAGTTACCTGTTTTATATTCCACCAATTTGTTCAAATCACTGTGTGGAATAGCAACAGAATGCTTGGCGTCACACGCACTGCTAATTATAACAGAAACGCAGGTCAGAAAAACGTGTCTATCTGCATACTCGTACATCGTGAAAATGCACTGTTTGATGCAGCATTTCAGGCTGATAAAACTGGCCAACAGCTGTTTCCTTGTGTGTTAACAGCAGTGCTTTTAACAGAAAAAAGACAAAAAGGCAAAAAAAAAAAAAAAAAGACGCAAGGAAATTCTCAATTTTGCTAAAACATTCAAACTATTATTGATGTAATAGCAGCACTGATGCTGAAAAACGTGATCAAGCATCTTTTCTGTCAGTCTCATGTGCCACTACCTGACAGGGAATTTGTCTCATAATTGGGAGAGCCAGAGGGGTAAACTCAACAGAGACAGCGCAGCAACATCATAGAGATGTTTCTCTCTCTCTCTTTTCTTTTCTCTCTCACTGGCTCTTTCTCTCTCATGTATCCTTTTCTTTATATTATTTATTTTAATTGATGGGGGAAACTGGCAGCTGTGGATTACAAAAATTCACAATAAAACAGGTACTTCAGGGAACATTTTGCTGCCTGAATATTTTACATTTCATAACTGTATACTTGAACTACTACTTTCTGCTTTATACCTTATAATATACTGAAAACCACTATAATAATAACAACATAAAACAAATTGTAACAATATTTTACTTTCATTGTAGTTTTTGGACACCCCCCTCTAATGAACAGGTTTGACTACTTTAGTAATTTCCATGAGTACAAATCTTAATGTTTAAGCATAAAATGATATTCTAGGGAATTATATGCTTCTGATTTTATAGCAACAGTTTGGACAGGAACCAGGAACCTCAAAACTGTTCATTAGAGGGGGGTGTCCCAATACATTTGGCTATAGTGTATAAATCACAGTGAAACAGAGGGAGCTATAAATCTCTTCTACCATATTGTGACATTATCGTAAAAGAAAAAAAAAGAGTGGGGACTCAGTTATTCATCTCATTTCACCGTAAGATTGAGTTGTGATGTTCTTTTAAAAAAAAATAAAAAATACATATGATTAAAAGCTTTAAAAATAAAAATAAATAAAACATGCCTGCATAAATGATTCAGAGAAACATCAGTAGAATACATTTAGCAAATGCACTCTTAAAATAAAGTCTCCAAAGGGGGTTTTCACTATGATGCCATAGAAGAAAAATTTTGTATTCTCCAAAGAACTTTTCAGTTCTTAAAAGAACCATTTTTTTTTTAGTGTGAAGACATTTAAACAATCTAAAGAAACTGCTTCCACTATATAAAGGTTTCGTGAATGTTAAAAGTTCTTCATGGAACCATCAATACCACTGAAGTACTTTGATTATTTAGAGCAGTGCATGTTAACTTTAACTGTAATTTTAAATTATTTACATACAAAAACGAATTAACTTTTTTTTTCACAATTGACTAATTAAGGTTCAGAATTTCACTAATTAAATGGATAGTTCACTCAAAAATGAAAATTACTCAGCCTTAAGCCATCTTAGGGGTATATGACTTTCTTCTTTCAGACAAATACAATGGGAGGTTTATTCAAAAATTACCTGACTCTTCCAAGCTTTATAATGGCTGTGAATTGTAATCGAGATTTTGAAGCAAAATAAAGTGCATCCATCCATCATAAGTGCTCCACAAGGCTCCGGGGGGTTGGTGAATAAAGGCCTTCTGAAGTAAATCGATGCATTTCTATAAGAATAATATGCATATTTAAAAGATGTACGGCATAGTGTACACTGAAAAAAATAATATGCTAGATTTATTTAAAAATATAGTGCATCATTTTGCATCCCTCTTCTTAAGTAAATTTCACATGGAATTTTAAGCAGTGTTACCTAAAAATCTTTAGCTGGCAATGCTTAAATATTTGAGTATCCCAATGAACGGTTTGGCTCAAATTTATTAGCTGGTGTAACACAATATTTTATGTAGATTTTACTAATAAATTTAAGTTATTTCTACAATAAAAGTCTTGTTTACCCCATTATAAAATTTAAGCTCACTTAGATTGATAATTTTAAATTTTTGTATTTTAAAATAACCTAGGTACTGCTCAATACTTAAAATTATTTATACATTACATTGAGTGGAAGACATAACAGACAACTGGTGAATGACTTCTTTATTTTCTTTATTTTTTTACAAATACAACTTAAAAATCTCTTAAAGCAATGTTCGGTGGCATTAACAATGCATTAACAAGACACAAGTAAAAAAAACTAATTCAACATCTTGTTATTCAAAGTTACCCCCTGTTTACACTGCACACGTCTGCGGCACGTTATGGCTCCGACGAGGTTTTGTTCTGTCCTCCACATGGTGCCAACTCACACCCAAAGCGTTTCAGTATTTTGGAGGTAAGAAGCGCCTGTACTGACAGTGAGGAAGATTGAGTACATGCGAGCAAGATATACAAAGTGAATGCCATGCTGGTTTAGTATTGACTAGAGTGGCCGTGATCAGCTCCGGTGGCCGCGTTGCAGACGTGTGCAGTGTAAATCAGGGGTTAGAAGTTTTGCAAGTCAACTCAAGCAGGATTTTCTAAAAAAAAAAAAAAAAAAAAAAAATGTATACCTCAGTGGCTTGGGGTAACTCAGTTTTACAGAGTACATCAGGCCAAGAAGGGCAACACATGCATTGCAACACTGGACAATCCTGACAGGACCTCAACACCTTTCAAGAAAGAACTGCTATCTGGAGAGCCCCCTTGTAGGGTCTTCTTGGGCTATTTCCCGATAACACAAAACAATAAAATGCATAGTGCTTTTTTGGTTGTCAGGCTCAACTTTAAAACACGTATGAAGCTCACTGATGGAGACATCCAAGCAGTCATTAATCTGACTAAATCATTCATTCAAACAAACAAACAAAACTTTTAATTTTATTTATTTTAAGATTAGTCATCGTATTTTCAATACAAATTGCGCGTTTCAAAGTTAATCCAGTTCATCTCATGGTATCTGCTTGGATCCTAAAAAATTGTGTTAATTTGACAAAAATTTAGAGTATTGTTGATTTTACTCAAAATTGCTTGTGTTTCTTTATTAATTAAAGTAAACCATGAACTCAATATATGTAACAGTTGTAGCTTTACATTAAGTAATGTGCAAAACTGAATTTTTTAAGTAAAATCTATTTTAGTGAGCCATATTTGCTGAGGGCAGAGGTCTTTCTTAAAAAAATCCTATTTTTGTATTTCTAATTCCCCGGAGCCTTGTGGAGCACTTTTTATGATGGATTTATGCACTTTATTTTATTCACTGCCATTATAAAGCAGGACATTTTTAACATAACTCCGATTGTATTCAACTGAAAGAAAAAAGTCATATGGATGGCTTGAGGGTGAGTAAATCATGGGGTAATTTTCCATTTTTGGGTGAACTATCCCTTTAAGATTTAGAATTTTTACATTCTTTTATTTTTAAAATAACCATTTTTACTGTGTACAGTGTCTTAAAAATAGAAATTCTTTATTGGCATCTGTTCTATGAAGACCCTTTAACATCCATGGAATGGGAGCCAAATATTATTCTTCAATGGCATTGCTGCATGAGAAACCCTCCTTTTGGAACCTTTAGTAAACCAAGATCCCTGTTGTAAACAAAGCCCTGTTGTATTTTTTTTAATATAATGATTTGTATGCAAGGCTGTTGTACATGTAATCCAGATATACATTTTACCACTGACAGAGTTATAAAAGCCTTTTATTAAACTTTCGTCTGCGTTTGATAATAGAATATTTTCTCCACACAAATACCAGTTCATCCACCCTCATCTTTTTCATTTAGTTGATAATCCTCTTACTTTCAAACATTGATAGTGCTATGCAGGTCACAGGGCATTGAGACTCAGGTTTTGTCATGGTAATGAAGCAAGTGAGACAGCTTTTAATTCGCAGACGATGAGCTATCTTAACAGAAATAATAGTTTTTTTGTTTTGTTTTGTTTTGTTTTTTTAATCCATTCAAATCTGTAAGTCACTTTTTCATCTGTTATTATTTCCATGTATATCTCCCCTGGCTTAAAGGATGCCTTTCATATTTCATTGAGTGATAGCCTGGATTTGTTGAGGATCATTACCATTACAACAGCCCCTGCAAAAATACTGTTATCTTCTCCCATGATATCAAATGATGATATATATCGTGGGGTATTTCATTCAGTCTTACAGACATGATACGATCAGCATGCCACGAGTTTATAATGATGAAGTAGGAAAAAAATATAATTTTAGTCAACCTGTAGTGTGACACTTAAGTCTATTTGGTTATGTAGGAACTATAGGCTATATGCCCAGTCATATATATACTTCCCTAAAAGAGT